>OY740720.1:19595619-20261869 GCA_963513945.1 Hydrotaea diabolus | reverse complement strand
CCACCAGCCTCATAATGGTACATATACTTAGGGAATTTCTGCCACGGTACGAGTACCGTTGCAAATCCTCTTTTCGGTGCCTTAATCATTAATTTAAATAAATCAAAATAATAACCTTCCAAATTAAATAATGAATAAGCCAATTGCTCACACAGAAAAATAGTTATTACGTTTTGTTTTTGTAGCATGATTCGTGCGCCACACTGTATTATAGATGTCCTTTGTTTCAGATGACAAAATTTTAAAAATCGAAATAATAGTTTTTCCAATTGCAAATTTCAGAAGCTGTCTAAGTCAACAACGCCATCTACCTGTCAAAATATTCAGAATGATTTGCAATTTGCATTGTTTCATGTCTGCCGAACATCTGGAATACATAAAAAAAACATCAAAAACATGGGTATGCTATCATCAGGGCTTCAGAGCGCACGCAATGAAAAGGTTTGAGCGTGTATAGACTCTTTTGATCGGTAATTCGCCAACCAAACTAAATTAGGACCAAGCAAAGTAAACAAAGTCGCCGTAGTGGCCAATATCAAGAAAAGACTTAAAAATGTCAATATAATTGGGCAAAGTTAGAGATTTCCCTCTGCTTGGTTTTTAGTTGGACATTGAACTCCATCCGTATAAGATTGAGCGGACCGGTCCATTAACAGGGTTATTAGTTCACTAATTGAGCTTGGGAATGTTGGCCTTGGGTTTGAATTTTGGGCAAAACAAAACCATAATTTCTAGCAAGACCCATTTTTGGCTCAGAGCAAACAAGAGGCGCTTATTAAACGAGTACGTGGTCGCTAAGGCGATAACTTAAAAACTTTTCTTCTGCATCATAAACCGTGTGATTTGAAAATTTGTAATTTGTAGAACAAAAGTTATTAAAAAAGCACTATAAGCGACTAACCGATCTCGCATCAACTCGCTAAAGGTTATTCTTGAATAACTTTCTTCCCAAAAATTTTAATTATTTAAAACAAACGGGTTTTAACGTAAACAAAATCTTTTATTTATTGTTTTTTGTACATACAGTGGTGTGAATTTATCGCGTTAGCGACCTCCTAAGCGAGTTACTATTAGAACACGTTCAATGCCAACAACAATATGTCAGATTAATGCGATTATCGTCAGAACGGCCTTAATAACGGTGCTCCATAGCTGGAATTAGCTAGGATAATAAAAAGATCAGCTGTGTGAACATCACCTGAGAGGTTGAGGACTATCTTACACCTTCGCTTCTCTGTGGGTCTTATCACCCGATTGATTAACGCCAAGCATTTACTTTACCTTTGATTGGGGTCTTAAACCACAGCCTCGGCGAAACTCCCTGAAGGATCGTTTCCAACAGGTCATGTTAGATCAACAGATCTATGGGCTCCAGACCAACCATGGCAACCCACTGAAGACTCTGCTACTTTCAGTTCAAGCTCCACACACTTAACTGGTAGCATCAATGTCTACACCAAGGATTGGCTCTATGCCACTATCAAGTGTAGAGGATGAATATAAACTACTCGAGATGTAATCTTAATCTTACAGGTAAGCATGTGCCCCCTCTCGCACCTGAGGTAAGGTGATGATTACAAGAGGCAACTTTATTTGCCGCAACTGTCAATTTGTAGGAGAGAGAGGTAAGGGGGATGGAAAGGGAAAAATTTGGCCGTACTGTAAATTGCTTTTGTTTTATTCACAGTGTGAAGTTGGCTGCAGATTATTTTAGCAATTTTTCACACAAAAATCAGAACGAATAAATCACAAAATGTCAGAAAAATCAATAATGAAAACAAAAATTTCCGTAACCGAGGCAAGTTTAAAATGAAATCATAAGTTTAAATGAAATCATAAAAAATTGACGTAAGTAAAGTTGCCTCGTGGGGACTTTTATATGATTCTCGCAACTCGCCACTAAGCCGAAACTCTCCGTGCGATTTGGCTGAAGGTCATACCAAAAAGTGCATATCAGTACTGCTGAGGATAAAATAGAAATTAATGAATAAATAAATATTTTTGAGAAAAATTACATTTTACCTTCTCTATTGAACAGACTTCGTTAATCTTCTCTCTTTCCTAAACGTTAATCTTCTCTCTTTCCTATTATCTTCACTCTCTCTTGCTCTCACATTTCAGCAAGGTTCCACAATGAACATTTAGGCCTCCAAGTGATATCACTATTTCTTCCAACCTTAACCTAACCGTCCTCAGCCTTCTTAAGCTCTTTTGACTGATAGAATAAAGCCACACATATCAAAACTTCGAGCTGGCTAATCATTAAAACATTGGACCGAGCCTTCTGTTACGTGCCCCCACAATGGCACTAAGGCGACTTTCGCAAGATCTCGGTATCTCAGAAGGTCCCAACGCTTCCAACCTAATAATGTAATTGTTAAAATCCAGAATCAATTTGAAATCAGGATTCCTATTGTTCAACCTATGCCTGAATATACTCCGAATAATTTTAAAGTTTTCAACCAAACCGTTGTCAATTTTGTACCCCACTGTAACTGTGCGTATGTGTGGTGTCTTTTTAAAGATCTCTAACTCTTAAGTACTTTGCTTATGGCATACTAGAACACATGAAATAGTACCAAATAGTACGCTACGTACCCCCATTCAACCTTTGTTTTTCAACCAAAAACCAAAGGCATTTGCAAAGGTGGTAGGGTACATGTAGTGCAGAAAGATGGAAAAAAGTGATGCATTAGTTTCAGGTTAAGATGAGGAAAAATGTTTAAGAGACCTTTTTGTTGTCAGTCGGTAGGTCGGCCGGTAGGTCGCTAGTGGTAATGTTGTTTTTGTGTATCGCGTTAATCTCCTCCGTAAGAAGAACCTTTAATTGTTGTGATGAACTACGAGACATTTATTTATTCAGAGCTTCGTTTTTTGCTGCTTCTACTTTTTCCGTCCATTGTGCGTTGCACGGTGCGGTTCTGTTTTTTTATGAAAAATTACATTTTTTCTTCAGTTGTATGAAAGGAAGATTGATATTTGAAGATTAAAATGGTTTACGAACAATAGGCATAACATCTAGTAAAGAATTAGAGGTACTCTATACGTTCTATGGTGAACATGAAGTAATCTCAATTGAGGTGTGTCCGTAATGTATTGAAATTTGATTATGAGATTAACAAACCTTCCAGCCAGCCAACCATCCAAGCCAATGATCACACAGTCGTATTAAGCTAAAGTTCGCTTTAAATTTGTAAGGGTTTTCCAACGAAAACAAAAAACAGAGCAAGGTTTTAAAATTTCTATTTTAAATTCTTAACGATATCCGTAATACGAGCGACTATCTCGGGTAAGGAAGGAGCAGCACGTCTTAAACTCGTAAAAATCTATTTCCTGCTTTATAGCTGCCGTACAACGATGACAGGTTACGTTTTTCTTTGAGGTCAATCAAGGCATCTCGGATGTTCTTCTTCCATCCAAAAACAAAATAAGAATGTCCTCTTTTTCCGCAGTTCATGCTTTACATATTAAAGAGGCTTTATCTTTTTCCTCAGGGTGATTAAAATCATCACACGCACTTGCTGGCCGCCACGCATCGGACTAGCAGCTCAGATCGTTGTCGTTTTCTACCTGTTTCGGTGTTTAGGTTTGGTTTGTGTTTTGCTTTATGACTAAAACCAACACTTTACCTAAGTAATTCCGAATTTTATTTAAACATCACATCTCTGAATTCAAAACGAATAAAATTGAAATATTTGTGAAAATGAGTGATAGGGAGAAAGAAAATAGAAAGGACCCACCAGTCCATCCATTGAAATTTAAAAATTCTCTACCTTTGGACAACAAGAAGAGTTTGATCTTTCCTTTACCTCGGAATCTGATGATCACTTTATAAGTATATCCCCCACCTTATATCCATAAAATGTACCGAAGTATACATTTTCTTTATAAAAATTAAAAACTATATCCTTTTTAATTGTTATTTGGTAAATATCAATTAAAATTCAAAAATTCCATTTAAAATTCAGAAATTTCATTCGATCTTAATTGAAAATCCGAAAACATTAAATAAAATGCAAAATACATTAGCTAAAATTTTCGTTTAAAATTCAGAATTTTAAATTTAGAATATTTCATTTAAAAATCAAAAAACATAAAATTAATTCCAAAGACACTAAATAAAATAAAAAACGAAACCAACTGAAATTCAAAAATTTTTATTTGACATAGAATATTCCATTGAAAATTCAGAATATTTCAAATAAAACTTTGAAGTAACTTTTTTAATTTCAAATGGAATTTTTTTCTAAATTTCAAATGAAATATTCTGAATTTCCCATAGAATTTTCAGACTTTTAGTAAATTTGAATTAAGGACATTTCATTACTATCAAGCAATTTATAAAAATGTACCGAGGTTTGAAGTTTCTTTATACAAATTAAAGAGAATACGTGTTTCAATTGTTATTCGGTAATTATTAATTAAAATTTAGAAATTTCAGTCGAAATTCAATGTAAATCCAAAAACTTTAAATAAAATTCAAAAGACATTAACTGAAATTTCCGTTGGAAATCCAGAATATTGAATTTTAAATTCAAAATATTCAATTTGAAATTTAAAAAAACATAGATTTTTAAATTTAGAAAACATTAGTCCATTTCATCCATTTGAAATTCGGAAAATTCTTTTTAAATTCAGAATATTCCATTGAATATTCAAAATATTTTATTTAACACTCAGAATATTCCAAATGAAACCCAGCAGTATTTTTTTTTTTAATTTCAAATAAAATTTTCTAAATTTCAAATACAGTATTCTGAATTTCCCATAGAATTTTCAGAATTTCAGTAAACTTGAATTAAAGATATTTCATTATTATTGAGTAATTCATAAAAATTTAGCGAAGCTGAAATTTTCTTTATTAAAATTAAAAACTATACCTTTTTCAATTGCTATTCGGTAAATAACAAATTTTCATTTGAAATTCAGAATATTCTCTTGAAAATTTAAAAAATAAAAAGTTTTTATTAAGAAGAAATTAGTTCAAATTAAAACGAAACCAACTAAAATTAAAAAAATTCTATTGAAATTTAAAATATTCCATTTAAAATTCAGAATATTCCAAATAGAACCCAGGAGTATTTTTTTTAATTTCGAGTAGAGTTTTTTAAAGAATTTTCAGAATTTCAGTAAACTTGAATTAAAGATATTTCATTACTATTGAGTAATTCATAAAAATTTACCAAAGCTAGAATTTTCTTTAAAAAAATTAAAAACTACACCTTTTTCAATTGAAATTAAGTAAATATCAATTAAAATTCAGAAATTCCATTAAAAGTTTAGAAATTTCATTCAAAATTCAATTAAAAATCCAAAAACATCAAATAAAATTCAAAAGACATCTAAAATTCTGAAATTTCCGTTGGAAATCCAGAATATTTAATTTTAATTTCAGAGAACATAAATTTAATTTCAAAAGACACCAATTAAAACGAATTAAAATTTAAAATTTTAGTATATTCCAAATGAAACCTAGCAGTATTTTTTTTAAATTCAAATACAGTATTCTGAATTTCCTATCGAATTTTAAGAATTTCAGTAAACTTGAATTAAAGATATTTCTTTATTATTGAGTAATTCATAAAAATTTAGCGAGGCTGAAATTTTCTTTATAAAAATTAAAAACTATAACTTTTTCAATTCGGTAAATATCAAATTTTCATTTAAAATTCAGAATATTTCAAATGAAAAACAGAATTTATATTTTTAATTTTCGAAAAAAAAATATTAAATTTCAAATAGAATATTCTGAATTTCCCATAGAATTGTTTAGAACTTCAGTAAATTTGAAATTTTAATACTATTAAGTAATGCATAAAAATGTACCGAGGTTTGAAGTTTCTATATAAAAATTAAAAACAATACGTTTTTCATTTGTAATTCGGTAATTTAAATTCAGAAATTCCTTTGAAAATTTCATTCGATTGAAAATCCGAAAACATCTAATAAAATTCAAAATACATTAATTAAAATAATTGTTTTAAATTTAGAATTTTTAATATTAGAATATTTTATTTAAAATTCAGAATATTCCAAATGAAACTTCAAATAGAATTTTTTAAATTTCAAATAGAATATTCTGAATTTTCCATAGAATTTTCAGAATTTCAGTAAGTTTGACATAAGGACATTTCATTATTATGGAGTAATTCATAAAAATGTAGCGTGGCTTGAAGTTTCTATATGGAAATTAAAAACAATACGTTTTTCATTTGTAATTCGGTAATTACCAATTAAAATTCTGAAATTCCTTTTAAAATTTAAAAATTTCATTCAAAATTCAATTGAAAATCCGAAAACATTAAATTAAATTCAAAAGACAAACTATTTTCCGTTTGAAATTTAGAATATTGAATTTTAAATTCAGCATATTCCAATTAAAAGCATAACATTTTAATTCAGAAGACATTAGTTAAAATTAAAACGAAACCAACTAAAATTAAAAAAAAAATCCGTTTGAAATTCAGAATATTCCATTTAAAATTTAGAATAGTCCAAATGAAAACCACAAGTAATTTTTTTTAATTTCAAATTGAAATTTCTAAATTTCGAATAGAATATTCTGAATTTTTCAAAGATGCCAACATCTGCCCCAATCGTAGCCTTGGTCAAGGCCCATTTATCTTAAAGAGTGCATTTTAATACATACGAGGGCGACCGCAAAACTAACTGGACTATCACATTTTCTGTTTTAATAAAAAAGAGTTTCGTGCGGTAATTAAACACTTTTATATGAAAGGTTATACACCACAATTAATCAAAGATGAATTGGATTCTGTTCATGGTGATAATGCACCATCATACTCCACCGTGAAATCCTGGGTTCAACAATTTAAAATGGGTCGTTCAAGTACGGAAGATGAACAACGCTCTGGACGACCGAAAACTGCTACTACTATTGAAAACATTAGAAAAATATTTAATGAAGTGACTAAAGATAGGCGAATAAAGCTCAGAGAGCTTGCTGATATTGTTAAAATACACGAAAAACAAGTTTGGAGTATTTTACATGATGAACTCCACATGAAAAAGCTATCCGCAAGATATGTACCGCGTTTGTTGACTTTGCCCCAAAAAATCGTCCGTTGGACCAATTCCGAGGAGCTTTTAGCGATTTATCAGCGTAATCCAATAGAGTGCGCCGATTCATAACTGTTGATGAAACATGGATCCATCACTACATCCCAGAATGCAAAGAACAGTCAAAACAATTGATAGACGCTGGTAAAAGTGGTCCCAAGAAGGCGAAAACTGTTAAGTCAGCAGGAAAAGTAATGGCCACAGTATTTTGGGATGCAAGGGGTATAATATTTATTGATTATCTTGAGAAAGGAAAAACTATAAATAGTGAATATTATTGTGCATTATTGGATCGGTTGAGTGAAGAAATCAAGATAAAACGACCGCATTTAGAAAAAAATGTTCTTTTTCATCAAGATAATGCTCCTTCACACACTGCTTTTTTAAGTCAACAAAAACTGGCCGAATTACGATTTGAAATTGCTCCGCATCCACCATATCGTATAGTCCAGATTTAGCTCCTTCTGATTATTTCTTGTTTCCAAATTTAAAAAAATTTCTCGGTGGCAAAAAAATTTTCGTCCAATAGCGAGGTTATTGCTGAAACTGAGGCATATTTTGAAGGTCTTGAAAAATCTTATTTTTCGGATGGAATTAAAAAACTTGAAAAACGTTTGATGAAGTGTATTGAGTTGGAAGGAGATTATGTTGAAAAATAAATAATAATAATTCCAAAAAAACGGTTCTTTTTATGTTAGGCCAGTTACTTTTGCCCTTTTCTGGTTCGAACCAGAATAAAAAAAACTGCTCAAGTCATAATAATGATAAAAGACCGAATAAATAACAAGAAAACGAAAAAAATATTCAAATATGTTCATTTAAATGCAGTATACCGACCTCATATTTGGTTTTTTAAATATTTGGGAAATTTGTGATACGAGACCACCGTATTCGAGTAAGAATTTGAAAAAGGGCCAGAAGGCTACCAAAGATTCGGATATTTAAAATTTCGAGAAATTTCCAATACGAGACCTATAAATATAAAGTATACAATAAAATGTATACTTAAATTATTAAGTAGAAAATGTTGTTTCATAAAATAACTAATAAATAATTGTGTTTTATTTTGTCGTTTAAAAATTTAAAATCATTTATTTTAATTTTGTTTATAAAAGTATACCATAAATATTGTAAAAAAATTATGTGGATATCTGTTTAAAATCGATTCTCGGTGACTTCTTGAAAAAAAAATAAGAAGTGAAATTAGTTTTGTAAAAAAAAATTATTTTAATTATTAATAATATAGTTTTAACATTTATTTTTAATAATTCAATGAGACTCCATCTTGAAACATACCAAGTACTTTAATAGAAATAAAAACTATGGAACATTTAAAGAAACAAATTTTACAGAATAAGCTATTTTAAATTAATTGTTAAACAAAAGAAACCGATGTACTTTTATAAAAAAAAATTTGTTTTAACATTTTTAGAATTAAAAAAAAAATTGATGGTAAGGAGTTTTAGCCGAAGGGTCTATCCCGCAAAAACGTTTAAATTTTTTCCTTGCTGAGGTAATTTTACATATGCCCATGTACGAGTATATAAGTACAGGCATTCCGTTACTATTTTCAAAAATATACCCATACGATGGTCCAAATGTTAGTTCATAATTTTGAAAAGTACCACATTTAATTGAAAATGTTTGATATTTTTTCAATGGTGTGTTTTTTTTACAGATTTAGCGTGAGTTGTTTTAACCTTTATTTTTTTTCTTTTCAGTATTATTTGCGATTTTGTCATGGAAAGACTTACACTGCGAAAACCAGCATGTGTGTGTCATTAACGCTATACCGTTAATCCAAAATATAATATACGAGTCATCCGAAATTGGTCCCTCAGAATGGCCACCCTAAAGGCGTATTTGCAGCCAACATTTGAAGGAAATTATATTCAAAAAATAAATGGCATTAAATGTCCTTTCGAAATTCGAATGAACAATAAAGTTTACACACTTGATTTAAATTTTGAAAAAACAAACACCTCTAGGTTGATCACCCGATATAACTCAATTGATGTGGACGCGTGATTCCATGTTTATTAATCGACTGCTGTAAAAACAAAACATTGTTTTTGAAGTTTTTAAAAACTTAAATATGAATAATTAATAAACAGTTTTTTTATCACTCTAATTTTAAAAATAAAAGTTAAAATTAAAAATTGTTTTTTATACAAATAAAAATTTGTTTTTTATTCCAAAATATTGCAATTTTATTTTCCATGGAATTTCCATGCTTTTTCATTTTCCACGGTTTTTTTGTTATAGTCGAAAAGACGAAAAGTCGTTTAAAGCATATAACCCTAGTTTATCCTAGCAATTATCCTTTGAAGGTAGTTGAACCCTTTTTCATTAGTAGCAATGCTACTCATTAAGTAAGCGTATCATCATTGTGGGAACAAATTCTATGCCATTGCAATGGAATGGAAATTAATCTTCACCGAGCTAATCTTAACCCTCAGTGTATTTTTTGTCTGTATACGAGTATCAACCGTAAAATGTCTGATAAGACGGCATATACCGACAAGAGGCCCTCTAGACTTGTCACCAATATGTCAATGTAAGTCATGTAAGCGACAAAGTTGATCGAGTTTCAAAGTACACACAGGAAATGTGTCAAAATTTCAGTTTAAATGCGTTTTGGTTTCGTTTTTTTTTTTTGGGTAAAACTCATCGTCAGTCTGACAACCTGACGCCAGTCAGTGTAACATTTTAAAGGATGATAATCGTACTGAACTAATTCGACGCTCATTAATTTTGATTGTTGACCATGAATCACATGGCGACATTCAATCACCGGCCGAATTCGATAATAGCGTTCAGGATTTCAGGTAAATCTCTTAAATTTAAAGGGAAATTTCAATAATTGCTTTGGGCTAATTGCTAGAGTGACATGACCAAAAAAATGTGGTTTGTTGTAAAATTTGGATATTGAAAAAAGTCAAAGATCCATCTTGTTTTGGTGAATGAATATGGATTGTTTAAAAAAAAATACAGGTCTGAACTAAATAAATACCCAGTATAATCAATGCCATACGAAAAAATATACGGATCATGTTTAAGGATTCGCCGGTACATTGGAGGAGAAGATTCAAAAATACTGAAGTTAAAAATGATGAATTTTGAACTTCTACACCGAACATTTTTCGAATGCATCCTGTTTTATTGCGGGCTGACAAAATCGTTTAATACTCACCCATCTGAACGCACTTGTTGATCTTGGTTTGTTATCATCGATAAGAAAACATTCTCTGGGTGGAAAAATACCCGCTATTGAACGGACGGATGACCTCTTGAACCGCTATCGGCAACTGAATCCAATATATGTGACAGCGCATAGAGAAAGGGACCTAAGGGTAAAAAAATCAATTTTCATTTTTTTTTTCTTTTTTTGATGTGGACAACATCTGAGCATCGAATGAGACCGATCCCCTGCCCCAAAAGTGTTCCCTCCCAGAGATATGCGCGTTTTATGAAAGTAAAGTCGACGATTCTAAGCGCAAATAGAAAGGGACCTAATCTTTAAAATGGCTCTCCTGAACAAAGCTGGTTTTTAACCTTAGGTCCCTTTCTATTTTGCGCATCACATATGTAGTACTTATAGAGGAAAGCATTCCGACTTCCATGAATTGCCAGTAGTGGTTGGCTTTTCGCAAGAAACAAGAATGGAGTCTATACTTTCACAACGAACTGAGCCAGATTTCTTAATTTTATCGAGAGTCTAAACTTTGTTACAGAGTAGTTTTGTTCACGTTGTACATGAATCTTCTATGGCGGTCACCGATGAGCAACGACTGGTCCACATTTTTGCTAAACTTGAGAACCGCCAAAAATAGTGCCAACTTACGAGGGCGACCGCAAAACTAACTGGCCTGGCACATTTTCTGTTTTACTAGCAACTTTTTTGTTTTTGTTTTTTAAAAGCAATCTTTTATAAGTCAAAATTTCCGAAATATTTAATGATTATTTTCATTGTTACAGGTGATTGAAGTAAACAAGTTTTATAATTTTTGAAAAATGGAAAATAAAGAGTTTCGTGCGGTAATTAAACACTTTTATATGAAAGGTTATACGCCACAATTAATCAAAGATGAATTGGATTCTGTTCATGGTGATAATGCACCATCATACTCCACCGTGAAATCCTGGGTTCAACAATTTAAAATGGGTCGTTCAAGTACGGAAGATGAACAACGCTCTGGAAGACCGAAAACTGCTACTACTATTGAAAACATTAGAAAAATATTTAATGAAATGACTAAAGATAGACGAATAAAGCTAAGAGAACTTGCTGATATTATTAAAATACACGAAAAACAAGTTTGGAGTATTTTACATGATGAACTCCACATGAAAAAGCTATCCGCAAGATGGGTGCCGCGTTTGTTGACTTTGCCCCAAAAAATCGTCCGTTGGACCAATTCCGAGGATCTTTTAGCGATTTATCAGCGTAATCCAATAGAGTTCTTGCGCCGATTCATAACTGTTGATGAAACATGGATCCATCACTACATCCCAGAATGCAAAGAACACTCAAAACAATGGATAGAAGCTGGTAAAAGTTCTTATTCATCATTTCATTTTTAACTCAACAAAAACTGGCCGAATTACGATTTGAAATTGCTCCGCATCCACCGTATATTCCAGATTTAGCTCCCTCTGATTATTTCTTGTTTCCAAATTTAAAAAAAATTCTCGGTGGCAAAAAATTTTCGTCCAATAGCAAGGTTATTGCTGAAACTGAGGCATATTTTGAAGGTCTTGAAAAATCTTATTTTTCGGATGGAATTAAAAAACTTGAAAAACGTTTGATGAAGTGTATTGAGTTGGAAGGAGATTATGATGAAAAATAAATAATAATAATTCCAAAAAGCGGTTCTTTTTATGTTAGGCCAGTTACTTTTGCGGTCGCCCTCGTAAATCACGTCGAATTATGGTTGATTAAAATTTTCTTTATTTCATTTTTTCTTAATTATTATAATTATTGTCGTTTAAGTTGAGATATGATGGGTAAGTACCAGAAGGGGTACTTGAGGTCAGTGACTTCAAAAATATACAAAAATATCGATGTATCACACTTTAAGATTCGGTTGTAAATACAGAAGATATAAAGAAAAGGTACGGCCTACTGACCATGTCAAAGTCTAAGTCTTTATTGGAATATTTATTTCAATAAAAAGTTCTTCCAGTTTGACCTAGCGCCTTCCGCTTCCACACACAGCCAATGGTTTTATTGCTGCAACCGAATTTTACCTCAATGGATTTGGTAGCCCCACGTTCTATCTCACATTTCAGTAATACCGAATTTAGTTAGACCAAAAAAAAGTAAAATACAATTGATTAATGCAACAACTAAAATAAGTTGAAGCCTAGTCACCGATTATGTCTTTTTGCAACCGAAAATAAAATAAACAAGTTTTTTTTCAAGTAAAGTTCTGATTTTCGATTTTCTAGAATTAAATTATATTTTAACATAAAATATTTTTGTGCGTTAAAAATTAAAAATACTCATAATACAATACAAATAGTTTTATAATCGTTTTATCCAGAAAAGTGTAAAGCTTCGGATTTTCAATCGAATCTGGCCTCCGAGCTGCCAGCTATAGTTTAGGAGATATTTACAGAAACCGTTATTTTCGTTTTTTGAATTAAAGGATCCCTTACTGCTTTATTTGCGAACCGATTTTCGAAAACTTGAGCACGGTGTTTAGAGCGTAAAAATTGTTGAAGATTTCGGCAAAATTTATATGTATATATAGGGTGATCCACCTAGAGGTATTTTTTCAGAACAAAAAAAATATAAAAATTCAAATCAAGTATGGAATCTATATTGGTAATTTGAAAGGACATTTTATGGCATTTATTTTTTGAAAATAATAACCTTCAAATGTTAGCAACTGTATTATGGAAATGATCGTTCGGTGAGAAACGGGAAGATCCGTTGTTCTCGACCAAAATTCTGTTCAGTGATGAGGCCCATTTCTAGCTCAACGGCAAAGCCAATTAACAAAATTGCCGCATTTGGCCTGAAGAGCAACAAAAAGAGGTTCAAGAGGTGTCATTATACTCAGAGAAAAACACGGTTTGGTGCGGTTCATGGGCTGGTGAAATCATCGGTCCTTATTTTTTCAAAAATGACGATGGCCGGAACGTAACCGTAAATGGTGCTCGCTATCGCGCCATCGGACTTTTTGCTACCTGAATTTGAAGCCCTTAATCGTAACGACATTTGGTTTGCCACTTGCCATACAACAGTTCAAACAATGGATCTATTGAGAGGTCATTTCAAAGAGTAGCTAATTTCACGTTTTGGACCGGTGGGTGGACCGAGTAGATCGTGTGATATCACACTTTAAACTTTTTTGGGGCTACTCAAGTCCAAAGACTACACGCAGAGAAAAAACATGGTTACTACATGGTCACGGCAATAATAATATAAAAGTATGTTCGTCGCAACCATAGCATTGTTAACTGAATTAACTTTTAACAATAGTATAATTGCTGCAATATTAATATTGTTGAAATGTAACAATAGTATTATTGCCAAATTTAAAAATGAAAATATGGCTATAGCGACAATATAAATATGGTTGGTGTGACAAAAGTATTGTGTTTTGCGTTTTATGTAAACAATAATATGATTACGGCAATCATACTGTATGATTGTAATTTTTCTTCATTTAAATATGCTTTTAGGAACAAATGTTATTGGTACGGATCTAATGCAATAATTTTTTTTTTATCGAAATTAAAATTTTTTAAACAAGCTGCTTTGGCTTTGTTAAACTGAAATATTTTTAATAAAAACGCTTACGTTTATTTAAACTTATTTTTTCTACTGTGAAATAAATCACTCCTATTATTTGGAATTTAATGTATTTTTGAATAGTTTTCATAATTCAAATCTAGTGCTGACAACTTAAACCAATTCTAATAAAAAAAATTGGGGATCAAATCTATTGTCGACAACTTAAACAAATTCTAATAAATTATATTGGGGATCATAGTATAATTGTGTGGATCATACTATAGTTGTATATGAAACATAATATGGTTGTGAGGATCATACTATGGTTGTGGAGATTATAATATGGTTGAGTGTGAATCATACTATGGTTGTGGGGATCATAGTATGGTTATGTGTGAATCATACTATTGTTGAGAAGATCATAGTATGGTTGTATTTGAATTATACAAAATTGGACCTTCAGAATGGACACCCTGAGGCGTAGTTGCGGCCAACATTTGAAGGATATTACATATATTCAAAAAATAAATGGCATAAAATGCCCTTTCGAATGAACAATAAAGATTCCACACTTGGTTTGAATTTTTGTATTTTGTTTTTATTTAGAAAAAATACCTCACCCGATACATCGAAGATATCATTGTTGGGTTGGCGATCGTCGTTGAATTAGAAGATGTTACTTTTTTTTAGGCTAAAAAATCAATTTTTGATATAGTCTTCATTGTAAAACATATTTCTAATGATATTACAATGTAAATTTTATTATTCTCAGTACGTTACTATTGCAAAAATTCAATTTTTATGAGAAAAAATTGTATTTTTATTTTTAGTTAAAAGTGTTATATCTTATTTGGATCCGCTTAATCAGCAGCTCAAGTTTTCAAAAATCGGTTCACAAATACTCATAAAAAACGAAAATAACGGTTTATGTAAATATCTCCTAAACTAAAGCTGGCAGATCGGAGGCCATTTTCGTGATCAGCAGCCCAAAATCAACTTTTGAATTCAAATTTTGTTTTTTTTTTTTTTGTTGTCCAGTGTAATCTACACACAATTTTCAAATTTGCGGATAAATTTGTAATGCTATTTCAAATATTTCTGCTTGAAATTATTGTGAATAGAAAGCGTATTTGAAAATTATAATCTGACTACGAGTACACCTTACAATTTAAGACAATCAGGGCTGTCATAGAAATCAATTTTGTCACTATTGGTTTTGAAAACGATAAGAAAAAATGCTTTGGTGTCATGAAAACCAATGTTATCGGTTTTATCGGCAACAGCTGATTCAAACTTTGGTTTTATTTACATTCGAAATGGACAAAACCAACTTGGTTTTATGTCGTTTTTTCAAACCAACATTGGTTTGCAAAAACGACAATTAGCAAAACCGACATGGTTTCTATGGCAGCCCTGAATATGGTCCATCGTCTAAAGTGCGGACAAAATCCCATTGATGACTCGTTTGTGCATTTCGACCGATATTGCGTTCATGACACACACCGTTATTTTCGCGGTCTAAGTCTTCCCATGATGAAATGGCAAACAATACTAAAAAGAGATAAATCTAAAGTTTAGTACAACTCACGCGTAATCTGTGAAAAACCCCTTCTATTAAAATACCTCTAGATTGATCAACCGTTACAAATTTGAAAAAATATGGACCGATGGTTCTATCAGCCCATAAACCGCACCCAACCGTGGTTTTTCCAGTGTAAGTCTTTCCATGATGAAATGGCAATCAATACTGAAAAGAAAAATCCCATGAAACTGAAAAATTCCCTTGAACATTTGTGGAAGTATCTCGATCATCAAATCAACAAAAGGACAATTACCAATAAGGATATGCAGAAATTATTAAAAAAGGATGAACGGTCAACAATTCCTTCCGACAGCACAACTAAGAAGGTTACAAGCCGTTACAAATGCAAAAGGAATACAAACCAAATACTAACATTTAGTTTTTACAAAAATTTTGAATATTGTAAACTTTCTTTTGACTCTTTGTTAACTTTTCTAATATTTTTTTTCTTTTTGTAAAAATCTGGATGCTTTTGCTTTTCAAAACGAATGTTGTTTAATAAAAATTTCTTCTTGAAAAATTTGGAACAATACCAATATCATTTTGTATCATTTTGAAAATGTGTAAAATAAAGGGTGGTTATTTTAAGAGCCGATGTTGAATGTAAACTAAACGTCAAGTTTTTTTCTGTATTTCATTTGACGCTTCTCAATTTCAGACTTACTCAATTTGAACCATGGTCATCATCAATGGTCAGAATGGTGGCAAGAAATGGCAACAGCGGAGATCAATTTTCGAAGAAAATCATCTTCAGTGTTGAGGCACATTTTCACCTCAGTGGATTCGTCAATTAGGAGAATTAACGCATTTGGGCGAATGATAATCCAAGAGGGATTGTCAATGCACCCACAAAGAGTGACTGTTTGGTGCGGTTTATGGGCTGGCGGCATATCGGGCCGTATTTTTTCCGAAATGTGGCCAGTCAGACAGTTACTGTGAATGGTGTCCGCTGTCGTGAGATGATAACGAACTTCTTATGGCCCGATTTGGAAGATATGGATGTGGACGATATGTTGCACAGTGCCACTTGCCACACAGCTAACGAAACAATGGCTCTTTTGGGCTGCACATTCAATGGCCGTGTTATCTCACGTCGTGGCGATGTTAATTGGCCGCCTAGATCATGTTATTTGACACCGTTGAACTTGTTTCTTTGGAGTTATTTGAAAAGGTGTACGTCGAGAAGCCAGCAACAATTCAAGAGCTAAAGGATCAGATAATTCGGCACGTTAACGGCATAAAACCTCAATTTTGCCTCAGCGTCATCGAAAATTTGTCCATCGGATGGAGGTGTGCCGCCGAGGTCGCGGCAGCCATTTGGTTGATATTTTGTTCCACACATAATTGAACCATACCAATATTATCATAATAAAAAGAAATGACAATAATTTCCTAAATAATTTCTGTTTTATTCAAAATCAACATCGGCCCTTAAAATTTAACCACCTTTAACGATGGACCGTAAGTAGTGGGAGAAAATTTTCTTTCGATACTCACTGCAATTTTTTCGTTTCTTCTTTAAATAACGTCAACATACCCTATTTTCTGTACGTATTTAAAACATTAATTTTAAGAATCCTTTTCTTACTAAAGATTTAAGTGTTTTATATAAAATTTAAATAAAAGCATCAAATGAGTCCTTTAATATGAAATATTTCAGTTATTCCCGACCGTTGACTCTTTTGACGTTGCACTAACAAACGACTCTCGAACAACCCACTGTGGAATTTAACACTTCTCCTTTCTTCAAAAAAAACTCAGCATACTCTTCTACCACCATCCTGCATTCATATGTACATTTGTGTGTATGTAAATAAATCCTACAATCGTAATGAAATAGGTCTCAAATAACAATCATTGTTAACGAATGCGTTCGGTCGCTCCATGTTGTTGATGATGTTCATTATCATCCTCACGGTCGTCGTCGTGGGCCAAAAGAGTAGAGTTCGGCAACGATTATGATGCTAGCCACGATGAGAGAATGCTGACGATGACGCTGTTACAATAATAATTATGATTGTTGTTATTATTATTATTATGTACAATTATTATTGTTGCTGTTGTGTTTTTTCACAACGACGCTTTGCTGTTTTCATTCGCCGAGTGGTGCTGGGTGAGTGAAGTGAGTGCACGTTACCCTTTATCCCGACCCGACTGCTTTTGGTGTATGTGTGTTTTGTTTGTTTGTTTGAACAGTTTCAATCGTTTTTGTTTTGCTTTGTAAGTTTGCTACATACAGTAATTGTGTATATATTTACTCGAGTACTATGTATTACTACTATGTATATTTACTATTTTATGTTATTGTGTTGTTGTGCTCGCGTACTTACGACGCTGTGTTCGATTACAATGCGACACCAATAACACAAACGACGACAAAATATAAGAAGCAGAGTTGCCAATTTTCTTGTATTCGATCTTTTTTTTGAGTCACTGCTCCATGAATCCGATTCTAACCTCACCTTAATCTTCTACATAAAGCCATACAAATGAATTTGAATCTGGATTTTTTTTTTAGATTTAACCGAGATTATGGTCGGGCCAGCGTTAAATATGTGTAAAAAATCGATAGTAAACGCCCATGTGTTCCGAGAATTTTAGAGTCTGCACATTTTTATATACATGATACTATTTTTATTTTTCAGTAATTGTTAGGCTTGCGGTCATGAGCAAAAACAGATGTTGATGTTTTTATAAATTATGTATGTTGAATATCCCAATATTTCGAACTGATTCGTCGTTGATCATCAGGGGTAATCAATTTAAACAATTGTTAGCTTCCGTCCTGTTGTACAGGATGGGCCAAAAGTTACTTACCATGGGGTTAAAAACTTTAATAACTTTTTTGTTTATTAATGTTTTTTTTATTTTTTTCTCACTAAGTATGAAAAATAATGTCACTTAAATGACCCCCGTTTTCAGCTTCGTAATGATGGGCTCGTTTTAGAGCATTTTCCATATCATCTTTCAAAATTTGTGGCTGTAGTGTTCGAATTTCTGCAACAATGTTGGCCAAGAATTGAAGGATTGTCTCTATTCAGTTCCAACGTCTGCAAAGAACTACCACTAAAGCCTGGTACTAAGTTCGTTATCAAACAAATAAACCATACTTCAAAATGGTCAATAAATGCGGGTTCTTCAAGATTTTTTATGTGAAGTGAAACCATTTTCAAAAATTGTTTGCTAGTGGCGCACAAGTTTTTGTTCTAAAATTTTTTTTTCTAATATCAAAGATTTTTAAAATTGGGCTCTGAAATATTGCGACATTTGAACAAAAAGGTTCGAACTGAGAAAAACTAATAAATTTGGTAAAATCTTTCAATTAAAGTTATTAGAAAAAATCAACAAATTAATTAATAGTAGTTGGCAAAATAAAAGTTAGTATAAGAAGTAAGGAATGTTAAACACTGAAGATACGTTCTCGAAATAACACAAAGTACAAGGCTTCGTAATTCAATTATTAAATTAAAAATAAATCATGAAATGTTAAATTGCACCTTTTATTTACTATTAAAATCATAAAATAGATGATCACAGAGATGTTTTTTTACCAGTTTAGACTCATCGACACAATTCCCCTCATAAAAAGGAGACGTTTTAAACTTCAGTTAAAATGTTCACTATTAAAACCATTTAATATTTTGAGGATTTTTATCAAGGTTTTTTTAAACAGTTACATAATCACTGTTGGTCAAATAACACTGGCAAAGATTTTATAAAACACGCTAAAATACGGTTTTTTAAAACTGTAAATATACGTTTTGCTCCGCACCCATTCTTTTAGCTACAGAATGGCAACACTATTGAGTACACATACTGATATTTGCACATTTGCGTTTATGTGCCAGTGATGTTCGTCGCTCTCTTTCTCTGCCGTGCACGTGCTCATATTACAATTGATAAACTGAACTTTTTAACATTGAAATCTGATTCATTCTTCTTCCCATTTTAGTTCCAAGTCTGATACATAAACACAAACACACATACAAAGTCTCTCAGAGCGTTAGTGAGAGCGTATAACGTATACTATTTTAATATGCGTATTAACATTATCGTTGTTGCTGTTACTTTAGTGAAAAGGGTTGCGGCCTTATTCTATATACATTTTTGTTCGTTTAACAAATCATGTCAAGCTGCTGGGGGAGAGGAAAGGGTGAGCGAATGTCTACAATTAACAGAATATGTTAAGATAGAGAGAGTAGTGTGAGTTAATGTTTGTAACAGTTGTTGATAATTAGCAGCATTTAATTGTGATAAATTCCTCCTTATTATTTTGCACAGTGTGTCGATCTTACGAAATGCGGGACCATTACTAGAGAAAAGTGTAGTATCCACAGCGCCGCGATTTAAGGTTGACAACTTTGAAGTAGGGTAGTTTTATATGCTTTTGCCATAATTTGATGAACTTTTTTTTTTTAAAAGAACACCACAAATAAAAAAAAATATTCAGATATCTTCGGTGATTTTTAATAATGGCATATGGGTATTTCCAGAAAAAGGTCAACCAAGACGAAAAAATTAAAATATGTTAAACAGCCAATTTTTTCCTTTATATTGTTAAAGAAATATTTGAATTGAAAGAATATAACGCGTTTACAGCATATTTTTGTTTTTGTTGTGAAAAATTTGCACAGAAACTTACAATATTTTATTTTTCATTTTTGGTGACTCTTACAGCTGGTTTTGATTTTCGTTGTTATTTATTATATATACGTTTTATTATTGCAATCTTCTTTCAAAATGTTTGTACCAACAATAAACGAATACGAAAATAGAAACAGACACACAGTAGGCATTGACAAACGGTAAATTTTAGAGTTTCTTTCCCCTGCTATTTCTGTGTCACGTTATCGATGCCAAAACACTGTTTTCTATCAGTACTGTTCATCCAGTCGAAGCAAGTAGTTGAAAATTACTATTTAAACAAAGTTAATTGTGCTTAACCTAAATAAAAAAAAATTGTGTGCTTTTGCTCTTGAGAAAGGTTTAATTTCAATCAAAAGTTTGTCGCGTTACCCATCGTAAGTTGGACATATTAGAACAAAAAAGTATTGTTTTTCATATACATATATTCATATTATGCTTACTTTTTATGCAGATGGGTAAAAATAACAATAAAGAAGCATCACGACGATATCTAGAAAAATTAAGTCAGACCCCGTCAAGCGCCAGAAGTACCTAAAAAATGTTGCAATGAAAATGAAAATACGGCGCAATTCCACAATTCCAAGTAGTCATGTCAAATTTTTGCAATTAGTTTGTTGCAATATTGAAAATGAAACTTGCATGACCACTGATTGCAAGAGATGTACTGATGACGTGTGCTATGAGCTGGTGCCACTAGTTTATTTAAGGCTTAGGTATAAACGAAAATGTTAAATGGCAACTTTGGAGTAGAGTAGAAAATGGAATCTCCTTGGCAAATACTATAGCACCATTGTCAGAGCTGATCAATGAGATAAACGTGCGATTGCCACAGTTTAAAATGCACTTCTATGTTAACCGAGCTCAACAAAAATATTTCGACGAGGTGAAGGAAAATGTAAAGCAATTTTTACTTGCGTTGCTTGGACTTCCATGAAAACAAAATCTCTGGCTGTAATTAGTAATAGTTTAAATCATGGCAAGGCTGAAGTTTTCTTATTTTTAACAAAAATTGTTAAATACTTAAAAGAAAGTCATGGACGTTTTGAAAAAATTTTTTTGTTTTCAGACGGAAGTAGTTCGCAGTTTAAAAATAAGTTCATAATTGATAGCTTAACTAATTTTATAGCTGAATTTGAATGCGATACAATTGAGTGGAACTATTTTGCATCGTCGCATGGCAAGGGTGCAGTCGATGGGGTTGGAGCCGTATTGAAGAGAAAAGTATGGCAAATGACGAAAACCCAAAAAAACTCTTGCTTCATAATGCCTTTGATTTTTACGAATGCGCGAAAAACCATGTTTCTGGAATTCGTATTATGTATGTTGAGGAAGGTGAAATTGTGATTTCATCAATATTAAAAAAAAATGGGAGCAGTCGCCAAATGTTCCAGGGATAAGGAAAATACATCATGTTTCTTGCGATGAGCATTTTAAAATACAAGTAGCTCAAACAGCATATTCCAAAAAAAAATTTATTTCCTAATCTTTTTACATTATTATACATGTATTCCTAATTATTATCATTATTTTCACATTTGTAAATTTTGAATTAATATTTTTTGTTTTTCCAAATAAAATTTGATGAAAAAATTCTTCTCAGAAACTAGGTGGAAATTTTGTCACGTTAGCAATGTCGCGTTACGAATCACTAACAAAATTTATAAATAAATAAAACAATAGTTGTAGATCATAATAACTCTTATAAATGAAAAACTACATTGTTTTATTATGGTTTAAGAGTTTTTTTTTTTACAAATTAATGGCCATATTTCACTGACTTTTGAATTTTTCAATATGAAGTCACAAATGCCTTCCATTTTTTGTCGCGTTATCTATGCAATGTTTTCCAAAAATTATTTGAAAACGACAAGTTCCCAAAGCTTGTCTTTTATAATAAAAATGGTGTTGATAAAATGCTTTACTGACGTAAAAACACATTTGTGGAAATGTTGATTTTTGCCATTTATTTTTTCATTTAAAGACGTACGAATGTCGCGTTATCGATCCTGGAAATACCCATATATGTAAGTGCTATTGAAATTGAACAAAATCTGTTCAGATTTAGATATTGCCCTCACACATACACAGTCTTGTCTTACAGAAGTTTACATACATTCCCCTGGTATATTAAAGTTTTTAACGAAAATGTTCATATAACGTCTTTCAATGAGATTTATTATTTTGAATGGAGTTTTATTAAAAAAAAAAATTAAAAAATATCGTAACTTCATGGATATTTATAAAAAAAAACAAAATAATTCGGTTTATGGTTTAATGAAATGTTTACATACGGTCAACAAATTGAACACAAAAAAAACTAATTAATATCTTTTGTGTCCTCCATTGGTTTTTATGACAGCAGACTGTCGAGATGGCATGGATAAAGCCAACTTTTTGGTTATTTCAGGTGTTATGTTGTTCTACTCCTCCATTAGCGCTTCTTTAGAGCTGGAATTTATGTTATTCGACGATTTTTCAGATCCCATGTCCCATAAATGCTCAATAACGTTTAGGTTAGGGGATTGTGGGGGATGTTCTAGTTTATGCCTAATATTATAGAACAGTCACTCCCTTAGAATTTTTGAAGAATGTTTCGGATCATTATTCTGAAGAAATATAGAATTTCCTTCGAGATCCAAAATGTCAACAGTATCTATATGTGACAGCGCATAGAGAAACGGACTTAAGGGCAAAAAAAATTATTTTCACTTTTTTTTAAGTGGACAACATCTGAGAATGAGACCGATCCCATGCGCCAAAAGTGTTCCCTCCCAGAGATATGCGCGTTTATGAAAGTGATGATACACCAAAGATACACGTATTTATATCTTTAAAATGGCTCTCCTGAACAAAACTGGTTTTTTCCCTTAGGTCCTTTTCTATTTTGCGCGTCACATATAGATACTGTTGACATTTTGGATCTCGAAGGAAATTCTATATTTCTTCAGAATAATGCAATTTGCAGCCATACATTCCCAGACCATGACTGATCCACCCCCATGTTTTACTGTGGAATTGACATTTTTCCATTAATGCCAATTAATTTACATTCATCCGTGAAAATTACCCTTTCCCAAAATGTGGGATAATTTACGTGAACATTTTCGTTCTTTTGGGCGTACTGCAAACGTTTTTGGATGTCACGGGTATGAGTAGCTGTTTTTTTTCGCAACTCTGCTATTGTACCCTTTTCTTTTAATGCTGGTCGGAAACAGCCACTCCTAAATCGGTCTTTCATTTTCGATTCAATTCGACTGCACTTTGCTTATTCTTTTCTTGGATGGAACGAATGACGGCTCGTTTCATCCGGTCATCAAGAATAGGGGGGAAAATGGAAAAATACTTTCATAATTTCCATTTTCCTTGAAAATGTTTACTATGGTTTGGACTGTAGGCTTTCTTAGATTTATTAAAGATCCAATATCATTAAGAGATTTTTCTCATTGCTCATTTCACACAACTGACCTTTAATGATATTCACTTTACTAGTATGACCATTTTCTATTAAACGCCAAGCTCTACTAATGATTAAATGGCGTGAAATTTGTATCGGTACTAATAACGTTACATCATTTATAAGGCAGGGTATGTCAACTTATGTAATTTTGAAAATGGACGTTTTACATGTTTTTTGTTGTTTTTCATAAACAACACCAAAAAAAATCCATTTTATTAAACATTAGTCTCGACAGTTCATATTTGGTAGTTGTGAAGTAGAGACGTGGCAAGTTTATCATGGATAAATATTCGATAAATCGTTAAGCATTATATCAAAATCAATCATCGATTAGTGTGACGATGAGATAGTTACGTAAATATTTTTGGGAGAAACAACGTGCCAATAAAACGCACTATCGTGTAGTGAATGATTTCGAAGAAAGAGGGTCTGTAGCTGATAGGCTCAAGCATGAACCACAACGTACCGCAAAATCGGCTGAAAGTGTTAAAAAGAATTCATCAACCTCAATTCGACGCCGTGCTGAGTGTAATGAAAAATGTGCTCAAAATGGCTCGCATTTGTGAGGCTAACAGAGGCGGACATTTATCTGATATTGTATTCCATACATAATTGCCGACATTAAATAAAACATTTATCAATATAAAATCCATTCTCTTTCATTTAATCAAAAATAATAAACAAACAAAGTAGTATACCTTCCCGACGGACACCCTGTATAACGATCTCACTATACGTTATTGTAAACTTTATTTTTAAGAACAAATTATTTTTATGCATTTATTAATATCGCATTTATATTTTTTCATCAGCCTTTTTCATCGAGTGCTTAAGTTAAAGCTATTGTGAAGATTTTTGTAATTAAATAATTTTTATTTTCAACGTCATGTATTTAGAAATCGTTAACGAAACACTGTGCCCAGTGATTCAAGGGAACTTGCTTAACAAACACTTTTTATAAATGCTTTCATTACCATTACAGGCATTTTAGTTCCTGAATTTAATTCAAACTGAAACACTGTTCGCAAGTACAATTTGTAACTAATCATATCCCGAACAAAATGAGAAGAGAGGAAGAGAGTATTTACTAAAACAGCACTGAATTTGAGAGTCAAGAATCTATTACTTGGCTGTGCATGTCGATTTGAACAGTCGAGCAAACATATTTATGCCTACAGTAACGAAGGCGGACAGACTCTCTGTTAACATAAGACTTCTACAGACAGCATAGCAATGGCAATGTTTTAATTACAATCGACACTAACACTTAACATTGATTTTAAGATATGTCGCCGATTTCAAAGAATGTGTGTTGCAAAGAGGGTGCATGTCTCCTAAACGTACATATGTAGCTCGTGTGTGGCTTGCGGGAATATTTACAGTTCTATTCGAACATTTGTATTGACAAACAAAACATTTGCTGCAAAGTTGCTCTCAACGGTTGTCTCGTGTGTACCTAGCTTAAAGGCCTGGTTTTTTTTTCGTTTCGTCCGGTTGTCTGAAAACCACTGAAATTGATAAAGAAAACTTACAAATAGTTCATGCTATTGCATTGTCGGCATAGCAAAGTGCTGACATCAATTTTTTTATGGGGTTTGGACGTTTATTTCAAGGGTTTTTAGACTGTCGGAAGTTGTAAAATACGCAGCGTAAGAAAAAAAGCTTAAGTGTACTTGAGCTTCAAGGTTCCCGTTACAAGTGTTTTCATAAATACAGCTTAGGTTAATTTACTATCAATTTGTTTCCTTTTACTATCAATTTCACTAAACGAAAGGTCCGGTCCACTACGTGATGGGAGCGCTGACACCTCTTTGCTCAGCACACTTAAACTCTCTGCCTCATTCACTGACTCCTTCTGCTAATAATAACATTTTACTTTAGTTCGATTAACAGTTTCATTTATGCTTAAAACAAAAACAACCGTACACATTGCTTAGCCCCGTTCGCACAGTCTTTAGTGGAGAGAATAATGCACGAACTTAGGCGACAGAATGGAGATGATGTGTTTGGCATGGGTGTGTGTGTGCATGAGTGTTTGTAACAGCCAAAGAACCAAAGAGAATGCTGTGAGAGGCTAACATACCCCTTTGCGGACACAACAGTTAAAATAAAATGTATTTTAATGTTGGCTCTATATTGTTGTTGCTACTTTGCCTGCTAAATGTTAAGTACAGAGTTTTTAAATGTGCGACTGTGTTTTGTTTTTGTTGCGGTGGCTGTGTGTGTGTGTCAGTCATAAGAAATTGATTTCATTAGTTTCGTTATTTCATTTCGTTTGTGTGCTTGTTTTTTCATCTTACATTTCATTTGTGCTTGGTGTGTTCTTTGGAACGTGTGTGCTTGCTTGTTGGCCGCCTCAGACAGTCTCTCTCTTCCTCTCTTGTGTGTGTGAGTGTTGTTTTTTGTGTGCTCGTTGGTTATTTTGTGTTGATTTAAATTTTTTTCGAATTGCGCGCCCTTAGTCATTGACTAAACGTGCAGCAGCAAGCAAGCGTGAGCGGCAATTTAATTAGAAAACAAACACAGAAAAATACTATTCACAAATAAAAGAAACAAAAATACCAGAATAGAATAACGCAATATTCTAAGAAAATTGTTTTATGTTATAAATTAAACAAACAGAAAACCACAACGGAACGGAAACAATTTAAAATAACAAAAAATATTAAACAAATTAAAAATTGTTTAGAAAAAAATAATTGTCTAAAAAAATACCAGTGTTGTTTTTTTTAATTTAACTATAATTTCTTTAAGTGTAACTGTGTTGTTGCAGACAGGCACAAACAACATTGTGTGTGTTTTTATTTGTCGTTTTTTTGTTTTGCCTTCCATCATTGTGACATTTGTGCAACAATTTTTAAAATCGCAACAAACCAAACGCCTACTGCTGCAAAGAAAGTGCAAAAAACGTGTGCTGTCAAGAAGAAGAAAACCATGAAAAATCATCTGATTTCTATTTCTTTTTGCCATCCTTCCACATCCATCCTTACGCAAATTGTCTTTTGATAAAATTCTAAACTTCGTGACGTGACAGTTATAATTCATTACAAGAAAAGTCTATAAAACGCAAACAGCGCACAAAAGGAATTGCCCAAAAGCGCAAGGAAAGAAGAAAATCTTTAAAAAAAATAAATGAAAAATTCAAGTGTTTGGTAAATAAAAAGCGATCAAAACTTAAAATTGTTTATGAAAATCGCCACAAAAATTGAAATAATAAAAAGAGAAGACTAGACTGCTGCAGTTAAACGAACGGATTTACGGAACGTTTTCCTGGGATTACACATCTTTTGCGGTCAATCATTATAACGGATTACTTTTCTACAAAAACCCAAAATGGTAAATATTTTTAATTAAACAGAAATTTTTGGATTATTAAAATTTTTAATTTGCAAATTGTCATCGCATCGTCGTTGTGCTGTATTCCGTTTGTGGTGTGTTTTGAATGATACATCCAATTTGGCTTGCGGGATTTCAAATTGGTTTTTGTCTTCTATGTCGATTATTCTTTTGTCAACGCTACGAAATATTGAGTCTGGTACTAAATTTGGAATCGAAACACAAAATGTATATTCAATAAAAATTCGAAATGCAGCACATGACGATTATGACAAAATACGCGTATGCTTGAGAACTTACAAGTTTTACCTAAAATGCCAGTATTTTGATGTTGACCAATTTTGTTTGTTCACGACTTAGGAAGTCGTTTGGCTTGCTCTCAATGACTTGTTGGAAAAGCATTCTAGATTTTATGCTCCTAGCAAGATTATGACATGTCGAATTTTGGCAAAGTTTTGTAGAGCACCTCAACATACAAGGAGCACGTTTTAGCTAGTGCATGAGAAGGAGTTCTGCCCAAAAGGGCTACCAATGCATTCCCTAGGAATAAATTGTTTACTCCTTTGAATGTTTTAGAAACTAAATTAATTACTTATTTCTCTTAGCAACCCATAAATCGCATATTCAATGGACAGTATCTTATGTCGCACATAAACTTGTATAGAAAAGTTTTTCCATAATTAGAGCAATTAAACCGCTGTCATTGGAAAGTTGGAAAACTGCAGTTGGCAATTTTTGTAACATTCTTACCTTTACTTGATCCCTGGTTCTACTCATAGTCGATACACTAACCGTCACACCGCGGCGTTCCATAAACATATAAGTTCTAAAGTTAAAGATCCGAAGACTTAAGTTTTTTCGAAGACTATTAAAAGTACCATGGAAACCAAAATATGGAATAGCCCTTTCTGTTATTACGTGTCTTATTAAAGGATTATAATATGCCTGTGTGAACTGAAAAGAACCATTTTATAGAAAACGGTTTATTTTTGTTTTTCTTAAAAGCTGTCAAATCAAATTGGAAAATGCCTCGTTGAGGACTTCAAGCTTGGCTTTGAATGCCGCTGATTTGAATGTGGAGGAATGGCGACTGAAGTTTTCTAGAAGACTATCAGAAGTGCCATTGAAATCCAAAATGTGGCACAGCCCACTCTACTATTGCCTTCCCTATTAAGGGTTGCTTTATAGACAATGATTTATTTTCTTATATCCTAAAAACTGTCAAATCAAAGGGGGAAGATGTCTCGCACAAGTTGAGGACTTCAAGCTTGAATTGTCGCTGATATGAGTGTAGAAGACTTGTAAGATCAGATTCAGTTTTGACTTAGGAAGTAGTTTTGATTCTCGAAGATTTTGTAGTTCAGCAAAAGTTATGGTGCGAGTACACATGTTTTGACACAGTGGTGAAATATTAAGTTTAAGGTTTTCAATATCTCCAAGTATTTAATATTATCTGGAGGAAAACTAAAGTTTAGTTACCTTTTGCATTTTTCCTGCTTTTATCGTTAGAGAATAAAATCAAACTTTTTGAATTAAATGCCAACTCGGGAAAAATAACATTAAATTTGAAATCCTTATAACTTAATGACTGAGTTGTTATACATCAAAACTTCAGGCAGTTCTATAATAAAAAAAGTCAGCAATTCAAACTAGAAATTTTATTTATTGTCTTTGTAAATTTATTTACAATGACAATTCTAAAGCCTCTTCGGAAGACCTGACACTAACCTATCTGTATTAATTAAGATAGATTGATTTAGATGTACGATCAAATCTGTAGAAAACCTGTTTCAGGTATAAATGTATTTCAACTTTGTTTCAGATATCATTCCTATATGGATTTTCTAACCAATACATATTCGCCTCTTAAGGCACGATTTTTACTGATTTATTTTACAGAAGAAATGGGATTTAGTTTTCGGTTTTCAAATTGTCACAAGTATTTAACATTATTTGGGGGAAAACTAATATTAAGTTACCTTACGCATTATTCCTTGTTTTTTCTTGCTATATATATAAGAACGACATAATTTTTGGTCCTAAATACCAACTTGGGAAAAATAAATACAAATTTCAAATCCCTATAACTCAGATGTTATGCATTATGACGCTAATAAATGACAGATTTGTTATCCATCAATTCTAAAATGAGAATTTAAAGAAAATCAAAATATTATTTTTGAAAAAAGTCAGCGTTTGAAAATAGAAATTATTTTTTTGTCCTTTATAGATTTATTTATAAGTACAATAACAATGCTGAGTAAAGCCTCTTCGGAAATGCCACTAACCTATATGTGACCCGGTCTACGAAAAGGGACCTTCGGTGTGAAAATATCATTTTTCACTTTTTTGGCGATTCGGATAGACTAAAGTGTGCTCTTTCTAATGGCGCAAAGCAGAAGTTTCCAACTCGTAAAGAAGTTTGTCAAAGAACGAAACTAACCTCTTCATCTACACTCATTTCACATGACTTGTTTATCTTTAACAGCTGTTTTCTCGAAAACTTGTTTTTACACCGAAGGTCCCTTTTCGTAGACCGGGTCACATATATCTATCAGTATTTAAATAGATTAATGTTTTGGTGTACGATCGGATCAGTGGGACAACTTCAAGTTTAAACGGCGTGTGAACAACTTTGTTTGTTTATCTTTCCTACACGGTTTTTCGTCGGGTTTAGATAGATATACTCGTATTCTCCTCTCGAAAGACTCCAACGCCAACTAGGCAAGATTAATGCTTTATTAGTTTACAGAAGAACTGTATTATTTTTATTTTAGTTCATGTAACGACTAAGCTAAAAATTATTTTTAAATTTGCAAGCTTTGTCCTGGATAGATACAACTTGTAGCGCAGACAGCTTTATTTGATATGTTTGTCTCTTGATAAATTCCAACATCGGAAAAATGGGATTTTGTTTTCTGGTTCATGAAACGTGTTATCGAAAATTTCTCTTTAATTTTGCAAGCTTTGGCCTGGTTAAATTCTTCTTGCATTTAATATGTTCGCGTCTTGAGAAAACTCAACAACGGAAGAAATCGGATTTTCTTTCTAGTTCATGTAACGTGTTAGCGAAAAATTCTTCTTAAATTTGCAAGCTTTGGCCAGGTTAAATACTTCTTGTAACGTCGACAGCTGCATTTGATATGTTCGCGTCTTGAGAAAATTCAACAACGGAAGAAATGAGATTTTCTTTTTTCCTAAAATTCTTCCTAACTTTTTAACCTTTTTCCAGGTTAAATACTATTTGTAGCGTAAACAGCTTCATTTGATATGTTCATCAACTGAGAAAATCCAACGTCGGCTATGCAAAATAAAGATTCGGCTTTTGTGCAAACTCTTTTTTTAATTTCGTTTACGCAAGGTAGTGTAATTTAGGATAGCTGGTCATAAGTCCATCTATTACAAGTCCAACATAGGCTACGCAAAATAAAAATCTCTAATACAGTTATGTTCTCTTTCTATGGCATAAACCCAACATTGGTTAAGCGCAGTAAATTTGTTAGGTGTAGGTGGTATTCGCTCAGACTATCTGATTATTATTTGGCGTAATACTAAAGTTGTATGGATAGACCATATCCTGAGGACATCCGCGGATGACATTGCCAGATTGGCCGCAGGGGGCGCCCATCACAACTGAAGGCGGCAAATTAATTTAGAAGCAAACCTAAGATAGAATGAAATAAAAGATTGGGAATTACATAGATTAAATTGGAATCAACTGTTACGGTCTATGCTCCTTATAGGAGAAATAGGAATAAATATTTACCTATATATAAGTAACATTGAAGTTTTTATTGGTGTACAATGTACATGTTTATTCTTATTTCATGGAGCCTAATCAGATTTCGATTAAATATGTCATTTGCCTTTAAACGACAGAAGATACTTTTATCTGCGTCTTAAGGAAAATTTTGTTTCGACCATCACCTATTTTCTTAAAGAAAACTTAGTTTTAACTACCACTGGCAAAAGTGATCATATCCGCTATCAAGAAAACGTGAGAAATATAGACAGATTTAACAATTGGTGTGTTTTTTTAGTGCACTGTGATTAACCAAGTAAGACGTCGCTAAGGCGATAAAATTCAAAAATTGACAAAAAACATTTATTTTTTATTTATGCATCATAAACCGTTTGAAAAATAAGTAATTTGGGATATACCTACTATAAGCGAGTAATAACCGACCTCGCTTAGGTTATTCTTAAACAGCTAAAAAATTGTAAAACATACTGTTTATGAAGCAAATTGTAAAAAGTTTTCTGTAAACAAAAGCATTTTTCTATTTTTGAATAATCCGAGCAACAAAAGAACACGCCTATTAAATCGGCTTTGAAGTTGTCAGTGCAAGTGAAATAAGAGATATTTTTGTACTAGAGTCCATATTAAACACGTAGCTTGGTAATTAACTTAAGGAGAACTCGGTAACTTACCTTGTTTACATCTCTTCCTTAGCTAAGTCCAACTATGATTGTTGCTTCTGTTTATTGTTGTTGTTGTAGCGGCAACTGTGTGCCGGTATGACAGCCGCTGGCCGAAGAGTTGCTCTTCGGGTCAATCCGGTGCATAGAACCGGTTGTCGTGGGTTTGAGCTGCTGTTTGTCAAATGCAACACTGACTGTTTAAAGTGGTCGGTATTTAGTATAAGTATTTTATTTGAGCTTTGTAAAAAAAATTAAAAAAGAAGAAAAATGTAACCAAAAGACGAAAGAACCAAAACTGAATTGTAGGAGCTAAGTTCGCCGATATCGAAGTAAATATATTAATTTACTTTCTTAGCCTGTATAGGATCGAAAAACGACTTTGGCAGCAAAGGGTCTTTAAAGATTATTCTGAACCTTAATTGCTAGCATATTTGAAAACCTCTTGAATTATTTCTTATGGCACAGGACCTTAACTAGACATCTAAGCTTTTTGGAGATTTTAATTATTTTACGTCAACAATTCTCTCCTGATAATATAGAAAACTGCAAATTAGTGATTTAAATTTTTTATCTCAGAACTGTAAGAGTTTTTTGTTAAAGGCGCTATGAATTTTTCATCCTTAGTTAGACGAAAGTAATGAACATTAGTTGATGTTTCGGAATGCAATATTTTGATTTATTGAAAATCAATTTGCCAATATCTAAATAATCATATTCACAACTTTTTTTTCCCTAAATAGTAAATTTTTGTTTTTATTTTGTTTTTACTATTATTATTCACAAATGTTTATAGAGTTTGTTTTTCATATTTTAAATATCTTTATTTGTTTTTTTTTCATCACACAATTATGTCTAAAAAGAAATGACACTCCCCTCCATGTATTCTTCTTTAAAGATTGTTCACATTCGCATGTCATACATATATTTTTTAATAATTTTGCTAATATGTATACCATGGTGATGGCGATGGCTTTGTTGTTGTTTTTGGCCATTGGTTGCATTTAATTAAAAATAGACTATTAAATCATAATTTAGAGAATCAAAGAATTTTATACGCGGTGTAATTTATTAATATTAGCACACACGCTAGAAAAAAATAAATGTGCACATTTCTCTATTTCACGATTCTAGAGTTCTGTGTGTGAATATTCCATTTTTTGCCTTTTTGGCCTGTCCACCGCCTGCCAGCCAACCGTCCTCTTCTGCCTCTCTGTGTTAAGCAGATTAAAGGTGAACCGAACCACCATTTACATACACTTTCTGAAAGATTTATAATTTCTGTTCTGAGCTGCTTAAAGTGAAATGATTTTTCCTTTGCGGTTTTCTTTGCGCCGCTGTTTTTTTTGCGCTCTTTTGCGAAATATGAAAAATTGAGGTGAAATTTATGAGTTATGGCAGTGGATGCCAAAGATTTCGGCATTTCAGATTTGAATTGGAAAACAAATTCGTTCAGTTCTGCATAAAGCGCAGAGATAGCATTATGAAATATTTTTAGATTTATTAACAAATCAAATGTTTCCTTCTCTCAATTGTTTTCAGTTCGGCATTCGAAATGAAGTGTGTGCGATCTAAATAAGTTCTAATTTCATCGATGTGAGCTGCTTTAGTTTAATTTAAATGCAATGACTAATTTTTTTACATGCCCAAACTAGGCACCCACCAACTCATTATATAATTACAAAAAAAACAACAACAAAATTATTGTGTATTTATTTATTTTGTTAAATACTTTCGCTTTTGTTGCCTTCCTTCTTTATTAGTCATTGGTTTTAAACTGAAAAACTATAATTAAATACATTTATGAGTTTGAGATGCGAAGGGTGTGTGTGGTGGCAATGACTTTTAGCCAAAACATGTGTTATGCCCACTCGTGTGTGCAATAGGAAATAGTTGTAATAAAATTAAATTAATTTCATAAGAAAACATTTGAAACTATTTGTTAGTTTAATTTTGAGGTTGCGTTTATTATTCCTGGTTCCCTGTTCGCAGAAGGGCTTTTAGAAAATATCCAACTGAATGTGTCAGCCAGTAATGATAGCTGTGTCAGCTGGTATTTAAAATAAAATAAAAATTAAATAGAATAAAGGTATATAAATATAAAATCATATAAATAAAAGGTATTTAACCCTCTGCAACTGACGTGCTCTAATTGTAACAATGTGACTGACATGGGGTCGTCTGGTAGACCTCATTTTTAAATCGATTTCCCATTTTGAAGTTTTTGACTGGCGCCTTCTTGACCTTATTCATGTACAACAGTAGATAGTTTTCAATCTAACATAGGTTAAAAATTTCATATAAAAGGCGTTATTTTCACGGTATGGTTTATTTCATTTAGTTCTATGATAACAAAATAAAAATACTCTTCTCTTAAAAACAAAAACAATAATTCTTACAAATATTTAGGAACTTCTTTTTTTACCGTAAAAAATACTTATCAAATAAGTTTTGGTTTGATTTTTAGCTAAATCGTACGTAAAAAATACATTTTTCTTGGCAGTTTTCGCAGAGAGGATTGGAACACTGCAAGAAAATAGGTTTTAAGCAAGAACAGCAGTTGTATTTTGTTTTTCTTTGTAATTTAGATGGACATATATGATACAGTTTTCTTCCACTGCCTGTCTCAGGCTGAATTTTTGGAGGTGGAGGAGGAAAATCTTTTCCCAGTACTCGACTGATGGTCATGCGCAATTCTCGTGGTAATCTTTCATTATATGCACGTGCTTTCATGTGATCTAGCTCCATTTTACGAGCCATATTTAACAAAAATTGGCCTCTTCTCAATTTGTTGTCCATATTTTCACAAGCTTGGCTTACTGCCTGCAAAAATATAAGTGATAATAAGTCAAAATACTATTTTACTGTCGTGAGAGACAATATGTAATTTTACGATATTACTGATGTGAGACCATATTGAATTTCACAATAATACTGACGTGGTGGTCTGCTGGATAATGCTGATGTGCGGGTATAATAGACCATTTACTGTCCAGTTAAGCTCGTGCGTTGCCCAAGATTGCTCTTTTAACACCGAGCGACGTAGCAGCATGAAAAGAAAAGGTAACGAGAGCGTAGAGATCGTAACTTGGAATTTTACGAAGTTACGCACGATTGTTCTCTTTGTGCGGGGTCTGTCAGACCACACGTCAGTTGCAGAGGGTTAAATTTATCTATTAATTCATCTTAAGTCGAAAATATTAGGTTTAAGTAATAACAAAAAACTTTTTAACTGCACGACTAATATTTCTCAAATTTCCCAGAACTATTTAACGTTATCTTTAACAGTGCTTTATAGAAATTGGCTATACTAAGAATTTAGCTAATTCGGAAAAACTTTATTTCTATTTGAATTCAATTTTTTTTTTAAAAAATGTTTTCGGAGTCTGCCTTGGAGGTATACGCATGTGCTCTTGTAATATTTAAATATAAAATAAACACGATACCAACTTAAGTCAACTTAAGATGTTTTATGTAATCTCACAAATATCATGAAAGAAAAATTTAGCTTAAGTAAGAACAAAGGACAAATTTGTTCGGTATTTTTTCTGGTAGAACTACCTACTTTTTCGTTTTTTGCTAAGAAAGATTTTATAATAAAACTTTTCTGAGATTTTATCTTCAATGTATTCTATATATGACTTTTAAATACTTCCGTAGATTTAATTCATCGCCTATTATTGGTTTCTTTAAAAAAAGGGTGTCCAAAATGCAGGTATCATTTAATTTTTCCAAAATTTAGGCTCGGCAGGCTCACAATCTTTTACCAATCTTTTACTCGTTTTTAAATAAACTGTTGTAAATGGTTGATTACTGCTTGATAATTTTGGTTTTAAGCCTTTCAGTTTATTACAAAAAGGTTCCGGTGGCATATGAAAAAAAACTTGGTTATCTATTTGAATTTCCAATTGTTTCATAAAGAACTATTAGATTTTCCTGGCCCACAATTGAAAGAGCCTTTTGTGCAGGGTCGTCTAGTTTCAATTTTGTATTAATTGATCAGTAGTGCTCCATTTCTAAAGGGTTGCTGATTTAGGTCATTTTGGTTTTCTACCAGTCGGACATTTCTTCAAAGATTGTTCGAATTCTTGCCAGAGCGTGAACAGAATGATGGAGAGTAAAAATAAATTTCTTTAACCGAATGGAATGTATTTAAAATAAATGGCAATTTAGCAAATGTAATCAAAATTTTTTGAAAGAAACTTAAAATAATTTTGAATTCAATTACATATTAGGATACTGATCTTACTACCGGGGAGAACCAAAATAATTTAAGTTTTAATTTTTTTTATATACTTAAGGAGTTACCTAAGATTTAAAAACCTTAGTTGTGCTCCACGGTTGCGTTTAACCATTTTAAAGTCGATTTTTGTTATCAAACGGTAATTCTCAACGTGGCTACGGCTTCAGCAAAATTCATACAAATTACGATATATCATTTGGAAAAAGAATTCTTTTTGTTCTAGGATTGCATTAGGTTTGATTGCGGAAATTTTTCAAGTATCGGAGTGTGATTTATAACTCCGGGCAAGATTAAACTAAAATTTTCAATTCAATGAATTTCAAAAATGTCAAAATATCATTTGGAAAAAGAATTCCTTCAGTTCTTGGATAACGGGGGTTGCTTTTTCTATTTCGGGTCCGGCAATCAAAACACAATAATTTATCATTGGAAATAGTTGTATTGTTTTTCAAAATATTCTCCTTTATGTTCAATACACTTTTGCATGTGAACTAACCAATTTTCGAAGCACATTTTCCACTCCGATCGAGTGCTTCGGGCGTTGAAAAACGTTGACCACGCATTGTTTTCTTGATGTTAGGTAATAGGAAGAATTCATTGGGTGCCAAATCAGGGCTGTACGGTGGATGGCCCATCAATTCGGTATCTTGAGTGATTAAATAGCTCATCGTTTCAGCTGATGCAAAATGATCCGTCTTCTCTTATTATCTTTCATCATTTCTTCGAACACTGTTGGCAAAGAGATGGTTGTATACCACTCAGAATTGACCGTCCTACGTTCCACTAAAGGCACTGTGGCAACATGGCTGGTTATATCGAGAAAAACGCAATCATTTGCTTCGATGTACTTCTTCGACGAACAACTTTTGTTGGATTTGGCTCGTCTCGAAAGAACTATACGGTCGATTGCTGTTTAGTTTCGCGTTCATATGCATAGATCCATGATTCGTCACCTGTGCCAATGTTATACACTGCCTTTGAGCTACCGCAGTTATACTTTTTCAACATCACTTTGCACCAATCCATATGAGCCTTTTTTTTAAGCATACGTCAAATTATGTGGGATCCAACGAGAACAAATTTTTTTCGCGGCCAAATGAACATGCGATATCTTATTGATGCTTGTCATACTAATGCCCCAGGATGCCTCAATCTCTCGGTCTTGCTTAATCAGTTCACGCACAGCATCGATGGTTTCTGGCAAAGTGACCGATGTTGGACGTCCTTCACGAAATTCATCCTCGAGCGAACGGCGTCCGAAACTGAACTCTTGATACCAGCGATTAACAGTGGTGTGGGGTCTGATGGTGCTTCATCGCCAAAAGTCGACACAAGTTGATTTAAACACTCTTGTCTCGATAACCCACGCCGAAAATCGTAAAAAATCATCGTACGAAAATGTTCACGGCATAATTCCATTTTTTGCCTTAGCTGAATTTTTCAACACACTGTAAACAACACAATTCGCCCTCAAATGACAAAACGTTCTGAGTGAAGTTATGCTAAAAACGAAAAAGTTTTCAATGCATGTTTCCAGATTCTACTAAAACCTGTGATATACAAATTTATTTATTTGTTTTTAAGAGCTCGAAATCCATAAAATTAAATCTATAAAATTATTTCTATAGTTATTGCATGTAAAAAGTTCATGAATTTTTATCTTAGGGAATGCAAATATCTTAAATTTGTAGCTTAGTGTAGAAATCTGGGCCATCATGCGCAGGAAGTGGAGCTCATTTAACCCTCTTCGTATTTAAAATGCTTTAATATCGAATGTGAATAGCAATTAATTTAATAATTTTCTAGAAATGAATTTAAATTTAAAATGAATAACAAATTATCGTTCGATTGTTAGTCTCTTGAGCCGATGCTAATTTCAAATGAAATGATGATGACGACAGGCATGGGTTGGCGGCGGCGTATGGCAACGGCGATGCCAATGATGATGGTAGTGATGATGATTATGATGACGATGTCGATAATTCGGAAAATGTCGAGATACATTGAAATGCATTAGGATGTGTTGTAAGTACATGGCACGAGTATTCTTTCAACAAAATGCTACTTTGTAGCCACACATATGGTGTCTAAAAGCAAATTTCTTTCGAAGAAGCCAACAGTCAGATAGACAGTCGGTTTGTCCGACAGCGGGAAAGCAGCAACGCCAACATGAAATCAAAAGAAAAATCGAAAGTCAGCAGCAGCAACAACACCGACAATAATAATAAATGAAATCTATTTTGAAATTAAAATTAATATTTATGCCAACGACACAGAGAGTGTGTACTTGCCTACTGTATGCAACATACCACCAGCTCTATGAGCATATCTTCTGTCTGTCCATCCATCTGTCGTCTCTATGTGTGGCTAAGCAACATGATTTGTTTTTTTCCTTGCTGATGCCTTCTTTAATGAAACTTGGAAAACCATTCGACACCCTAGAAAATCCCAACTTCCTCGCCCAAAACCGCCTGGTCCGCGCCACCATCATCTTCGTCATTATCATCATCATTATTGTGATCATCAAACGTTTCATAAACAAAATCTTAGATGAAAACAGAACTGTTTACAAAAATATCATTTCAAATTGTATTTTCCCCTTCGATCGGGCCGATATCTACTCCATCCTTCTGCATAGATTCTAACCGATACGATTATGATTATTAAAATGATGATGTTAAATGATGAGTTTGTTTTATTCATTTCATTTCATTTCAATTCTTGTTTTGTTTTTTGCTCGCTTTATTTTCATTTAAAACATTTTGATTTGTACATGTTTTTCTCCTCTTTAGACCGAAGATCTGCTCAACGGCTGCAAGAATATATGAGGGAGAGAAGCAGGAGGGCATTGCAATTGTGCTGCATCTGCTTAATTGTATCTTAAGAGCCCATTCACAAGACGAAGAGGCATAAGAAGATGTAGAATTTGGAAAGGGGTCGTCGTTGGCTAGAGGGATGTACTTTCTGAGAAAAATATGCCTTAAAGAACTAATTTTTGAAAATATGCAATATGAAAAAATGAATCTATAAATGTGGCTATGAATTAGTCGAATGTTTTGGATGATATATGGTGGCACCCATACTTCCATACTTTTTGTATGAGCGGGCTATTCTGCAAGAACACGCAGAGAAAAAGCATGCTTACTACATGGTCACGGCAATAATAATATGTTCTCCGCAATAAAAGTATGTTCGTCGCAACCATAGCATTGTTAACTGAACTTAGTTTTGACAATAGTATAATTGCTGCAATATTAATATTGTTTAAATGTAACAATAGTATTATTGTCAAATTTAAAAATAAAAATATGGTTATAGCAACAATATAAATATGGTTGGTGCGACAAAAGTATTGTATTTTACGTTTTTTGTTAACAATGATATGATTACGGCAATCATACTGTATGATAGTAATTTTTTTTCATTTAAATATGCTTTTTAGAACAAATGTTATTGGTACGGATCTAATGCAATAATAGTATTTTTTTATCGAAATTAATTTTTTTAAACAAGCTGCTTTGGCTTTGTTTACCTGAAATATTTTTAACAAAAACGCTTACGTTTATTTAAACTTATTTCCTCTACTTTGAAATTAATCACTCCTATTATTTTGAATTTAATGTATTTTTGAATAATTTTCATAATTTAAATCTATTGTTGACAACTTAAACAAATCTAATAAATTATATCATAGTATAATTGTGTGTGATCATACTATGGTTGTGGAGATTACAGTATGGTTGTGTGTGAATCATACTATGGTTGTGGGGATCACAGTATGGTTATGTGTGAATCATACTATGGTTGTGGAGATCATAGTATGGTTATGTGTGAATCGTACTATTGTTGTGAGGATCATAATATTGTTGTACCACAATATTACTGCGTGAAGTAAAAGTGCTACCAACACTTACAGTGGTGGTCAGAGGAAGTGCTTACTCTGGCATGTAAAATAAATATCTTCAGGGTTTGGTGAATTTAAGCTTTGACATGCGGTACATCTATTCGGTGAACCCTATGTGGTGCATTGCGATTTTACTTTATCTATGAGAAATTACTCTTCAAGTCCTGTAGTATGCTGCCCTTAAGTCACGACATATTATTAACAAAACTAGACAGATTTATTAACTTATTAGAGGATAACCCTTCCTGATCTTCGAAAATTATTTTCTTTGAAAAACTGGCGTTTTCTGTAAAAGGACTGTGACCATCTGCAACCCTTCCTCACACGAGCCACATTACACCTACGAACAGCCTTTCATCAATCTTGTTATTTTTAAGCCGGGGTTTGTTTCGGTTCCAGCCCTAGAAACCTTTTGTTTTTCAATCGTGGCCCATGCTTGGTTAACATTGGTATACAATAGGGTGGGTTGATTTATAAATCGATTTTATGTTAACGATTTTTCGATAGCTTTTGGCATGAGGAATAAAAAGTTTCACTACGACATATCAGAAAAATCATTTTCAATGCTCCCAAATTTAAACTTTTTTTTGACTTTTTCGTATTTTTAAAGTTTACCTACAAAAAAACCTTAAAAATAAAAGCTCAGAAAAAGTCAAAAAAAGTTTAAATGAACATTTTTTTTAAATATTACCTTTCCAAGGTGACATAAAAATATACATTGCCACATACAATACAATTAACATATGGGCGCGTGAGAATAGAAATACGATGAGAGAATCGAAAAAAACTTGTGTCCTTACAAATTGGTCCACCCTATATATCCACGTTTCTAACAGCTCTTAAGTGGATTTTTTACAGAATTTTAAGCATTCTCCTCACGTTAACATTTCACTTCCTGGAAGCCCAACTGAGTCCAAAAAACCGGTTTGTAAAGGTGCCAAGTGACTTTATAATTCATAGGCAGTATTCATTTGTTATGTTTTGTATATGTGACGCGCAAAATAGAAAGGGACCTAAGGATAAAAACCACTTTTGTCCAGGAGAGCCATTTTAAAGATTTAAATACGTGTATCTTTGGTGTACCATCACTTTCATAAAACGCGCATATCTCTGGTAGGGAACACTTTTGGGGCATGGGATCGGTCTCATTCGATGTTGTCCACATCAAAAAAAAAGTGAAAATTGTTTTTTTTTACGATTAGGTCCCTTTCTCTATGCGCTGTCACATATACGACCCGCACTTCAGAGCGTGGGTATCCCCACTGTGATACCCTTTAAAAAAAGAAGGAAGATATCAGATATTTTGTTAAATGATTTTAGTCAAATATCATTTGGGTATTTTGGTCATTATATCGCGCTAAATAGTCGCTAAAAAAAGGTACGCCTGGTACCTGTTCATCGTCTAGGAACCTGGTCGCAAGATAGATGAGTCGTTACTCCGATAGACTTCTTCGGCGTGTTGGCAGTTTGTACAGCAGTCATTCCGAGATTTAGCCACAACGCCTATTGGAAATCTGTAAAGTCCATCGTTGCTGGCGGTTGCTAAGAGTCAAATAAACTCTCTTCTAGTTTATTGGTTATTTTTACCCTTTTTTAAGTTGACCCTCTTTTGACTCTTTTTTTTAAAAAAGCACCGATAAAATTTAGCTCAAATTACCAAAATCGCGATGGAGACTATTTTCATTATTTCACTATGTTGATGACAAATACCGCTGTCTAAATTAAATATTTTCTCAAGACTGGCTGACTTCCTGGTCTATCTATCTCTTGGTTTGAATTTCATTACGTTGATAGCAAATTAATCTATATTAATGAAATCTTTTCTAAACACTGAATTCCTCTTGTCGTGATCGACGCCATAAAATTTGATTCATTTTTAAGATTGTCACTTTGTCCTTGTCCTAGGATAGTTTTATAACAAAAACTTCGACCATATCCATTAGGTCAGACGACGATCAAAAACCGGACTGAGGCTCAGAGTCATCTGAATGGCTGAGGGATCTACAGTAACACCAAATCGGCCCGCCTAACTTGAGCCTTTATAAGTCGTTTTAATTTATCAATTTTTTTGCAACTTGTTTCAATTTACCATTTTTGTTGTTGTGCTGTTATTATATTTCTAATTCTCTACAGTCTTTCTTTCTTCTCTTCAGTAAATGCAACTGAACAAACTAACCTCGTAATATTTTTGCAAAATCAAAATAAATAAACACACACACAAAAATTCTTTATTTTTAAACAAAAAAAAAAATGCAATAAAAACCTACCACTTTCGAGGAGCTACACTTACGTCGGCTTGCCATGCTTCAGTCGCCCACGGTGCGTCTCCTCCCTTCCAAGATTTCGCCGATTTCAGTGCCTCGACTGCTGGTATGCTTTATAATGGCTAAATTATGACAAATTTATATGTTAATAATTTATTTTTATTAGCCTTTGCTTGTACATATTTATTGTAGACGAAAGATATTTTTATTATCATTGCGACTACTATTGAATCTGAGATAGAGGAAATTGTTTAAATATTTCGAGAATACACTTCTCTTGCGTTCCCTCTCGCAATGGCGGTGCGTCTTGGCTGCAACTTGCCCATTTGAAAGGCATTGTAATAATTTATTTAATTAATTTATAGATTTTTTTTGTTTTGTTTTTATGCAGATCTCTTAACAAACACAAGCAAAGCTGGTGTTTTTGTTCGGTAGTGTGTGCCCTGTAGAAAAGCAACAAATTAATTTAACCTGTTCTCGGCGGCATGCTGCTGCTGCTGTAGCTGGGTTATGAGTTGCTGCTGCTGGTTTAGCTAGCTAGCTGCCTTTGCTGCTTATATGAACTTTTTCCCCATTGGCTTAGAATATAAAAATCTTGTTTAATTTGTTGTTTTTGTTTGCATGAAATTTAAACAAAGACTGATTGGCTGAAAACTCGTTGTAGTTTGTTGTTTAAGAGATAAATAAATAGCTGCTTTCGTTGTTGTTGTCGTTGCTGCCGCTTTTGTTGTTGTCGTCGTCGTTGAATTGGAAACAACGACAACAAAAAGCAGCCAACAACAACTAGTGCCCCCAATGAAATTGTTTAAATATGTATGTTTCATTTGGGCGTAGCCATAAGTATACGACGACGCTACAAATGATATTTTGTTTTTTTACAAATACTCTGTATGTGTGTTGCTGGTAATAAATAATTATAAAATTATGATTAAAAGAAAAGACAAAACAAAATAAAAAACGAAACAAAATCAAATTTAAATTCAAATCCAAATATGAATAAAATACGAATATGATGTAGGTAGGCAGGCGTAACGAGAAAACAAAATTGAAATTGAATTGCGAAAGGCATTTCAATGAGCTCAAAGCTATGATTTTCTTTATCGATTGCCTAAAATGGTTTATAAAAAAAAATATTTGTTTAATAAAGTATTTAAAAAAAGGCTTATAAGGAAAAATATTATAATATTATAAAATATTATATATAAATATAAAAATAATAATATGTGACGCGCAAAATAGAAAGGGACCTAAGGTTAAAAACCAGTTTTGTTCAGGCCATTTTAAAGATTAGGTCGCTTTCTATTTGCGCTTAGAATCGTCGACTTCACTTTCATAAAACGCGCATATCTCTGGGAGGGAACACTTTTGGGGCATGGGATCGGTCTCATTCGATGCTCAGATGTTGTCCACATCAAAAAAAGAAAAAAAGATGAAAATTGATTTTTTCACCCTTAGGTCCCATTCTCTATGCGCTGTCACATATAAACAAAAAGAAAAAACTATTTTAAAAAAAGTTATCTCTATTTTCTGACAAAACATACAAATTATTGTTGATGAAATGTTGAACTCAAGCTCGAGGTCCTCGAGCTTCAATTCAACATCCCAGCATTTAATCAGGTATTAACTTTATTTTTTGATGTTCACCAAAATTTACTCTTCTTTTATTTAAATTGATTATTTAAAATTATTTAAAAAAAATATTTTAAAAAATATAGGTTGGTCCATTTTAAATTTAAATCGGCTGCAAAAAAATATTTACTCACAATTTTTACAAATTTCTAGTTTAATTGAAAAAGTTGAAAGGTTGTCATTTAATAATGGAAAAGCATCCGATGCGTTTTAGCTTCGCCCAATGGGCTGAAAATTGTTTGGGAGGAAATGAAGAATTTCACCGAAAGATGAATCTCATTTATCATCTCGTTGGCAATAAGCAAAATTGCCGCATATGGGGTTTAGAGAACCCACACGTGACTATTGAGAAGCCAATAAATCCAAAAAGTGCCACTGTTTGGTGCTCTTTTTTTCTTTTAAAAAAAAAAAAATATTTTTAAAAATATTGATTGGTCGATTTTAAATTTAAATCGGCTTTAAAAAAAAGTTACTCAAAATTTGTTTAAAGTTCTAGTTTTATTACAAAGGTTGAACTTTGTCATTCAATAATGAAACACCATCCGATGCGTTTCAGCATCGCCCAATGGGCTCAAGATTGTTTGGCAGGAGATAACGAATTTTACCGAAAAATCGTGTTTTCAGACGAAGCTCATTTTATTTTCATCTCGGTGGCTATGTCAATAAGCACCATTGCCGCATATGGGGTTCATTAAAACCAACACGTGACTAGTGAGAAGCCAATAAATCCAAAAAGAGCCACTGTTTGGTGCTCTTCTTTTATTTAAATGGATTATTAGAAATAATTTAAAAAAATATTTTTTAAAAATATTGGTTGGTCCATTTTAAATTTAAATCGGCTGTAAAAAAAAGTACTGAATATTTTTTCAAATTTCTGGTTTTATTGGAAAGGTTGAACATTGTCATTTAATAAAGGAACAGCATCCGATGCGTTTTAGCTTCGCCCAATGGGCTTCAGATTGTTTATCGAAAAATTGTGTTTTCAGACGAAGCTCATTTTCATCTCGGTGGCTATGTCAATGAGCAAAATCGCCGCATACGGGGCTTAGAGAACCCACACGTGACTATTGAGAAACCAATTCATCCAAAACGAGTCAATGTTTAGTGTGGATTTTGTGCTGGCGTCATCATTGGTCCATTTTTCTCCAAAAAGTAGCAAAGAGCCGCCGTTATCATCAACGGTGAGCGTTACCGCGCCATGCTCAACGAACTTTTGTGTCCAACAATTCAAGAGAATGACATGGAAGACATTTGGTTTCAACAGACGGGGCCACGTGTCAAAGCCAACGCAACCATAGATATTTTACTCACTATTTTTGAAAATGGAATAATCAGCCGAAATTGTAATGTCAATTGGCCGCCTCGGAGCTGCGATTTGATCCCTTTGGATAATTTTCTGTGGGGTGCCATTAAGGATTAATGTTACGCCAAGCATCCAGAGACAATTGAAGCGTTGAAACGCGAAATCGAAGTTGCCATTAAAGAGTTTCGACACAAAACAGTTGAACATTTACTGTAAAATTAGGTTGATCGGATAAGGTACTGCAGAGCCAGTTGAGGTAGTCATATGAATGATATTGTGTTCCATGATTAAATGACAAAGTTCAATCTTTCCAATAAAAGCAGAAATTTTAAAAAATTATCAGTATTTTTTTATAGCCGATTTAAATTTATAATGTAAGATTGCCCACCCTTTAAGTTTGTTGCCAAATAGTTTATAAAGTTTGAGTTTCTTGAAGCAGAAGTTAGCCTTGTTCGTTTAGTCTTGCCAACTTAGTAAGCTAGCAAGTTTGCAAGGCGACAGACAAGATTCAGAATAGTAAGGCACATCTAACCAAAATAGCAAAACAAAAATTATTTACAAAACAAGGCAGCAAATTGAAGAAAATAATGTAATGTTAAGGCAAGTTGATTAATTATGACCGTGGCCCAAGTTGGGATCGCCGTAAAGATAAGCCTTTAAAGCTTATTTTGTATATTCTGTGTTAGGATTGTCCCTTAAGTACAGTTTTGCTAAAAATATTACTTAAATTTATTACATACGAGTAATATTTTCTCCCTTTTTTATTTAGATGGAAAAAACATGTTTCGTTGACAAAAAAAACTATGTTTTGTTTACAAGAAACATATTTTTGATATTGTCATTAACACAGGGAGAGACTGTTGTTGCAAAATTTTCGATAACATCTTGCTGGTTTCATTAGCTACTTTGCCGTTAACCGAGCAAGTTTCATACAAAGTTTAGTAGTCCGAAACGATATGAGACTGCTCATATCGGTTAAAACATGAGTAAATGGAAAGATAATTTTATTGCTACTCATAAATGACTTTATGTAATCGCCTTATTGTATAAGTATTGTCTTTCGATTTATTTTGTAGTCGAAATGTTGTCGAAATTTACTTCTTTTCCATATTTAATATATTTGTCCTGAATTTTGTCCCGTAAATATGTACTACATATATTTATTTCTGATTTTGTGCATCAAATAAAAACACGGTTAAGCTCCATTCCTTTAAGACATGGCGTCCTTTTTGTTATCAAAGCCCATTAAATTTTTTTGTCAACATTTTTCGCATTTACGAAAATAAATGCCCCATTTATTTGTCTGCTGTTTGTTTTATAAATATTTTACTCCAAATCAAATCATGGATAATAAAAAAATACGAGGGCATTTCAATAATTCCGTGAATTTTCCAACTTCCCTCGTAGTTATATGAAATGCAACACTGCTCCCATCAAGTACCATCTGTTAATAGACTACTGTCAACAGCTGCTCAAAACAAATAACCTTGTGTATTTTGTTAAAAATGGAAAAAAAGTATATTTCGATTGCTCATTTAACATTATTTTTTGCGGGAAAAATCGTCAATCAAACCAAGGAAAATACTATGGTTACTCTGTACCATCGATTTCAATGGTATAAAAGTGGTTGACTGGCTTTCGTTGTGGTTGCACGCTGATCGTTCTGGACGGCCAATTGAGTTCAATACACCCGAAAATGTCAAAAAAATCCGTGATATGGTGTTGACCGATCGAAAAGTAAAAGTGCGTGAGATTGTTGATGCAATACGTATTTCATATGTTAGTGTGGTTTTGATTTTACCTGATCAGTTGGGTTTAAGAAATATGTCTGCAAGATGAGTGCCGCGTTTGCTCTCAATTGACTATAAACGTAATCGTGTGACATCTTCAAAGGATTGTTTGGAGTTGTTTAAACTGCAATTCGAATGAGTTTTTGTGGCGTTTTGTAACTGCGGATGAAACATGGATCCATTACAACACTCCGGAGACCAAGCAGCAGTCTAAACAATTGGTTTCTCCGGCTGAACCAGTTCCGAAGAAGTCCAAGGTGACTTTGTCGGCCAATAAGGTGATGGCAATAGTTTTTTAGGATGCACGCGGAATAATCCACATCGATTACCTTCAAAGGGCAAAAACAATAAACGGCGAATATTATGCCAACTTATTGGACCGATTTAACGAGGATTTAAAAAAAATACGACCGCATATGGCCAAGAAATAAGTTATTTTTCATCATGACAATGAAGGGGTGCACACGTGTGCAGTCTTAATGACAAAATTGCTTGCATTGGGTTACAAATTGGTACCTAATCCGCCGTATTCTCCGGATTCAGCCCCCAGTGACTATTTCCAATTTTAAAGAAATGGTTTGTGGAAAGAGATTCAGCACCAACGATGAAATTATTAATCAAACAAATGCTTATTTTATGGACCTCGAAAAATTCTTTTTTTTTGAAAGGGATACAAATTTTAAAAACGTCGAACTAAGTGTATTGGGCTAAAAGGAGACTTTAATCAAAAATTTTTTTTGCAAAAAAACTGTGTTTTTTGATATGCCAATAATTCCGAGACTTTTCGAATAAATTAATAATTAATTACGTAATTTACACTCTTTAATAATTGTCCGAAACAGTTACATGGTCCCTTGTGTCTATGAATTCATCTGGAACTGCATCGCGTCGACCTAAAGAACTAAATTTCATTAAAACAGTGCAAACGAGAAAGAAAACAAATCGAATACGTAAATATCGAATTTGCTATTCTAGTCTTATCATAAGGAACGAACACACGCAAATCCATCAATAAAACAATTATTCAGTGATTTCCGTTGAAAAACCAATAAAATTTACACTTCATTTTTTCTTCTTTATATAATCGGACAAAGTCTCTGAAAATGGGAACTTCTGCCCCGGTCTCTTATAAATGGAAGAAGAGGGGAAAATAAAACCAGAAAAAAATCGAAAAAATATAAAGATATTAGTGATGATGATGACGACGACGACGACAACGGGCGGCGATTAGTTAAAATAAATGTTTATTTTTATTTCAACACCATATTTATTGATGATTGACAAAGACACACACGCTCATCATGCATGCCTGCGCTTACTTAAACGTGTGGAGCGCTTACAATTAAATCGACTTTATAAAAATAAATACCAGCGAGCCAACCAACCAACAGCAGCTACAATTATTAATTAACGAGCTGGTTTTTTTAGTCAACACAACTATAGACAGATATGCGCGGGGACAGACGTCAAACCGAGGTATGCCTGGGTTTAGGAACGGAACCATCTCACACAAAAATTCCCAGTTTATTATAGATATTAACTACCCCGACCAATACTGAGACTGAGCTCTAGTAGATGGATATGTGAATCTCTAGTATTCGAATGGCAAGGAATTTTAAATACGAACGTGATTGGAATTATATTTTCTACAAAATTCACAAAGCGTGTACCTAGCTAGAGTTCTGTTGGTTTTGGATTTGATTTTTGTTAGCCGCCGTTGTTGTCATTGTTTATTTGTTAGAACGAATTAAACGAAAATTGATTAAGAAAACGAACAACAAAATTCAATTTCAAATAAAATTTCAGTTTTAAAAAACTTAGGCACCACCAAACGAAAGATGAAAGAATTTCAGTTTGACTAGTAATTCGTTCCACACGTTAAAATCATTATTTGGAGAAGTCTTTGTACACACTCCTCGCATGATAATAGTTGTGTTTTTTTCATTTTATTCTCTTTTTTTATTATTATTTTAAATAACAATAGATAAATAGTAAGTAGAGATAAAAATCCTGCTGTTGGCCTTAAGAACTTCGTTTTGTTTGTTCAGATCATAGAATATTTTCGTATAGAAAAGACGGCAATTAAAAAGAATTTCTGTTGTTCCCACTTTACAAAGCGTAGAGATAAAGCAAAAAAAAATCCCTTGCTGACAATCAATCAATGTATCTGTTGGTTGTTGAATATCTTTGGAATTCAAAACATAATGAACGGCCACAGCTAGCAAACCAGGCGTAGAACAATTATGTATTTATGCTCACACATGTAGCTATGTCCATGGGGACGCACAACAACATAGCCGTCCCGTGATTGAATGACTGACTATACCTGACAGTTTGACAAATCATGTTCCTTAAACGCATCGGGGTTTTGTCTCAAAACCCAACCTATCAAACAAAAAAAACAACGTAAAAACCATTTGAGCAGAGTTTAACACCTACAATTTTAAATCAAAGACACGACGTGTTTTAGACAATTATCGATTTTAAATGCCCCCCAAATGAAAGAAGAAGGAAATCAAGAAACTGCTACAAAGATAGATGATTTAACAGGAAGATAGAAGATAATATGAGAACAAGGCACAAAAGGTAGCAGATGTTGGCTAAGAAATAAAGTAATGTTGGCGGCAAGTATGCCCTTAAATCTGATTATTTTATAGAAAATATTTTTTTAGTTTAATAATAACAATTTTTGAAAAGTTTTAATTTAAATTTTCAAATTCGCACTAGAAAAACGTAATTTTTTTTATATTTTAATTTTAAATACAAACATAGTCGCAAAATAATTTAAATCAGAGCAATATTTTGAAACTTATTCTTTTTTTTTGATTTTTTTTAATAGAAAGCCTTGGTCTTCTCCGTTGGCTAAAAAATAAAGTAATGTTGGCCAGTATGTTATTAAATCTTGTTATATTATAGAAAATATTTCATTTCTGAGTTTAATAATAACATATTTAAACAAATTATAATTAAAATTTTTAAATTCACTCTAGAATTCACTCAGTTTTTTGCGATATTTTTTTTGATTTTTTTTAATAGAGACCCTTGGTCTTCTTCGTCTGTTATTGGATCGTTTAATTCCATTTGAACGAAAGCTAGATTTTGATGCACTTAATTTACTCATGTCAGGATAAAGCCCAAGATTCGTCCGCTGGGGGTGTTTATTAAACGAATATGAACGAACAACATAATTCGCAAAAAAATTTCAAATTCAAACAAGACCAAATGTCGACAATGCGAGCTAAAACTCTTCAATGGCTTTACAATGGTATCTCTCAAGACGTCCAAAGTTTCAACCAGCAAGTGTGACGAAGGTACAGGTTGGCGAACCAATTGTGCTACAATAAGGAATTGAAATAACTTTTTTTTAATCATTGTATAGAATCAGAAAGTTTTTCATTGCGGCCTGAAGGGTTGAAGTTGTCATCGCTTCAATTATTGTTTTAATCGACTGCTTTCATTCAGTCATTTTTACCTCTTGCTTGACATAGCCCCACAAAAAAAGTCTGGTGCAGTCAGGTCCGGCGACCTTGTTGGCCAGCGGAAAGTGGAATTTCTGGATATATTTAGTTTGGAAATTTTGTTAAAGCTCTGCCATAACCGGTCTGGCTATATGTGCAGTTGCTCCATCTTGCTGGAATCAAATGTTGTTGAATCGGATCCGTCATCGGCGCAGTTCTGGGTAAAAAAACTTCAACATCTTTAAATAACGATCCCCATTGACAATTACGGTTACACCGTTTTCTTTAAAGAAGTATGGCCCCAAAATGCAGCTCGATGAAACAGCGCACCACACAGCAACTCGTTCTGGTGCAATTCCTCATGGAGTATTTGTGGATTAGATTCACTCAATATACAGCACTATTGCTTGTTTACATTGCCGTTTAGATCAAAATGGGCCTCATTAGACATAAACAAGAAATTTCTCAAGCTGTGGTCTTCTTCGGCCATTTCAATAATTTTTGGCAAAATTCCATTCGAATAGGCAAATCCTAGAGGCTTTAACTTGCTTGTAATTTTGACTTTGTATGAAAACAAGTTTAAGTCATCATGAATTTTTCGAATTTGCCGATAAGTTTGGATTTGCCTGAATTGACGATGCCAGAGCCTCGATAGTGTCTTTGACCAGATCATAGGGATCTCAATAGAACGGTTTTCGTGCGATGCTTTCAGATGCGACAAACATGTTTATCAGCCCCATAATGGTCCATCTATTCCAGGGAGTTTCGCGAAACTTCCGCCTTAATTCCCTTTGGACGAAAATGCAGGACTGCAAAACATGGTACTGCTGCACTATTCAAATCCCCTTTTCGTTATTCAAAGCATTCATTGGAATAAATGTAAATACTAACCTTCCAAATAATATAAAGAACACAAACAAAATTATTACGTTTATTTTTTGTAGCACAATTTGTGCGTCACCCTGTATATGTGGGAGTATTTCATTTAACATTGTTGCTAAGGTTTCTGTCTGAACTTGAAACGGGTGGTATGAGTGCATTGTCGACTGTAATCTTCATCTTTCGAGAATGAAAAGAACCTCTGCTCTTAAGCTGTTTATCAAACCCAAACCAGCACCCATTTGTGAACACGACACTTCCTTTTATTTCAGTACTGCCATCGTACTTTTGGTTTCTCGTTGATTTAAACTACATAAAGTCTTGTCGGAGAATTCGTATCGTCTTCATATGTTCGATATGGGATAAGTGAAAATATAAATCAACGCAAAGTGACTCTTTAAGAAATTTTAAAAATTTGTTAATGCAAAAGTTTAGCAATTGATTGAATTGTTATATTTATTATAGATTATTTAATTTAAACTAAGAGTTGTTTATTGTCTGTTTTTGACGAATTCGCAGATAAGACCTCTTGGTATTTGACTCTTTTTACACAACGAAAATAATGTAAAAATTATTAAAAAATTATTACGTTTATTTTTTTTGGCACAATTTGTGCGTCACCCTGTATATGTGGGAGTATTTCATTTAACATTGTTGCTAAGATTTCTGTCTGTACTTGAAACGGGTGGTATGAGTGCATTGTCGACTGTAATCTTCATCTTTCGAGAATGAAAAGAACCTCTGCTCTTAAGCTGTTTATCAAGCCCAAACCAGCACCCATTTGTGAACACGACACTTCCTTTTATTTCAGTACTGACATCGTTCTTTTGGTTAATGGTGAATTTAAACAACAAGAAGTCTTGTCGGCGAATTCGTATCGGGCTTCATGTGAACGATATGGGATAAGTAAAAATATAAATCAACGCAAAGCGACTGTTTTCAGAAATTTTAAAAATTTGTTAATGCAAAAGTTTAGCAATTAATTGAATTGTTATATTTTTTATAGATTATTTTATTTAAACTTAGAGTTTTTTTATTGTCTACTTTTGACGAATTCGCAGATAAGACCTCTTGGTATTTGACTCTTTTTTTACACTACGAGAATAATGTTGCCATATTATTCTCAATTTTGTTTAATGGTTAACATACTGCAAACCTAATAGGTAGCATGAAAGACCAAACGAACAAGATTATTGTAAATTTGATTAATAGTTAATAGATCTAATTACAATTTTCTTTACATTATCTGAACTAATTAACTTTTCATTACCGGAAGAAAGTTAAACAATTTGTTTTGTGCAAAAAACAAATAGGATTTTAATACTTTTTTAAGGTATATTTGTTCAATTGTAGATATATAATTCTTGGTATATTTGTTTGCTTTTTTAAATTCGATTTTAAAGTCTAAGAGCTAATTGTGCTTGATTACCTACACTTGGTTTCAAGGAGTTTCTAGTGTTCTTTGTTTTTCCTATTCGAAAGCCATTGATTTTATGAGTTTGGTTCTTTTTTGTCATGATTATTATTCTTTGGTAATTCTATATGCATACAATGTCAGCATACGCTCTATACTTTAAGCAAACTGCTATAGCCACAGCTATAGCCGTCACAGCAATAACAATTATAAATATTTATAATTAAGAGCCAATAAAATAAAATAGATTAAAACATTGTATTGTCGTTGCCATTTTGTTTCTTTTTTTTCTCAAGTTTTGATTTGAATGAATGTGATTTAATTACGACGGTTGGTTGTCAATTGCTTTGAGACCTGAGCAATAAATTCATGTTCTTAAGTAGAGTTTCCCAGCAGTGAGGCAGGCCGGAATGGTACAGAGAAACCATGAGTGTTTTAAAAGATTTTAAAAAAATATGTATTAAGAAATATTTAAACACATACCAAGACGCCTACCCAGCAACAGCTATAAAATACTACAGTGTGGCCAAAGTTGCCAGTTTTTTCTCTGGTCGAATCCCTACAAATTGGGTTATTCCCAAAAAGATTTGTCATCTCCAAAATCCCACAAAAAAATATTTTTTGATAAATTGAAATCTAAAGACTCTACCAACTATGCCGTGGACACGGCACAAACGTCCGATCTACGAAATTGTCGAAGAGCCATCTCGTCTGAGTGATTACGAAGACGATTATCCGGAATCGATGTATAGTCAGGCGCACACACGTGAGAATAGTGTGGCTCGGACCGAGGATTATTTGTCGGTCACTTCGCGCAGACGTTATGACAGTAAGAAACGTGTTATCTATGTTTTTTTCGTCTATGTGTGAGCGAGGGAGCCTAAAAAATGAGTTTGACGCTTTGACAAAATACAAAAATTGTTAGATGTCATTTGGGATTTTTAGGTTTGGGCGAGCGCTTTCATTGTCCGGTGCGTGTTACGTTACGCGTTTGTTTTGTTATATGTTGTGACTTTCACGATTCTGTCAACGTATTTCTATGTTCTTACCTTGTTTTTAAGCTCTGTGTTTTTCAGTCATCAATCCTTGAGATCGTATTCTTTGTTCGTTGGACACCGATGTTATCTCAAAGATTACCAGTTCGATTTTTCGTTCAGATGAGAGTTATCGATAGTTTACTTAAATCGAAATGCCTTTTATGTTTTTAATCGACAAAGGGCAGTAGTTCTAACTTTCAGTTACGAATTTATTAAAATGTTTCCATGTTCGATAAATGTACAACTTAATATACATATGTGAACTAATAGCAAATCTTTGACCAACCGACGATCGCAAAAGCCTAGTGTTTGGTAATTTTCAGAAAGAATACTTTCGGTATCTTTGATTGACATATTTGTTGCATTTTTTTTTAATATTTTTTTGAAATTAGTCGGAGCGATATTGCGTAATTTTTTTTATAGAAAAGGGGAAAGATTGGGCTAAATTATTTTTTTTTCTTTCAACTTCTATGGTCTTTTGGACAAAAATTTCCAAAATATAAAAATTGTACGAACCGATCTATGGGCAGGCTGCTGTAACGGGTTAACCCTATAGTCCTATAAAACAGAAATTAGACTAAATTGCTCTCGAACACACCCAGCCTTCAGAAGTGTAAAGTTTCATGGATCTACGACAAACAGCAGAAATTAGACGCTTATTTTGACGCCAAAAATCCCCAAAATTTAAATTAAACCAATTTCCATAACCCCGAATTAAAATATGTATTCCCATTTTCAAATTAAAAACCCCAATTTGGGAATAAATTCCCTAATCTGGCAACACTGGCTATGGCAGTAAAGATACAGATACCGAAAGGCACCTATACAACAGATACCGATACATTTTCACAGATACTGTCTTAGGCTTTAGGGGAGACTTGATCGGTATTTGTTGTTTTGTTTTTCTCTCTTTCGCCGATGTTGGAGCAGAAATACCAACAACCAGCCAAAAAAATAAAACAGACGGGGGGAAAAGCGCTACATCAACAGTAGCCGGGTATGGTTAACGCCTTTTGCTTATGGGGTTATATTTGTTGTTGGTATGCCGTAAGACAAACGCTGATGTTCGACAGAGCCGAACAACATGGGCATTACGAACGGCAGCAGCAGCAGCCAACACTGCTGAAATAAAGCGATAAACGACGTATCCATCGGATACCAACAATTAAAATGCGTATAACCCGCATCTATAAACAAATGTTGGCTGTGAGACACGCCGAACTCGAAAAAAAATTTAATTATTTTTTTTTATTTTGCTTTGCACAAACGTTACTTGACAATTCTTGTTGTATTTTTTTTTGATTCGGTCTTTTGGTGTGTTGTTGTCTTTTTTCCAAATTGCAGTTTATATGATTTAATCATTTATATACCCAACAACACCAATACATAGTTTTATTAGAGGGTTAACAAATAAAAAAAGAAGACCCTCTTAATAATGCCCGCCAACTGCCCTCTCGCTGATTAGTTTGTTTGCCACTTTGTCATAAGACCGACAGAGTGATGGGGGGCGGAAATTAGAACAACTTCTGAAATAACAGTTCACAGCTACTGTGTGTGTGTGTGCTGGCTGCCTACTTACCACTATTATCATTTTTCGTTGAGTGTAATTTGAAACCGATTAATACGAATAGAAAAACCAAACAAATATAAGGGTTTAATGTTGTTAGTACGAAATGAACAAAGCGAAAAAAAACACTCACAACATGTTGGGCTAGCAAACAACCGTCTACAATTATTTTAAACTAGAAAATTAGTTTAAATTAAAAGCACGTAATAAAACGATTATCACCAATTTATGTCGTTGTTTTACTAGATGGTAATTAAACAAAATAGTAGAAAAAAGCTAGAATTAAATGATGATAACATTTATTTCTCATTGCTTGGTGGCGGAAAATACTCAGGGTTTCTATTTTGAAGTCATTTGTAGAAATGATGGTTTTATCATAGGGGACATGACATTAAAAGTGTTGAATGGAGTTTTTGCTCTTTTATTTAAGATAATATCCTGGTTTATAATTTACTAGAAGTAACTAGACAAGCTTTTATAAAGGGTGCTAAGAAAATACTGGTAATTTCATAAACAAAATAAAAACAAGTACAAAAATTATAAAATAAAAAAAAAATTGAATAAAAAAATTAAAAGGCGTACAAAAATAAATGGAACAAAAAAATAAAAACATATATTGCAATTGCATAAATGCATACGAAATTCAAAAGAAGGACATCTAGCTGATAAAATTTAATAAAAAAACATGTTAAAACATAGTAAAGTTCGGCCAAGTGGAATATATATAACATTAACCGTGAATTCGCTGTTGAAATGCCAAAAACGTAAATTACCGGAGGACGGTATTTTTGTGTAGCAAGTTTTTCAGTCGCACTTTCTGAAAAACAAAAGGACAATTCCATATTTGGATTCGTTAGGATTTTATTTGACTACCCATATGTCTATATTTACAAGAGGTAATTTATTTTGACCATTAGTGCCAAAAGACGGATTTCAGGCAAATCTTTAAAAAATATTTGCTATAATTTTAGTATCCATATGTCCTTATTAAGAATTGGTAGCTTGTTTTTTAAGAAAACGACCTTTTTGGGCCCTTGAGTCCATGCGTCCGAAGCTGAGTTGTAAGTAGATCTTGAAAACCATATAAATTTAAAATAATATACAAATTCGTTTATGATTGACTGATAAACGAATTTGAAGAAAATTTTTGATAGAAAAGTATTGATGGCTCACTTTGCTCTAGGCCCAAAACCATCCCAATTTGGGCTGTCTTAAGTGTCTCTCCAATAACGCTTCCAATTCTAACAACGGTTCATCTTTTTTCAGAGATATTTTAAGTCCCTTAAAGCCAAAATTTTTTCCCGGCACGACTTGGATCATTAACAATCCCAAACAGCTTAAGACTATCGTGAAGATTTAAGAGAGTTAAGATTTTTATCCAGACTTACTTCGATCATTTACAATCCCAAACAGCTATACTCGTAGAGTATTAAATATCGTAGTAAAAATTTAAGAAATTTTAGCTGTTTCGTTTAAACGTATCGTCTTTTCAACTGACACGGCTAGATGTTATATAAATACTTTATTGGGCCTCCACACAATATATCGAGGTGCAGCAAACGAAATGACGAATTCAGTATTCCTGTAAAGGGGGAGTAAAACAAAGTATTTTACAAATGGTTGTAGCGGCATTCATTTTTGTGCTTACTTCTTCACCAAAAGCTTAGTTTACTAAGCGTGATCCCAATTATAAAGTTAGCAAACCCCATAAAATTGACAGATGTTTGTAATACTCCACCTTACATAACAGTGTTGGACCTTCAGATAATACCATGAAAATGAAGAAAAAAAATCAAAACTAAGATTTTTTTATTAGGAATCAAATCTCGACCTCTTTTTCTTTTTTGTTTGTGGCACTTTTCATATTCTGGATACTGAATAATTTTTCTGTTCCCGCTTATTTTCTCACCAAAAGTTTAGTTTACAGAGCGTGATCCCAGTTATAAAATTAGCAAACCTACCTAAAATTGAGCTAACAATTGACTGATGTTGCCAGGGAAATCTTAAATTAATCCTTACACTAATGCTTTGGAATTTCAGATACTATGTACCGTGAAAATAAAGAAAAAAAAACATCAAAACCTTTTTGTCGACTTTGTAGTCCTTTTCCTATATGAAACTGTAAATTTGTTTTAATGCCTCTGAACCAATCAAAATTCTCTGCACTTTATGGAGAAATATATTATTTATATAGGACATAGGGCTAATTAGCTTTGCCGCTAAAAATTTTCAAAAATAGTCACAAAATTTTATTTTCGTAAAAAAGAGTCACAAAATGTCACGCAAAAAAATAGCCAAGACTTTTTAAAAAAAATACTTATTTAAAAAACATCAGGTACAAAGTAATACATTTTTAATTAATAAATATTAACACAAACGCATTATTTTTCCCAAAATTCGTTATAGTGCTATCAAGTCAAGTTTTGCTCGACATAATCGATTTTATTTTTAAATTTTCTGTTTATAAATTAGTTATATTGGGCTATGAATCATAACTTTTTTTTTCTTAATTGTCTTCATTGTAATATACAAAAGCCTTCAAGGTCAATTACACTATATGGCATATTCACATAAAAACAGTTTTGATGAAATATATTAATTAAATTCAAAAACAGTTTAATAAAATTGTACTTTAATAGTGGCTCCCCAGCCATCAATAATAAAATGAAAATGTAAAGTATAAAAGTGGCGATGTTAAATGTTTTATTTAAATTTATTCCTTCAGAGCTCAGTTTCTTTAAGCCCCACTTGACCCATGTCTACGTACGAAAACATTTAAGCTAAATATCGTTAAATTTCGCTCCCCGCTGTCAAAAATATCAGATTTATTTTCAGACTAAAATCTAATTCATACTTTGAAATCTTTACGAAAAAATCGTTACTAAAATGCAATTCAGATAAAAGAGATATAATATTAAAGAAGCAAATTAGTTTAACATTAAAGTCAAAATATTAAAGAGCCATAAATGAGCCATTGCACGAGAACAGAGTCATTTTGACTCGAAAGAAATCGCTGGTTTTAATGGGTGTAACACAAAAACAAAAGGAGTTAGACTTTTGTTTTATGTACCGATCGATTCAATACCACTATCTGGTTTCATTAAGTGATCAAATCAAGACTTTTATACTAAATAATCAAAGTATAAGTTTTAAATATGAACCGTTTGCGACGAAAACTAACAGCACCACTTATAGCAAAAAATTCAATACTTTATTTAGTTTAAGCGCTTATTAAGGCAGTAAGAACGTAATTGAATTTTGCAAAATTTTCTTGTCTAAATGTCAATGAGAAAATATTAAAAATATAAATATGAAACACAAAATTTAAATAAACACAAACCTATAACAAAATTCACACCAACGACGAAACGTATGTCTACCAAACAGTGATGTGTTTGCTTTAACTTAGCCGAGTTACTTTTCCTTCACCTTATGACAAACAACAACTAACCTGATGTTATAAACCTGTGGAGTAATACACTTTTTCAAAAATAAAATTCAACAAAGTTTTCAGAAAAAACCACAAAACTTTTTTATTAGGAAAATTAATTAATTAAATAAAACAAATACAAAAAAATATAATTTGTTCATTTGCTTATGATCTCGCTCAAAAATTATTATTTATATAATTCAATAAAACAAATACAAAAAACATAATTTTTTCATTTGCTTATGTTCTCGCTCAGACTACAAATAATAATACATATTTAAGAAAACAATGACAAATCCTTTTTAAATTAGTAGCTGTGTTGATAAACTGAGAGTTTTTGAAAACTCAAATCCTTATATGTTGTTGGTGATGATGATTATGATGCATGTGTTTCGAAATCGAAATCATCAAAAGTACGTTGCCAGGGGCGAACTGGCTTGACAGACTCGGTGGTGGTGTTTTCAAATACTTCCGGATTTGTTTTAAAACAAAGTTTCCACAGGGGTTGTCTTTCGCTGAAAATAAAATAAAAACACTAATAACTATTGCAAAAAAGGGGTTGCGCGCTCAGCTTGGCTTGGCTAAAAAAAATAATAATAGTTTAATATTTGAATAATTACATTCTGTCGAAATGTTGCTGGAATAAAAAGAAGCCGGCTCTTCTGTTGGATTTCATTGAAAGCAGTGTAGCAGCCCTGGCAGGCGAAGACAATCCTCAGCTTGTTGTTGTTGCTGCTGCTGTTTTATTATAATTGAATTTCTCATTTGTGTGGAGTGAGTTTGTGTGTGTGTGTGTATTTTCAGTTTAATGTATTCCTGGCTACACTTTCTCACAATTGTTGTGAAAAATCTGAAATACGAATACAAGCAGCAGCTGCCGTCATCAAACTTCTTTTCAATCCTGATTTCTTTCCGTTTTTTTTTTATTTATTACATTTTATATTAATGACACACTATGCAACGGACGGACGGACGGACTTACTATGATGGGTTGCTAATCATTTGTAGCCAGAGTTGAAAATAGAATGCATTGCATTTCTTTGTGTTTAATTAGAAAAAGGGTCCTCGTAACTTTTATACAATTGGCTAAAGGGTGATTACCATTTGACACTCAGCAACTATATATTTTGTAGACCTACACAGCATAGTAGAAATGGTAACACTAACCATAAATAATTATAAGTTTGGTACAGATATTTAAAATTCCAATAGAATTTCTTTGGCATACATAATTTATACGTTTTTTTATTGCATTTTGCCCAAGCCAAGAGGAAAAACACACTCGTACTTACGACGAGTGCATGGTGGGTTGTGTGTTATAATTTAAATGTAACGCCTATTTTGTAACCGAATACTAGGCTATTGTGCAGCTGATTTGTATCTGGGCATAAATTGAAATTTATCAGATTTGTCAAGTACGAGTACCTTTCATGGACATAAATGTAGCATTAAATAGTCTGAAGAATTTTATCAACTGCACCTTGTTTTATGTTGACTACATTCATAAGTATTTTTTAATAACATTTTTGAATACCAAACAAAAAAAAATAAAATCTCTTAAGTTTGTTTTATAAAGCTGCACTATCTTGCACCAAATTTGAATACCACAATTATTGGGATAAGTCAAATATAAACAAATGTCTCAATAAAAACTTATCTATAAAAAAGAGAGAGTGGTAACGAGTGATAGAGAGAGAACAAAAGTAATGGTGATAGACAGAAAGAGTGATATAGAGAGAGCTAGAGTCATAAAGAGAGAAAGAGTGGTAAAAGTGATTACGCGTGTGGAAAAGAGTGATAGAGAGAACAAGTGATAGAGACAGAAGTAGAAGTGAAAAGAGCGATGATGATAGTGATATGTATATTAGGGTGGGTCGATTTAAATATCGCTCAAGTGGCAAGGAATCTAAAGTGTCAAAAGGCTGGACATCGAAATCCGTTTTAGAATGGTTCCTCTGGCAAAGTTCCTTGTTTTGATTCACAGAATACGATTTTTCTTGTCACTTGGGCGATTTTTGTTTGCCTTTCTACAAATCGACCTGCCCTTATGTATATATATAGAAAGTGAAAGAGTAAGGAAGAGTGATATATAGAGAGAGAAAAAGAGTGATATAGAGAGGAACAGAGCGATAGAGAGAGCGAAAAAGAATGATATAGAAAGAGGAACATAGTGGTATAGAGAAAGAATAAGGATAATAAGAGAGAGGAAAAGAGTGATATAGAGAGGGAAAAAGATGAATATAGAGTGATAACTAGTGAAAAAGAGTGATAGAGAGAGTACTTTTGAGAGCAAAGGATAGAGAAAGAAAGAACGATTAAGAGAAAAAGGGTTTGAGAGGGAAAACGAAAGAAAAAGAGTTATAGAAAGAGGAACATAGTGGTATAGAGAAAGAATAAGGATAATAAGAGAGAGAGGAAAATAGTGATATAGAGAGGGAAAAAGAGGGATATAGAGTGATAATTAGTGAAAAAGAGTGGAAGAGGGAGTACTTTTGAGAAAAAGGGATAGAGAAAGAATGAACGATTAGAGAATAAGTGATAGAAAGAAAGAGAAAACGAGTGATATAGCGAGAGAAAAAGGGTTTGAGAAAGAGAAAATAGTAAGAAAAATACAAAAAGATTGATAGAGGGAGTAGTTGGGAGAAAAAGATATAAAGAAAGAAAGAGTGATCGAGAGAAAGAGTACTAGAGAGATTGAGTGATATAGAGAGAGAAAATAGATATATTTAGAAGGCAGTGTGAGAGAGAAAGAGTGAAGAGAGATAGAGTGAAGAGAGAAAGAGTAAAGAGAGAGAAAGAGTGAAGAGAAAGAAAGAGAGAGAAAGAGTGAAGAGAGACAAAAAGAGTGAGAGAAACAGAGTGTGAGAAAAAAGAGTGAAAGAATGAGAAAAAGAGAAAGAAAACGGAAACGTTGGGAAAGATCTAGCGGGAAGTAGGTAAGTGCAAAATAACCATATTTAGAAGTATTTCTATTTTTCCTACTGTTCACGCTTAAGACAGTGAGCTGCTACTATCCTGTAAAGCAAATGGCAATTAGTAGTTTCACCTAATTTTTGTAAAACCTGCTTTCTCTAATACGTTTTTTTATTTTGTCAAAGATGTATAATTTTTTCATAACCAGTTAATCTTAGTTAGATCAACAAAAACAAACCGCAACTGGTAATGATCTATCATTGCCTAGTAATCTAACTGGCATTTAGCAGTTATAACCAAATAATGCAGATAGAAATTAGCTTACAATGTTTTTTCATTTCAACTTTTATTTTGAATAGGTTTGTAATTATTTTCATTAATCAAGAAATTTAAGGCCTGGTTGCAAACCTAAGGACATTCTTAGCTTTATTTTGCATTTTCATAAATCTTTTTTTGTAATTTTGAAATTTATTATGATCTAAAGTCATTTCTTAGAAATTAGAACCGGCATGTGACAAAATATTTTTTGTGTGCAAATCACAATTTCGCAACCATACGGATGAGAGGATATTGTATTAATCATCCATTGAGAATCGCCTTAAATTAATGAACAAATAAATAAATCGATTTATGTATGTTTCGTCTTTCATATCTCTAAACCCCAAAAACCTTGAAAATGCATTAAAAAAATACCAAACGTCCGTTTTCAAACGAAAATCATTAGAATTTTATGTTTTGTTTTTGCTTGCCGGCTGGCTTGCTGCTCCTAAACTAAAACATAAACACACTAATATAAAATCAATATCATAATGATTAAACAATCAACAAGAAATGTGTTTGATTTGAATTATATACGTACACACCAAGCAACAACACACTGATTTTGGTACTCGCATTGCCTCCCCAGGTTTGAAATTTCAACAGAAATTAAAGCTCTTTGAGGAAATGATAAATAGTTTTTTAAACTAATCTGGAACCCAAATCAAACCGACAACGAAGCAACAGAAAAAAAAAACGTAAGAAAAAGATTCGAAAACTGACACAAACCCACTCAATAAGAAATGAAAATCAGCAAACAAACAACGTTCGAAGACGACGATGACAACAAACTAAAAACAACTAAATCCTCCAAAAAAAATCGTATAAAAAGGTGTGTTTTAGTAAAAGATTCAAGAAAAAAAGACCAAAAACATAATCAGGGTACACGATGTGATGAAAATATTAAATGCAACCCAACCTCAACGCTCAGTAGAAACCGAGAAAAAAGAAGAATAATCACACGCGCGAAAGAAGAAGAGTTCTTCTCGGCTGGCCTAACATAACTAATGAATTAGTTGTTAATTCTGAAAAAATTAAACTGGAATTAAACCATAGATACACTCGAAAAATTATAACAGTTCAAGCTCATACTTGCTTGCTATGGCTAAGAAATTAGGAATTCTTTTACGATCTGCGATACTCCCAGTGGTGGTTCCTTTTTCATTGACACAGCCAAAGTCTGTTTTTAAATAATGTGAACAAATAAATTGTATATCAAGATAGTAGACACGATCATTCATGATGACGATCATCATCATCACTTCATCATGATGATCGAGCTTGTGTGTCTTATAATCTCAACGAAAAATGCTGTATAGTAGACGCCAACGACGAAGAAGAAGCCGAAAAAAAGGAAGTAATATATTTCTTAAATGATCGTTCGCTTAAGCGTATTCGTTAAACACACCCAAAGAATTTAAAATTTGAACAAAAAAAAAAAACAAGAAACCCCATGACAAAAAACATTATCTATCTTAAATGAAATCGCTTTTGTTATTTTCATACATACTTTGAACAAGTAAAATCTATCGCAAAAAAAACTTGAGCTACATACGACGGACACGTACTTCTTAATGTGCTTTAAACAGCCTCAGATGTTGAACATAAAAAATGCGTCATACTCTAGTTGTGATTGTTGGCACAGATCCGGGCTTGCCTAAATAATGTGAGCAACGCGCCCTCTAACTTAGAAATGTAAATAAAATATCCAAAATATAAAATAGAGTTTACTCATTTTTGGTTACATGATTTGTTGATGTTAAAAACATTAAAATTTCGCTGTGGCTTTGTAGCGCAAAACTACCAAAGGACGTATTACCAAAATCTTCAATGACAATGCCACTCACAGAAATTTCTTCCCGAACATGAATTGATACCTTCCCGAACATGATTTGTTGATTTAAAATTATCTTTAGAGTATGTTGTGCCCAGTTTACTGAGCCCTTTTTTCTTTTAAAAGTTTTGTGCACAGCTTACTGAGTTCTTTAATTTCTTAAAAAAATTTAAGTTCAATTTAATGAGCTCATAATTTTTTTCAAATATGATTTGGGCTCAGTTTACTTTCTTTAGAGAATTTCGATATGGATAAATGAGCCAGATAGTTCTTCAAAAATATTTGTGCTCAGTTTACGGAGTCCATGATTTCCTTAAGAATAGTTTGTGCCCAATTTTCCAGAGCCTATTATTATCATTAGGAAGTTTTGGGTATAGTTTATTGAGCCTTTGATTTCTTTTAGAGAAATTTGAGCTTAGTTAAATGGAACTATTATTTTCTTTGATTTATTTCAGACAATTTTAGACTTAGATTACAAAGTCCATGATTTTCTTTAAATATTTTGTGCTCAGTTTACGGACTATACGATTTTTTTTTTAAAATATATTGTGCTCAGCTACAGAGCCTATGATTTTCTTTAAGACTTTTAGTAGTTTTAACCTCAGCTTTTGAAAACCACAATTTGTAAAACGTGGAATATTTTGAAATTTGTTTACCAAAGAAGCCTAAGGATGTTTTTTAGGAAATTTTGAAAGCTTAGTTTATGGAGTTCTTTCACTTTTTATAGAATTTTTGCTCACTTTTTGCTTACAATAGCTTTTTATTAAAGCCATTCTGCTGAACCTATGATGTCGTTAGAAAATATAGTTTTCATATCACAGCCCTTGATTTTTATTTAAAAACGTTTTGCATGATTTTCCGGGAGAAAACTTTATGTTCAGTTTGCAAAGTCCATGATTTCCTTGAGACATTTGTGAGCTCAGGAGTTTCTTTAGTTAATCTTTTGCTCAGTTTTCCCAGATTATAAAGGGTGTTTTTTATTGAGGTATAGAACTTCGAATTGAAATAAAACACAAGAAAATCGTTTTAATGTCCATCAATTTGGCCTTATTGGAAGGATAATTATATGCCATTAATGTTTAAATATGATTTCGGGCATGTGGCCGCCGCGGCTGGCTCGAATAAAGCCAATTCTACAGGTCCAATTTTCAACCACTTTTTCGAGCATATGGGGCCGTATGTTGGCAATAACGCCACGAATGTTGGCTTCCAAGTCCCCTAACGTGTTTCTGGTTTGTTGGCGTAGACGAGCGACTTCACATATCCCCAAAGAAAATAATCCAATGGTCCATGTTAACCGATCCATGGTTAACCGAATTAATTGCTCTGATGGACGATTATGTCGACCATAAAATGGACGGAGCTTGCAATGAACTTCGCGAACTGAACCATTACTTTCGAAATAAATTTGAACGATTTGCAAGCGTTGTTCTTTTGTCAACCTGTTCATGATGAAATGGCAAACCAAACTAAATATTAATCACTTGACAGCTGACAAAATGGCCGCCAGTTAAAAAAGTGATGCCAACTTAAAGTTCTATACCCCAATAAAAACACCCCTTACTTGGTTTGTGCTCAGTTTACAGAGCCCATATTTTTGTAATAAAAATCTTGTGCTCGCTCACTTTACCGAGCTCTTGATATTTTCCAGAAAAGAGTCAGAGTTTCTTTAGTAAATCTTTTGCTCAGTAAACTGAGACCCAACTTGTTTTACAAAACATTTTGCTTAGTTTACTGAACCGACGGCTTGTTTTTTTCTTACAAAATTGTGTGCTCAGTTTACAGAGCCCATCTTATTGTAATAATATTTTTGTGCTCACTACCGAGCCCTTGAAAATTTTCAGAAAAGTTCTAAGTTACTGAGTTGAACATTTTTTTTTAGAAAAAGTTGGTCTTAGTTTTCTCAATTTGAGATCAGTTTAGAGATCCAACGATTTTTGTTAGCAATTCTTATGCTCAGTTTTTTCAGCTTATGATTTTAGCAAGTTTTTAGTTCTGTTTGATTTTTTAAAATATCAAACTTAGATTTTTTACTAATTCCATGATTTTTTTTAGAAAATTTTAATGCCTGTTTTCTGGGCAAACATTTTGTGCTTAGTGATCTAAGCCCATAAATATTTTAGAATATTGTAAGCTCTGTTTACTGAGAGCGTAAATGTTGAAATTTTGCCTCGTTTGCTGCGCCCATAATTTTTCATTATGCCATACTTGTGGTACAAGTTTTAAAGTTGTTTTTTCTTGTGCATCTTAAACAGTTGCTTAAAACCCTCTTTCTGCCTTCTTGAACCATATTTACCCTATTAATTTTTATTGTTTTTTTGTTAGAAGAATGTTGGTGCATCCATGTTTCAGTAACGGCTATGAATGAATGTAAAACTTGATTTAAAAATCATCATTGCACCAAACGCGGCACCCATTGCGTTTATAGTATTTCCATATGAAAATCTTCAAGCAACATTAAGTTTATACAATTTTTCAAGTTCTTTACGATGTCAGCTAACACGCATTTTCACTTCGTGATTTCTCAAGACGATATTACGGATTTTTGCGAACATTTCTAGGGTTCTTGCTTCTGTTGGTCGACCTGAGCTAAATTTTTCGTCGTTTGGTGTTGTGTGCGAAAAAAAATTTTTCTGTGTAAAGAAGTATAGAAGCGCTAAATTGCTTGATCTTGAAGGATTTTTCTCTATGCCTCTTCTGAAAATAATTTTTGGAGCTTTTCTTTAACAACTTTTTAAAGTAACGACAAACGTCATGTGGGATGTTGGTATAGTTCTAACGTCATGTATTTCTTGTCCTTTAATTCCCACCAAAAGAAGTTAGTTGCCATGGCCAGATGCTGTCTACGACTTTCTAGGCAGCCTCCTGCTGGATATATATTTAAAATTGAGATTTTCCGGATACTCCCTCAAAATCCTTTTTTCTTAATCGGTGATTTTTTTTTTGCAAAAAGTCGATCTCATTCGATCTGCACGGGATTCAAATCAGTAAACGTACATTCAGCTTAGTGGTGGTCTCAGGAATTAAGTTTCAGTATCAAGCGGACGCCCAAGACTTTTCGGTGTAGTTTTAAAGGAAATGTGGTCGAGAACCCATTTCTCCATTTATTTCTTCTTCATATAATTATACATTAGCTTGCTTGAGTGCGTTTAAAATTTCACGAATTTGGCTACACTTTTCAAACACCAAACGTTTACTTGGAATATATAAAAATAAACTATAAATGCCCATTTTGTATAGTAAATTTATTACGACTTTATTATTTCTTGAAAATATTAAAGTTTTTTTGACAAGGCGTAAATTATTTTTATCAACTTGGCAGCATTTTTTCCATAGTTCAAATACACTTAAATAAATAGCTGATATTTATTGGTTTGAATAGGTGTGTACACTGTTAATGTAGTCCTCCATGGTGATAGTGTCCGCGGTTGCTACTTTCAACAAACACTTTTATATTTTTCACTCCTTTTTTGAAATCAGTATTGCTGCTGTTGTAGTGCTGCCAAGGTTTCCACAGCTGCTAATTAAAAGCGATTTATTTGTACAATTTAGTTGCTATGAATAGTTTTATTAAGTCTTATTTATTAATATTTGCATTTCAGTTTAATGCTGCCCCAGCCTTTATTTTGTGTTCACGTCTGGGACAAAATCTGCACATATTTCTAATAAATCACAATTAATCATTCCTTTAATTTCTATTAAAAACGGATTTCAAAAGAATTTCAATTTTCAATGCCAAATGTGATTATAGCTATTGGCGAACCAAGCAAAAAACAGCGACAACAAATTTGAAATAAATCCTAAATTATTTGCAACTTTTAGTGGGTCTCTATTTTTTCTCAGACCATACGAGTAGAATAGGGTTTTAAAGCGAACAACAACAACAACAAACATGTTTTGCAAACAACGCCAACCCTAACCAACTGAAATCAAATAAACTTAACTCAAATCAACTGCAACAAATTATTTTTCATGAATCATATCACAAAAATCGAACTAGTAAAATTCATATTAAAAATATTAAAAAAAAATCAAGCACTTGGATTGTTGTATTCGAATACGAGTATGAGAGTGTGTGTGTGTATGTTTTAAATTCGCCTATAATTTATGTATGCTAAACGAATATTTTTATAAATGGATCGAAGACAAAAAAGCGAAATAAAAATTGAAAACTACACAGAAACGTCAGGCCGCGCCGCTCGCGCTCCTTTACGCTGTGGAAGCAACTCGTATGAAATTCACCACTGCACCGCCGCCGCACAGTTGTTAGGTATCAATTCTTGTTGTTGTAGTTGGTTATAAGACCAATTACAACAACACAAAGTCTCAATAAGATATAGACAAATAACAACAACAATAAAAAATCATAAACTAATGCAAGCTGACAAATATTTGTGGCTATGGACTCTTGATATGTTTTGGGCCCGAGGGTCATATGTTAGGTCGGGATCGTTATTCTTTTGGGAAAAGTAAGGATCTCTTTTGCCTTTTAAAAATGTAGATAAAAGATTTTTAGAGAGAAAGTTCCCAGCAAAATGCTATATTGCTATGCTATATTGCACCACAGGCACAACAAAAAGTCGCCAAAGGAAAGTACTTCCTCGCACGCATAAAAATGTTCAGGAAAAAGTACTTATCTGCAAGCATACACGAAGCTGAAGAATAAGTGGTCTGTATGCGAGAGTGAGTAAGTGAAAAAACTAAACAACGATATTGTGTTCAGTGACCGACCTTTTAGTACAACTACAGCTACATAATTACTTATTTTATTTATTACTAGTAACTACTTATTAATGCTTTTAAAATAATGAAAAGGGTAATGGAAAGATCATTACCCAGAAAAATGTCTTATTGCTATGTTATATTGCACCACAGGCACAAGAAAAAGTCGTCATTACTTATAATTCGAATCTGTTTCACATTAATTTAAAGGAAAGTACTTCCTCGCACGCATACATGAAGCTGAAGAATAAGTGGTCTCTATGCGAGAGTAAGTAAGTGAGAAAACTAAACAACAATATTGTGTTTAGAGATTGATGTTATGGTACAACTACAACCACATAAGTACTTTGTTTATTTTTTACTACTTAGTACTTATTATTGCTTTAAAAATAATGGAGAGGGTAATGAGTGGTCATTACCTGGTAATGGAAATGATAATGATTTAAACTTTCTGAGTTTTTTTCTGGTTTCTCTGGTCTATTTTCTTACCATCTTAACAGTTTTAATCCATTTTTAGGAATGTTGCTGAGTACAAAGTAAATCACAAATTTTCCCTTTGGAGTTTAATGATTGTGTAAATAAGAAACTCACAGTGGGGCAATTTCAAATAAACTGGTCAACAATTAAGAGCATGTTCGGGAGTCCCACAGTTTCGTGAGATATCAAATAATATTTGACTTTTTTTTAAAGCGACATTTATGGCAATACTTTTGGAATACCCATTCCAAAAATGGCCGCCTAAGCTTTACTGGGAATGTTTTAAGCGGTCGGCTTATTTTTTTAGGAGTCGATCCAAGGTGTGTAGTTTCTGCTTCTCGAGTGTCGGCCTTGAGCTATCGGTGGATATAGTTGATAATAAAATTGTATAATAAATGAAATGAATTTCTTAATATTTTTTTTTTTTTTTTACTATTTGCCCCTTAACTAAAGTACCTTATTTCCTTTACTGATATTTAAACAGAAAAAAATCGGCATTCGAACTCGTGGGCTGTTAAATGAATAAAAGGGTCTTCCCAATAAAGTTCCTATGCCGCCCAGCTCATTTCTTACGTTACCGATATTAGATTTTCTCGGCAAAAAGTCGCTATCGGTGGAAATAAAATTACATGATAAATGAAATGGTATTTCTTAATATTTTTTTAAATTTTTCTTTACTATTTGCCTGTAAACTCGAGTTCTTTATGCCCTTTACTAGTATTTAAACTGTAAAAAATCGGCATTCGAAATCGTGGCTTTTTAAATAAATGAAAAGGTTCTCCCAATAAAATCTGCCAGTTGCCCAGTTCATTTCTTACGTTATCGGTATTACATTTGTCACGGCAAAATGTCATTTATTAAATAAGGCAGCAGTATTACTTCTATGTAATGATCTTTTACAACCTTTCTTTCGGAAAATAGGATATTCTATACATTTATTGGTTGTAAAATCTAACGGTTGTGTCAACCAATATTTTGATGATATTTCACTAAAATAACCGATTTATTGGTGGTGTTTATCATAATACTATCATAGCAATCATTTGATAGTACGATAACCGACCAATGTTGTGAATATATTGTGTTTGCAACAGAATAAGTGATTATCCAACGGAATGTATTTAGTGAAGACCTTTTTGGACTGCATTTCATTAATGTAACCCTTTTTTTTTGGTTGCGTGTACCAATATACACACTAGGGTGGGTCGATTTGGTAATCAATATTGTGACATCGATTTTTCTTTATTGATTTTGGCATAAGGAAAAAAAAGTTCCACTATGACATATCAAAAAAATCATTTTTGAGGCGCCCAAATTGCCCATGAGAAAGGAAATAAGACTAAGAGAGAACCGAATCAAATTTTTGTCCTTACAAATCGGCCTACCCTAATACACACAGAGAAAAAAACGGTCCGACCTACAAAACTTCGGTTCGACAATAAGAATTTCCGATGCAATCACTATATGTGACGCGCAAAATAGAAAGGGACCTAAGGTTAAAAACCAGTTTTGTTCAGGAGAGCCATTTTAAAGATTAGGGTCCTTTCTATTTGCGCTTAGAATCGTCGTTTTCACTTTCATAAAACGCGCATATCTCTAGGAGGGAACACTTTTGGGGCATGGGATCGGACTCATTCGATGCTCAGATGTTGTCCACATCAAAAAAAAGTGAAAAGTTAATGACAAGTTTTGTTCAGGAGAGCAATTTTAAAGATTAGGTCCCTTTCTAATACGATCTTTACCACATCATTGGGTTAGACGTACAATAAAATGATTGGCATGATTATGTTATGGTACTCATAACCTTTAAGTCGATTGTACCAATGCACAGATAAAATTATTAGTTACTACAAGTGGTAACTGAGGTATTTTGACTATTGTTCATTTTTTCCACTTATTGGTGATGACAACGAATTATTTATTTCAAATAAATCGGCAAATAATACTAATATGAGCTAAATGTTGGATTTCATGTTGAGCTTGAGTATTTTAAAATGTATCCTTATCCTTGAAAAATCTACAATTTAATTGAGAACCGTACAAACATTAGTTTTTTCAAAGAGATTAATTAAAGAATTTTAATTTTATTGATTTTGCCGGCTGCATTTGTTGACTGTAGATTTTTAACGTGGGCTCTTCGATGTTTTAACTCGGTTAATTTGAAAATATTTTCAAATTCGCTTTTTATATGCCGGCCTTTTTACATTATTCGACATGGCAGTTCAAGAAAGCATTTTATTTGCATTATCAGAGACCGCAGGGCCATATGGCCAAACACTAAGGCTCATATGCACCATATAATGAAAGAACGAGGAGTGCATGTGGAAATCGAAAGTCACTTCTAACGATATTTCCAGTTCTATATACTTAACAATTACTTTGTAGCAACTAACATTCGGTTGTAGTGATGGAAATTGCATAGTGCATGTAGTATCAATCATTAGATTGTCAAAAAAAGATGGCAACGAATCTTTATCTTTTGCAATGAAGAATGTTTATCCTTCCGAATATTATTCAAAATTATTCGTTGATCACAACGAATATTCCTCTTGTCCAACGAATATTTTGTGGTTTCAACCGATTTCCAGCTAATATTTCCGGTTTTATGTACTGGAAAAATACTGTGTTAGTTGGTACACAGTATTTTGTGATAGAAATTGGATTATGCATGTAAACTCAATCATTAGATTGTCAAAAAGGATCGGTTGTGGCAACGAATCTTTATCTTTTGGCATGAAGGATGTTTATCCTTTCGAATATCCTTCAAAATTATTCGTTGATCGCAACGGATATTTTGTAGTTAAACCGATTTCCAGCTAATATTTCCAGTTTTATGTACTAAAAAAATACTGTGTACCAACTAACATTCGGTTGTAGTAATAGAAATTGGATAGTACATGTAAACTCAATCATTAGATTGCCAAAACGATTCGCTTGTACCTAAGAATCTTTATGTTTTGCTATGATAAACATCCTTCCGAATATCATTCAAAATTATTCGTTGATAGCAACGATATTTTGTGGTTTCAACAGGTTCTTTGTAATGAAAAATTACTGTGCACCAAATAACATTCGGTTGTAGTAATAGAAATGGGATAGTGCATGTAAACTCAGTCATTAGATTGCCAAAACGATTCGCTTGTACCTAAGAATCTTTATCTTTTGGCATGAAGGATGTTCATCATTCCGAATATCTTTCTAAATTATTCGTTGATAGCGACAAATATTTTTCTTGTCTAACGGATTTTTTGTGCTTTCAACTAATTTTCTCTCTCTCTCTTTGTATCCATGACATGACTTATAGCACTACCCTCGTCCATTAACTTCTGTACCTAATTTCAAAATGTGCCTGTGCGAACTGGGAGTTGTTTTCATTTTTCTTTTTTGGCACATAGAACCTATGAGTTGAGAAACTAACACCCTATAATAAGAACAAAAAAAAAAAAATATGAAATTCCTCTAACACCAACAACAAACTGCACCAAGAATTAGTTCAGTATGCCCGGGCCGCCAAGAACGAGTAACATACAAAGAATGTTTTGAGGTCTTTGTTTCGACGATGTGTTGTTTGCACAAGATTGTCGACTGGATTAGAAGACAATTTTCAAATCCAGGTGTTCCGAAAAGAAAAACACACAGAATAAAAAACTGCAACCGGGGCAGGCTTGAGCATATGAGTGTGAGTAAATAAATAAAACGACTACAGCCTTTAGGTTTTTATGTTCTGCCATAATGTCACCTAAACGCCAACCGACACAAATGTTGGTTTATTTGGGTTACCTTTCTTGAGTGTGTGCGCCTGGCTTTAACTAACGGGGGGAGTACATATTGAATACCACTCAAAGAAATATAGAACATATTCGAATATATTCATATTCGCAGACTGTCGGGCTTAACTACCAGGACGGACGGACACACAGCCGGTTGCAATTCTTGACGGCTGCAGCAGCCGCTGGCTGCCATTGCCACTTCTAGATGTAGTCGCACTTTAACAATTGTAGGTGGTCTTGTTTAAAGTTAATTTTTAACAAGATTTATTGTTTTTGGCGAATTATTACAACTGCAACGAGCGGCGAGTAGTTATGCCAAATGAACCCGCGAACTCCAAACCACCGACCTTCCTCTCCCCGTAATGTGTTCATGGCAATTACAACTCAATTTTCGCAACAAATTTCAATTATTAGATAATTTATATGCGATAAACAGCTACACCATCGGACAGGCAGACCGACATGATGATAAATTTCCTAAAAATTCCTTAAACTGAACAAACGACAATCAACCTTATGACTTTAATTAGTCATTTAGTTAAGCTGACTGAATTCCTAACCATTTTGTTTTTGCTAGTCTCATATGGTATGTTTTTCCTATTGTTTTAAATTCTTCTATTTATTTAACAAACGTTTTTTTATCTTTTTAAACAAATGCACACGCACGCACCCCTTTAGTCAGTCTAGTCTAGCGACTTATTTATCAATTAATGTTATTAAAAATTAATCAAACAAATTATTGTTATTCATGTTCTACTTGACAAAATGCCACAACACCAGCGCACACAAATCATTCCCATGACTTTAATTATAGTCAATGAAACGACAAATAAACAAAAAAAATTATACCAAAATCGTTCAGATAGAAGATACTTATTTACACTAACAAAAAGAAAATTAAAACAGAAATTCTTTCAAAGACAAATGCCGTCAAGTTTATATGAACTGTCACCCAACAAATCCATCAAAGGAAGACTAACTCCCTCTATAACCCCTTAAGGTCTGAAGGCAACAATTTTACCCTCCAAAAAATAAACGGCTGAAAATCAGTCCAAAATAAAAATTCCTCTGGACGAGAAGACTTTAAATATTTTATTAATTTGATAGCTTTGATTAATTTAGATAGCTTTGATTAATTTAGATAGCTTTGATTAAATCATGATACTGTTAGCCAATAATTCGGTTATGCTTATCAAATACATTAAAATGAACTTTTCTCATTACCTTCATTGGATGGTGTGAATGGTGTTATTAAACTTCGACTATGTTAATTCCACAACAGTCGTTTATGGCAGCCAATATTTTTTTAATACAATTATTTGATGGTATTCAAAATTTAGTAATCACAACAAATAATTTCGTGGGAAGTATTTTTAATAAAAACTAACACCCAGAGAAAAGTTCAGTTGAGAAAAGTTCGGTTGAAAGTCGTTACAAACTACGAAAATTTCGATGGCTGAAATGATTTTCAATTTAGATTTATCTTGACATCTTAGTGGTTTAACATAATCTGGTAGCTTCGAATATACTATGATACAGGCAACCTATAACTCGGTTATGCGTACAAAACACAGTTTGAATATTTGTTGCCACATTAAGCGGTTAGGAAAACCAATACTTAATTTAATGGTATTAATATTTGGTAATCACAACAAATAATTTTGTTGTTATAACCAAAAATGTAAAGTATTTTTTTTAAGTTTAACCTAACACCCAAAGAAAAGTTCAGTTGAAAACCGTTGCGATACAAAAATTCGGCTAAACGAAAAGAAATTCGGCTGCAATCACTTAATTATATTTATATTGATATCTTAATAGTTTGACAAAAGCTGATAGCTGAAAAACAGGCAACCAATAATTGGGTTCTGCTTATGGAACACAGGTTAAATAGTTGTTGCCACATCAAGCGGTTATGCCAACCAACGATTTTATATAAAATTGTTTGCTAAAACCATTTATTAGCAATGTCAAGTTTAGTTTAGTTTTTCTTTTTTGGATAATCTTAGTATTGTTTATTAGAATCAAAAATATGAAAACAAACTTACGATTGCTCAAAATATGTTCTTACAACAGAATATTGAACATTAGGGTGGGCCGATTAGAAAGAAAAAAAATCGATTCTCTATCGTATTTCAATACTGACGCAATACGTTATATTGTATTGTATGTGGCAATGTATAAGTATATTTGTATATATTGTACTTATATGTCACCTTGGAAAGGTAATATTTAAAAACAATTTATTTTTTTATACCTACCAAAAAACCTTAAAAATAAAAGTTGAGAAAAAGTAAAAAAAAAATGAAATTTGGGTGCCTCGAAAATGATGTTTTGTTCTTGTGCCAAAATCTATCAAAAAACCGATAGCACAATATCAACTGCTTCAGAGGTCCACCCTATCGAACATATCAACTAAAGATATTGAACATAAAGGGTAATTTCAATAAATGATGTTAAAGAAAAGATCACAAAAAATTCAAAATGATTTTCTAAATGGAAGAAGCTTCAATGCTGTCCATTTTTTTTACATGTTAGGTAATTTACGGACGTATTACCGAAATTTTCTAGCGACCGAAGTATTTGTTTCATAACTTTGTTTAAGTTCAAACTTTTATTAACCTGAAAAAGTCTTTGGTTTTTACTTTTTTAAGACATTTTTATTCAAGTGTTGTTCACGGCTACTCCATAGGTAGTCTTTTCGGAGGGTCCCACTTCTGATTACACCTTTAAACATTGCCACCAGTATCTCTTGAATTTTGCGAGTTATTATGGCTTCCAAGTTGGATAACATTTTATATGCAGCATGTGTATACAATTTTTACTTGCGCTCAAATACATTAAATATAACCGCTTCAAAAGGTCAAAGGTCGGGCTTGTGAAAGGACAAACATGATAAAGAATAAGGACCCTAACTTATCTCCGCTTTTTAAAAAATTAAAAATATTCAAAAAGAGGTTTTAATTTTAAAAAATTGTTCTACGAGTATTTTATTTAGAACATTTCCCTTGCTGTTTCTAAGTTTGTGAATTACATTTTCCTTAAACAAATAGGAAACAAAGCTATTTTAAGTTGCTATAAGTATAGGAGTTTGTTTCTAAATGTCCCTTAAGTGAATAACACTAAATTAGATATCGCTTAAAGGGGTTAACGAATTTTTACCAACTTTATCTATTTTTTTTTGTTTAATAGACATGGAAACAGAAAAACTCATCGAACCAAATAAATTAACCCAATTTAATATTAAGTAGACGAACCAAAAAGAATGAAAAACCCCAACAGAAATTTAGACAACAACTATTATCTAAGTCACCCCTATGGACAATTAGCAGCAATTACAACTATTTGTTATTCGATTAAATGACACCACTGTATAACTATCTACAGACACATACAAAGCCTCATACTTAAGTACATATGTGCATATGTAATTATTTATCGTAATTTGTTTAGAGGTCTTAAATAAATTTACTTATTAAAGACGGAACCGAACCGCCAACCAACCAAAGCCACCCAACAACGGTAACAGCAACAGCCAAGCGAGCGAGCAAGTCGTAATTTCAAATAAGTTTTTAATTAAATTTTAAAACCTTGTGTTATTTAATAGAATATACGTAACGACCGACATACATACAATTATCATATGTTCCTTTTTTTCTATTTTGAAAAAAAAAACTCACTTAGCGGAGGTCTGGGAAGGTTGGTAAATATCATAGTGTATACATAAGCATGCTACGACAATATGTGCGCATTTCTATAAGCATTTTATCAAACTAATTACCAAGATTGTTTAAGTAATTGCTTAATTTGTTTTCTATACATATTTATTAAATTGCTGGTGTGTTGTCTTTACTGTCTTTACTTCTTTCGAAAAGATTATAATACACAATACTCGGATATTTGGTGTTTTTTTTTCTTTGAAATTCAAAAAACATTGATAAGACTCATACCATAGTCTGTTGGTTCTTCTAGTCTTAATATAAAAAAAAAACTATAAGCACACCTAAATAAATAATGACTTCCCTTATGAGATTACATACATACTTATTAACCTTTATACAAAGTTGTATTCGTACTGTATTGAAATTGGCAGCACATTTAAATTTCACAAAAGAAGAAACGATTTAAAACCTTCGTTGTTTTTATATAGCACTTAAATGATCTTACAAAAAATGGTTTAAGACTTCAATTTAGAGGAAACTTACTTTGAACCTTTAAATTTCCCGAAACATATTTAACTTTGCTGAAAGAAGAATCGACTCAAAACATTCGTAAAAAGTTACTTTTACCCGTTCTTTATGAAAAATGGGTTAGGGTAGACTTTAATTTAGAGATAACTAAATAAGATTTTTTTCTTCATTACTTTTAACAAGAGGATCTGCTCCTTTTCATTTCTGGTTTCCTAATGTAATAGAAGGACTATCTTGATTAAATGGACTAATTCTAATAACTTGACAAAAGAATTGCTCCTTTATTATTAATTTCTTATATTATTTATAAACCATTAATTATTATAAGCATTTTTTTTGTCAACTTTAATTGAAGCTTTTGGAGGATTAAATACTTTCAACCTTTTAAGTATAACGTATACAGATGTAGGTGAGAATATAAGGCTAAGTTATAGTTATATTGTCTTGGCAGCACTTTTTTGAATTTTGCTAATATTTATTGATTTATGCATAGTTGTGCCTTTTCCCTTCTTCGTTAAAAGGCCAAACATTATCAGAGAGCAAGAAATTATATTAAAATCTACAAAATGTAAATGTAATTTAGAAATAACTAAATATCCACCTTTTAAGTATAATATCGTTTTCCGACTAGGGAATCGATGTGATTTGCTGAATTGCCTTGGCAGCACTTTTTTGTGTGTATCAAATATGGTCATATTTTTTTATACATTCAACGAAGTTTTTGTTATTCTCCGTCGAAAGCCGAGCGGAGATCACAAAATGATAATATGAAAACTTGGCAGCACTTTTCGAACGATGGTCCTTCCGCAGAGAACATAATATTTTTTCTAATTTTAAGTTCTTTAATTTATAAAAATATGTTTTAAAACTTTTTCGCATATCTTTATCATCAGCTTAAAGCTTGTTGGGAAAAAATTAATGCAGTAGCACTTAGATAGAAACTGCAACCAGATTAGCGAACTTTATTATTTTTCTATTTTTTTGAACAAAATAAATGGCCACACTTTTTTTAGGACGACGTGTACTTTAAAGTCTTCAATATATCAATAGACTACTTCAAAGGACACATCCAATGGACTTGGCCAATTTAAGGCTATTTAAGACATTAGAGTATAATAACTGAATTGTTTATTCCCCAAAACTTATACTTTTGTCATTTAACATAATATTTTACGAAATAATATAATATTACTAAATAAGTACCCTCTCAGTCCTAATAAAAATAAATTAAAAAAAACTATATATTTTTTTTAATTAAATTGTTGTTTTAATTTGTTTCTTTTTATTTTTCTTTATAGGTGAGTAAACCTTCTGAAATGAAGTAGAAATAAGACAAATATTTCCAAATGCTGGTGTAAGTATAAAACTTATATTATTTAAAAATACAATTGATATCTCCGTGCGTGTAAGAGGGTCTTCAGCAGATGCTTTAGGTACTTGTTTAATTAAAAATTGTTTCAATTATTTATATCATCAAAATGGTTTTGCATTTTTTATTTATTCATGAACTATTTTTGACTATCCGCAATTAAATGTTAGGAATTCAATTTATTAACAACTTTTATATTTTGTACTAATCTGTTTAATTTTTTATTTATTTGTTTACCTTAATATATTTTTTATATATTTTTTAATAACTTTTTTTGTGTTCGTATTTGTTTGGTTTATTTGTTTGTGTACATATTTTTTTTTGATTGTAATTTTATTTTTATGTTTATTTATTGTTTTACTTACGAGTATGTACAAGTATAGTGTTATTCATATTTTTTTCATTTTTATTTTTTGTGAATGGGTATATAAGATTCGGCCCGGACGAACTTAACGACGCCTTTACTTGTTTAATTTTTGTATGTTGTATTGGTTTATTATTAACGGGTGATCAAGAGGTATTTCTTCAAAATAAAAAAAAAAAAAAAATTTATTCATTCAGAGTTTTAATAATAAATTAGTTTTATGTTCAGTTTCAGTTTTAATAATAAAATACCATGAAATTTTAATAATTTATTATAAAAACTGACCTCGAGCTCGATAATTAATCAACCTTTATTAGAGTTTTATAATTATTATTTTTTATTTTGTGTTTCTATATATATCTTTAATTTTTTAACATTTTTTTTATTACTTTCCATTAATTTGTATTTTTTTTTTGTTTTTATTTCCTTGTATTTTTTTTAGTTTAGTTTTTATGCATTTTTAAAATTTGTTTATTAATACTATTGTTTTTGTTGTTGTATATAAAAAATTGAAAGCAATATTTTCTAAGTAAAAAACAAAAACATTTTTCATTATTTTTTATAAAAAAATGCTTTATTAATTGCTTTATTAGTTTTTTTTTTCATTAAAAAAATTCTATTTGCTCATTCGTATTTTTTTCTATATTTTTATTTATTTGTTCTAATTTTTATTTGTTATTTGAAATGTTGCTTTTAACCTTTTTTTAATTGAAAGCAATATTTTCTAAGTAAAAAACAAAAACATTTTTCATTATTTTTTATAAGAAATTGCTTTATTAATTGCTTTATTAGTTTTTTTTTCTAATTCTAATTTTTATTTGTTATTTGAAATGTTGCTTCTAACATTTTTTTAATTATACTTTATATTTTTTATGTTTTTAAGCTTTTTCTTTCTTGTTTGATAGTTTTAGTTTTAAAAAAAATTGTTTTTTTTTGTTTTTGTTTTTCCGAATTGTCTGGCTCGAGGCCATGTACAAAATTAAACGATGGTAGTTTTTAATTTCTTTTGGTTTATATATTAATTTTTCAATATTTCGATTGCCTTCGATCCTCAGGGAATAAAAAATCTAACTAACAAAAAAAGTGAACCGGTACGCTTAAAAATTATTTTTTGGTATTTATTTTACTTGTTTTTATTAATTGTTTTATCTGTTTTTAAATAATTGATCAACTTAATTTTTATATTATATAAACCAAAATATTTTTTTTCTTCTCGGCTTTTCCATATTTTGTCCATTTTTTCTGAGTGTGTCTTAAAAATGTATTCTCTAATCATTTTTAATCGTCTAATATTAAGATTTTATGAGCCAATTTTGCAATATTTGAGATAGTCATACAAAAAATCGGTGCATCCGTTTGACTTGTCTTTCAAATACTGTAATCTACGACAATTTGCAATTATTCGTGAAATATCAATAAAATAGGGGAAACTTCTGTTTTAAGTCTTACATATTAAAAGTTTTTCTAAAGAACTTCCAATATTAATTATTGAATTATGAATTCAGTTCGATAAACAACAGAAATAATAACAACTACAATAAATGTAAATCATGACTAGCTAAGCCAAGCGAATAAATGAAAACTAAAATCTTCCAGTTTTCATTATTTATTTAAGAACTCCACTTTACTGCCTGGTTGGTGGTGGTGAACTATATTTTCTGAACACTTGAAATTTGAAGTACATCTTAGAATTTTGTTCTTGCCTCAATGTGAGTGAGTGTGTGTGTAGTGGTAGCGAGTATTTCAAAACCATTGAAAAGAATTCTCAAGTACTTGAGAATTCGTTTTATTTTTTTGCCTCTGATTTCAAGTATCTGTGAAAGGGTGTATATGTGTGTGTGTTAAAGTTTTAGTAAGTAAATGCACAAGTGTGAGGCTTGGTATCTGCGCTGGTATGAGTGTGATTAAACACAAACCTCAAACTCAACTTTATAATAATTATAATGTTAACAACGCTACATTTTTTTTCGAAATCGTTTTGAATTTTGTGTGTGAGTGTATTTGTGTTAACCGATGAATCTGAATATTCGTTAAAGAAGTGGTGATGATAATGACGACGACGACGATGAACATGAGAAAGAAAACATTTCATATTTTGTATTTTTTACTTAATCATTCCAATTTTTGTATTTTGTTGTGGTTGTTTTTTCTGTTTAATAAAACGAACTTCTTATTATTTCTGGTACGGACTTACTTATGAGTTTCTTTATAAAGAAAACAAGTATTGGTTGATGGATATGTGTGGTTGGTGGTGGTTCGATGACATTTCGATTTTTGTTTTCCTTAATCATCATCATTATGATCGTCGCCCTGGTCGTTTAAATGACGTTAAAGTTTATTTGTTTTAGCTCAAATATAAAAAATCAACCACATTTTATTATAATTCCCAATATTTATTGTATTTGAAGTATGCCAGTACGTATTGAAGTGGAGGAGTAGAGTAGAGAAAGGCTTTAGAAAAATATTAAATTGTTGCCCCAAACCATATTTTAGTTTTAAAGAGGAATTCGAGATCGTTTTAAGGTTAATAACAGTTTCAGGTTCCATATAAAAATACGGCTCAATTTATTATAAATTGCAAAAACAAAACTTAAATAAATAGAAATTTCTTTCATATTTAATTATTTTTTTGAATACCAACTTTTCGATTTTAAATTGAGTATAAAAATTGAGTTGAAAATTAAAATAAAGTTTTATTAATCGTAGATAAATAATGGATATTAGACCTTCTATATCTATCTCCAACCATTGGACAGCATAGTTAAGAGGAATAGTTTGTTTTTGTTTTATATGTAAAAAAATCAATTCTTTAAGATGTCCCTTAAAGAGGGACGAAATATTGAATAAAATAAAGATTATAAATACAAAACTACAATCTCAAGCTTGAGTATTTAATTATTTAATCATAAAGTTTTTTTTTTAATATTTTTTTTTAAAATACAAAACTACCAACTCAAGCTTGATTTAATCATAAAGTTTTTTTTAATATTTTTTTTAAATTATTTTTTTTAGAGTATTTATTCAGTAAATTTTTTTTTTATTATTTTAGTTTTGGGGAAACAAAATAGATAATCAAAAATGAACAATTTATAAGTAGCATCTTATATTTTATTTTTCTATCGTTAGCTACCACACGTTCCTATCTATCTGACAGCAGCTTCTATCTCGAAAGAATTTTTTTTGTTTTATACGGGCCTCTACGGTCCATCCACACAATATTTGATAGACCAATTTGTATGTTATTTTCTCAAAATTTAATTATGAAAGAAACGGGGAACTCTTCTCGAAACATTTAGCATCTGTGCGGATTTTAGGTACTTATCGGTCAACACAGACTTGGTGCCATTTTGTATGACTCAGTACAATAGCATGTCGAATATTGGCCTTAAGCTTTTCCCAAGTGCTTGTCTTTTTAGTGTAGACGAAAAATTCTTATAATTGCAATGGCGTGTTAATGAACGTTAGATGTGTGTTTTAAGCAGTTGGCAATTTTTTTCCTTTAAAACTTCAGGCGCAGCTTATATAATTTATAATTGACGGCATGTTATATAATTTCGACACGTTCCATACAAGAACTGCTGTATATATTTCTAGCCTAATCATGGAACTGCGAATATTTATCATCAAAAATGGTTTTATTGTTTTTCAAAGTATTCTCCAGCATGATTTATACACTTTTGCATGCGCTCAAACCAATTGTCGAAGCACTTTTTCCACTCCGACTGAGACACCTCCAAAACATGGTTTTTAAACGCTCCAACAGCATATTCTGGCGGCGAAAATCGTTAACCACGCATTTTTTTTCTTGATGTGCAGTAATAAAAAGAAGTCATTGTCAAGTCGGGGCTGTACGGCGGATGACCCATCAATTCGACGTTTTGACCGGCCAAAAAGGCGCTGGTTTGAGCCGATGTGTGAGAGCTCGCATTGTCAAGGTGCACAATGATTCGTCTTCTCTTATTCGTTTTTCGAATTTCTTCGAAGACTTCAGGCAAATAAATTGTGGTATAACACTCAGAATTGACCGTCCTACGTTGCTCAAGCGGAACAGTCGCCACATGACCAGTTTTGCCGAAGAAACTGGCGATCATTTGCTTCGAGGTGCTTCTTCCACCAACAGCTTTCGTTGGATTTGACTCGTCTTCGAAGACCCACACGGTCGATTGCTGTTTTGTTTCGGGCTCATACGCATAGATCCATGATTCGTCACCTGTGACGAACTTATAAACGTCTTTTGAAGCAGCGCGATCGCATTTTTTCTAAATTTCTTTGCACCAATCGACACGAGCATTTTTTTTGGGCGACTGTCAAATCGCTACCTGTGCGGTGGTTGAAAACACAAAAGTTGTTTTACTAAGTCCTAATTCTTGGAACTTCTCTTTTTAATTACTTCTACCTCTTTTTCTTTTTCAATGTTTCTTCAAAACCAACACTGAACAAAATTGATACACAAAAAATGAGTCGTAAATTAATATTAATCTGGAAAACGCAAGTTTTGTATTATGATTGTTTTCTTTTCAAATGAAATTTATTGAAGAAACTGAGAAGCATATTATGGATCAAACAGAAAGCAAAAAAGACTTAGTTTTGTGGAAAATATTTTCAAAAAGCACAAAAAATAATTTTTCCAACAGTTTGCTTCATAAGCACCACAAAAATTTTCTAAATCAATTTTTTTTTTAAAAAATTTAATTGTTGGACAGGTCTTAAGCAAGAGTTTGGCCTTTACAGATTGTAAAAATATCAATTAGTTGACGAGTTACAGCCAAAAAACCATATAGACAATATGCTGAAAATCGGCATTTGACTGCAAAGTTCGAAGGTCGATTACAAAAAAAATCGAACTAACACAAACAAACGCCGCGATACGGGACTTCTAATTTAGCCTATATTTTCACCCCTCACTCTCTAAATCGACCTAACTTCAGCTGAATGACATTAGGCTGCTTCTGAAATAAAATATTTGAAAAAACTACAACTACACCCAAAATTGTTAACAACTTTTTATAGTCTAACGATTTTTCTTTTATTCTATAGCTAATTTTTATCTTAAATAGTAAAGTATGCAGGTAAAGAGGAGATTGGCTTTCCAAATAAAACACAAATATTCCATCATTGAAACACTTGGCAGCACTTTTCATGTTTAGTTTAAAACACTTTTGCCTATTAATTGACTTTCAGCTCATTTAAGAAAAGTCTGTATTTATTCCCCAAAAAATGTTAGAATTTCAAATAATACTTCAAATCAGTTGGTAGGCATTTTAAGCAAGCAACATAAAAAAAAATCTGTACGTGTTTTTACATGCCTAACACAACCCGCATAAAGACTACAATATTTCGGCTTATATACTCGTACTCTACTCTATATACTCTATTCACACTTTACGATTGTTACTCGAAAAAAATCAGTTAAAACGAACAAAATTTGTCAAATGTCTTGATGGTGGTATTAAATTTAATTTTCTAAAGTTTTGCTGTTATTTCTCAGTTGTCACTTTTTTCCTGTCTGTCTGTCCCAGAGTACTTTTGTCTATACCACGTCTGTCTGTTTGCCCGGCTGCCAGCCAGCCATCGAGCTTAGTTCACTGACATTTTTCATCTGATTTCTCAATGTTGTTGGTGTTTAAATTGTCTGTTGTCGTTTTTTTTTCTTGCTTTCCTTGGTTAAGTACCTTAAACAATGTTTGTGGTACTTAGTTTTTTTTCCTCATTTTTAGTTGGTTTTATTTCAGCTGTTATTTTATTTATGTGTTCTTTTTTCGGCTTGCCAAAATTGCGTGAGCAGAGTTTGTGAAAAAGACAAACAAAAAAAAATCAACAAATAACGAACAACAATATAAAAAAAAATCAAAACGAAATTAAGGCGCGCATGCGTAGGTACATGCTCGAATATTTACGACTTGAGGAACGCACGTACCAAAGAAACATGTTTTTGTTAATTTTTTGTTTGTATGTTGGGGTAATATTATTAATACCTTAAACATTTATTAAGTTAGTGTGTAATGCTTTGAAAATTAATTTTATTTGAAAAAAGAAAAAAAAAAAATAACAAAAATTCTAGCTTGACTTTGTAAAGAGATTGTTGAGGTTTTCGGGAAAGGTTAGCCGTTTTACAACGCATTGTGATTTTTTTATAGCTTACATCAGTAGTGTTTAGCTCGTTTGTGGACTTCGGTCTTTTTATTTAACAAATTGAAATGGGAATATGACCTTCCATAGACCTCAGGAATAATACCTGTTCAATTTGTCACAGCAGTAATGGGCAAATCTACTACATATATGTCAAGGGTTTAATTTTTTTGTTTATGACCTGTAATGAACCAAACTTGGCAGCACTATATTTTAAATAATCCATACAATTTTGCTTTCATCAATCAAATTGAAATTTTATTTAATTAATTTGGTTACCTTTTGAAATTGGATTTATTGACTCTCTATTCAATTGTCTGTTTTTTGAAATATATTTAAAAATTAAATTTCTTAATACTTGTAAAGCACTTCTATAAACCCATTCATATAATATATGAATGGGTTATATTATAACGAAGGATTGTATCCTTTTGCAGAAGTTTTGTTTTTGCACATGTTTGCACAAAATATTATTTTAAGCTGTTCCATGTAAACACACTTGCCCGCTGTTGGGCGCCCGTTTATCTGCATATGCTGGATGCAGGGACGGTCCTTTGCTCTGTATTGATGTCCTTGAGTTTGAGGTGGAAGGCGTATGTACGTTTGCGACGTATTTGTCTGCCTTTGTACTTTTTTGTGGCATAACGCATCAGTAAGTGGCATTAATGTCCGTTGGCATTAATGTCAGGTGTAGTGAAATTGTTTTTTTTACCCTACTGCTGCTACTACTCCTAAAAAAGCTATTGCAGCTTGTCTTCAGGATATTGTAGCGTCAACTTGTTGATTTTTGGGATGCAAACTTAACTGTTTTAGAACTGAATTAAAACATTTTTTTTTTCTTTAAACCGTAAACCAAACTGATGTTAGAAAAACATTTTTTTACTTAACCAAAAACCGCAAAAAACTTTTCAGTTCTGTGGTTCGGTTCAGAACAAAAAAAAATTAATACATCGAAAGAATTATTTAGATGACCGCAAAACAAAAATGGCAAAAAGTTTAAGTTCGGTTGTTTCGTTTACAACAAAAAATCGATACATCGGAGGCATTCTTTTACATGAATTTCGCATTTATGTGCATATTTTATATTATTTTATAAATTAACCTATCTTTAGTGTTATGTTCATACCTTAGTTTAAATTCCATTTATTGTTATTAGTAAAAATAAACTACTTTAAATTGTTTTTCCTATGATTTTTGAACCATTGAATTTAGTCCTCCGTACACGCGATCGTTAGAACCGCCGTTCGAGAGTACCGAAAAATCATTTTTAAAACCGAACTACCGGTATGGACCTACTCTAAACCACTGAATCGAACCAAGTCAAATTATGAAAAGGTTTGCATCCCTGCATTTATTAAACAAATTATTTTTTGTGTGGAAAATTATTGTCGTGGACCCTTTAGGTTTGATTTAAGTGTCAAATATCCCAAGAAAACTCAATAAGACCCTCTAGTCATTTGTGAAACCATGGAAACCTGTCAACCATGGAAACCTGTCATTTAAGACGCTATAATCTAGCCAATGGTTGTGAGCCTTCAATTGCTAAGTAAATTATACCTTTTAAGCAAAAAATGCACAATTTTGCAAAAAATACAAATATTTTGTGCACAATTCGCTTCAGCCTGGTGCGTGAAATGTTCCAGAACTAAGTCCTCAAATGCGGTCCTTGGAACGGGTGGATATGACCACAACAAAGTTTATTTCGTTTTCTAATTGTTTTCATTTTTTCCTTTAAAATATTATTTTTTTAACTTGGCATCAATGTTGCGACTCTACAGCAGTGATACCAAGCATTTAAATTTCCATAATTCGCACGAAAGCCTGCAAACATTTAGTTTACAACTTGGCATCACTGTTATGCCTTTACAGCTGTGATGGCCACATTTGAAACTTTCATAATGTGGGTTTACGTTAAAATTCTCGACACCGTTGTGTGTCAAACCCGTTTTCCCCAAAACGAACTGAGTTTCGTTAATCAATTTTTGGCTTTTATTAATTTAAACTAATTTGATCTTTTACTTTAATAAATCCTTTCAATTCAAAAGTTTACAACTTGGCAGCACTGTTGCAACTTTACAGCAATGATTCCAAAAATTTAAGCTTCCATAATTCGCGTGAGAGATGTCAAACATTTAGTTTACGACTTGGAATCACTGTTATGCCTGTACAGTAGATATGCTAATAGTTTAACCCTTCACTGTATGGCATTACAGCTGTGATACCTCAAATTTTAATTTCCGTAACAAGCATAGTTGAAAATTGCTGTTTACAACTTGGCACCACTGGCATGTTATTACAGAAATGATGCACAAATTTTAAACTTACAGCAAAAATGCTGTTAATGCCTTGTCGTCACAAATGTCTTCATGTGGTTTCGATCGTGCACGCTTGGGTCTTCCTTACCCAGCGGGAAAAAAACAGTCTAGGCCTTTGAAAATGCGATAATTAAGGCATCTTTAGATAGACTCTGAGTAAACATCAACCAAAAACAATCAAATATACGGCCGTCTCAAGTCTTGTTGCAAGAGTGTTTGTACATACGTCCGCTATTTCTAGATGTCGCTATGTTTTTCATAAAAAAAGAGGGCCTCCCTTGTAAAATTAAGTTAAGTTGTCTGCTCTTAAATTATGTTCTACTAAAAAACGATAATATTTTAAACTTTAAAACAGATTTCGAAATTTTTGTTGGAATTCTAAATTTTTTATTCACACCAACATCTTTCCAAAAAATTCTTGATCGAAGTGGAATTATTTTCAGTCTGCTCTATATTTGAATATTTGAAAGCGTTCACTTCTTCAAAGACCAAGAAGGAGGACGAAAGCAAAAAAATCTATCATACTTAATAAGTCATTAACCCAATGACAATACTCAATGTGTCGGTGATTCAAGTTGAGTTTTTGGAATATTTGTTACAACAACAACACAGCAGAAACACCGGGACTGAAATATTTAAAATACCCGACAACAGCAACAATTGCCATCAATCTTAAAGATTTTCTGTTTTTTATGCTGTTGTTGTTTTAAACAATTAATGCTTGCTTATTTTATATGCTTTAGAATACATACCGATTCGTATGTATAGACAGGCATTTGTATTATTTTGTGGATTTAAGTATACATTCATATCCCACAGATACATTTCTTTTTTAAAACCAAACCATGAACACCAAATCGATATATGGACAAACTGACAGACAGACGGGCGGATTGATAACAACAACAATACCAATAAAAAAAAGACAAGCCATAAGATACATTAACGCATAAATCTCTTACACACAAACGTACTTACAGATTTATAAAAAATAATCGTACATACTTTCAATCACTTTTATTGTATTCAACCACCACCAACTCCACTGCCACCGCCACTACCGCCACCAACACCAGCACTTTGAAATTTTACATTTCAAAATGTAAAAAGTAACAAAAATTCATTTAAATTCGAAGAAATCGAAGTAGGGGAAAAGGCGAGCATAAAGAAACGATACCATTTTTTTTCTTCCTTTCTTTCTTGATTATGCCTTCAAGTGTTTCATGATTTCTTTGTTTGGTTTTGTATTTTTTCGTTTTTGGTTGATCGGGGCTGTAGTTCGTACTTGGTGAATTCGATTCCAATATTATTTTCCCCCTCTTATTGGCATGTGATTAAAAAAAGAGTAGTGAAATAATTGTTCGAACGCGTTTCAAAGAAATCAGGCATTAAATTTAGACACAGCTCAAGAAGTAAAGTAGAAAGGGCGGAGGGGATTTTGAAATAGAAATAATAATCATAACAATAAATAATCATATTCAAATTGTCTTTGGATATTCTTTTTCAGTCTAATTTGTTTCTACATACCAGAGTATAAGTATAAGTGCCATATATTTTATGAAGGGGTCTTAGAAAAGTAGCTGCGCTGCGTTGGGGAAATATGGAAGACATCAGTTCGTTTTCATGATTTAGTTCATGACTTCGATTTTTAAGTTTCAAAGAAAATTTTTTAAACAATTTTATAACATCAGGCACCTAAGTTTGCTTTAGAAATCGAACAGCTGATCGATTCTGGAGAAAATATTAATGGCAATTCCTTTAAAAATCAATCAAATGCTCCCTTAAGTCTGGAACAACGATTGCCGCTTCCTGTAAAAACATGGCAAACTCCATATAAAAAAAGTTCTGTGAAATTGCAGTGAACACTTTTTGGTTTAATATCTGGCACAATGTTTACAATTCTAAAAAAATATATTTTCTTGGGAATTTATATTCTACATGTCTATTTAACACAAAAACTAACTTTGAAAACTAGCATTTATAAGTAATTTTTAATTTCGTATTTCTCAAAATATTTCATTTCCTAAAAACGTTTGTTTGTTTCCGAAATCAAACAGCTTCATCTAAAGGACACTCTTACTTACAGAAAGCCCTAATTGCAATGTCTTATAAAAATGCTTACTTAATTAACGACTGTCTAGAGAGCAGTCGTTCTATGGCTTTGGGGCATTGTAAATCGATTCCATATCACCAGGCAGAATTGTTAAAAACCAAAGTTTTTTTTTTAAATCTTGAGCTTTAATTGCAGTGCCTTCTAAAAGTCTTATTTGGAAACTGATTGATGGCAATGCCATTACAAATCAATAAAAAATATTTTTGTAGCAAACCATATCGAAAGGCGAGACGTCTAGAGGATTTTCCCCATTGAGGCCAGCCATAGTTAAATGAATGTTGGACATAGTGAAATCCACAATTTGGTGACGTACTAATTTTCCAACAATTAGACTTACGTTTTTTACCATCTGACGAATAATCTTTATTACATGAATAAAATCACTTTATCAAAGGTATGTATATTAGGGTGGGTCGATTTATAAATCGATATTGTGCCATCGATTTTTCGATAGCTTTTGGAATGAGGAAAAAAAATTCCACTACGACAAGAGAACCGAATCAGTCGTACTTCTATACTCACATGATCATCTGTTATGCAGTATCGTATGTGGCAATGTATATTTTTATGTATTGTATGTCACCGTGGAAAGGTAATATTTAAAAAAATATTTATTTATTACCTACTAAAAAACCTTGAAAATAAAAGTTGAGAAAAACACAAAAAATGGAAACTTAGGCGCCTTGAAAATAAGTTTTTGGAATGTAGTGCAACTTTTTTCCCTCATGCCTAAAGCTATCGAAAAATCTCTGGCACATTTTCGAAAAATGTCTTTTCTTGAAAATCGGCCCACCCTTTTAAATACAAATCCTTTTTTAAGGTAACCTTTATTCAAAAACTTCGAGGGGAGACGCTTTACGTCACGTGCGACATATCAGAGGTTATCTATAGTTTTTTTGTCACGAAGGTCTCCGACTCTAACCAACAGTCTTTGTCTTACAGCCAAAGATTATGTAATGGATAGATACTTTTTAAAGGGCTGGGAATATTCATTGATAATTGGCTTTCTAATCGACTATAAGAATTTCTTCAACAGACGACAGCATTGTTTTCTACATACAAAGCATTAATTTTGTATGTTAAATGATATCTAGAATATTTTAAAATATTTTTTTGCCAGTCTGCGATATTTTATCTAAATTTTTCTTTTAACCTTAATCAGCTGTTCTTTTACTACAGCGCCATCTATTTGTCACAATCAAAAACTATATCCATAGATTATCCAAAGGGATGAGAATAATGGATTTAGACTATCAAACGGACATACGTTCTAAGGACAGACGTCTTAAGTCGCATGCTAAATTGTTCCAATAGGGGGTTGCATTAGTTTTTCTTCGAACAAAACATTACGGTTTTATGTAAGGCATAGCGACATCTGTGTGCATTTTTAACAATTTTTTTTTTCTAGAAAACGTATTTTAAAATATTTGTATGCCAGACAAATAACGTTTATCTGCATGTTTCTTTTATCCTCGAACATCTGTTTTTTAACTGCAGCGCCATCTACTAGTCTATTTATGAAAAACATCAAAAATCAATCAAAAACTGTGTTCAGAGAATATCCAAAGAGATGAGACTAACGGGTGTAGTCTATCAAACCGATATACGCCCAAAGGACAAAAGCCTAAGTCGCATGCTATTTTTTTCAACAGGCAAGAATAAGTTTTTCTACGAACAAAACATTACGGTTTTATGTAAGGTATAGCGACATCTGGCGTGTTTTTTCAACAATTTTTGTTTTAGAAAACAACGTATTTTAAAATATTTTGATGCCAGACAGCTATCTGCATTTTTCTTTTAACCTTGAACAGCTGTTCTTACACTGCAGCGCCATCTACTTGTCAATTTAGGAAAACATCAAAAATCAATCAAAACCTGTATCCAATGATTACTCGAATACGAGGAGACTAATTAATGCAGACTATCAAACGAACACACACGCAAAGTACAGACGTACAAAGTGACATGCTAAATTTTTCCAACAGGGGTTTGCATACGTTTTTCTTCAAATAGCGACATCTAGTGGCATAGCAACATCTGGTGTATTTTTTTGTGCAATGTTTGTTTTAGAAAGCAAGTTATAAATCGAAAATATTTAGTGTTATGAAATTAGTTGTTTCAACCTGTATCCAATGATTACCCGAAGAGATGAGACTTATTAATGCAGACTATCAAACGAACACACGCTTAAAGGACAGACGTACTAAGTGACATGTAAATTTTTCCAACAGGGGTTTGCATAAGTTTGTCTTTAAACAGCGACATCTGGTGTATTTTTTTTTGGAAAATTTTTGTTTTAGAAAGCAACGTTATAAATTGAAAATATTCCGCGTTATAAAATAAGCTGTTTAACAGCAGCGCCATCTAATTGTTTTAATTGGCATCAACATAAATACAAATGCGATTACAAATCAATCAAAAATTATCCAAGAGCGGAGAATATCCAAAAGGGTAGATTTCATTTTGACCGCAGAGACTATCCAAAGGGCAAAAAATGTGCAAAAGGCAGTGACTTTATGGAGGGCAAATGATAGGTCAGAGAAAATCTAAAGGATAGAGATAATTTTGCATTTAATATTTTAAATGTTCAGACAATCCAAAGGGCAGAGACGTTCTAGAGGGCAGTTACTATATAAAGGAAGGAATTATCTAAAATGTAGAAAACGCAGATTTTTAAAGGGTCTTACAAATCAATAAGAGTTGACTAATGAGTATTCAAAAGCAATGAAATTTTATTATGAATCCAAATCGGAAGATCTTTTTAATGTTTGGTTGGTTCAATTTGCTATTCGGCATATCCTAATGAGCCTAGAGGACCATAATTTGTCGCCTTTTAGGCATTAGCACTTGGGGTTTTCAACAACACTAAAATTTTGTCTCGAATCCAAATATGCTTTTATTTTGGAGACACACGAAGGCAATGAGGTGTAAAGCTTTAAAGTACTAAATATGCACTTATTTTCAAAGTTCATATATAAGTACTTTGTTTTTCCCTAACTTTAATCTCTAAAGTCTCCCCACTTTCCCCGCCATCCTAAGTATGGCTACACTTATGCGTACGGAGTACTTTTCATTATTCTCCTTTAATGAAACCATATTTAAATCTTTTTTTCTGATGTTAAATAAAGTTTATGATTATAACCATTAAAATTGAACCAACCCATATGATGCGAGGCAACGGACGCGTTCCCGCACTCGTTCGTAGTCACACACACACATGGCACGGCAGCTGACTGTCGTTTTCTTTTCTTTTAAATTTGAATTTTTGGTTATTACGGATTTTTTTGTATGGTTTTCTTTTCGTCTTGTTTAATGTATTAAATTAAACAAAAACAAATGACGAATGAGAAATTATGGCGTACGGAGGGTATTAAATCTATCAAAAAGGCAGCAACAGCACTACTACCAATAAGATAGACATAGATAGACTTAGAGTACAAATGGATAGATAGACAGACGGAGGAACGGATTGAAAAAGTAACCCACATCATTTATTTTTTTTTGATTTTCGGGCTAAACTTTAAGTACTTGAGCGAAGAATGAGTTGAATTACTCGATGTCTTGTACTTGGAAAGTATAACTCTGCCTCCACCTCCTCCTTCTATCACCCATTTACAAGAGACAAATGTGATTCTGTCTGTCCAGCATTAAAAGTATCTCGAAAGTGTTTAAATGTAAGCACAGACACCCATACAAATCGTACAGACGGTACAGTACGTGCATGCATATTACACTTAGGTTTATAAATCTGGAGCCGTCGTATGACATATATTCTTGGAAAGCTGGAGGGAAAACTTGGTGATTGTGGCCCGAAAACAAATTTAAATGTAACTTTAAGCACGCACTTTTTTTTGGTAAGGGAGAAAGAAATGTAGTAGACACCACCCTTCGTTCACCTTCGTGATTTCTTTTAGAGATTTTAAAACGTATCTTCTGTAATATTTGAATTAGTTTCTAATCATCAAATGGTATGCCCATTATGATTGCAGCGCAGAAGAAGGCCAATGAACTTTTATTCTTCAAACTTTGTCATATAAAAGAAATTAATCAATTTCTTCTTTTCAAGGATCAGCTTTAATTCGATAAAGTTTAACGTAAGGAAAGTTGCCTGTTGTCTTGAATAAGGATCGTATTAACTCAAATTTTATTGTTTATATTATTACATATTATTGGACGGTCTTTGAGATCAAATAAATTTTATTGTTAACTTTACAATGGCTTGGAAAATAAAATGTTTTGAAAAATGTTTTTTTTATAAGAAAATCGATTGAATTGGAAAGTTAGCAAAACAAGATTTCTTAATTGTTGCAAAAAATATTTTTCGGCGAGAATTATATGTAGAGTAAACTCGCGGAAACGTGAACATTCTAAAACATAAAGAGACATGAACACCATATTGTTGTTTTTTCAACGAACGAACTTAAGTTGTTGTTTGCACAATAATAATTTTTTTAAATATATTTTTGTTTTTCAATAAAATATTTGTTTTTAAGATACTGGGTATTAAATTTATTAATAGAAGTTGATCTTAGCGATAACACAGAACTATCTTGCTTCACAGGATTCAAATAACACGAACTCCCTCAACAATAAATAGTTCATTTTTCCGCGAGTTGACTGTAAATTAAAAAAACTGCTCTCTATACAAAAACAAAGTTTTTGATTAAACAAAATTTTGTTTTGACTTAAAACCAACTTTTGTTATATTATTAAATTAAATTAAAAATAAGAACATTAGATTAATATTAATTTAAATTAAATTAATTTAAAAATAAGATCATTTTGTTTTTTATTTTAAAGTTAATTTTTTAAAAAAAAAAACCTTGTTATGCTAAGAAAAATGTTTTTGTAAAAGAACAATAAAAGAAATTTATGATAATAAAACTTTTGTTAAACAAAATTTATATATTAATTTGATTAAAAACATTTTTTTTTTGTTAATAATATATATTTTTGGAATTAAACAAATTTAAGCACGATTTTCTTTAATTCTTAAACTTTTGTAAAATATAATTTTTTGAGTAGATGAAACATTTTTGCGAGCAATATTTTTCGACGGAAGTTTTAATTAAAATACATTTTTTTTGCTAATTTTATTAAAATATTTATTAATTTTTTATTAATAATTATTAATTTATTAATAATTATTAATATTACAACACACACATGCTGTATTTGTATTTTTGTTTTCTAAATTTTTAATATTTTTTGTAAAAAAACTTTTTTGCAAAAAAGACTCTTAACAACTGACACTGGCCAAATCGCACACATATGTGACAGCGCATAGAGAAAAGGACCTAAGGGTAAAAAATCAATTTTTTTTTATTTTTTTTATTTTTTTTTTTTTTTGATGTAGACAACATCTGAGCATCGAATGAGACCGATCCCATGCCCGCAAAAGTGTTCCCTCCCAGAGATATGCGCGTTTTATGAAAGTGAAGTCGACGATTCTATGCGCAAATAGAAATTGACCTAATCTTTTAAATGGCTCTCCTGAACAAAAAAACAGTTTTTTTCTATTTTGCGCGTCACATTTACAGAATTGTAATCTCGAAATACGGACAAAAATATTACCTTTAGTCGAAGCGAAGAAGTTTATTTTTTTGTTAAAAATGTAATTAATGTAAAAAATGCGTAGTTTATTTTTTTATTTGATTCAGTTTTTGTGTTTTAGTTAATATTCTCTGAGGATGATCGCCGAAGATAACACCAACATCTGTTTTTTGAATTTGTCAGTGATATCGAGCCAGACAATTTAGATCAAAAAATACGTATAGTATGTATTTATAATAAAGGTCAACAACACATAACCAATAACATATTTTTTTTTCTAAATTTGTTTTTGTAACAAAAACTATTTTGTATAAAATATTTTTGGACAGATTTTTATATAAAAACATACTTTAATGCAAAAAAAAAATTTAATAAAAAAATGTTTTTTTTTTTAAAAAGTTTTCTAAAAAGTTTCTTAAACAGAAATAAAGTAAGAAATTAAAAAGCTAAGTGTAAAAATGTACTTAAAGTCGTAAAACCGCAAAAATTTAATTAGAATCTGTAATAAAAATATTCTAAATTTTACTGCAGTTTTATTGCTATAAAATATCTAGCAAGAAATGGCATTGTCACAATTTATAAAAAAAAATCTGTTTATTGTTGTTGGAAATAAATCTAAAGTTCTTGTTTTTTCTACAATGTTTTAAAAGTTTCCAGTAGGAGTATTTCAAACTCTTTTTTTGGAATGCCCTCGGTTGGTAAATGGTACCACTTTTGTCGAACTTTGCACCACTTTTCATTTGTATCAATAAATTATCAAGATTTATATTCACTTTCACCCCCGATGCGTGGACTAAACTAGACAAATTATTGAGTATAGCAATTTTTTTAAAACGAAAATCTTAATTTATATGTCTTCGAAACAGATTAACAAAAATAAAGAGAAATTAATTATTTTTAAGGCGCCAACGAATAAGATAACCTAAAAAACAAAATGAAACTAATCGAAACATATGTATTCATGCCCGCCAAACATCAAAGATGTTTGAAAAACAAATAAATCGCCTATATAAATATATGGATGTGGAAAAATTAAAGAAAAAATACCCCCAAAGTATAACAACCACTAACTGATGTACAATTCGATGATGTACAGACACGAATTGATAAACGCATGGAAATGAGGAGATATTTAAAGGAATACTATCGTTTATGGTGTCACAATTAAGATCTTTTATGGCAGATTTAATGCCGTCCAGCATCAACAACCAGATCGATTCAATATGTTTCAATAAACAACAATAACAACAGCAATGTTTAATGTGCCGAACTGCTAGACCGACATAGACCAACAAAAGATGGGTAATTCATCTTGCCAATGATAGCTGCTCCGCCTGGGTTATATCATTCCAAATCATGCCATGCCATGCTAAACCAAACCAGCCATAGATGAAGTATTAGAAGTTGAATACATTTATTTCGTTTAATAGAAGACACATGTGTGATGCCATATCATGGACAGACGGGACGATCAACCAGCTTTAGTACTACTTGCCTTTGCTGTATTAGTTGGGATCTTGTGATATATTCTCGGGGTAGTTTGGTATCAATCTCAGAATCTTAAGAGATCTGCTGGAAATTGTTTTTAAACTACAAATAATAACAATACTTTTTAGCGCAAGACCATTCATTTTAATATTCTCAAATTTACAATTTTTCCACTAACAACGAGAACATAGCGATCCACATGAAAGTAAAATACATTAAGATCTATTAGAAAGATAGCTGCTTAGATAGATTTCTTTGGTTGTCTAACGTTTGCTAATAACAATGATTGCTGTTTTTTTGTCTTTATTTTCGAAAAACTAATAGAAATATCAGAAATGTATTTGAGTATTGCAATGTAGGCGTTTTACTTCTTTTTTGAAAAAAAAAACTTCTTTTTTTATCTCGTTTTGTTAAATCTCCATGGAAAACATGTTTCACATTGGCCATAATGTAATATAATTAAGGTCAATAAACCAAGCAACAAGATATAAAATGTATGTATAAAACATACATACACATGCCTATGTCTGAAAAGTTTCAAAACATTTGTCATACTTGGTTCGAAAACGAAGAACAATAGTTTTTATTGAGTAATTACAGCAGACATTAAACACTATTTTTTGTGCGCCGAGTATAAAATATCATATTTTGTGGTTAAGCACATTCCAGGAATTACGTTTCAATTTAAAGAGGTAGGAGGTTTAATCCATAATGTTATGCTAACGGTTTAACTCCAAAAATAATTGGAAATTATTTCTATATTTTGTAGTGTAGTTTTTTAAAGATATGAATATTTAGTCGATAGCTTAAGACAAGCACCACTAATAGGACCAAGAGTTGTTTTCATTAAACTATAACCAAGTAGCCTACAGGTATTGTAAATATAGTTTTCTAAGAAATTAAACTGTTTATGTTTTAAATATAAAAATTGCTTTAATTTGACTAAAAAAAAATATTTTTTTTTAAATAAAATATGGCAATATAAAAATTATAGAATTATTTCATATATATTATTGTATTTTAAACAGAGCCTGAAGTTTTGCGTATTCAACAAAACATTTTTCAAGAAAATCTATGGGCAATTATGTGAAGTTACTAACCATATATCTAAATTTTTTGTAAGCATATACGAGGGTTGCCGAGGGTTGAAAAAACAATAAAACCATTTTTAATGATAAATATTTGCATTTTCATTTTTAGGCCAGAAATGTATATAGCAGCCCTCGAAATCCTACTCTCAGGTCTCCTTCGTACACATGACACATTCCCTGCTGTTTTCAATAAAGTTATCCAATTTACAACTCATTGCCGTCCAGGCAATTGACAGTTCGTTTTGTCTTAGACGAATTCGGTTTATAAAAACGACTAGAAATTACGAAATAAAATTAATCCTATAATTAACGTGAATTTTTAAAAATAGAGTGGAGAAGCGCTTATGATTCTTATATTAACGAGTAAGATAGTTTTTTTCTCTCTACAACATGTTTATTAGACGACTAAACAGAAAAATTGCGAATTCCTTCCATTTGTGGAATTTGAGGATGGATGCAATGTAAATGGCCTATACAACATGAGTTTAACAAGAAATTTTGCTAAACTTATATTTTATTTAGTTCGTTTTTCCGTTAATTTTGTTTATATGTTCCATTGAAATATGCTTCTTTGTTCAGGAAACTCTGGTACTACGAGGGCTGCTATATATATTTCTGGCCTAATAATGAAAATGCGAATGTTTATCATGAAAAATGATTTTATTGTTTTTCAAAGTATTCTCCAGCATGATTTATACACTTTTGCATGCGTTCAAACCAACTGTCGAAGCACTTTTTCCACTTCGATTCAGACACCTCCAAAACATGGTTTTTGAACGCTTCAACAGTATCCTCTGGCGACGAAAATCGTTGACCACACATATTTTTCTTGATGTGCTAAAAATAAAAAAAGTCATTGGGTGCCAGGGCTGTACGGCGGGTGACCCATCAATTCGACGTTTTGGCCGGTCAAAATGGGGCTGGTTTGAGCCGATGTGTGAGAGCATTGTCATGGTGCACAATGATTCGTCTTCTCTTGTTTGGTTTTCGAATTTCTCCGAAGACTTCAGGCAAACAAATCGTGGTGGATTACTCAGAATTGACCTCCTACGTTGCTCAAGCGCAACAGTCGCCGCATGACCAGTTTTGCCGAAGAAATTGGCGACCATTTGCTTCGAAGTGCTTCTTCCACGACCAACTTTCGTTGGATTTGGCTCGTATTCGAAGACCCACACGGTCGAATGCTGTTTTGTTTCGGGCTCATGCGCATAGATCCATGATTCGTCACCTGTGGCGATCTTATTCAAACTTGTTCAAAATTTGTTTGCACCAATCGACACGAGCCTTTTTTTTAACAATTGTCGAAGAGCCACACGGTCGATTGCTGTTTTGTTTCGTCACCTCTGACAATCTTATAAACGTCTTTTGAAACACCGCGATTGTATTTTTTCAAAATTTCTTTGCACTTATCAATTTTTGAGCTATTGTCAAATTGTACGGGATCCAACAAGAACAAACCTTTTTTACGGCAAGGTGTTAATGCAATATCGAATTTATGCTGGTGTAAGAAATGCCCAAGGATGCCTCTATCTCATGTTATGTCACATGATGATCTTGCATTATCAGTTCACGCACGGCATCAATGTTCTCTGGCACAACGGCCGTTTTTGGACGACCTTCGTCGTTGAGCGAGCGTCGGCCACGATTGAATTCATTAAACCAGCTTTTCGCAGTGCTATAGGAGCTTCAACGCCATACAAAGATTTAATTTCATCGATGCACTCTTGTCGTGATAATCCGCGTCGAAAGTTGTGAAAAATGATAATTGCATTTTTTCCAAATTAATTTTTTCAAGTCACTGTAAACAACACAAATGATGGTCGTACGTCAGAACGTTCTAAGTACGTTTATGCTAAAAAAAATGTCAAACTTTCCAATGAAAATGTCAGATGGCGCCAGGCAACACTTAGTGTTATAATATATATAGCAACCCTCGTATTTAGGACAAAAATATTTTGTGCTCACATGTTGGTTAAGTATTTGTATGGAAAATACAGACTCCAAAGGAATACCGTTTTAAATGACAGCTTTAAAATGCGCTTAAATATTTATAACAACTTGGCAGCATTTTTAAGATTCGTACAAATCCTTTGTTTCTAAACAAAATTGCAAGAGAATTTACAATGAATTTTCAAATATGTTTTCAAACTTAAACTTAAAAAAAAATTGAATATCGTATTGAGAACTATTCTTGAAACTTAGTAGCACTGTTTCATTTAAGGAAAATTCAAAACGCAAGCGAAACAAATTATTTTGTTATAGTCTAGACAGACGACAGCGTAAATGTGCATACTTAACGCAAATTAACACGTGCATTATCTCCTTTATACTGCATTTAGGTATTACAATTTGGTAACACTGTCACAATTTTCACAAACAACCGCTGTACTCACAATCAGCGGTTGTTATTAAATCAGCTGTTGTCAATTTTTACATTGTGGGTTAATTTCAGCTTTCTTTTCAATAAATTGTGATTTTTTGCCAACAGCAAAGCTGCTAATCGTAATTTCCTACTTCTATCCATTTTTTATTGAAGTAAATGGCAAAAAAAAATAGTTGACAAACTGTTGTTTACAATCAAAATGCTGTTGCAGTTACATAAATGCAGATAGTGTCGTCTGTCGGTCGGCATAACATTTTAATTTGCAAATTAACCCCGTCGTCTGTAAATGCTATTACTAAAATATAGCAGATATTGATTATTCTATACTACTTGGCTGTATGTCCTGAAATTTTACAAACTTTCGTTGGCAGCATTTTTACTACTCTTTGAAACGCGCTATTCTTAAAAAACTATAATTGAATGGGAAAATTAATATCTAATAAAACGAATATAATAACGAGTTTTCCTACTCTTTGAAACGCATTTTTAACAAAAAAAAACAATTATCGAAAGAGAATATTAAATTCCAATTAAACGAATATAAGACTAGAACGAAATGCAATACAATGAGTATTTCCTACAAAAATTTGGCAGCACTTTTATTTTTTTAAACGAACAGAAAAATATGGAAAGAAAAGATAAGCTTTTCAGTGTTGGACGATGTAGATCTCAATTTTTCCTAGTCATTTCTATTTGTAATCTGTTACAAATGAAATTTCCAGTTGAGAGTGTATAAATAAAAACTTTGGCAGCATTGTTTTTTTTTAGGGGAGCAATAAAGTTTGTAGAAAGAAGGTGGAATCGTATTATTTTAGGTATTCCCTATTGTTTAAGGTATTTTCCTCTTTCATCAAAATACCATTCAATATTGAAAACAATGATTTTACTGACAGAAAACTCCTCTGTTACAAAGAAAAACTATCAAATGGGAATATTAACTTAAAATTTAGTTATTCAATAACTAGAGTTAAAAAACAAATGTTTGACTTTGCAATATTGTAGCTTTTTCAACCTCAAATTTGGCAACACTGTTTTTTGAACTTTACTGTTACAAAGAAAAAGTAACGATTTAAAAATTAAATTTATTCAGTAATATCACGGCTTTATTTATAGTCCATGCATGATTGTTTATTATTTATTCTCAAATTTGGCAGCACTGTTTTTTTGTATAAACTTTGTTTCCGCTTTCTCCCAGATATTTCCATTAAAATACCATTCGTTATTGATAAAAAATAATTTATGTTAAGAAAACATGTTGTGTTTGTTAAAAACAATTTTATGAAACAAAATGTGAAACAAAATGTGTTTACACCCATGGAAAATCGCTAATGTAAATTAGGAAAATCTTTTCACAAATGGCCATAATGAAAGTTGTTAAAAGAAACGATGGCAATTTTTAAAAAAAATAATTTTCAATAAAAACAATTGAATTTATTGGTAATTATTGTTTCAGTACACAAAATTTATATTAAATGAATTTCCACTAGAATAATGAAGATGAGACATATGCTGAGAGGGAGGAGGGGGAGAAGAACAAAATAATTCCACATGATGTGTTAGGGAGCCATTAACTGGCAAATGTTGTGTGTGGCATCTTGAAAAGAATCATTTTGTAACCCCATTAAATTAAAATGTGGCTGAATAAGCACTTTTATTTTTGTTAATTTCCAATCAAATCAATATGTTTTCATATTTTCGATCGTATCACATTCTTATTAATTAAATTTAAAAGAATTAGAATAAATGTGTTGTTTTTTTTTTCTTTGAAATGACTGAACACAAATGTGTGTGGAGATCAATAATATATTTTGAATCATTCGGCTTGTCTATTATAGTACTAGCTCTGTCCGTCCTACCAGCCATACAGTTGTGTCCATCCTTCCGTCTGTCTGTCTGTCTGTCTGTTCCAGATGGTACTACATTTGATTTGTTTGCATGGCCAAAACTTAAATTGTGTGTGTATGTGTTCAATTTGTCTGGATATACTCGCAGATGTATTACTCCACTTCAAAAAGCAATGCAGAACGAACTGAAAAAAAAAATAAAATTAAGAATCAAATTTATTTTTAGTGAAGTGATTATGATTTCTTTGATTGCTTAATGTAATTTTTTGTTTCCATTTCCATATTCATTTTTATTCATTCGTGGTTCTTCTCCAGTCTTTTTTTTTTTGGTATTCCAATGAAATTAACATAACAACATTATTATTATTTTAATTGTGGAGTGAGTGGTACTCGGCGGTGGTGGTGTTGGTGGCAGGCAGTGTGGGGGTGATGAAGTTGCCGAAAAAATGAGGAAATCTGAAAATTGAAATATACAAATTGTTCATAAGAAATCACACCATCAAGTTAATGGCATTTGCTAACAATCGAAATCTATAACACATTCAGAGACATACAGTAAAAAAATACTGAGTTGCCACAAGGGCGACGTATTATACTCGAATGTTAAGGAAGAGGGGGTAGAACGGGAAAGTGTAATAAACTGAAATCGATATCGATACCAAATATGATTTTCGGAAGAGCAGGAGATAAGTTTTTGTTTGACTTATTGCTGGCAGCACTGCGTCCACTACGATGTATTTAAATTTTGTAATTCAAAATATTTCAATTCTATTTTAAAAATTTTATTGTTGCCGATTTTTTTCCTTGTCTACAAGGATAGTAAAATTTAATTTTAGTCCCAGCCTCTTTCTGCCTTCAAGCCTGGTGAGCGAAAATTTTATTTTTTTTTAAAACCTGTCAATGCCACTATTTTCACTCAGCTATCTAAACATTTCATTGTGCAAAGTTTAAGGCTAGCCGAACATAGAATAATTATTATTTAATATTCTTGCAAATAAGCAACGTGAATTTTGTCTTGGGGTCAGTTTTCATCAAGTTTCGCCAAATGTTCCAGAACAAAAATCGTTCTAATTTTGCAATAATTCTAATAAATTACTTAATTATAGTTTATTAACAACGTTTTTTTGTATTAAGAATTTATTTGTTATAATGAAAAAAAAGAAGAATACATAACCTACGTTTTGAAGAGCATCTTGAAATATCGATTCGGCTCCGATCACTTCAATTGGACATTGTAACAATCGAATCTCTGTTTATTTTGTTTTTGGAATTGGTCCTTTCTGACTCTAGTTAGCAACATTACCTCGTATAGCTTTTTACCTGCTCAATATATAATTTATAGTTTATAAGTCGTGGGCGTATGGATTTTCGCATCTTCCTCAACTTAGTGCCTCCACTGAAGTCTCGGTCTTTTCTAACTTCACCTTGGTACTAAAATGATATACTATTGTTCAAACATAGGAATTTAAACTGGAAGACTATAACTGGAGTTGTTAGCCGGGTTATAATCAAACGAAATCAGCTTCTTGGGCGAAGTGCTTTTTTGGATCAGTTGCTATAAAAAAGCAATATTTCCGCTAATGGCGCGAACACAATTGACTAATTTTTGACCAAGCATCAGTGCATCCTAAAGCCACTGATATTTGCTATTTACATCGTGGCTACACGATGCAACTCACAATTCAAAATATATCAGCCATTTTCTTTTAAAAAAAATTAAATTAATATACTAATATCCCGGCAAAAAAGATGTTAAGGTTAACTCATGACTATTTGCATTACCAGGTAATGCCATTTCATTACCTTCAATATGATTTCCAAGCAAAAAGTAAGGACTTACTAACTTATGCGAAAGTAAGTAGTTGTTTATTGTTTACTTTTTCGAAAAGTGGCAATAATCTGTCTCCCTCTTTTTTGAATTTTTTTGTATATTTTTTTATCGTACGAATTGCCTCTCAGTACTCACAACATGCAAAAGTTATTCGATGGCCAAATTTTTAAGTTTGGTTGCTTTGAAATTTGGCTTCCCGATTTTTTTTTAACTAATGAGAGTTTTTGCTGGGACATTAAGGCAAAATTAAAATTTAGTTCTATATTTGTGTTTAAAAACAATGTAATCCCACATCGAAAGAGTTATGTTCCTTCTATTTATTATGTTCTTCCTGATTTCTTTATATTATTGACGAAGTTTTTCGTAAATTTCGTGTAGAAGTTTTTACGAATAGGCTTCTTAAAAATTTCTTAATTTTTCCCTTATATGTGTTATTTAAAGTTTCTTACTTTATATAAAAAGTCTTCGTAAATTTGATTCGTAATTTTTAAAAACATTTTCGTATAAATTTCGAATTTATGTAATTTTTGCTTCATATGTTTTACGAAAATGGTGTTATTATGTATGAAGAAAATTATTTGCCATTTTTAAGAACATAATTTTGTGCATACGTAAAAGGGTAATTCTCATTAATTTAAATAAGACTACTGTATAAGACATTTGATTTTTGCCGAAGTTATCGTTAAAAAGACTGCTCAGGTAAAACCTTGGTCTGCCTTGCAATCATAGCCCATATATTTCACCAACTTTTTGATTTCGGTTCTAAAAATGTACTACAAAGGTCTGGAACCAGAGCAAAAACTGTTGAAATCATAAGAATGAGAAAAAACGAATAAATGTGAACAAAACGAAAACTATTTCAAGAAAAAGATCGTGAAAATATAAATTATGAACTTATTTAACTGTTAAAATCATAAGAATGATAAACAAAGAATAAATGTAAACAAAACGAAAACTATTTCAAGAAAAAGTTCGTGAAAATATAAATTATGAACTAATTAAAATTTTATAATTTTAATGAAAGAATTTCATGTTTATTGTAAAATATTGTCATAAAAAGTATGAAAATGTTTCATTAATATTATGAAACAAAATGTCATCAAAAATAATTAACACTTAAAAAAATATAAAAAAATTTTTCATAAAACGTTTGAAACATATTATTAAGAAATATGAAAGAAATCCTTAAACGACAAAACATTTTTCATTAAGTTCTTAAAAATTACAAAATTTTATCATCAAACCGATATGGTAATTTTAAACATTTTTTTTTTATTTCTTATGAAAAGTTTCTTTGGCTGAAAAAACAACGTAATTTTTATAAAATATTTCGTGGTTTTTACGAACATATTTTTTTTCAGTGCATACTCGAACTCATGACCTTAGTATAACCATCTTATTTCCACCAACGAGAAAATGGTACAAAGTGGTTTACATTTATTGTGCCTGTAGACACAAATGTCTATTTTGGAAAAATAGAGTTAATGAGTTTATATTTAACTAGGAGCTTTTTTCGTTATTTTAACCTTCCAGTTTGTGAACTGCACCCCCTAAGTTGACAAATATTACTTTAAAGCCTACATAATTCTTATTAGTAGTATGAAGGTGAAGGCTTCCGAAATTGCAATAAAGTCAGCCGACTGCTTAGAGCTAATGCAACCTGGCATTCCACTTAAATAACTATTACATAGTCCTTTAAAATAAATTAAAAAAATAAAGCAGCGATCTCTACATTTCAACTTCCCCATTATGCGACCTACCAACCATAAATCGTTGACAACTATTAAAAATCTCGAACAGCACATCAATGAACCAGAGAAAAGTCTACGTGATTTTTATGAAATTTTAAGAATTATCGTCATGAATTCACTACACAGAAGGAGAATGCATGAAAAAACAACGTACATAAAAACCATAAACATTTTATTATTGTTATTTCCACGGACATGAATTAATAATACCTTTTTACAGATTTAAGTATCGAAATTAAACAAAAACGTTACCCTAAGTAAACGACGAACTCATACACGAAAAAGGTGCCTTAAACACCTTACGAACGATTGGAGGAAAATCACATAAAATGTGTAATACAAGTTTTTTGCTGCTGCTCTTTCTTTTCCTTTTCTGATTTAAAAAATGCATTTTTTATTGTATTTTTATAAGGGGCGAATATTTTGTTCATAGAAAGAATGAAAACAAATTAAAATAATGAACGTGTTTACACATATTAATTTTGAATCGCTTTAATAAGAAATCTTATTTAAATTACATTTTATATGTTAAAATATTTAAGTAAAATGCGATTTGTTACTACTGAAATTGAAAGAATTGTGTGTTGAAAGACACTAAAATCAGCTGCAACTTATAAAGAAGACGGCTGAGGAACATAAACTAGTACTCGTAGGTGTAAGAGGTGAACATGGGGCTGTCCTAAATAAAAAACGTATATTGGAAACAAGTGTGAAAATTTGAAAGTGGTTAGAATTTGCAAGGAAACATTTAAATTAGCCACTTTAGTATTATAATATTAGGATGATTCTTTCAGTAATTAAGGTTAACTTTTTAAACTGGAAAATGGTTTAGCGTTTTAATTTTTATACATTTTAAATATATAGGTACGTTTGTGCTTAGATTAGATAGCATTCCAATCTTCATGATCATGCGCCCATCACATTGATAGTTTCACAATAATTGTAGACTTATCTGTTCAATAGTGATCAATACTCTAATCGCGTTTAACAGGATTCTTAGAAAGCCTTTAAACCAATATTGTTTGTGGTCGTAGATTGAAGACATGAACTTGGACAATCTTTGGCTTAAGCAGGTTAGCACGTTTTATGAAACACCCTTCGAAATCGTGGTTATCTACCATCTCGGTCTTGTCAATTGGCCACCTCGAAGCTGAGATTTGGCGTCGTTAAATTTTTTTGAGATACTTTAAAGGACCGATTTTTTGTGAACAATCCATTAACGATTTTGGTTCTTAAGGCTATTATAATTATTATTAGGTAGAACCAGAAACCGGCACAAAGGTTTTGGATAATTGGAGTGACAAAAAAAATTCCATTATATCCATTAATTTTTCCTCTTCCGTAATAAAAACCGAAACCAACCTTAAGGCGATTATCGAGAAAGCCATTAGTGAGGTAGAACCAGAAACCGTCACAAAGGTTTGCATAAATGTAAAAAGTGTCAACAAAAATTCCACAATTTCCATAAATATTTGCTCTTTTGAAAAAAACCAATAAAATCAGGACAAAAAATATTGTTCCTTCTTGAAAGGAAACTTGTATTTGGAAAGCCTTTAAACTGTCGTCTACATTCGAAAGCTGTTCTTTTTTTTAAAAAGGAACTTGTAATTGGAAAGCCGCCTACGACATTCTAAAGTTACTAATTTAATCCATGTTTAAGTGTGATAACTCGCACCAGCAGTACGATCCATAGTAGTCCTATCTTGGTTGCCGGTTACTTATCCGTAGGGAGTATTTTCATTCCATAACTTTCAGAGTTTTAAGTAGATAACGCTATAGAAATACATACAGTGTTGTATTGCAAAGTAACTATAAACTTGGCAGCACTCATATTTTGCGTAAAATGGCAAAACCACCCTTTCTTACTATTCAGCTTCGACGATGAGATTTGAAAGTGTTCCGCGCAAGCTGAACTGCTTCAGCTATTAAAAAATTTAATCTTTGTAAAAAATTAACGAAATTTAAAAATAATTTTACTAAATAATTTTTATATCGAGCAATTTAAAAATTATTTAGTACAATTTAAAAATATTTAAAGATTGTCTGCATTGGTTGGTGTACTATTATGTACTACGAATTTTATTTGCCGATAAATCTGTGACCACAAAAACAAATTATGAACTTGAAGTTAGAAATTACCAGAATTGCCAAGCTTATCTTCTTTATAAAATAAGTAACCAGACAAATTCAGTGTGCAGTATCATAAAAAGTTTATTGTGTTGCAGCACTGTAGCTGGTACTGATATGTTGTCTTTCTTCAGATTCATCTTTATTTTAGTTCGTTTTCGGTTCAATTCAATAACTCAGAAATATATTTACTGGAGACTTTTAACTTGACTATTTTAATATTTCTGCTGGAAATATAACCAGTTTGCACTTATGACTCCAACAATATAAGTTATTCTACAAAAATAAAAGATTTTGTTAACCAATGTTTAAAAAATATTTACGATTATGTCTTAAAAAAAATCTGTATGTAAGATCTCCAAATTAAAAATTTACGCCATGCAAAAGTAATTTTATTTTGTGTATCTTAAATCTTTGCATGCGCACAAACCAAATTTTCGAAGCACTGTTTCCACTCCGATTGAGACACATCCAAAACATGATTTTTGAACGCTTCAACAGCTGCTTCCGGCGACAAAAATTGTTGACCACGCATCTTTTTCTTGAAGCTAGGGAATAAGAAGAAGTCAGTGAGTGCTTAATCAGGGCTGTACGGTGCATTCGACATCTTGACTGGTCAAATAGCTCATCGTTTCAGCTGATGTGTGAGAGCTCGCATTGTCGTGATGCAGAATGATCCGTCTTCTCTTATTATCTTTCCTCATTTCTTCGAACACTGTTGGCAAACAGATGCTTGAATACCACTCAGAATTGACCGTCCTACGTTCCACTAAAGGCACTATAGCAACATTGCCGCTTATACCGAAAAAAACGCAATCATTTGCTTCGATGTACTTCTTCCACGAACAACTATTGTTGGATTTGGCTCGTCTTGAAAAACCCATACGGTCGATTGCTGTTTTGTTTCGGGTTCATATGCATAGAACCATGATTCGTCACCTGTGACAAGTTTATACACTGTCTTTGCGCTATCGGAGTTATACGAGCCTTTTTTTGAGCATTCGTCAAAGTATGTGGGATCCAACGAGAACAAATTTCTTTCACGGTCAAATTAATATGCAATATCTTATTGATGCTTGCCATATTTATGCCCAAGGATGCCTCAATCTCACGGTATGTCACATGTCGGTCTCGTTTAATCAGTTCACGCACAGCATCGATGGTTTCTGGCAAAGTGACCGTAGTTGGACGTCCTTCACGAAATTCATCCTGGAGCGAACGGCGTCCGAGACTGAACTGTTGGTACCAGCGAGTAAAAGTGGTTTTTGATGGTGCTTCATCGCCAAAAGTCGAAACAAGTTGATTTAAACACTCTTGTCTTGATAACCCACGACGAAAATCGTAAAAAATCATCACACGAAAATGTTCACGGGATAATTTCAATTTTTGACTGAGATGAAGTTTTCAACACTCTGTAAACAAAACAATTCGCCCTCAAATGACAAAACGTTCTGAGTGAAGTTATGCTAAAAAATGTCAAAGTTTCCAATGGATGTTTCAGTTTGCATTTAGAAGCACTAGTAATGTAAATAGCAACCCTCGTATTCGTCACTTTTCGGAGCTTCAAATAAGGCCAGCAAGTTTTTTAAAAATAAAAAATAAGGCGCCAACGGTTAAAATGACTTTAAAAAAAAAAATTTAAATTGCAAAAACAAATTATGAATGTTTTTATAGTAACTTTACATTCTAATTATTGATAGAAATTTAAAGTAGATAAATCAAACAGTTATTAAATTTCTTTGACTAGGAATCAATACCATTCTAACAGAAATTTAATGTATTTTGCTATTCTCTACCATTATCGGTGCTATATTTAGACACTTTTCCCAAATTCTCCAAAATATTTATTTTTATGATCCGGCCTAATACACTCCAACATTTTCTTAAGCAGAACACCATAAGCTTTTTACCTCCTCTTTCAACAAATGATGGCTGACGCTACTGTCTGCTCTTAGCCGACCATTGAACCGAATATCTTAATTAGGGAGTGTTAGTTACACACTCAATACACATCACCACCACCACCACCACCGGCACCACCATCAACATCGACAACTGGAATAATAAGAACGAAAAAAAAAATATTAAAATCTTTTTGACAGCTCCATTTGATAGCTGCCATTTTGTTTGGTGTTTTACTTAAAACAAAACCATTTCACTTCAAAGAAAACCCCTTTCGCCTGGCTATCCTCCTCACCAACTACTGATTTCATTTCTGTAACATCATCACAATCATCCTGTTTTTTTTTGGGACGAGTTCGTTCGTCCGCTCTCGCGTTTATTTCAACATTTTATGGGTCATTGTTTTCTTAAAAAATTTATTATTACAAAAAAAATGTATGATTTGTTTCTCCATTTTCATTTCATTACTTTTATTATTATTATGATAATGATAAGTACTTAGCAGCTAAGGGGGTTTGAATGGGTGGAATGGACAGACACACAGACTTCAGGAATCATTTTGAATATAATATGTAAATGTAAAGTGGTTTTATTCGTACGTACGTACGTACACATCTTCTCGCATTAAGCGTTTTAATTCATAAACGCGTTTTGAAAATCTTTTTGTTTGTTTTGGTAAAACACTTGTGGAATTTTAAAATGCCTTTTTTTCTTGTCATCTTACGTTGGTTTTACTAATTTCAAAACAGCGAAGGAGCAGAGGGAAACAGAATCGATTGAATTGTTTGCATTCCTCCTTTTCATTTGTTTATTTATTTATTGCATTTTTTATTATTATTATTATTTTAAAATATTGTTTTGTTTTCATATAAATTTCTTTTTTCGGATTTTACGTTGGTGATTAATTTGTTTTGTTGCTGTTTTTTTTTTTGTTCACTTTCAGGTTAATAAACAGTATTCCGCCACCGATTTGGAGGCATTTATGAAATTGGCCGCCAATTGGACAAACACAAATCATAGTTTATTGGAAGGAGTCGATATCAAAGGAGGTAAGTTTGGCTTAGTCGATCTAAAGAATGAATTTAAAGTGGTTTTTCAAAATTTAGCAGCGAGGCTTAATCGATCTAAAGAATGAATTTAAAGTTGTTTTTCAAAATTAAGCAGCGAGGCTAAATTTATAAACCCTCTTTTCATGCTTCTTAGCTAGGATATCAGAGAACAAAACTGTGTATACAGATTATGTAAAACAAATATAGAGAGAAACGAAAAGTTAAGAACTTTGGTACAAACGTGTTTCTGCTAGAATTTCTTTCAAGGACTGATGATGCTATTTTAAAAACATCAAACTGTACACTAAAGTATATCATACTTGACCAACTCCCATGCAATATTCGAAAAGTTTCTACTTAAATTGTCATTACAATCTTTTGCTGATTGTGACCTGCATTAAAAAATTGTCCCAGCACTACGCTTGAAGTCTCTAATTCCCTCAAAAATGATTTTTTGTAGAAAAATGGCTGATTTAAATATTGTTTCAGCTTTTTAGAATATTATCAGCTATATAAGTACTTAAAACAGTTTTTACTTTTAGCTTTGCGTTTCGAAAACTTATAGCTTAAATAACTTTTTTTTGGTAGGAAAATTTACCATTTTCTTGTGCACCGGCCGATTAGATTATTGTAGTAATTTAAGAGATGCATTTTCTATATTCATCTCTGTAAAGTCCTGTTTCCGAAAAGTATAAATTTTGAGCATTTGTATTTACAAGTTTGTTTTTATAAGCAAAGTATGAGCACACACTAACTTCAATGAAAAAAACTCATTTTTTCAAATTTAAAATTCAAACTTTTATAACTTATAACTAAATTGATATGTTTAGCTCATTTGTATATTTCGGTATTTTGCTTTGACACACTGAACAGGGATTAGCTTTCTCGAGACCTCTTGTATTTACATTTTATTAAAAGACAAGTTTTTTTTAACAAAATAGCAAAGTGACATTGAAGTTCGTGGCCGCACACTGCTTTTATTGCGATTTCGGGCCCGTAACGATCTTTTTCAGAAAGCTTCGCTGCAATTTTTGCATTCTTTACAACCAGGTTCTCACCAAACGTATTTTGGCTATCAAGAATCTCATAAACTCTTGTTCTAAACTACTCCCGTTTTCAAAGTCTGGGTAGAGCTGATCGGCATAAATAAATTTGTTTGACTGATTTCCTTCCATAAAATTCTGATATATTTTATATTTTTTTAAAACCCAAAAACTTGCCGTTGTAGTCATCACCATAGTGAACAGGTAGTTTTTGTAATACATTTTACAGAATAGAAACCGATTTCTTGACCAGAAACCGATTCCATGCCTAGATTTTCAATTTTAATTTGTGTGTAAAGAAATCGACCTTTAGTCTGGTTCTTACGATCCATGTATCCTTGCTGACTTGCAACCTAAGGGTAAGTTTTTCAAACTGATCGTAGCTAACCAGGCCTGAGTATCGGATTTCATCTTAAATATTACACGGTGACCATTAGGCCGGATCATCAAATTGAAAATATTGTCCAAAAAGTGGCTCAAAATACTGCAAACGGTTATTCTCTTACGCTTTGCGATACGTTGCTTTACGGGTTTTCTCTTACGCTTGCGATACGTCCACTGAAATCTTTTAAATTGTCTCTAAAAAAGAAAAGAAAATTTAATTGCAAAAAATATGATGAATGTCTTTCAAATTATTTAGGAAATTATTGTCATTTGTTTTTATTATGATAATATTGGTATGGTTCAATTATGTATGGAACAAAATATCGGCTAAATGGCCGCCGCGACCTCGGCGGCACACCTCCATCCGATGGTCCAAATTTTCGACGACGCTAAGGCATAATTGAGGTTATATGCGGTTAATGTGCCGAATTATCTCATCCTTTTGCTCTTGAATTGTTCTTGGCTAATTGACGTACACCTTTTCTTTGAAATAACCCTGAAGAATGAAGTTCATCGGTGTCAAATCACATGATTAGCTCTAAAAATTAACATCGCCACGGCGTGAGATAACACGGCCATTGAATTTTTGGCGCAAAAGAGCAATTGTTTCGTTAGCTGTGGGGCAAGTGGCACCGTCCTATTGAAACCACATATCGTCCAAATCCATATCTTCCAATTCGGGCCATAAAAAGTTCGTTATCATCTCACGGTAGCGAACACCATTCACAGTTACTGCCTGACCAGCCTCATTTTGGAAAAAATACGGCCCGATGATGCCGCCAGCCCATAAACCGCACCAAACAGTCACTTTTTGTGGGTGCATTGTTTTTTCGATAATCACTCTTGGATTATCATTCGCCCAAATGCGACAACTCTGCTTATGGACGAATCCACTGAGGTGAAAATGTACCTCATCACTGAAGATGATTTTAATCGAAAATTGATCATCCAAGCCTGAATAACTTTAACGCGTTGCTCGTTTGTATATCTTTCCATGGTTCAAATTGAGTTAGTCTAAAATTGAAAAATATCAAATGAAATGCAGAAAAAAACTTGACGTTTAGGTGTGGTTCACATTCAACATCGGCCCTTAAAATTGAACCACCCTTTACATCAACGTTACATTAAAAGTTCGAGTTAAAATTTTAGATGAATCAAACAAACTAATAAATTTCTAAAACTGGGAATCAGTAGCATTCTAACGGAAATCTTGAAAATTTTAAATGCAATTTTGCTATTCTCTACCATAATTAGTGCTATATTAGGACATTTTCCCCAAACTCTCCAAAAATATAATTTTTATGATCCGGCCTAGTGACCATAGCCAATAATGGGCCCATTCGGCGGGGATATTTTGTTACAGAAACTATGAAAATTTTCATACTGCTTACAAAAATACCGTCATTTGAAAGTGAAAGGGGATAGTTGATGTTACTTTTTGGTTTGTCCTCTGTATTTTAAAATGTATTCAAAGTTTGTGCTTTATCAAGGGTTTTATTCCAATATTTTTGTTGACGATGGCGCAAAATTTTTTTTTTAATTTTTTATTTTTGCTACACAATCCTGGGCCAAATAGCACCATAGTTCAGATTTGAGAAACTGCCGCAGCAGCCACATTTTTTTTTTGTTGACCAACACTCAGGGGATTTACCCTTTACATGCTGGTCAGCAGAACCAGAAAATATAAAAATTGTTTAGCAATCTAGAATATATCGTCGGTATACTGCGTAAATTGGGCAACTTCGTTTTTATAACTTCGAACTAAAACCCTGTCAAGTCTTTTATAATTTCAAAATTTAAAAAAAAGTTAAATCAAATTTAAATTTGATGTGATAAAATTTAATTTAAATCGACTGCACGTAGAAATTATCAATTCGGAGCTAGTCAATTTACGCAATATATTTACATGATAACATTGAGTCCAAATCTCTCCATACTCGCTACTTACACAATTTCAAAATATATCGACCGTAATGGCGATTTCAAAATAAAAACCTTTTCAATATGCCTTCGCTAGACTTCTCTAAAATGCTAACAAATAGAATTTTAAATTAAAATTTATATAAAACCGAATTACACATCGATTCGAAAGTCGTACCATTTTTCCAAAAATGATTTCTATCCCTTAAATCATGAATAAACCACATTGGCCAAAATCTCCAACACTTCGTTATCTCCAGTCATCAAATTTCAATTTAATCATTATTAGAATGTCCTTATATCAAAAACAATCTTAATTATAGAACATATCAAGATTGTTTAATTCAATATCCAATCTCGACTTTATGACTTAGATTAGATTTAACGCTGGCCGAAAAACTGATTTTCAGAAAATACAGCTAATTCCAAGGGCATTGAATTGGGTTACATTTGAAAAATATGTCTATGTCTAAACTGAGACTGAGATTTGACTTTATTTTATTTAAAAAAAAAACCAATTAATTTTATTTTCTATTAATTTTCCAGAAATGCAGCAATATTTAAACAGTCCCACAATGAATATGTACAAAAAACGTGAACGCACCCAAAATTGGAATCATCAGGAGAAGAAATTCCTTTTGGATCTCTGTCGCAAAGACATGAGGATTATAGAGAATAAACGTCTCGATGCCGGCCTGACGGCGGTTAAGAATAAGGCCTGGAAGATCATACATCAGAAGTTTTCCAATCAATTTGGCACCGATCGGACGTGCAATCGTTTAAAAGAACAATGGCGGCGAATGAAAGGTGAACTTGCTTAAAAGAAAATAATCTTTGAACTGTTATTAATATTGTCCCTCCCTTTCGTTCTTTTTTAGCTTGTACCCGCAATGAAATATTGGATTACAATAATCGTTTGACCCGTTTCGGCCCGGAAGTGGCCGATCGCAAAAAGCCTTCACCGTTTACCTTTGAAGTCTGGGACTTCATGCAAGAGGCTAAGAAGGCCTGCAAATCGGAGGCATTGGATGGCATAGACTACTCCAAAATACCGCTGGCCTTGGAGGAGGATTTTGAATATCGCGAAGATGATCAGAACAACGAAGAGGATCATGATATGGACGAGTAAGTTGTTTTAATATTTAAAAGCGAATGAATACTTTAAACTTATCAACTTTTTTGTTTGTTTTGGTTTTCTCCCAAAAGTAGCAGTCGTACTCCACCGCAGGACTTGTGCGACATTGACATAAAGGAGGAAAACTTAAATGACACCTATAACGCGACCAATGGTGACCGCTTAAATACCACTTCACCGCAAAGTCAACAACATATGCAGCAGCATGATTTGGATCATTCCAGTGTACACAGCCCCACCAACTTGTCCACCAGCGGCGACCAAATGCATGGCGTTAACGGACCACCAGCGTATCTGGCCCAGGGAGGCAATGATTTGACCGGCTTTCAGCCAGGTTTCAATATGAACAATATCTCAGCTACCTTGGAAGCCTTAAATGCCCTGCGTACCGGACAGTTTCCCTCGGCAGCGGCAGCTGCTGCAGCAGCTTTGCAAAACAATTTTGCCGCCCATCATCAACAACAGCAGCATCAGCAACAACAGCAAGCGGTCCAAAATCAACAACTCCAGCAACACCAACAGCAGCAGCAATCGGATGTGGACGATCAGTTGCCACCAGCCAAACGACCACGAACGTCCAGTATCAGTAATGCAGGCGGCTCGGTATCCCTAGCCGCTGGCGAATTGGATTTGAGTGACCCTCAGCCCAACACTTCCGCCTGCATGAACCTGACCTCTTCGGCCTCGGGCAGCGCGAAATCGCACAGTGATAGCTCTCCCGAGCTGAAGGCCTTTATGGATATGCAAAGCAAGGAACATATAATGCGCATGCGCATACTCGAAGTGCAATTACAGGCTGCAAAATACAGCCGCGATTTGGTGGAGATCAACAAGACGCTGGCCCTGCAAAAGCTCCAGGAATATGCCAGCAAACGATTGACCACATAACTCTCTCCCTCGGAGGAGGAGGCGGAGAAGAAGAAGCTTTTCGATTTAGGAGATTATACGTTTCTTTAATGTTAGCCTTTAAGGGACCAAAAAAACTAAAAGTCCCAAAAGGGTCTTGGTGACTTAAGGGTTAAGTATTGTTAAATTGTGTTAATTGTAATTGAACTCTATACTTTTTTTTTAATTTATAATTCTTTGGCAGTTTATTTAATTTAATTTCTTTACTTTAAACCAAGAGCTGCGCTCGCTTTATTGTAAAAAACACCCAATTTCTTCTGGAAACATAAACATTTTAATATTTTTTTATATGCTTAACATAAAAACAAATCACAAACGAATCGTTCGTTAGTATTAAAAAAGAAACGTTCGTTGCGAAAATGAGTAAGAAGAGAAAAATACTTGCATAAGAAAGCACATTCCTTTTGAAAAAAGATTTTCTTTAATTTAAAATCAAAATACGAAGATCGTTTTCGCTAGCCAAAACGAAAATGTTTCTTCGCAAGCATGTGCCAAGACAGTATTTTTTATTTTGTTGAAAAACGTCTCAATTATTTTATATATTGATACTTTATATATATTCTAATTTTTTTTTGTAAAAATGTTCTTTGTTAGAAAAGTCGCAAGAGAAAAAGAAAACACAAATCACACAGAGAAAAACCCCCGTTTACAATTGTAGTTAAACTTAAGAAAATGCTACCTCAGTTTACTTTATACATAAATACTTACTTAGTAATTTAGCCATAGTTTCTAAAACCATACAATTAATACCACAAAATACAAGCTAGTGTTAAATGAAATTATAAAAATTTGTTTTATAGTCGAAGAAGAAGCACAAAAGAATGTCGAGAAAAGAGAACTAAAATTTTAATTAGTTTTATTGTTTATATTAGTGACCACTTTTTTTTAAATATTATTATTTTATATAAATGAAACTAGAAACACCATTAATTTAGAATTGTTAGTTATAGAAATCGGATATTTTTCTATATGAACATAAAACTAAGTAACGAATTTACTTAAAATCGCAAAACATGTGTGTTGTGTGTTAAAAAAACAAACAAGTTTATAAACAACACAAAAACAAAAAAATAATATAACAATAAAAAATAAATTTTTATGATTTTACTTGAAAGTATTTGTAATGGGATTAATTGGTAATCTTATCAGCATCCTTCAAGGCCCTAAGTAAAGACAGTATAATTAGTACAGGGTATACCGAAATGTATCACTTTTATGGGAGATACTCAATACATGGACTTTTTGGACCTAAGGGTAAAAAAAAATCAATTTTCACTTTTTTTTGATATGGACAACATCTGAGCATCGAATGAGACCGATCACATGCCCCAAATGTGTTCCCTCCCAGAGATATGCGCGTTTTATGAAAGTGGTGGTACACCAAAGATACACGTATTTAAATCTTTAAAATGGCTCTCCTGAACAAACTGGTTTTACCCTTAGGTCCCTTTCTATTTTGCGCGTCACATATAGATTTGACACGTTTTTACTAAAAAATCCGTTTAAGGTTTAATTTTGTGTGACACAACAATATAGACGAGGGCTGCTATATATATTTCTGGCCTTATAATGAAAATGCGAATATTTATCATAAAAAATGATTTTTATTGTGTTTCAAAGTATTCTCCAGCATAATTTTTACACTTTTGCATGCGCTCAAACCAATTGTTGTCGAAGCACTTTTTCCACTCCGATTGAGACACCTGCAAAATATGGTTTTTAAAAGCTTCAACAGCATCTTCTGGCGACAAAAATCGTTGACCACGCATTCAGGGCTGCACGGCGGACGCCCCACCAGTTCGACGTTTTGGCCGGTCAAAAAGGCGCTGGTTTGAGTCCATGTGTGAGCTCGCATTGACATGGTGCACAATGATTTGTCTTCTCTTGTTCGTTTTTCAAATTTCTCCGAAGACTTCAGGCAAACAAATTGTGGTGTACCATTCAGAATTGACTGTCCTACGTTGCTCAAGCGGAACAGTCGCCACATGACCAGTTTTGCCAAAGAAACAGGCGACCATTTTCTTCGAAGTGCTTCTTCCACAAACAACTTTCGTTGGATTTGGCTCGTCTTCGAAGACCCACACGGTCGAATGCTGTTTTGTTTTGAGCTTATACGAATAGATCCATAATTCGTCACCTGTGACGATCTTATAAACGTCTTTGGAAGCACCGCGATTGTATTTTTCAAAAATTTCTTTGTACCAATCGACACGAGCCTTTTTTTTGAGCGATTGTCAAACTGTGCGGGATCCAACGAGAACAACCCTTTTTTACGGTCAGGTGTTCATGCAATATCGAATGTATGCTGGTAGAAGAAATGCCCAAGGATGCCTCTATCTCACGGTATGTCACATGAAGATCTTGTATTATCTGTTCACGCACGGTATCAATGTTCTCTGGGCACAACGGCCGTTTTTTGACGACCTTCGTCCTCGAGCGAGCGTCGGTCACGATTAAATTCATTAAATCAGTTTTTCACAGTGCTTTATGATGGTGCTTTATCGTCATACAAAGATTTAAGTCCATCGATGCACTCTTGTCGTGATCGCACGAAAATGTTCACGAGTTAATTCCATTTTTTTGCCAAATTGATTTTTTTAAGTCACTGTAAACAACACAAATGATGGTCGTCCGTCAAAACGTTCTGAGTTCGTTTATGCTAAAAAATGTTAAACTTTCCAATGGAAATGTCAGAAGGCGCCAGGCAACACTTAGTGTTGCCTAGGCCAGAATTATATATATAGCAACACTCTTACAAAAAGCCCTTTTAGTATTGCCTTTTCTTTATTAAAATAAAAACATGATAATTTTCCACATAGACCCTTTAATATTCACCACCATAAAATGGGGGTGCACCAAATTTGGCATTTCGTTTGGTGCATCTCAAAATAATCATCTGATGCCCTATAAAGTAAATATGTTTCTGATCAGCGTCGCAATTCTAAGACGCTCTAGCGATGTTCGACCTCCCGTCAGTCAGTGGGTCTGTTTAAAGTACGATAGCGGTCACAATAATCAACCTAGAAAGTCCAAACTTGCAGAGAAATGTATTGTTGTTACAAGTTGTTTGTAATTTATAATGGACCAAATCCATTCAGAGGGAAAAAGTTTTTCTATACAGGGACTTAAACAACATCTGTAAAAAGCACACTTTTTGGGGGTAATTATTTGTAAAAAAAAGTCGGCATCATGGGATTGACCTAGGCTGCTCAAACTAGTTATGAAACTGTCTTTTGGGCAAGGATTATTTAGGATTCAATATGGGCCAAATCGGTAAATGCTTTAAAATATACCCTATACAAAGTACCTTTTGGAGTTCAGGTACCGGCGCTCTAGAAACTGCATTTATATTCTGATCTCGATGGAATTTGACAACTTAGAATGGGAAACAAATATTACGCAAAATACCTGGGTTGCTATTTATATTTCGCCCTCAAGTGGCAATACTAATGTTCCCAGATGCAAACTGGAACTTCCATTGGAAGCATTGACATTTTTTAGCATAACTTTACTCGGAACGTTTTGTCATTTGAGGGCGAATTGTTTACAGTGTGTTGAAAAATTCATCTTAGTCAAAAAATGCAATTATCCCGTGAACATTTTCGTGCGATGATTTTTTACGATTTTCATCGTGGTTTATACAGACAAAAGTGTTTAAATCAACTTGTTTCGAATTTTGGCAATGATGCACCATCAAAAACCACTGTATATCGTTGGGACCAAGTCTACCAGTCTCGGACGTCTCTCAGGATAAATTTCGTGAAGGACGTCCAACTTCGGTCCTTTGCCAGAAACCATCGATGCTGTGCGTGAACTGCTTATGTAAGACCCACATGTGAAATACAGTGAGATTGAGGCATCCTTGGCCATTAGTATGACCAGAATCAATAAGATATTGCATGTTCATTTGGCCGTGAAAAAAAATTGTTCTCGTTGGGTCCTACATAATTTGACGAATGCTCAAAAAAGGCTCGTATGAATTGGTGCAAAGAAATGTTGAAAAAGTATAACTGCGGTAGCTCAAAGGCAGTCTATAGCATTGGCACAGGTGACGAATCATGAATCTATGCATATGAACCCGAAACAAAACAGCAATCGACCGTATGGGTATTTCAAGACGAGCCAATTCCAACAAAAGTTGTTCGTGGAAGAAGTACATCGAAGCAAATGTTGCCACAGTGCCTTTAGTGGAACGTAGGAGTTTAATTCTGAGTGGTATAAAACCATCTGTTTGCCAACAGTGTTTGAAGAAATGAGGAAAGATAATAAGAGAAGACGGATCATTTTGCATCATGACAATGCGAGCACTCACACATCAGATGAAACGATGAGCTATTTGACCATTCAAGATGTAGAATTGATGGGCCATCCACCGGACAGCCCTGATTTGGCATCCAATGACTTCTGCTTATTCCCTAGCATAAAAATGCGTGGTCAACGTTTTTCATTACCCGAAGCAGCTGTTGAAGCGTTAAAAAATCATGTTCTGGAGGTGTCTTAATCGGAGTGGAAAAAGAAAGGCGAAATTCTTCTAAAAACAGGATAATTCTTTAAATCACAGAATCCTGCGTACTGTTTGATGTAAGCCCCGAATATGCATTTTATAACGAAGCATTTACGTGAAATAGTGATTAGGCTCCGACTCATTTTCACTTTCACATCCTTCTCGAACTCTAAGAAAATAATTTCTAAGCGATTAAAGTTGAAGTTACACAAATGTGCCAAATATGTACAGATTCGAATCATGAAATCAGCCTGCAGTTCCCTTTAACAATTTCTGTATCTTTTCAGGTCAATCTTGTAACCAGAGTAGTTCAATTCATAGGGAACTTGAATGAATATTAATTTTTATATGCAAAGTTTTCTATTGAATGCAAATTAAGGCTCAACTTCTAGCTTAAATATGAATATAAATTAAATATATATAATCGAACCTCGGTCACACTCCTAGTTTGTACATTCCAGAATATTTTGTGTGAAGAAGTTGGTACATTCCTGAATATTTTGTGAAGAAGTTGGCAACATAATACAGAACATTTTCTTCTTGACATGACTTCTGTAGAACATTTGGTTGATTTACAAAATATATTTATAAAAAAAATTAGAAAACTGTAATTAGATTGGGAATTATATTGGGAACATATGCGCCTATATTTGAATAGAGTCGTCGTCCTGAAAAAGAAACGTAAAAAGTTATCGGCACTGATTTTCAATCCATTTTTTACATTTCCTATTTCCTCTAGTTCAAATGCATTATTATTCGTCTTTTGTCTTTTTTTCTTTTAAAATATCGTTCACTTCCTGCAATTCTTCAATTAAATCTTGGGCCTTTTCTAATTTATCCTCCAATTGTTGTTGGGTTCTTTCCAAGCGTTCCAATTTCCGACGCATTCTAAGCAATTCTTCGCGTTCCTTTTAAGCGATGGGTGTTGGTGAAAATAAATAAACTTTACAATGGTACTGTACTACCTTTTTGCGAAAATAAATATTTTCTTCAGCGCGTCCTTTCTCCAGCAGTCCTGAAGGATCATGACTAAAATGGGAAAAATTATAGGAATTCAGTATTCTAGATAGATACTAGGTAGACTAGATAGATAGTGATTCAATATACTAGATACGCTGTTGAACAGGATACCACTTACGGCAAATTATGTGCTAAACGGTGAATTTGAAATATAAATGGACAGCGTAATAATAAACGTTGAAGCATTTTAAATAAATTTGGCAATAAAAATATAACGTAGAAATAATAAACAAATGAAAAGAACTGCCAGCATGCTGTAAAGTTCAAATTATCGACATTGCCTCAATAATGACAGGTAACTGCCAAATTTCAGTTATGGCAATGCTAAAAGGTAAAACAGTTTGTCGATAAAGGGTATTAAGTTTATTGTGTCGATAAGAGCGTGTAGTGCGGAAAACAACAATTACAGCCATAAACCATAGCATTAATTGCTTCTTCCGCGGTGAGTTTTACTGTCGAGGTGAGTTACGTCTACGCAGTGAATTTTTCGTTCACGGTAACTCGAATAAAAAGAGAGCAATGTTTAATTGAGGTTCAAAGCGACCAAATTAATGTTGCCGAGACAGCTAAACACACGATAACCGCTCTTGGCTCACAAAAAATCGACTGTTTCGTGGACTGTATGACATGGCTTCTCTTCGTGCTGAAATGAAAGATAGCCCATGTTTATGCTTACAATACAAGTTCACAAAAAATTGTTTATCATGACTGTAGCGCTCATCGTTAACCGAAATGGCGTTTCCGGCAGCGTTGCCAATGAAAAATGTGTCAATGACGCCACTGCTCCAAAATCTGCACCGAACTGTTACCCTCTAAACATTACTTCTTGAAAATTAAGTGCTGGTTTTCCGTTCCTTCGATGCGAAGATTTGCCTGTTAACATAACGGACCAAATGAAAATGCGGGTATTCAGAAAATATGATTCCTAGCAAAATGTTCGTTCTTTTCGAGCAGCTCATGGGTCCAAATAGAGAAGTGGATGGACGCGTACCTTCAATTGCTGAGACTTTGTAAACGAAAAATACGAGGTCTTTGTTAGGGCTACCATAAGTCATCTATTCAGAGGACATATTTCCCTTATTGACCACAGCCCTCCATCCTTTTACCTGCTCCTTGTGGAAAAATCGCATCTCGTTGGGACGTGAAATGTTGAGATCGATGGCGAGTCGATGTACCAGGACAGAGTTGCACACCCTCTGTCATGGAAGCTACCTGCCCGTCCATGTGAACCGTACGACGACGCGAAAAGTGATTGTTTCCCACTTGCATGCCATTCTCATAAGCCTTTTCTTGCGGCCAAAACTTTAACATCTTCAGACCACAAGCAATATTGACCATGTACGAAGCATTACAGAAAATCTGAAGTGTGATTCAAGGATGATAAATAAGGTTGGCGATTTGGTACAAAAACAAGTTTTAAAAAAGTTGGGTAAATGGCGATTTAAGACCCAGACTACAAGTCCTAGATCATATCCGACCTCACTCAAATTTAGAATAGGGCATTGTGGGAGTCTTAAAACTAACCTACTGAAGCTCGCCCATATCTTTTGAAATAGCCCTGCCGCTCTACAGGTCATATGTAAAGTGCGATCAAATATAATATTTTGCAAACTTTTACCAATTCTAGTAAGATTTTGTCATTTCAGCTACGAGGGCGATCGCAAAAGTAACTGACCTAACATAAAAAGAACCGTTTTTTTGGAATTATTATTATTTATTTTTCAACATAATCTCCTTCCAACTCAATACACTTCATCAAACGTTTTTCAAGTTTTTTAATTCCATCCGAAAAATAAGATTTTTCAAGACCTTCAAAATATGCCTCAGTTTCAGCAATAACCTCGCTATTGGACGAAAACTTTTTGCCACCGAGAAATTTTTTTAAATTTGGAAACAAGAAATAATCAATAGTAGCTAAATCTGGACTATATGGTGGATGCGGAGCAATTTCAAATCGTAATTCGGCCAGTTTTTGTTGAGTTAAAAATGCAGTGTGTGAAGGAGCATTATCTTGGTGAAAAAGAACTTTTTTCTAAGTGCGGTCGTTTTATCTTGATTTCTTCACTCAACCGATCCAATAATGCACAATAATATGCACTATTTATAGTTTTTCCTTTCTCAAGATAATCAATAAATATTATTCCCCCTTGCATCCCAAAATACTGTGGCCATTACTTTTCCTGCTGACTTAACAGTTTTCGCCTTCTTGGGACCACTTTTACCAGCTTCTATCCATTGTTTTGACTGTTCTTTGCATTCTGGGATGTAGTGATGGATCCATGTTTCATCAACAGTTATGAATCGGCGCAAGAACTCTATTGGATTACGCTGATAAATCGCTAAAAGCTCCTCGGAATTGGTCCAACGGACGATTTTTTGGGGCAAAGTCAACAAACGCGGCACCCATCTTGCGGATAGCTTTTTCATGTGGAGTTAATCATGTAAAATACTCCAAACTTGTTTTTCGTGTATTTTAACAATATCAGCAAGTTCTCTGAGCTTTATTCGTCTATCTTTAGTCACTTCATTAAATATTTTTCTAATGTTTTCAATAGTAGTAGCAGTTTTCGGTCTTCCAGAGCGTTGTTCTTCTTTCGTACTTGAACGACCCATTTTAAATTGTTGAACCCAGGATTTCACGGTGGAGTATGATGGTGCATTATCACCATGAACAGAATCCAATTCATCTTTGATTAATTGTGGCGTATAACCTTTCATATAAAAGTGTTTAACTACCGCACGAAAATCTTTATTTTCCATTTTTCAAAAATTATAAAACTCGTTTACTTCAATCACCTGTAACAAAGAAAATTATCATTAAATATTTCGGAAATTTTGACAGATGGCTTATAAAAGATTGCTTTTAAAAAACAAAAAAGTTGCTAGTAAAATAGAAAATGTGCCAGGCCAGTTAGTTTTGCGGTCGCCCTCGTATGTTTTCATATAGCCTAACACGAAATATGTTTTCCATATAGTACCCATGCTCTGGAAGTCACATACTAAGACCGACTTACTTATTGCGTTTTTCCTCGGAAGTTTTCCAGGATTCCTAACAACGACATTCAATGATTTTTTTTGCTGCTTTAAGTATTTATTCAAGCAATATTAAAAATACTTGGTACGTAAAAAAGGTTTCAAGTGAATTTCGGGGGTACCACGGTACTTTTTCAAGTCAAAAAGTACCAAAGTATCAACTTTATCTTCTCTGGTGTCATTCAAGATATTTGACTTTTTTCAATTAGATTTTTAAGGCCGATATTTGAATTTGCGTAATGAATACAAATAAGAAGCAAATGTAATTTCAGTTTTATATATTCCGATATTTTTGAAAAGCTGGCGAAGTTTGTAGCTACAGGGTGACCAGATAAGAACGATATGATAAGAAATTTAAATTGTGAAATATCGGTGTGAGATTCCATTCCGAAAAACCGACGGATTTTGTATCCACAGGGTGGCCAGATAAGAACGATATGATAAGAAATTTAAATTGAGAAATAACGGTATGAGATTTCAAAGTTGTTTCTGACTTTATTTTGAAGCTGCATTTATGCCTCTTATTAAAATCACATCTTAACAAATTATCCCCTTCAGCCCTAAAAAGCTCTGCCGGTAAACCACCGACACCTGCAACCGTATTATTTTATAGGTGCGCAATCGCATCATTGACTTTTCCTAGTGCTGGAAATTGGCTTTCTAAGCCCTCCTAAATGATTACTACCGGGTCGATTTCTCTAATAGAATCTTCAAGCGTCAATAGGTGGAAAAGGTATACTCAGTACACATGGCGTATTCATCACTAGATTTCCATTTCTATCTTTACAGGAGTTCATACCACTAATTGCGTCAGTATATCTTAATCACCATTTCTGCGTCAGTATATCTTAATCTCCTCATATTAACAAAGTTCTACTTCTCGTGTCTTTTTTCTCCTTTCTCTTAAACGCCCAATATCTCTCCTATGCGTACTAGGTCGATATCTCCAATAGAATCCTCAAGCGTCAATAGGATGGGAAAGTGCAAAACTCTGTAAACTTGGCGTATCCATTACTTGATTTTCGTTTCATTCTTTACAGTAGTTCATACCATTAATTGAGCCCTTCGCCTGATGTTTGACTTTTTGATAGAATTCTCTCTCCATTTCTACTCTTCTATATCTTAATTTACTCACATAACCAAAGCTCTTTTTTCTTTTAAACGCCCCATATCTCTCCTATACTCTAGGCTTCTTGTGCTGCTACAACCTACTGTGTTATGGGCAGCATTCCAAGAACATATGGAGGGCTCACTGCTATACCGAACCAAGTCATGAAAAATAAAAAATGCCGAAACTAGTGCCAATGTCCCCGCATATGGCAACTCTGTTTACTCTGTAAAGCACAATGTCAAAAAGTGTTTCGTTCCAAAGATAACGGTAAAAAACCCAAGTCAACGACTGTCATTTTCGTTTTTTTTTCAAAGCAAAAACGAACCAAGTCAGTGTGTTTCACTTTGAATTAGTACTATTAGTAAGCACGTGTTTATTGTCGTTCAGTTTTCAGCAATATTAAAAGAAATCAGTGTTTTCTATAAATGGATAGTAATAATAGCAGTGCTAGTGATTTTTCCAGTAATGAAGATGAGGAATATTTGCCAACCTCGGAATCATCGGATAGTGATAGTATTATTAATACAACAGGTAACTTAACATTTCCTTATTACATTGTTTTTATTAAATCTTTTGTATTTTTTTTAGAAAATGTGGCTGACAGAGCTGAGATTATGTCATCATCTGCATCTGAAGATCCACAGGATGAATCATCACTACATCTGGGAAGGAAAAGACGAATGAACCCGGCAAAGTGGAAGCACAATGTGCGTAAGCTTCGCTGCAACAGTGGAAAAGAATACACAAATCAGAAGGGTCTTACGACTTCCGCAAAGACGTTTATACGTAATTATGATTGTGGATGCAAAATAAAATGTAACAGCCAGGTGAATGAATCCGATAGAGAATTATTTTTCAAGTCATTTTGGAAACTTGCAGATTATGCAAAACAAAATGTATTTTTAAGAGGTCTTATTCAATCAACACAACCAAAAGTTCAACGCATTCGGGATGGAAGTCGCGGCGCAAGAAGTAGATCTTTTATCTACTCAATATTGGTTAAAGGAAATTGGATGGGGAAGAGTTTATCGATGCCTGGTTCGGGAACAGGTATTAGCTGTAATAGATGGCCGTGGTAGACACTCAAAACAAAAAATAGACGATAGTGCCGTTACCGCACATAAATCTTTCCCAGCTTATCAGAGTCATTATACTAGAAAGGATAATCCGGAACGAAAATACCTGGACTCGAATTTAAATATTCGGAAAATGTACGATTTGTATGTCGAAAAGTGCAAAGCCGATAATACGCCGGTTGTTAAACAAAAATTTTATTATAAAGTATTCAGCACGAAATTCAATTTACATTTTAAGCCTCCGAATAAGGATACCTGTCGAATTTGTGACGAACTTGACATGAAAATAAAATTCGATGAAGACGAAAATACAAATTTAATTTTGCAAAAGGAACTTCATTTAAAAGCAGCACAGCTAGCTCGAGACTCACTGAATACAGAAGTGTCATCTGATGAGCACTATATCTGTACTTTCGACCTTCAAAAAGCATTGCCTTTTCCAAAGCTATCAACATCAGTTGCTTATTACAAGCGGAACATGTATGTTTACAATTTGGGAGTTCATTCAATGAATACAAAAACCGCTTATATGCACATGTGGAATGAGACCGAAGGAGGGAGGGGATCTCAAGAAATCGCAGCTTGCCTAAAGAAACATTTACTGAATCATGCATCGGAGTATAAGCATATAATTTTGTACAGTGATGCTTGCCGTGGACAAAATAGAAATATTAAACTAAGCCTCTCCTTACTTAATCTACTTGGGTCAACTGAATTAAATGCTGAAATAATAGATCTTAAATTTATGGAGTCTGGCCACTCTTTTTGCCAAACGATGCTGATTTTGGCGTTATTGAAAACCGAAGCAAGAAACAACAATTTATTTATTCTTATAATGACTGGATTGAGATTGTCAAAAGTGCTAAAATAAAAAGCCCAAAATTCCAAGTTATAGAAATGGAAAGAAATGAATTTCTTTCAACTAATATTTTAGAAACAAACATTACGAACCGAAAAAATACAGTTCATGGTCACCATTTTTCATGGCTCAATATAAAGTGGCTTCGGTTCGATCGCAAGCTACCTTTTTCATTTAAATTTAAGGAAACACTCAATAAAGAAGACCAATTTTATGAAGTTAATTTAGAAAAATCAAAACAAGGAAGGAGACTACAATCTCTTCAAAGTTTACAACAAACTGTGCTGTATCCAACTCGTTGTACAGTTATATCAGAAGAAAACGAGACATGATTGATTTACTTAAATTTATTCCGCCCATGTACCACAGTTTCTATAAGAATTTACCAGTCAAGCAAGAATTAACAACAAGACAACATAAAGACCAGTCCCAAAATGATGAAGACGGAAATGACGAATTTTTTATGTGTAAATGTTTGTTGAAACCTTAAATTTTCATAAGTCCTTGTTAACATTAATTTTTTTTTAAATAAATGAATTCATTTTATTTTCCTAAAAATCACAATAGTTGTCTATTATAACAGAAGTACCCGCAGCTGGACCAAACCAAGACATGAATTAAAATAAAAGTCCGAAATTAGTGCGAAATTAATCGCTAAAGTCAACTATATTTAGTCACTTTATTTTATTTTTTTGACTTGGTTCGCTTTAGCTGTGAAACCTTCAAATTTTATTCAGAGTAATAATGAACCAAAGTAGGTTTTTTGTTTTTGAATATTTTTTTTAGTAATATATTTAAATTATTTTTATTTTAAATTAATATCATTAGTTAATTATGAATATAAACTTTTACATTTTTTTTGGTAGACTAAAATATCCTTCCAGAAATTAATGGCAGTGCATTTACTTTACCTCTAAATATCTTCGAATTATGTTTTTATGACTTAGTTCGGTATAGCTGTGAGCCCTTCATATGTTCCAGAAATTCAAAACACGAGTTCACTTACATAAACTAGTTTTGGTTTGCAAGCATTACCTGCCCTTTAAAAACTTTTTTATATTTCCATTCCAAGCTTATCACCCCCACATACAATCGATAACTCCGGCGCATCACCAAAAGTAATACGCCACAAGGGACCCGCATTTGTGTGCCTTTTGACCGTATTTTCCATAAGGTGCCGATACATATCAACCCCAACCCCTTCAAACTACAGTATAAAAGATACAATCTAAGCGATACAAATTCAGTTGCAATTGAAACCTTAAGTTATGCAGATCTAAGGAAAGGAAACCTAAAAACTGCTAAAAAAAGAAAAATTCCAACAGACAACAAGAATCCCTTCAACATGCGTTATTTTCTACTGATCTCCTATGCCCTTCTACTGAGCCTTTTCTTAGGCTCAAGGACTACATGTAAGGCCGATGATAGTCCTGGATTCTTTTTGAAAATTACGAAAAATGTTCCACGCTTGGGTCGACGTTCGGATAAGGAGTTCGAAAGTGGTTTCTTGAAAAACTTCAAAACAATACCGCGCATAGGAAGGAGTGCTGGAAGCGTAAGTATTATTGACTTTTAGTGTTGATAAATAAAATAATATTATCCATCTATTTTTAAAAAGGATCACGATTTAAGTTTGCTCACCAATTGGCTGCGTACGCCGGGCACGAAAACCATTAACAAACGCGTACTTATGGGATCCCTTCCACGCATGTCCGTCGAACGTGAGTTAAGTGTTGTGCAGCCGGTAAATTCCAATACTCTTATGGAGCTGCTCGACAAGGACGCCATACCCAGTGATAATGTGAAATTTGTCCATTGGAAAGATTTCGATCGTGCCTTGCAATTGGATAACGATTTGTACGGCAAAGTCAGTTCGTTGGGCCGCAAACCGGATCAACGTTTGAAGGAGGACATCACAGTGGGCAGCTATGTCCCTTTGATTGGTGGCAATACGCTGGATTCGGATGGTGCCGACTATATGCTCTACAATCGTGGCGAGGGCTTAGAAGGGCCGTATGCCTCGGATTTTTTGCGTTATAGTCGCATTTAGTTTAAAGTTGGGCTAAGGAAAATCTGGAGAACAGTTGGAGACCATTGAATCATTGTATATTTAATTTTTGAGCGTTGTAATAACAAGCTAGGGATGAGTATTATTCTAGTCATATTGAACAAATATATATCCATGGATTAGTTTAAGTGAATTATTGAAATATACGCAAAACAATATCTAGCACGGAATTTATGTGTTATAATCAAAGAGGATACATTTTACAATATGGGCGATATGAGCTTTTTCGAGATAGCGAAAAACAGAGATGAGTAACAGATTATTGCCAAGAAGAAGATCATCGACAATCTTGTACAATTAATGGTCTGTTTTTTTTGGAGGTTTTAGGGTTCAGAATCCAAGAGGATGTTTTTTTTGAGGGTTTTAGGGTTCAGAATCCAAGACGATGTTTTTTTGAGGGTTTTAGGATTCAGAATCCAAGAGTTAGCACTGTTATACGAGTATTCTTCAACAACTCAGAATGTGGAGTGATTTAAAAGTTTTGAGAAAAGTTACTTTTCATAGGCACCCACCGCTCCTGCTTTAAGTAAGTTTATGCAAAATATAAGTGAGACGGACATGCAAGTGGCAAGCACTTACGGTAACTGTTATCGTAATGTGGGTGTCGATGCGAATATGACTGCTGTAGCCGATGGTTGCCACATAATCCAGAAATATCTCAGTCACCATCGATCTCAACAGCTCAACATTTGCTGAACCATGTGCATTTTGCACAAAGACCAAGCATTAATCGCTTACAAGTTTCAATCGAAGGACCAAAACCACACGCTTCTTAGTTACGGCCTTAAAAAATAATTTCTGGCGAAGCGAGGATTATCCTGGTGGCTATGTTGACACGCAAAACCTCCACATCATGGTATAGGAAAATCCGCACGTTATCGTCGAAATGTCAAAGCAACCTCAGAGAGCATCAGTTGGGTGTGGGTTCTTAAGCGATACCATTTTGACCCATTTTCCTTTAAAATGATGAGTGCTATACAGTAGGGTGGAGTGAAATTCAAAAAAAAAAAGTTAACCTCGGAAAGAGATGTAGTCTGGGGTCCTAATGAGGGGAAAAATAAAGAAAAAAATTTAAAAAAAATTTTAGGGGTCGCGCCACTCCCTAGAAATTTGGAAATTATCGCTATTTTGGCGTTGATTTTAGAAAAATCTTAAAAAGTTTTATGTCAATAAATGTTTGCAATAGCGTAAACAATGAAATAAGGGCATGAAAAAATTTAAAAAAATTTTTCTCATTGTTCAAAAATTTCAAAAAGTAAAATAAGTCAAATCGTCCCTTCTTCAGAAAATTGACTGAACAATGAAATCGCCACCAAAGCTACAAATATTAGTCGATTATCCTCATATTTGCCTCAAATACTTTTGTTTGGGCACTGAACAAGCTCAAACTTTTAAATTTCGAATAAGTTAAGTCGTTAATTTTTAGGATTTTTCTAAAATCAACGCCAAAATAGCGATAATTTCCAAATTTCTAGGGAGTGGCGCGACCCCTAAAATTTTTTTTAAATTTTTTTCTTTATTTTTCCCCTCTTTAGGACCCCAGACTACATCTCTTTCCGAGGTTAACTTTTTCAAATTATAAAAAAAGCATGTTTTCACTCCACCCTACTATACAGTGTTCCTGAATAAAATGTTGTGGGAATTCAAAAAGTCAATAAAAATACGAATGTTCGAAATTCTATTGTTCGAATGCGAATTACGAGGGCTGCTATATATATTTCTGGCCTAATAATGCAAATATTTATCATCAAAAATGGTTTTATTGTTTTTCAAAGTATTCTTCAGCATGATTGATACACTTTTGCATGCGCTCAAACCATTTGTCGAAACACTTTTTCCACTCCGATTGAGACACCTCCAAAACATGGTTTTTAAACGCTTCAACAGCATCTTCTCGCGACGAAAATCGTTGACCACGATTTTTTTTCATGATGTGCGGGAATAGAAAGAAGTCATTGGGTGCCATGTCAGGGCTATACGGCGGATGACCCATTCAATTCAACGTTTTGGCCGGTCAAAAAGGCGCTGGTTTGAGCCGATGTGTGAGAGCTCACATTGTTATGGTGTACAATGATTCGCCTTCTCTTCTTCGTTTTTCGAATTTCTCCGAAGATTTCGGGCAACAACATTGTGGTGTACCTACGTTGCTCAAGTGGAATAGTGGCCACATGACCACATTTGCCGAGGAAACAGACGACCATTTGCTTGGAAGTGCTTCTTCCACGAACAACTTTCGTTGGATTTGGCTCGTCTTAGAAGACCCATACGGTCGATTGCTGTTTTGTTTCGGGCTCATACGCATAGATCCATTATTCGTCACCTGTGACGATCTTAAAAACGTCTTTTGAAGAAACGCGATCGTATTTTTTTAAGCGATTGTTAAATTGTGCGGCATCCAACGAGAACAAACCTTTTTTACGGTCAGGTGTTCATGCAATATCGAATGTATACCGGTGAAAGAAACGCCCAAGGATGCCTCTATCTCACGGTATGTCACATGAAGATTTTGTATTATCTTATTATATTATGTTCTCTGGCACAACGGCCGTTTTTGGACGACCTTCGGCTTAGAGCGAGCGTCGGCCACGATTGAATTCATTAAACCAGTTTTTCACAGTGCTATAGGATGTTGCTTCACCGCCATACAAAGATTTAAGTTCATCAATGCACTCTTGTTGTGTAATCCCCGTCGAAAGTTGTGAAAAATGATCACACGAAAATGTTCACGCTGTTTTCGACCAACATTTTGTTCAGTGATAAGGTCTAATTCTGGCTCAACGGCAAAGACAATAAACAAAATTGCCGCATTTGGGCTGAAGAGCAACAAGAAGAGGTTTATCCATTTCAAATGATGATTCATGATGATGGCCGGAACGTAACCGTGAATGGTGCTCGCTATCGCGCCATGATATCATTCTTTATGCCACCTGAAATTGAAGCAAGTAATATTGACGACACTTGGTTTCAACAGGACGGTGACACTTGGTTTCAACAGGACGGTGTCACTTGCCACACAGCTGCTCAAACAATGGATCTATTGAGAGGTCAGCTAATTTCACGCTTTGGACAGGTGAGTTGGCTGCCTAAATCGAGTGATATCACACCTTAAGACATTTTTCTTTGGGGTTACGTAAAGTTCAAAGTCTCTACGACAAACCAGCTACGATTTAGGTTTTGGAAGCCAACATTACGCGTGCCATTAAAGCCATACCGGTCGAAATGCTCGAACGAGTCATCCAAAATTGGACCCTCAGAATGGAAACCCTGAGGCGTAGTTGCGGCCAACATTTGAAGGAAAATATATTCAAAAAGTAAATGTCATAAAATGTTTTTATATTTTTTATTTGTTCTGAAAACATGCCTCTAGATTGATCACCCTATATATACTTTAAATCAGAATTAAGATTTTTTTATGAATATGGCTGTAAGATCGCCTTTTCGTGTCAAAATTTGTCAAACTCCATATAAAATGCTGTAGTGAAAATTGTTTTTGCTCAATATCTGGCATGTTTTTTACAATTGTGGAAACTTTATTTAAATAATGTACATATTAAGGAGATTTTTGTATTTCACTTGGACGAACTTAGTGCCATGCTTAAGGGAAAAGGTAGCTGTGTTTTTTTATTGACGAAAGTAAATTTTCTAGTATTAAAAAAACGTCAGTCGGACAGTCTGTAAATATGGTATCGTTTCACTGAGTTGCCTGCGTCCTGACTGTTCGACTTACTACTTCGTATATGAAAAATCTTGCAATGTTTCGTAGATCGTTAAATGAGTAGAGACCTTGTCGACAGCAGACATATATGGTATTGAAAAGACCAAAAGTCCCACACTAACGACGAAAATGACCAGACGGCGATGTTTATGCTTTAACTTCGCTGACTTAATTTTCCTTCCCGATATGACAAACGACAACAAACGACAACAAACCTGATTTAATTAGCTTGTGGAGTTATATTTACTTTTTCAAAAGTAATAACGACAATTATCATAACAAACAAAAAAAAAAACAAAGAAAAAAGTCGACAATAACATTCTAGGTGATTTGGATAATACTGTTGATTAAATAACTGATTTTGCAGATTAAGGGAAATGTGGCAAGGTTATTGTTGGTTACTGCTTTGCCGACTTACTATACAATATGTGAGCTAACCGTTTATTTTACTAGATGTCGCCACGAGGGAGGTACTGCACTATCTCTATTCGTTGATAATGCCGTAAATTATACTTTATCGTTATACGAGTTCGAATTGTTATTATACTCTCCAACGAAGAGTGGATGGCGTACTAAATTTATCATTTCGTTTGCAACACCTCGAAATATTGCTCGGAGACCCTATAAAATATGTATATTATTGATCGTTGTATTATTCTAAGACGATCTAGTCAAGTACGTCTATGTGTCTGTTGAAAGCACGATAGCAGTTAAACGAATAAATCTAGGATCTTGAAATGTTGCATGATGATGGCTTATAGTCATAAGCCGTTTGGGATTGTAAATGGGCGAAAAAAGTTTCCCCTTAAGGGAAACTTTTTTGAGAGTTTGCTTAGCATATATAAGTAATCAGGCAAAGGTTAAAATTGGTACTCTTTGTTAAAAAGCACTAAACACCTCAAAAAAAGTGCATATTTGATGGACTATTTGGCTCATGTGGCCCAAATGATCAAAACTAGAAGTTTATGCGTAATATGGACATACGGCTCAATAAGTTAAAACTAAAAAACTATTGAAGATATTTTACTACGAATCTAAATATTGATTAATTTTGAAGATTTTAATGTGGATTTATTTTGAAGATTTCTCTACGAATTGAAATATGACTTAAGTGCGCTTAAATCTAACACTACGGAGCCTAGGCGCCCAAAAAAAACGGTTAAAACGAGATATTGTTATTATCACTATGGACATATGTGACAGCGCATAGAGAACGGGACCTAAGGGTCAAAAATCAATTTTCATTTTTTTTTCTTTTTTTTTTTGATGTGCACAACATCTGAGCATCGAATGAGACCGATCCCATGCCCCAAAAGTGTTCCCTCCCAGAGATATGCGCGTTTTATGAAAGTGAAGTCGACGATTCTTAGCGCAAATAGAAAGGGACCTAATCTTTAAAATGGCTCTCCTGAACAAAACTGGTTTTTAGCCCCAGGTCCCTTTCTATTTTGCGCGTCACATATGGGTATTCAAATTAAAGGAAATTCCACCACGAATCCTAATTTGGATTTATATTAAAAATTTACTAAAAGAGTGGGGTTGGACCCAAGTAGCTCAAAAACGACCACTAGTAAATAAGTGAATATGGATAGCCAAATTAACGAAAATTTTGTTAAGAGCATTATTTCTTATGATTCCAATGAGTTGTCAGAAAGTATAGGTCCTAGGAACCATAAAAATATGGCACTATTGATTAAACAAGCGACTTAAGGACCTCGTGGACCTTCGTGGTGTGATGGTTAGTGTGCAAGACTGTCATACTAGTAAATAGAAATTACAATCCTGGTCAGAACATCCACCATGTAAATGCCAGCTACTTTACGAGTAAGAGATTAAACTCTCAGTCATGTAAGAATTTCTCTATAAAATTTATAAGCCATTCGGAGCCGGAGTTTAACAGCAGGTCCTTGTCAGTGACTAAAGTGTAAAAAATGTATCGTGCTCAGTTCACTGATTAAGAAAAGTTCCCCGTTTGTTTCCGAAGGAGAGTTAATGAAACTAAGTAAGTGGAGGCTATAAATATAATTACTGCTATTTTTCAATGTGAATCGACGGTGGAGGGTATAAATTATTCAGTTTGGCCAAACTTAAAACAAACTTAGAGTTATATGTGACCCTTTCTTCTCCAAAGCCGATTAGGGAAAAAAGAAGTTTAAAAGAAAATTTTTCAAGTAAAGAAAACCGCAAAAAATCAAATCAGAACACTTTAAAAGCATCTATCATATTATTTTGCACAAAATAAATTTGCATAACAAGAGCACGAAGTTAAATATTCCGAAATCGGCTTTACAACAACTATAGTTATGATCTTAAGGAGCTGCTTATCTTGAGCTTCGGCGGGATGGCGTCATTTTGAATCGGCAGAAAAGTCTGGCCCACTAAATACCACCATAGATGAAAGCTTGCCCGAACATATTTTGGGTACACTTTACCACTTCTCAGAAATGTTACACTGTGTAGAAACTGTTACCTAGCTTTGCACTAAAGGTTAAAAAATAAATAAGTAGATGTGACCCAAACTTTATTGATTTTTTAACCCGGCTTAACCTTATAAAAAATGGTACTATAAGTTAGTTAAATGGCAAATGTTTGTATCTGCCAAAAATATTTGAGGCAGACCCACATTTTAGCACAGAACTAGCAGCTTATTCCATTTAACGATGTCTGTCTGTCCTTCCGTCAGTCTGCTTTCCATCTAAAGCTTGTAATCAAACTACAAGTCGTAATTGTCGTCCTATCTTCATAAAATATGGCAGAAGTATTTTTTTTTGCCAACTGGCGTACGCTATTAAAATTAATTAAAACTTGGCTCAGAATAAGAAATTTTCAAGCGATTTTAAGCTCTAAAAGTCATATATTGCTTCCAATCTTAATGAACCAAAGATGGACGTAATTCAAATTGAACGAAATCAGTTCAGATTTAGAGATAGCTCCCACACGTTTGATTAACCGATTTAATGTCACTTGATTTAGAAGGAACATTTTACATTAAAATTTAATGAAGTTTGGTACAGTTCATTAGGACCGATCAGTTAATAGCTCAAATACAAATGGGTCCACGTTTTTTTGTATCCCCAGTACAAAGGTACCTCCCGTTTTAAAACAACTCTACAACTACTATTTTATTCCGATAGCGATCAAATTCGGTATAGTACTCGTATACTTGGAAGGGACATAAATACTGTTACAACATTGAACACACCCATTTCAATAGTAGAACTGAACATACCCCGTTAATGTCATATGGGTTTTGAAAGCTAACCTCAATTGCGTTAGTCTGTAACGGGATTTTAAAATTGTTTCAACTTTCATCATGGAGTGGTCAGATAATGAGAACCGCATCGCTGTAATAGCGCTTTTTAAGTGTGAAATGAAAAAAAGGCGATATTTTCAAAACGCTCCGGCCACAAGGGATTAGCCGCATGTTCGTCTACCGATGCATAAAACTGCTCGAGGAGACTGGATATGTAAAAGACCGCCACCGGTCGGGCCGCCAACGCTCTGTTCGAACACCGCATGTCATCAAAGCCGTAAAATCAAGAATTCACAGAAATCCGCTGCGAAAACAGAAAATCATGGCCCGTGAGATGAATATCACGTAAAAGTCCATGAGTCGAATCATCAAAAGAGACTTTCAAACGACGTACCGGACATATATTGACTGCAACTTTAAAAAAAAGGATTGAAAAATGCTAACGTCTTTTGGTGAAGCCCGCTGATAACTTGCACAGAAAAATTTTGGTCACCGATGAAAAAAATTTTACCGTTCAGGAAAAATTTAACGAGTAAATTGATAGAGTGTATGCGCGGTCATCTAAGGAAGCATATGAACTGATCCCAAGGGTGGAAAAGGGTAATCACCCAGCTTCAGTCATGGTTTGGTGGGGTGTCTCTTCTGATGGGGTCACTGACCTGTATTTCTGCGAACAAGAAGTCAAAACATCAGCCAAAGTTTACCAAGAAATCGTTTTGAAAACTGCTGTGAAGCCTCTTAACAATTCCCTGTTCCACAACCAGCCATGAACTTTCCAGCAGGATTCTGTCTAAAACGTCCCAGGCCTGACTTCGAAACAATTGCCAGGGTTTATTTCCTCTGAAGAATGGTCCTCAGGCAGTCCAGATTTGAACCCATTGGACTACAAATTGTAGACGGTTTTAGAGGACAAGGTTTGTCACAAAAGATACCCCAACATTAGATCTCTTAAGACTGCTTTGGTTCGAGCTGTGGCCAATTTGCCAATGGACGAGGTTCGTGCAGCTATTGACGATTGGCTAGTGCGACTTAAGGCGTGCGTAAAAGAAAAAAAGGCGGACATTTCGAATAAGTAGATTCTCTTTGGATACAAAATACATCAATAAACATATTAAAAAATATTTGGTCCAAAAACATTCGGTACTTTTTATTTTACAGCATAAAACGTGTGTAACAGTATTTATGTCCCTACGAAGTATAACGATGGATAAACAACCAATTTTGGTTTTTGGGGCAAAAAAGGGCATCCAGGGTACGTGAATATAAGGGTTAATAAAAACTATATATAAAATGTTCTCACGTAGCTAAAAATAAAATTATTTTTTCAATTGGGCTAAATTTAGGTGACGTGAATATATGGATACAATATAGTTAATGTATTTGCTCTCCCATGCAAATGTGACATTAGGAGTATTTTTTAAAATCTGGGTTAATTCAAAGCCCGTTTAAGGGATCCAAGAACCTGTTTTCAATTTTCTGCACATTCAGAAGTGCAGGGTTCATTCCACAGCGCCAGTTCTGCTTTCCAAAAGTAGCCCACTGGCCACATTATATCACAACCACTACCTTCATACCAAGAAAGGAGAGGTTCTTACCCATTTAAAGTTTGAGAATAGGTTAAGGTCATTTCGATCCTAAGGCCTCTAATCATTCTATATTGTTTAAAGACGGTCACGCCCGACTTTACCTTTTTTTTTTTGCTAATTTCCGAAGGTTTATAATTATTTGATATTTACCTTCCTACTCAGTTTAAGCTTATTATCAGGATATTTCATAATTAGCCATAATTGAAGTTGAATAAAAAGGAATTTAAGCTTAGAGTATTGCGTGCTAGAAAGAGGTAAACGTTTTTCAAAGTCTTATCTAATTTTATACAAAGGCACTTCCAAATTTATGTTAGGATCCCTTATTAAAATTTTCATAATTACAGAACATTTAAGCCAACTAGAATTTTAATAATTACAGTATATTTTAGCCGACTAGATTCTCGCAATTGTTCAAAGAAGTATTTACCATTTGGATTAGTGCAATTATAAAATAACACCTTTCTAAGCAATACTTTTAAAATTACTCCTGTCTTTCGAATTATAGCCCACAAAGGTGCAAACCACTTAACACTCGTAATTATAGACGATTATGTTTTGGCTAGAGAAATTCTAATGCCCAGCACAACATTTCGGCTTTTGGGAAGATGCACATGCCAAAAAGGGACACTTGACTGAACACTTGATGGACAGCTGTAAGGGGATATTGCTACAAGAAATATGGAAAAAATGGCACCCACGAAAATACAAACAAAAAGAAAGTGAATGAGAGATGAAAGACAAGGTGTGAGTGCATGACTGACCAGTCTTTTTTTTGGCACAGGTGTGAAAAGTATTAAAAATGGCAGACATAACAGTGAAAGTAAAATTTGTTTATTCTACATTGATGGGCCAAGGAATACATCTGTAGGTGTACATCAATGTATTCATATACGTTCTTAATTCCCTTGAACTTCTTTCAAACACATTTACATACATAATGTGGTATAACTACTTATATTTCTCAATAGATATTAGTCGATTTATTTTTATATCACGCGTGATCGATCCATTTCGAGGTTCCCTACTTTTTTAAAGAAAAAAAGAACACAGAAAATTCAAATTGAATGGGGAATTTTTATTATCATTTGAAAAAACATTCTTTGGCATTTATTTTTTGAAGACTATGTCTATCAAATATTGGCCTCAGATGAACGTCTCAGATGGTCCATCCGTTAAATCCAATTTTCGATGACTCGTTCGAGCATTTCGACTGGAAACTGGCGAATGACACGCCTGATGTTTTGCTCCAACGCCTGAATCGAAGCGGGTTTGTCCGCATAAACTTTAGACTTTACATATTCCCACAGGAAAAAGTCTAACGGTGTGATATCACACGATCTTGGTGGCCAATCGACCGGTCCAAAACGTGAAATTATCTGCTCACCGAAGTGTTCTCTCAATAAATCCCTTGATTGATGCGATGTGTAGGAAGTGGCGCCGTCTTGTTGAAACCAAATGTGACAGCGCATAGAGAAAGGAACCTAAGGGTAAAAAAATCAAATCTTTTTTTGATGTAGACAACATCTGAGCATCGAATGAGACCGATCCCATGGCCCAAAAGTGTTTCCTCCCAGAGATATGCGCGTTTTATGAAAGTGAAGTCGACGATTCTATGCGCAAATAGAAAGGGACCTAATCTTTAAAATGGCTCTCCTAAACAAAACTGGTTTTTAACCTTAGGTCCCTTTCTATTTTGCGCGTCACAAATGTCGCCGAAATCACGAGCTTCAATTTCAGGCATCAAATAGTCGGTTAACATGGCACGATAACAGTCGCCATTGACGGTTACGTTCTCACCGGCATCATTTTTGAAGAAATATGGACCGATGATTCCACCGGCAAACAAACCACACCAAACCGTTGTTTTTTCTGGATGAAGTGGCAGCTCTTGAACCTCCTCTAGTTGCTCTTCGTCCTAAATGCGGCAATTTTGCTTGTTTACATAGCCATTGAGCCTGAAATGGGCCTCATCGCTGAACAAAATTTGGCTCCAAAACGTCGGCTCTTCTTGGAACCCATAGATTGGAGCCCATAGAGCGAAGCGATGTCGCTTGGGAACGTCGGGCGGCATCAGTTCTTGCACAAGCTGTATTTTGTACGCTTTCTTGCACAAGCTGTATTTTGTACGCTTTCAATTTATGACATCAACGTAAAATGCGACAATTCTTTCCATACGTCAGTCCGAGTTGCTGCGAACGGCGCCGAATCGACTCTCCACGGTCTTGGTGAACACTCTTAGCTACGGCCGCTACATTTTCTTCACTGCGTGCTGGGCGTGGTCTATTCGGTCGAATATTATCCAATAATGAATGGTGGGTGTCAAGATGGGTGATGGTGTTGCGAATATTACGCAGAATATTAGACCGATTATGTTGACCATAAGTTGAACGAAGTGCACGAAACACTTTCCTCACAGAACGTGAATTTTCGTAATAAAGTTGAACGATTTGTAAACGTTGTTCAGGCGTAAGTCTTTCTATGATGAAATGCCAAATAATACTAAACAAAACTAACATGACAGCATGATACGACTCACACCTGATCTGTCAAAAAAAGGCTATTGAAAAAAGAATCTCTACTTGGATCACCCATTATATACGTATATAAGTATAGATCGAAAAGTGTTCTTGCATGTATGTTCACAAATTTTTAGTCTGTATTCATTGTTACAATAGACCAAGGGGTTGTAACCTATTCTGATCCAACTGACGAAACAAAAGACTTAAGCTGCAAACCTAGTTTTAAACTAAAATTGTACAACGTGACGATTGACGACATTTCAGTGTAAAATCGCTAAAATTGAACATTTTTAAAAACTTATAAATGATGTGGAAAAAAGAGGAAGCCATATGCAGATTTGGAAATGTTTATCATGACTAACCTCAGGAAGCGATAAGTTTATAAGTACAGTAAGAAAAATATAAGTGCTTTCGGTGCTTTTGCAATAATTAATGAAGACAAAAATATTTAGGCAAAGATCGACATTACAGCCAGATCAAGGAGAGGAAAAATAGAAAAAATAATTTGGTTGATTACTTTATAAATATGAGTTTTCATTGAATTAAACATTACGTAGTTCACAGACCAAAGCGATGGTTTTATGTTATATTTTATTTTACTCATATTCAACTAATGCACTAAGTACAAAGTAGTTATTGATAAGTCGCCCTTCACCAGGACCAAGACATGTGGTTTTGTGTGCATAAATTCATCGCTGACTGAATTTCCAATTTGAGAAACAACATGAACTTTGTGAGAGTATTTACTCGTAAATAAAGTATTCAGTCGTAAGCTTCTAATGTGAAGACTGCTCAACTTTTATTTTCCAAAATGACGATTTTGACGATGTTTTCTGGATTTTAGTTGGCAGACTTGTATCCTAGCATTTAATTCGTTCGTTAGCAGTGCTGCCAGGTAAATTTTTCGAAAAAGCGTCAAATTTGAGAACAAAAATTGTTAAAATCGGCAAATGATAAAAGAAATATTGTCATGCAATAAAAATGTTTAAAAAAATAATTTTTTTACAAAAATGTTCACAAAATATTGTCAAAACGACGAAAAATCTTCACTTCTGGCAGCACTGTTCGTTAGGCATTTTATTGTTTTTTTACTCCCCAGCATGATATTGCTTTTAAATGCGTGCCAATGATTTGCAAATATATTTTATTATACAATCTATGCGCTTAATATGAATTTTATATTCAATTAATAGTAATAAAATAAAAACGAAGTAGGTGTAATAGCTGCTAGTCCTCCACAACAAAAAAATATTGTTTGAAGCTTTTTAAAAAAAAAACACACGCGCTTGCACAGTGTTTTGGAATATAAAATGCCAAAAAGCCGGTTGTATTTCAGAGTGGTGGGGATTGGTTTAAAATAGTGTAAGCTTATTTGCTGAACATATCATAATTATTTCTGTACGAGCCATGGCTTAAAGGGAGACTAGTTAAAATACTTCAAAAGGGCGTGGTAGTTGGACCTATTTTTCTCTTGTGGTACCAAAAAGGCCTAATTGGTCCGAAGAAAGATTAGCTAAAAAAAGATGAACATATAATTATTCAAAAATAATTAAATTTCAATACTTGTACAATAAAGAAGGTAGTGTGTTAGTGACGATTTTTTTTCTTGGAAACAGCGATTGTTTTTTTATTATGAAATTTGCGGATTTCTTAACAGACATTTAATTTTAATTTTCTCTATAATACTTATACAACAGCAATTGTATACCCGAAGACTCTTCCGTAATTGGACTCCATCGGACGGAGAATTCAAAGTTTATAGTAAACAGTCCTAGTTGTGGAGGCAGTTTCCTGCAACATATCCCTTTGTGTTATGTTTTATAATTTTTGGGACACAAATATTCTTTCTTGCCACATCATTTTCGAACACTGTGAGTTATTACAAATAAACCAAACGTTTTACAAGTCGTAACGAATTGTTTTTTGTTTCTTTTACTTTTAAACGACTAAGAAAAAAATGCAATTATCACAAAAATGCACGAAAAAGGCAGTAGAGAAACAAGTCATGAACATGCTCACGATATTAAGAGCCATAATCAAGTGCTAATGGCAAACACTTGATATGCCATGAATGTATGAAATATTTTTTCTTATTGTCCGTAGTTGTTGCGAAGATCTACGAAAAGTCGTTTAGAACATTTCAAACCATTTAGTGGCAGAATTCCTTTATAAAAAACAGGGCAACAATGTTGTTGAATTTGATTTGCAATGGAAATTCGCTTAATATATCCCAAGAAACACAAATCAGATGTGGTTGGATTAAAAGTGGGCTTTGTTTGGCGAATTTTACGAGTTTTTAAAAACAACTCCATCACCGGCAAATTTATACAGACCTTAGTATGTTTCATGGAATTGAGACTGTATGTGCACGCCAGAGTCACAGTAAAGGTGTAATAAAAGCTATGAGGGGATTATAAAAAAAACTAGAGAAACAATACGCCATTACAATTTCGAAAGAATGTTGAGATTAGCCAAGAAAAGTATTTTAAATGAATATGTTCTCTTAAGACGAAGTGGAGGAAATCTGTAGTTATCTTAGCAAACAACATGGTTGTGCCTTGGTTTGTTCTCTAAACTTTCCTGGGAACGAAATACTGAAGAAATACTAAGGTAAGCCTTACGGACCTTTTATACCGGCAATACGACATTGGAGTCTACAACCATGAATGATATCTTAAAGTCGCATCTCTCAAATCTTACAAAAAACCAAAGATTCGTCTGAGCGGCGACCTCAAAATATTTTGGCTAAGAAGAGCAACAGAAAGAAACTAGAAAAAGGTGCAGCACTATGGTACTTTTATACCCGAAAAGGACATTAGGGCCTACAACCAAGAAAGTTTCATTGGATTTATATGACGATCTCAAAGTCACATCTCTCAAATCTTACCAAAAAACCAAAGTTTTCTCTGAGCGGGGAACTCAGGATATTTTGGTGGACTTCAGTGGCTGAGAGAAGCAACATAAAGAAACTAAAAAAATGGTGCAGCCTACCTGCTTTCTGAAAAAGAACTACTAAGGAAAGCCTTATGGACCTTTTATACAAGCAAAAGGACATTGGGGTCTACAACCAAAAATGATGCATTAAATTTATATGACGATCTCAAAGTCACATCTCTCAAATCTTACCAAAAAACTAAACTTTAGTTTGAGCGGGGATCTCAGGATATTTTGGTGGACTTCAGTGGCTAAGGAAAGCAACATAAAGAAACTAGAAAAAAGTGCAGCGTGCCTGCTTTCAGAAGAAGAAATACTAAGCACATCCCTACGGTCCTTTTATATCGGCAAAAGGACATTGGCGGTCTATAACCAAGAATAATACATTGGATTTATATGATGATCTCAATGTCATATCTCTCAAGTCTGACTAAAAAACCCACAGAGGTCTTGTGGTATATGTACGTAATGACATAGTGTTTCAGAGCCAGCAACACTTGAACTCACAAGATCCAGAATTTAACTTCCTTTGGGTTAAGTTCAGGATTGGAACACACATACTACATTTTGTGTTTATTTATAGAAGTCCAAACTCGGAAAGGGAGGCTTCCCTTAACGGCTTTGACGCCCTTTCCGATTCAATATCGAAAGTTTTGGAGAGTTATCCGGACAGTGAAATTGTCGTTGCTGGAGATTTCAATGTCCATAATTCCGCCTGGCTTTCACATTCGAGCCATACAATTCCGGAGGGCCAATACGCCGAGCTCCTCGCCGCGCAAAATGACTTGAAACAACTAGTGAATGAACCGACACATATTACGTGTGTAGAAGGGCACCAACATAACATTCTTGACCTTTACTTAACTTCGCACCCTGAAAAGTACGAAGTTAATGTACTTGCACCTCTTGGTAACTCCGATCACTGCATTGTTTCAGCATCCTTTCCGTATTCCGCTCTTCGTGTCGCTTCGATACCAGCCCCAAAGCGGACAATATTTTTCTACGAAAAGGCACGTTGGGATGAGCTCAACCACTTTTTCCAGCATTTCAATTGGAAACTTTGCTTTCTTGATAACGACGTAAATGCTGCGGCTGAAATGATCCAAAACATAATTTTATCTGGTATAAAGACTTTTGTTCCAAATAAAACCTTTTCAACCTTGCTTACCGTGCGGGAGTTTTCCCAGCGTGTTGGAAGGTTGCGAACGTCCAGCCGATCCCTAAAAAGGGTGAAGCCAATAATCCTGCGAATTATCGGCCAATTGCGATTTGCTCTGCGCTCTCCAAGGTAATGGACCACCACCCTCTTGTGAGGTATTTAGAGACCAACGACTTGCTGAGTGATCGACAGTATGGCTTCCGTAGAAACCGCTCTACGGGAGACCTGTTGGCGTTCTTGTCGGAGCGTTGGAGTCGGTCTATCCACCAGTTTGGTGAGAGTAAGGTCGTGGCTCTAGATATCTCCAAGGCCTTTGATAGAGTCTGGCACGGTGCACTCATATCAAAGCTGTTCGCTATTGGTGTCAGTAATACGTTTGCTCGGTTTATATCGAGCTTTCTTAGAGATCGCACTATTAGAGTTGTTGTAGATGGGTTCTCATCCAACACACATAGGCTGACCGCAGGTGTACCACAGGGCTCTGTCCTTTCTCCCTCTTTGTTTCTTATTTTCATTGACGATCTATTGGGTCAGACCGTGAATCCAATCTACTCTTTCGCAGATGATAGTAACCTCTGTCATTCATATTCATTCGACCGTAGGCCGAGCCTTCAAGATATTGAAGACAAAAGGCGAATTATGGATGAGACACTTGGCCGTGATCTACTTGCCATTTCCGAATGGGGTCGAGTGAATAGAGTAGATTTTAATGCACGTAAGTCACAGTGCTGCTTGTTGTCTCACAAGCAATTCGCTGACCCAACAATATCATCAATCTCTCTCGATGGTACGGATATTGAACAATCAGAAGCTTTCGATGTTCTGGGCATGAAAATACAATGTGACGCTCGTTGGGCGAGACATGTATTCGAAGTGTCGAAAGAAGCACTCAAGTGCATAGGCTTTTTAAAGCGGTGCAAGAAATATTTCACTCCTTTTGATCTTTTCAATATCTATACAACTTACATCAGGCCAAAGATGGAATACAACTCCCATATATGGGCAGGTGCTCCAAAATCATCCTTGGAGCTACTTGACCGTGTTCAAAGGAGAGCGATGGTGCTGATAGGTGACAGTAGGGTATCCAACTCTATTGTTTCCCTTGAGCATCGTCGGAATGTGGGTTGCGTGACGCTGTTCTATCGTTACTTTCATGGTGTGTGTTCATTAAACATCCGTCGCCTTATTCCTGACGTGAGGATGTTCGGCAGGGATACGCGACTTTCTAGGAATTCACACCCGTTTGTTATCGATTGGCCAGTTGACCGCACTATACACTACAGATCAAATTCGTTTTTCGCTCGTACAGTCCGTATGTGGAATCGACTTCCGGCAAATGTATTTCCCACTAATTGCGACATCCAGAAGTTCAAGGCAAGCGTCAACAAACATTACTCCCTCTTTCCCCCCTCCGATCCATTAATTTCCACTCGCCAACGCAATGCACCGCATGTATAGGGGGCATCCCCTGAGAGTTGGTTATTTAAAAAAAAAAAAAAAAAGTTTAGTCTAAGTGTGGATCTCAGGATATTTTGGTGGATTTCAATGGCTAAGGAGAGCATCATAAAGAAACTAGAAAAAAAATGAATGGAAGAAATATCGGGAGATTAATATAAAGGTATTTTTTTCAATACGGGTTTTTTCACAGATTACGCGTGAGTTGTGTTAAGCTTTAATGTTTTTTCTTTTCAGTATTGTTTGCCATTTGCAGGAATTGAAGCCTAATGATGCGGGTTTCAGTGATTGGGCTCTTTAAAAGCCCGAATAAGATCCGCTGTTTTCATCAAAATTTTGTTCACTGATGAGGATCATTTCTGGCTTAACGGCAACGTCAATAAGCAAAATTGCCGCATTTGGGCTGAAGACCAATCAGAAGAGGTTCAAGAGGTGCCATTACACCCAGAGAAAACCACGGTTTGGTGCGGTTTATGGGCTGGTGAAATCATCAGTCCATATTATATTAAAAATGATGATGACCAAAACGTTACCGTGAATAGTGCTTGCTATCTTGTCATGATATCGGACGTTTTGCTACCTGAAATTGAAGCCCGTAATCTTGATGACATATGGTCATTTTGAAAAGCAGAAATTTTACGTTTTGGACCAGTGAATGAATGACTTAGATCGTGTGATGTCACACCTTAAGACTTTTTTCTTTGGGGCAACGTGAAGTCCAAAGTCTATGCTGACAAATCAGCTACGATTAAGATTTTGGTAACCAACATTACGCGTATGATTAACACCATAACGGTCAAAATGCTTGAACGAGTCATGCAAAATTGGACCCTCAGAGTGGAAACCCTGAGGCGTAGTTGCGGCCAACATTTAAATAAAATATAAAAAAAATCAATGGCATAAAATGTCCTTTCGAATGAACAATAAAGATACCACACTTGATTTAAATTTTTGTATTATTTTTGGTTTTGAAAAAAATACCTCTATATTGATTTCCCGATACTAAATCTTAGCCCGAAGCACATGGCAGCCATAGCAGTAAAAAGATTGATGGCAGTAGCCGAATAGATCAGTGGGAGATCGGACATTCCGCCTTCAAAACATTTACTTGAAAAATTATCCTAAGATGATAGAGCACATTTCTATTAGAGACTTCAATCCAAATGCTTGCCTTTTCTAAGCATTCCCTTTTAGTTTGTTTTTTATTTGCTATTGTTTTTCAAATCCCGATCAATGGAGAAATTGCAATTTATAAAATAAAAATAAATCTACGTTCGAAAAATAAATCTACTATAAAGCAATTAGATGGCCCTTGGGAGTTGTAGTAGATAATCACCTTAATAACATTAATTAAGCGCTAAAAATCTAGCTATTAATTATCGGTTGATATGAACCTACGGAGATTGTAGAGCTTTCTGGAAGAACTTACATGTGTGAGGTTGAGCAATGAAGGTGCTGCATATAGATCACAGTTTAATATAAGTTATTTATTTTATTCGTGGATGAAATCTTATTGAAACTTCAACAGTGAAGTTGATTATGTAAAAATGTTAGTTAAAATTAGAATAAGCAGGAATTCAATCGGTTTAGGCCTAAACTTTGAAATTCTATTTAAAGGTTTTAAAAAAACGACAATGTTGGAAATATTAGAATTGAAAAATTTCAAATTAGAGAATTGAAGGTGTTTCTAGTTATTCAAGACACTTTTTTTATTTTATCAAAGAATTCAATTTATTTCGTTAGAGGCCAATTGCTTTTTATGGACGACAAATCATCACTGTTCTTTTGTAGAACAGAATATGTGACGCGCAAAATAGAAGGGGACCTAAGGTTAAAAATCAGTTTTGTTTATGAGAGTCATTTTAAAGATTGGGTGCCTTTCTTTATGCGCTTAGAATCGTCGACTTTACTTTCATAAAACGCTCATATCTCTGAGTGGGAACACTTTTGGGGCATGGGATCGGTCTCATTCGATGCTCAGATGTTGTCCACATCAAAAAAAAAAAAATTTTTTACCCTTAGGTCCCTTTCTCTATGTGCTGTCACATATAGATTTGCATTGAGCTTCTTTGTAAAACAAAAGACTTAAGAAGCAAGCGTGCGTAAATGTTTTTTCGATATTGTGATTGAAACCATTTGCTGGAGTATACCATGTGATCTGAGAAAAACAAAATACTACAATGATGAACGAATAGCATTATTCCTATAAGAGGTCTTTTAAGATGATACAAGGGCATATCAGTAATTCCTTGACTTTTCGAATAAAACACAGTTTTCTTGCAAAAAAAATATTTTCCAAAATAATCCCCTTTTAGCTCGACACTTAGTACAACGTTTCTTTAATTTATGCATCCCTTCCAAAAAATAGGATTTTTCGAGGTCCAAAAAATAGGCATTTGTTTTATCAATAATTTCATCGTTGGAGCTAAATCTCTTTACACCAAAGGCATTTCTTTAGGTTTGGAAATAGGAAATAGTCACTGGGGGCTAAATCCGGAGAATATGGAGGATGAGGTACCAATTCCTAACCTAATTCATGCAATTTTGCCATTGAGACTGCACCCGTGCATTAGATTGATGAAAAATAACTTTTTCTTGGCCATATGGGGTCGTTTTTGTAAATTCTTGTTTAATCGGTCCAATAAGTTGGCCTAATATTCGCCATTTATTGTTTTTCCCTTTTGAAGGTAATCGATGTGGATTAACCCGCGTGCATCCCAAAAAACTATTGCCGTCACTTTATTGTCACTTTGGCCTTCTTCGGAGCCGGTGCACCCGGAGAAACCCATCATTTAGACTGCTGCTTGGTCTCCGAAGTGTTGTAATGGATCCAAGATTCATCCACAGTTACAAAAAGCCACAAAAATTCATTTGAATTGTAGATAAATAACTCCAAACAATCCTTTGAAGTTGTCACAAGATTATATTTATGGTCAATTGAGAGCAAACGCGGCACGCATCTAGCAGACAGCTTTCTTAAGCCCAACTGATCATGTAATATCAAAAGCACTCTGCCATGCTTATGGCATCAACAATCTTACGCACTTTTACTCTTCGATCGGCCAACACCATATCGGGGATTTTTTCGACATTTTCGGGTGTATTGACCTCAATAGACTGTTCAGAACGTTCCAGCGTCATTTGTACTTGGGCGACCACAACGAAAGACAATAAATTTCAATTACCATTGAAATCTATGGTGCAGAGTCCCCATCGTATTTATCAAGCTTTTCCTTTTTTTATTTTACCTTGCTTTGATTTCAGCAAAAAATAATGTTTAATGAGCACTCGAAATTCACTTTTTTCCATTTTTAACAAAATCCACGAAGTTGTACGAGTATGTTTTGAACAGCTGTTAAACACAAACCAACTGACGGAACTCTCTAAAAATTTGACAGTAGTCTATTAACAGATGGAACTTGATAGGAACAGTGTTGCATTTCATATAACTACGAGAAAAGTTAGAAAATCCCGGATTTATTAATATGCCCTTATTTCTTTTTCAATTGGCAATCGCTATGGCAAGGGCTATGAAAATAAATTGGCGTATTTGATCACTCAAGAATCAAAGCCATGATGTTCAGAAAGTTTTACATTTCCATTAAAGTCATAACTTATAATTATACTTTTTACTGTGGCCGTTTTTTAGATGAAATTGAAAGTACATATTCCGTTAACGGATTACGAAAATATCTTCAAAAAAATAAATTTCCTAAACGGAAGGAGATTTAAAGAATTTTTCTATACGAAACATAAACTAAATTGGCAGTTTTTTCTTTTAAATCAATAAAAAAATTGACAATTTCACAAAAATGCATGAAAAACGCAGTAGAGAGAAAAGTTAAGAACATGCTTTTTATATTAAAAACCATTACCGAGTGATAATGGCAAACACGAATATGAGACATTCCATGTCAGACCGAACATCTTTATTACAACTCCTCTAACAATTTCTTTTTTTATTTTTTTATTTTAAAAATTTGTTTTTATTTTTAATTTAAAGTATTTAAATCTTCAAACAAGTCGAAAAATCTGAAGAACATATTTTCTTAAAGCTCAATATAACCTTAATATTCTCTGCAAATTTCAGAATGGAAGTCGAATGGATTCTAGTTTTTCCGATTTTTTTCCATTGTAGTATTACGAAAAAGTAATTTTCAATTTTATTTTTTTTAAGTAATGAAATAAAATAGATTTAATGCAAATACAGTAGATTATTTTTAGACTTTTAACAGCTTTTAAATAACAGTTTTTATTTTATTTTATTTAATATCTAAGAATTTATAGGATTGTTTAAGTTTAAATGACACTAGTTTACAAAAAAATAAGTCAGTACGCGGCGTAAAAGTTAACAAAAATCATATAAGCAATGGATGACCGTTAAGAGAACTTCTCTGGAAACCATTCAATCAGAAGCTAAGGAGACAAGCTACGTCGTTTGTTTACCCATTTTTACATTGCCAAACAACAAAGCAACTTTTTTCATAGGAAGATAGTGGAAAATAGAAATTAAGTTAAAAAACAAATTTAAAAAAATAACAAAAAAAATAAATAAAATAAGAATTTTTTTCAAAAAGAAGGTTTAAATACCTTTCACATAAATAATCCATTGACTAGTTTTAAAAAAACATCTGTTTTAAAGATGTCATGTCAGATGGCATTTCAAGATTTTGACGATTTTCAAATGCCCATAACCTTGTTAAAAACAAATTTGTAATTTTTTTCTGAAAAGACGTGTAAAATATTTTTTAATGAATACTTATTATAATTTTGAAAATAATCGGAGACATCAAAGTAAATTTTTAGCAAAAATCGTAATATACTCGTAAACCATCCTAAAATCAAGCATAAACCGCAGGGGTTTGCAAATAAAAAATATCGATACGGCCGTCCGAGACAACGTTTGCAACAAGATAGACGCCCAATTCTTCACGCAATAAAAGCTGTCCCCCTTAATATTGTTTTTAAGAAACAGAAGCAGACGCCCATTAAACTAACGAAGTAAACTCTACTGATCAAGATATATGGCCCGATTACCTTGAAAAACGCCCTTCATATCCGTTGTGAAGAAAAAAAAGAGATCAGATTTTGTTAAGAAGCATTTAGACAAGCCAGATTTATTTTAAAACAACGCTGTTTTTAATGTCGTGTCAAAACAATTTTTGGACCAAACGGAGCAAATTAAGAATTGAAATATCCTAACAAGGAAATGCAGAAAAAACATAATCCATACATTCAGGCAAAACGACGATAACCAGGGTTTAAAATGCTAACGCAATTTTAGTCAAAAGTACAGAATTTGTCAATTAGTTTTAGCATAAAAAAGTCAAAACTAATATGCGAACAAATGCTAAAACTAAATTAGTCGTAATATTCAGTTAGCGTTAGCAAAATAAACTAACGCTAACCAAAATATGCATATATTATTAGCAATGGAAGAAGGAGCAACTGCTGATTTTGCTAACGTCTTTGCTCGACTTGTGTGTTTGGTTCGGTTTTTGTGTGTAACCGAAAATTGTGTTCGGCTCGAGTACGGTGTTGCCTACCTTTGATAGACAATAAGTTGTGTTTTTAAAAAATCGCATGAACAATATTGCTGTGCGTTTCTGTAGCTGTTAAAGGTATATATATATAAAAACAAGTGAAATTAATAGCACAGAAATAATTCGAGGTAGGTACTCGTATATATTTACATATTGTTTATACATATAATATAATGTTATGTACAATGTCTAATAAATCACTGCATAATGGAGTCCACATGGTTAGATCCGTTTAACTTCCAACGGGAATGTTATATGTTCCACATTTAACATTGGATTGAGGATATGCATAACGAACTATGAAAATGCTGAAATAATAAATAATCGTAGAATAAATATTATGACTGTTTAACCTAATATTCTCAATATTTTTCAAACATACATATTGAGCGTTTTAATAGAAAAATAGTCCATCATTTAGGCGTTTATTTAGGGCATTCGTTCAGAAGTTATTGACACTGTTCGAAAACGGACAAAGAGAGAAAATAGAAACACTACGAAAGCGTGCTATTGCTCTTTTGACTCATTCACTCATTGACACTCAGATACTCTGGAAAATCTTTTATTAGTAAAGCTTAATCCTGAGTTTCTGCATACAGCCATATCCGAACTTGACCATTGTGCTGATGAATAAATATTCTGTACAATAAGATTCCGTTTATTATAAAAAAATGAATTATTTTTATTTTCCATATTCAACTAATCTCATTTCCTTTTGAATGTTCTTTCAAACTAAAATTAATTTATATTTTTTTTTTCAACTAATGAGTTTAACAATTTTTTAATTTTTGAAGGCTATTTATTTAAAAAATCTTGTATCAAAAATCCCCACTACGGTACCACTATTGGATACTTTGCGTCATGTTCCGTTGACAACACTGAAACCAGCTCAAATTTTTTGCTAACGAAAAATGGTTAGTCAAAATTAGCAAATTTTTAGCAGCACATTAGTCAATTGTGGTTAGCAGAGGTGTGTCCTTTTTTTGACTAACGCTAACGCGAGCTAACATTAGTCGGACATTAGTTTTAGCTCTGGCTTGTGGAAAAGATTGTTAGTATTAGTTTAGCAAAATGATGCTAATGGTTAGCGGACTGGTGCTTTTAAACCCTGACGATAACAGTATGTTTAAGAAATGTATAGACATCTGGATCTTAAAAGCATGAGCTAATAGAAGGTACAATAAACAAACATGTGTACTTGCAAATTTTACAGAATCATTTTAAGCACAGTGCAGTGCAATTGGACTTAAAAGTACTGTGCAATTGCGTTTAGGAGGAAAAAAAGATTTTTCAATAAATAACATTGCATATTTGGTTAAGAAAACTTTTTTGTTTGCTATTGCCAAGAAGTACATAAACCCCCGCAATCTCCAGACCTAAGCCGAATGTAGCATATTAAAAATGTAATGGATTCGTTAACATAATAAGAACTCTTCGAAAGGCATAAAAATGGAAAATTGTACCACAATTCGTTGTTGATGCGTGAACTACCTTTTTAACTGTAATTGTTGCGAAGATCTACGAATCAGAGTTCTGGCAATTTTTCTACGCCCAAAACCATAAACGAATCTTGGCAATTTTTCCTTGCTAAAAGATATTCCGAATTTTGGCACTTTTTTCTAAAAGAAAAAATGTAAGATTTCAGGAAATTATTTGCAATAAAATTGTTTTCATATTTTGGCAATTATATCTAAGCGAATAATCTTTATAATTCTAGCAGTTTATTTAAAATGCAAAAATATTATTCAGAATTCTGTACTTTTTTTATAATCCTCAGAAATTTGGTTTTGTTGTCAGTGGTAGGCAGTAAAACGATACAAACAATTAACGTTTCCATAAGAAATGTTTTGTGCATAAGACAAGGGGAAAAAATTAAATTTTAGCATTTGAAATGAAAATTTTAAAAAGAACTCCGTACTGGCCTTAAATAGAAAAATCGCCAAAATTCTAATCGAAAAATTCGCAACTTAATCTAATGGAAAAATTCTTAAAAAATCAAAAGGATTTTTGTCAATTTTTCTCAAGCGAAGATGAACGAAATATTGGCAAATTTTTCTAAACAAAAAAATTGTTTGAATTTAAAACCAAAAAAAATCTTCTAATTTTGTCATTGATTTGTTAAAATCTTCAAAAAAAAATGCCTTTTTCAAATTTTTTTAATGTACAAATTTTTAAATTTTAAAAAATTGATCTGCGTTAATTGTTGTTAAATTGGCTTGTCATTAATAAAATTCTTGTTAAAATTCCATTTTTTTTCCTTAATTAGATGATCATTATTTTGGAAACGTCCAATCATTCTTTCTAGTTCATTTTTGCCAAATCATTCAAAAATAATCAATCTTAGACATATTTTACGAGCTGTGGTATTCCAAGTAAATTGTAAATAAACAAATACTAAACATAGTTAAACAAAAATTAATGGCTATCATCAAAGAGAGAGAAGGGGATTTAAGAAATTAACACCACACAGGAGGTGTAAAAGGATTATGAAATGAAACATAAATGTTTCATATAATAATATGGCCAATACAGAATAGACTTATGTAGTTGGTGAAAGAATTGAAAATAAGTACTTGAAGTTCAAGAGAAATTCCCAATTGATATCTATGAAATCGCATTAAGACCAGAGCAGAAGGGAGATATTAAGAAAATCCCCTTTGTTCGCGGACAATGGCTGTTGGACAACAAGTGTGGTGCGGTAATCTCTTCCTCTTTATGTTATTGCCCAGGGAGAAAGTCCCTTAGAGAGACACACGCAACATAAGGTAATGCAGCCGCAAGGACCTTTTCTTTCGGTGTGTTATAACCACATTATCACCCTTGGGACAATAAAAGGTGGTAACCGCACATCGAAGGCACACAAAGGACTAACAAAGTCTTTTTGTAGTTTATGACTAATTTTGAGTCACCTTTTATCTAATCTTACAGCACTAGCAGAGCCAGAGAAGTTAAGCAAATTTATGATCCTTGAAATATTACGCACACGAACGCTTAGGTGAGTGCACAGGAAGAGACAAGGTCCTTTTTCTTCTTGTAGGAGGTGGGAAAAAAACAAATCGTAAAAATGTTTTATGACTAAAAACATGCGGTAGGTCGGGCTGCTTTTGAAAATGAATTTTTCATAATTTTCCACAAAAAAAACTCCCAACCGGAAAAAATGAGGCGTTAGTAGAGGGAACCTTCTTATGTTTTATTTTCATAATTTCTTTTTTGTCTGAGCGCTTTGTTCTATTCTCTTGGCCAGATCGTTAGAATTTATGGCTTTTCAATTAACACCTCGTATTGTTTCAAGTCGACCACATTGTCTAGGGGGTCCTTAAGGGAACGTTGATATTTTTACGAGATCTTCCGCTCGATATCTCTGTCCGTCCTACCCGGCTGGTTACACCAATCTAATATTTTGTGTAATAATAAGAATTTATGACTCCAAAACAACACATGATCAAATTAAATCATTGTGCTCGGCAACATTAACACAGAAGTACTCCCTCCTCCCAGTGATTTGTTGGTTTGCTGCCAGCCACTCAATGGAACAAAGTGGCTGGCCATTATTACCGCCAGCCGGCGAGTCGGAATGTATTCAATGTGAGTAAGTGAGTGTGGCTCGCTGTTGGCGGGGCCAGCAGCTTGGAATCCGTCCGTGCATTTGAAAATTATTAATGCGGCCTCATTTAAATCGCAAAATATTACAAATTGCTTGCGCAATTATTCTTTTTAGTTGCATTTTTTCATTTGTTGTGTTTTTTTTTGTAATGAAAAATTGGCATTCAACTTAGGAGCAGATATGGAAAATGCCTTAGAAACAATTCTCGGTTGTGTTTTGTTTTCCCCCGAAATGGTAAAACATCCATAGCCTGCCATGCATTGCAATTGCATGCTTACTTGGGCAAATAAATTGACATGAAATGATAAAGTTTTCGAATTTGAATGTTTTGACAATTGCTCGGTTCGAAACGGTTCGGTTCGGTTGGTGGTGGCTGTGCTGTTCGATGCCTCAAACAATGGCATCGCAATTTAAAAATTGCCTACAATTTCTCGCTAGATCTCATTAAGTTGTAATGCAATTTATGCTAAATGATTTCAATTCATTTGTGGCGGGATGTACACGCCTAAACAAAATAATTGAGATCTCAGCAAGTTGGCCTACAATCGAAGAGGGGGAAGCTTGACTCGGGCCAATCTGATGGTTTGGTATGTCGACAACACTGCAAAGGACAAGTGGGGATATTATGGATGATATTTTTGTCTTCCTGATATTTGGAAATCAGAGTTGTGTGTCAAGTGGTTCGAAAGTAAATTTGAAGGAGACGTTTAATCTCATTACAAAAATAATTTTTATTTACGGATAGATCTCAATAAGGAAGTGTATAGGTATTTGTAAGGATTTTCAGATTTTTAGTATGCGTTCTTAAATCATAAAAATATAATAAGCCATGTTTCGTGGGCTTTGATTAAAAGTTTTTCATGGACACTAGAGGGTGAGCTGGAGACGCTGGGGTTATATAATACCAATGACTTTTTCACAAGGTGAAAATGTCTGAGTTCTTTTGGTAGATTTGGCGAATTTTGTCGTTTAGGGAAAAGTTTGCCAGAAGTTTGGCAATTTTTCTAAATCGCCATAACGAAAAATGTCGTTTGAAATTGTGTTTGTTTAGTTTAAAAGATTTTTTTAGTTTTTAAGCCTAACAATAACTGAAAAATAAACAACAAAAGGTCAACTATGCAAATACAAATATTGTTGTAGTATTCAGAAATCTGATCCTTTTTTTAAATACACATTTTTTAATTCTGACGATTTTTTTCCGTTTAAGTAAATTGACGGAATTCTTTTTAGATTTTTTCATCCAGGCAAAATTGTCAAAATTCCTACGATTTCAATCACAGTCAAAAACTTCTGAAATTATAAAAACTATAGAAACTACCGAAATTATAAAAAGTACTTTTTGTAGAAAAATTTCATAATTCTGATGATTGAACAGGGATTAACTGGCTTTCGAGAACTCTTGCATCTAAATTTTTAAAATAAGATAATTTTTTTATAAAATGGCAAAATGACATTGATTTTCATGGTTGCTTTTATCACGATGTCAGGTCCGTGACAGCCATAATCAAAAGGATGACCTAAAATCGCAATAAAAACAGTATGCATCCACGAAAATCAACGTCACTTTGCCATTTTGTAAAAAACTTGTCTTCCTTTAAAAATGTAGGTGCAACAGGTCTCGAGAACTGGTTAATCTCTGTTCAATCGTCAGAATTATGAAATTTTTCTACAAAAAGTACTTCCTATAATTTTTCTATAGTTTCTAAAAGTTTTTGAATGTGAAAAAAATGGCAGAAATTCTGACAAAATTTTCTGAATTGTAAGCTCTAAAAAGTATTCCAACAATTTACCTAAACGGAAAAAAGGCAGAGTTCTAATTTTGTTTTTAAAAAAAATTATCAGAATTCTAAAGCTACAATTTTTAAAAAATTAAACAAAATATAAGTGAACTAAACAAACACGTTTGAATCCTTGAACAATTTCAAATGACATTTTCTATTCTATTAAATTTTATATGCAAGAGGTCTCGAGAGCCGGTTAATCCCTGTTCAATCATCAGAATTATGCAATTTTTTTACAAAAAGTACTTTATATAATTCCTATAATTTCTATAGTTTCTATAATTTCATAAGTTTTTGAATCTGAAATAATCGCAGAAATTCTGACAATTTTTCCCGGAGTCGGAATCAAGAGCCGGTTAATCCCTGTTCAATACGTTAAAGCAAAATACTGAAATAAACAAACGAGCTAAACAAAAATTCTGTTGATTTTCATCGCCAAGTTAAAACTTGTCGGAATTCTAACGATTTTATTCTAAAACCTGCCGATTTTTGTCGTTTTGCAAAAAGTTATAAGATTTTAGACGATTTAAACAAATCGTCTGAATTTTGGCAAATGTTTCCCAAATAAAAAACGTAGTTTTAAAACTGTACAAGCATTGTTGTGCTTTTTTAATTTAGTAATATTATCTTTCATTTTAAAAAATTGTTATTTTCAGAATTCAGTTAAGTTTTCTAATTAGAAAAAGTTCTTGGAATTTTGCAGATTTCTTTTTCGTTAACCACAATTTTTAAGAGCTATTTTAAGATTTTTCCATTCAGGCAAAATTGTAAGAATTCGGGGATTTTATTTGCATAAAATTAGTTCTAATTTTCGAGCTTTTATTCCATTAAGAAAAAAATTCAAAAATTGTCAAAATGCTGGCAATTTTTCCCTTCGGCCAAAATTTTCATAATTCTAACGAATTTCTCTACAACGTATAAACTGTAGGAATTCTGAAGAATTGTTTTTGCTTATCTTGCGATTTTGTCGTTTTTTTCTGTTTTTGATTTTTTCCGCTTAACAAAAATTCCTTATATGACAAAGAACAACAAATCTGATGTTATAAGCTTGTGAAGTAATTCCTCTTTCAAAAGTAATAATATTATTATCACTGTTTCGATGATTTTATCGGTTTAACTGGATTTTGAGAATTCAGGCGGATTTTTTCATTAAGAAAGTTGCCAGAGTTTTTCATTTAAAGTTGTTACTACGTTCGTCATCTGAAATTGTTTAGCAAGAATCATCTTCTTCCTTTTTAAAACTGACATTACCAAAATAGAGTCTTCTACATTACTTGGCGTTTTTTACGCTTATTTTAAAATAGGGTACTGTTGGCATCATTGAAAACAGGAATATTTTTTATTATTGTCTTTCCCATTCAGTTCATTGTTTGTAGTTTCCATTTTTGAACAGGGATTAACCGGCTCAAGACCTATTGCTTCTATATTTAAATAGAAGACAAGTTTTTAACAAAATGGCAAAGTGACATTGATTTTCGTGGCTGTAAACTTCTTTTATCATGATTTCGTGTCCGTGACAACCCTCTTCAGAAATCTTTGCTGCAATTGTTGAAAGTAAAACCGAACTCTATAAGGCCAGGCTCTCCCCAAACGAATGAGAACTAATGTTGTAAACTTTAGTTTTCTAGTTTTCTTCACACAATTGCCCACGAAAAGACATCTCACTCTTGCCACCTCTAAAGAGACTCATTTTTTGTTTTAAAACTATTTTATTGTATTAACTTAAAAATCGCCGTTTTTAGCCTCGTTGACAAATGTTTCCATGCCTATTATTCCAGAAGTTTCGGAAATTTTTCACGACTTTGAACTCAGTTCGGTTCTTTTACTGTTTTTCATCAGCGAGTTCTCATTTTTTTATATGGAATTTGAGACATTTTCACAGAAAATCTCGAACAAAGTACCAGACTTTTTGTTAAACAGTTTTAGAATTAGGGCGATTTTTTCCATTTAAGAAAAATTGTCAGGTTGTGGTTTTAACAAATCGTCGGAATTCTGGTTATTGTCGCTTTGAATAAATTACCTGAATTTTGACGATTAGCGAAGAATTGTGCCAGAATTGTTATTATATTTCGAAGGAACAATTTTTAAAAATCGAATCTATTTTTTTCGCCTTGAAATGTTGTCAGAAATATTGTGATTTTTTCCTTTTTAATAAAAAGTGTTTGAATTTAAACGTACTTTTCAGCGCGGGAAAAATATTAAGGAGGTTTTGACAGTTTTTGAAAACAAAGTCTCAATTCTGGCAATTATAGGCGGTGTAGAAAAATTATAAATATTTTGATAGTTTATCAAAAATCTGTCAGAATTAAATTAAATAAAAAAATCAGAAGAATTTTAACAATTTTTTCCGTTTAACTAAATGAATAAAAAAATACTTAACAATATTATAAATTTGTATAGTACTGCCCATTTTTCAAAAAAACGACATATGTTCAGAATTCTATCAGTTTTCGACTTAGTAAACAAAATTCGCCATTCCCTCGTTTTTTTTTTGGTTAGAAAAATTTCCGGAAAATCGCCAGAATGCTTTTTTCCTAATCGGAAATCGCGAGAATTCTTCTGATTTTTTCAAATATAATTCTAGCAGTTTTTTAATGAACTATCAAAATATTTATAATTTTGTTGACCTAAAACGAAATCCTTTATCCATTTCTTTAATTTTTTTTCTTTACATTTTGTGAATATTCCATAACCATTTTAGTTATTGCATGTATGCTGGATTTTGTTGTTGTTAATTTTCCTTTTAATTTATTTTCCTTTAAGTGGAATATTTAAAAAATATTGCTTAATAAGCGTTTTAAATTAGCCCAACAAACAAATCGGCGGCAACGTACGAACAACAGTCAAATGCACAAACAATTTTATTAAATAATTTTTTTCTTATTGCTGCCACTTAAGGCAACTGGACTCCCATAGACTCATATACTGTTTGTACAGAGGCAACCAGAAAACCGCAAAACATTTTTGAAGTAGCTTCGAAAACAATAAAATCCGGACCAAAAAAAAGACGACGGAAAAAGCAGAACATAAGATTTCAATTTAACCGGAAGTCGTAAATCAAAATTTTTGTATCAAATGTTTTATTTTGTTGTTTAGTGTTGTATAAAAATTTGATTGTTGTTGTACGAGTATTTTTGTGGGTTTTATAAAAATGTTTTTGTAAGAAAAAGCGAAACATGCAAAGCGCATTGGTGCTGACCAATTTCAGTTAAGACGACAGCTATAATAATAGAGGCCACTTTTGCCGACACTCGTTCGTTCGCTCACTCAGTCACAGTCACAGTCTGGCTTGCTGGCTGGTTGGTTGGCTGGCTCGTTTACCCATTCCCCTAAATGCGTAAATCAAAAATACACCAACAACTTTCGTGATTCTACTAGAAGAGGATTGGGAAATGAAGAAACTCCACCGCCATCAACGACAACATTGCATGGCACGATATGTTTGAAGATGTAGCTGCATGCGAGGGGAAAGGGAATAGATGGTGGAGGAAATATAGAAATGAAATGGCTAAAAGTCACAAAAATCCGATTTCAAATATGAGGGAGATGTGATGAGTTCAGAGTAAAGCTTTTACTGTTCAAAACTCTTCAGAGTTTAAATAAAATTGTCTTTTATAAAATATGTTAACAAATCTGGATTTTTTATCCTTAAGGAAACAATTATGAATATTTTATTTTGAAAAAATTACATGAGATCTTAGGAATTTTAATTTCAGAGTCTGATCTAAAATAAAAATCATGGAAAGAACAATGAAATAAAAATGGACTTCAATGCGGGTTTTCATTAAAGAGTCTGAACTGCGATAAAGTGTTACGGGGATGGGCAAGTGTTGTAGTTTTTAATGCCCCTTAAGGAGAAAACGCTTGTCTGCTCTGTTCCTTAAATCGAATAGGATTAGGAGTAAAAGAGAATTCTCATATAGCACTGGACGCTCTGACAAATTTAAGCCAAAGGAATTATTAGCTTTAAAAACTTTTTCTAAGCTCTTTTTTAATTTGGAAATAGTTCCTGGATATCTAAAAATTTCATTTTTGCTTTTGAAAAATGTTGCGGTTTTTAGAATTCGAATTATTTTCGTAGTTAGGAAAAGTTGTTAGAATTTTAAATACTTTTATTCATTTCGAAAAAATTTTCGAATTTGGCCTAACCGACCGTTTTTTGTTCAGAAAAAGTTGTGAGAATTTTGGCAATTTTTTCCTTTTAGAAAGAATTTCAAAATACTGGCAGTTTTTTTTTGTTTGGAAAAAAAGTTCGGTATTCTGTTGATTTTTCTGTTTAGGAAATTCTCATATAGCACTGGATGCTATGACAAACTTGAGCCAAAGGAATTTTTTGCCTTAAAAACTTTTTCTAAGCACTGACGTTTTTTTTTTAATTTAGATAAAGTTCTCGGAATTCTGAAGACTTTATTTTTTGTTTTTGAAATAATGTTGCTGTTTTCAGAATTCTAATTATTTTTGTAATTAGGAAAAGTTGTTAGAATTTTATATACTTTTATTCATTTAGAAAAAGTTCTCAAATTTTGAGGTTTTTCGTTCAGAATTGTGAGAATTTTGGCAATTTTTTTTCTTCTAAAAAGAATTGTCGGCAAACTGGCAATTTTTTTCTATTTGAACAAAAATTTCGGTGTTCTGTTGATATTTCTGTTTAGGAAATATTCATATAGCACTGAACGCTCTGACAAATTTGAGCCAAGGGAATTGTTTGATTTAAAAACTTTTTCTAAGCATTGACGCTTTTTTAATTTGGAAGCAGTTCTCAGAAATGTAATGATTTTATTTATTGTTGCTCTTGAAAAATTTTTGCTGTTTTTTAGAATTCAAGTTATTTTTGTAGTTAGGAAAAGTTGTTAGAGTTTTAGATGCTTTTATTCATTTAGAAAAAAATTTTGAATTTTGGCGTTTTTCGTTCAGAAAAAATTGTGAGAATTTTGGCAATTTTTTCCTTTTAGAAAGAATTTCAAAATACTGGCAATTTTTTTCTGTTTGAACAAAAATTTCGGTATTCTGTTGATATTTCTGATTAGGATATTTTCATATAGCACTGGACGCTCTGACAAATCTGAGCCAAAGGAATTTTTTGCCTTAAAAACTTTTTCTGAACACTTACACTTTTTATAACTTAGAGTTCTCGGAATTCTAAAGACTTTCTTTTCTTTTTTGAAATAGTGTAGATGTTTTTAGAATTCTGATTATTTTTTTTTATTAGGAAAAGTTGTTAGAATTTTAGATACATTTTTTCATTAAAACGAAATTTCCGAATTATTGCGTTTTTCGTTCAGAAAAAATTGTAAGAATTTTGGCAATTTTTCCATTTAGAAAGAATTGTCAGAATACTGGCAATTTTTTTTGTTTGGAAAAAAATGTCGGTACATTTTGATTTTTCTGTTTAGGAAAAATTGTCGATTCATTTCGTTCAGAAAAAATGTCAGAATTTTGGCGATTTTTTCGTTCAAAAAAAAATGGTCAGAATACTCTCGATTTAATCTGTTCAGGAAAAAATTTCAGCTTTTGTCGATTTTTTCGTGTAGAAAATATTGTCAAAATACTACAAAAGTATTTTTCGAATTTTGGCGTTTTTCGTCCAGAAAAAATTGTGAGAGTTTTGGCAATTTGTTCCTTTTGGAAAGAATTGTCAGAATACTGGCTGGTTTGAAAAAAATGTCGGTATTCGTTGTTTTTTTTGTTTGGAAAAAATTTTCGATTCATTCCGTATAAAAAAATGTCAGAATTTTGGCGATTTTTCGATTTAGGAGAAATTGTCGGTAGGAATACTGGTGATTTAATCTATTTGGGAAAAAAATCTCAGATTCTCTCTATATTTTCCCGCGTAGAAAATATTGTCAGAAGACTAGCGGATATTCTAAAAAAAATTGTTGGAATTCAATTGATTGTTTTCATTTAGGAAAAAATGTCTGACTTCTAAGGATTTCGTAGGAACAATTTTTAGAATTCCAGCAATTTTTCCGTTTAGAAAAAATGTCTAAATTTAGGGGATTTTCGTTCTCAAAAATTGTCAAAATTTTACGATTTATTCCGTTGAGAAAAAATAGCAAAATTCTGATTGTCAGACTTTAAGCAATGTTTTCCATTTAGGAAACATCGTACGAATCTGGCTATTTTTTTATTGTTAGGAAACATATTTCGAATTTTGGCGATTTTTTCCAATAATGATTTTTTTTTAGAAAATAAATATAACTATAGAGAAACCAATTCTGAGTTTTAAAAAAATTTTAAGGTTTCATTAAATGTTTCTTTGAATTCCATTCTAGTTTTTCGTTTACAGCGCAAGGTGGAGTACATGCCCTGTCAAGGGCTCTTATGGCTAGGACCTGTATAGTGGATGTCATGACGAATTTTACGTATTTTTTGTGTTAAGTTGTTTTCACATAAATTAGCGCTTTTCCTAACAAAGGCTTATGATGGGAGCCAATTAATCTACCCGGAAGTCCGAAATGACCATAAGTCCCTCATTAATCCCAGTGCGTATGGCATTCCTTGTTAATATTCTTGAACTTATAGAGCCGCCTTCGTACATATGCCATATATATTACATGTTTATATATTTATGACTTTGCATCTATATATATATGTATATATTATTTACGAAAACATTCCTCCGTGTTCGTATAATAATCTCGTGAAAAAAAAACTGAAAACGCAAGAACATCTCCGTCTCGTGCTGTGGTACAGAAAGAAGTCAGCAGGCAAGGCAACATTGACAGGCCTTTTTGTCGACCCGAAAGGCTGAAAATCAAAACATGGTTGTTGTACAAACGGATGTGCATGAGACGCCATCATTGCTGTCGTCCGTCTGTGGTCGTTGTTGTTATTGTTGTTTCGACTGCATGTTTAGTTATGTTCGTTTGATACAAATGTTGTTGGTGGGCTTTTATAAAGGTATGTATGTACTCGTATGTAATGTATACTCGTATTGAAACTCAATTCAAGTTATAAATTGAAAATTCCAAAAAAAATGTGTAGAGGAGGATTTCATGGCTAGAAAAAAGCAATTTTCCGTCTGTACAGCTTACAATCGTTTTTTGTATCCTCTTCTTCTTGGAGCGGGGACTGGTAGTTAAATTTCATAATAGAAAACAAAACATGTGATCAACAAAAACACGATATGACACGATGTGTCCAACCTTAGTAGGAATCGGTCAGATTTTTTCAAAAGGCTTCAAACTGCGATGAATTGTACTAAAGCTTCAGGAAGAAAAAATAACTATGAGCATCTACGTAAAAGTTAGTCATAACTTTAAACCTAAACATTTATCCTAACATAGGATAATTTGTTACACACAGAAAACAGATTTGTTGCCACAACCGAATTTGTTGCCAACCAAATGTTAGTGGTTGCACGTACTATCCATGTATTCCATCGCTACAACCGAATGTTGATTGGTACACCGCAATTTTCAGTAATCAGAACTGACACTTTCGGTTGAAGAAAACAAATATCAGTTATCCTAACAGATTAAGATAATTATTGGAACTGAATTTGAACTTTTTGAAAAATTTAATATTTTTTCCCCTTGCAATGGGTCAACTGATCTGTAAAATAAATACGTTTTTGGATAGAAGTTTTGATAACTATTGCAATGATGCCTCAATCTGAAATGAATAAATTAAGATATATGTACAGATGTATGTATGTATATACTTACATATATATTTAAATTAAGAAATATATATATAAGATATAAATATATTTATATAAATATATTTATTGTCAAATATTGGGTGGGCGTAAATCACGAAAAATGGGTCACCGCCAAAAAAATAGTTGTTGTTGGCCCTCTTTGGCGAAAATTGTGATCAAGTCTAAGTAATGTCGCTAAATTACAGTTAAGCCTGTTTCTATATTCTGGAAAATAGTTTTTTTTTTTATTAAAAGTTCATTTATTTATATGGCAGTATCGTTTGGAAGTATTAACACAAGAAACTTTAACTGCCAATTTTTGTTTGTTTTTAACATTTTTTTGTGGATTTCGAAAGATGATTTTGTCGTAAACAAAGATTTTGTTGTGACTAGAATTATAAAATATGATATTGTTTATATGTTCGATTAACCAATATGATGTTACAACAGCCAACTAAACAGTTTTGGTGTGGCCACTAAAAAGAACTAATCTGTTGTCATCGCCAATTAATGGTACCCTAGTAACATGTACATCACAATTGGTGGGTTGCCATAACCGCCAGTTGTCGCAACCAATAGTTAAATTGAATTCGGAAGGCATAACTATGTAATTAGATGTGAATACAGCCATCATATGTTATCTCGAACCATGTTACCAACTTTACTATGAAATGTTGGTTATTGCAACAGAAAGTCGGTTAATCCAACAGCATATTTGTAGTTCGGACTGACTTCCAATTGATTTCTTATCTGTGTGCGGAATTGGGAATATTAAAGAATATAACTAAAGATTATCTCGATTTCTTATAATAAGAATTATTGTCCCAACATGAGATTGATAAAGAATGAATTTTGTATGAGAAACGTATTATGAATTATACATGATAGAATTTTGATCTTTCTAAAGAATTTTTTTGGTTAAGAAATAATTGAAAAAATCGTCGAAATTCTGAAATTTTTACTTAAAAGAAAAATGTCAGAATTTTGGTAATCTTTGCTTAACAAAAATAATCTTTAAAATTCTGCATTTTTCCTTAACGAAAGAGTCCGCAGAAAAGCCTTCTTAGCATTTTACGTTCGGTTAAAATTTCAGATTTTTTTGATTTCTATTAAACTAAAATATGCTCAGAATTTTGAATTTTTTTTTGTTGAGTAAAAATTTCAAGAATTTTGACTACTTTTCCGATTGGTAAAAATTTTAGATTTAAACGATTTTTTCAGTTGACGGGACTCTAAAGTTTTTTTTTCTGTTGACGGAATTCTAAACATTATTTCTGTTGACGGAATTTAAAAAGTTGTTTTTTTAAAAATTTATTTTTATTCAAAAGAAACACAATACCTTAACTTCTTAAAATTTTTCTAGTTAGGAAAAATTTGTCAGAATTTGGACGATTTAGGAAAAATAGCCAGTAAAGAATTTTTACTGAATTTATCAGATTTTTCCCGATTAAGGACGATTAAAACTCGGACGATTTTAGAAAATATTGCCAGAACAAAATTCCTCAAATTAATTTACAAGTATTTTGACGATTTTCCGTTAAGGAAAAATTGCAAGAATTCTGAAGATTCTATCCGTTTAAGACTATATTTTGGTGTAGGGAAATTTATCAGAGTTCAATAGATTTTGACAATCTTGTCTGTTGACGAAGATTTTTTCTTTTTTGCCAAAAGAAACAGAATTCCATAAACTTGTTAAGATTTTTTTAGTTTTGGAATAATTTGTCAGGTTTTCGACGTTTTAGTAAAAATTTCCAGAATTTTGGCAATTTTTTCCTTTTAAAACGGTTAAGGAAAATTTATTAGAATTCTGAAGATTTTAGAACAAAAATTGACAGAAAAAAATTCCTTAAAATAAATTGCAAGTATTCTGTCGATATTCCGTTGCAAGAATTCTGAAGATTTTATCCGTTTAAGACTATATTTTTTGTGTAGGGAAATTTATCAACATTCAGACGATTTAAAAAAAATCCTAGAAAGAAAACAATCAAATTCTGCCGATTTTTCCGTAAGAAATAAAATTCTGCCGATTTTTCCGTAAGAAATATGCCAGAACTTTGACGATATATTTTGAACTCTGCCGATTTTTTTTTCGTTAAAGTTATATTGCCAGAAATTTGACAATTTTTTACCGTTTAGAAAAAATTACCAAAAATTCTGACGATTTCAGGATTATTTCCGTTACGAAAAATTTGCTTGAATGAGAGGATTTTCTCCGTTTGGAAAAAATTTTCCCAACTCTGCTTATTTTTCGTTTACGAAAAATTTCCAGAATAATGACGATTTTGATGAACAATTTTTATATTTCTTACGATTTTTTTCCGTTTAGGATAATATTGATAAATTCTTCAATTTAGGAAAATTTGCAATAATTCTGATAAATTTTTCATATTTACAAAAACTGAGGGAATTGAGACGATTTTTTAGATTTGGCAAAAGTTGTAGAAATCGCCGTAGAAATCTTTTTTATTTATTACTAAAGTTTTTCCTGATCGGAAAAATCATCATAGTTCTTATATTTTCGGCGCGGTGCGTGCAAGCAACCAAAATTTCAATAGCGAAAAAGGCGTCAGAATTTCGGCAATTTTTCTTAAAATTTTATTAAACTATAAAACAAATTTCAGAAAATTGATGTAACCGATAAGAAAAAAATTAGAATAATTTAAAATTTTTTCTTTAACTGAAAAAATCGCCAGAATTGCAAAACGTGTTTTTAGGCGAAAAATCGTCAGAATTGCTGAACATTTTTTAACCGAGAAAAAATGTTTAGAATTACCGAAATTTGTCACAATTAGAAAGGAGTCTTAGGTTAAGTCTTGATAACTAAGAATGAATAGCAAAATCGCAATAGTTAAATTATTTGTTAACAAAAAGTGCCAATTTGGATCAATTTTATAGCAAAAATCCTGATTTACTTGACTATTAACAATTTTTTGAAAAATAATTTGTTATAGCTATTAGGATAGTAATCCTGGATAGAGGACTAATATGGTCTTGACAAAGTATTAAAACGGCTACAATAAATTATATTTCTTTTGAAGAGTCGAGTACATATTGAGTATTCCTGTAAACACGAGCAAAATTTATATTTTTTAGTAAAAAATGACTTATTTTTTCCGGTTTTGCAATCAAGTCTTCATTAATGAGGCTTTACCTATAACACCACTTATATTTGGCCCCCAACCTTTCTTAAGTTTGACCAATTCTGTTTTTCTTTATAGAAAATCACTCTGCACGCACACCCTCCACGAAAAAAGACAAACAAAAATGTTGATTGAATGTTTTGTCGTCGTTTGTGTCCAACCAGTTTCGAGATGCGGTTTTCTCTCTAGATATGATTTGATACACCTTTGATGAGATCACAATAGACTCTGCACACGTCGGTGGAGTCACGATGGTAGGCAGGTAGATATACAGATCTTTTCGTATCGTCGAATGGTATGCCAAGATTGTCGTGATAATGAAAAAACGCGCATTTCCGTATGTTTTTAACACGCCACAATTTGATGTCGTTTCTTTCGTTATATTTTTATTTTTTTTCTTTAACTTATAATGACATTTGAGGGACATATTCTCTTTCCGTTTCCTTTGGAATATAATGAAAATCTGTGGTTGGAAATGTGTTAGAGTAAATAGGTTTTACATTTGTGCGTCGAATGTCAGTTTATACTTACAGATTCTGGAAGGGTTTTTAAATTTTTCTACTCGTAATAAATGTCCTTGCTATCGGTCACTTCATTGGGGGTTTGCTGTTGTTGTTTTCATTTAGTTCATTTCCTTTTCCTGTTCGTGCAATATGATCCGCCACATCAGTTAGTATGGATTTTATATTCTGCAAGAGTTTCTTGATTTCCTCCATTATTATGATTTTAGAAAATTAAATTTTTTGGTTTGGTAAATTTTTTAATTTTCATGAACGTTGTCAATATTTGTATAACTAAGAGTGGTAATAGTTTTTAGATCGTGTTTTAATTAGTAGCGCTTTTTGACAATTTTTTTAGTAACGATTTGTCGTTTTTCCCACTTATTGAAAGTTAGCAATATTTTGGCGATTTTTAAAAAATTGTCCAAAACCATATTGTGAGTCTCCTTCAATTATAACCATGTACAAGACAATTTTGAATTTTGGCCTTACCAAAAAAAACACGATTTGTTCTCTTTTTCGACCAACAATCACACTCAGCTCGCTTGTCCCACGTTTAGTTCACACACTTTCGTAAATCAATTAAATTCGGTGTACCTTTTTTGTTGTAAAATGAAAATTGATTCGAATCTTCCGAAATGACTTGGCGGAATGGTGCATAATGTATACATAAGGACAGAAATCATGTGAACCTTTTCACAAAAGACCGAAATACTGTAGCGACCAGGCCACAAATAACAGCAAATCTTTATGATTTTTCAAAATCACGCAAAAATATTGTTGCCTACTTTGAAGACGATGATGATGATGATAAAATTGAAACGTGGATGATTAAATCGCTAAAAACTGTATAAATTGATTGTTATTTCCAATTTCCAAAAAAAAGTGTTTAATATTACGCTCGAAACAGCAATTTAATAATGCTACTGTTTAATTGATTTTCGCGATTTTTTCTTCGTCGGCTTCTGCTTAAGTACGAAATGGCAAATGATGGATTTAATAGAGTTAAATGTTAATGAGGATGATCATGATAATGACAATGGTTTAGGTGATAAAAGTGATGATTTAGATTGTAGACACGTAAGTGTCTAGTAGCGCACTAAATTAATCGAAGAGATTGGCAAAACGTTTGCAGGGGGATAATGGAGAAAATTTGATTTTTAGCCGATGTCATAAAAGAAAAATTCAGAAGATAATATTTTTGGAGAACTCAGTAGAAAGCTTAAACTTTTTTCTTACATAAAAAATTAAAATAGTTTCCATGGTACAATAAACAAGGTATAGTCATTAGCCCAACTACAAAAAAAAATAGTTTGCAAGATTTTCAAAGTCATTTGAAAGAGAATGCCAAAAATACATTTTTGTGAATATGTGATGATAGTTGTGAGTGTTGGATAAAGAATTTTTCATTTACAAACTTTAACAAACGCCATTGTCAAATTTCAAAATTGATAATTTGAATTACTACGAGAAAAAATTTAAAATCAGCAGTTAGCATAACTCTACCTTCTTTATTGTACCATGATAGTTCCTAATCGAAAAAAAGTTGTCATAATTTATCGCAAAAAAGAAATTTAATAATTTTTCATAAACAAAACAATTCAGATTTCAGGCAATTTTTTAAAATGACAAAAATCTTAGTTTTCCTTAAAAAAGTTTAAGAATTTTAAAATTATAAAAATTACTACATTTTTTCTAAAAAAAAATCGTTATATATTGAAATTGTTTACCCTTCACCATAAAATAAACGTATATAGACTTTTGCAACTCCTCACAATACTAGTCGAAGACTTCATAAAATATATATATTCCGAATCGTCGTTAAATTCTCAGATAAGACGGACATGGCTAGATGTCCGTCTGTTCGTTAGTGGAAAGCCAACTTAAGGTTACAATATTGAAGCTATGTAGCTAAAGCTTTGCAGAAAAATGTGCTGATTGTATGAAAAGGTTAGTGTGGAAAATGGTACAGATTGTTTAAGAGGTAAACATTTTCTTCTCACAGAAGGACTGGGTCAAACTCTGGAAAAGTCATCAACCCTGAACGTAAAAACACAATATCTCATAAACTATTAAAGGTATGACGATGATATTTGGATCATATGATGATGGCATAGAATAAAGTGGGCGGTGCCCTATCGAAAATTCGCATTTATGACCAAAGTTTAAAAATTGTTAAAAAAATTAAATAATTGATTGGCGTATTATTATAGACTATGTTGTGTAAAAGTTAGGCAAAAGGGTGTGGCCCCTCATATTGAACCCTGAACTTTGGAAGACTTTATATCGTGAACTAATTCCGAAGATAGTAGTTGGTATATACAGGGTGAGCGAATTAACATTTTAAATTTAAATCGGCTGTAAAAAAAATTACTGATAATTTTTTCAAATTTCTGGTTTTATTGGAGATTTTGTCAATTTTTTTTTTGTTAATATAAAAATTTTATTTTAATTTAATTTTATTATCTACAATCACAAAGAGTTTAGGTTTGCATAAGCCTATGGGTCATAAATATTACTTAACAAATTTTGTGATGAGTTTTAATTAATATCGGATTTATTTGAAGGAAAATTCACAAAAAAATCTTTCTGAATATTCTGACTAGAGTTTCACAGATTAACTTATTTTATGTTAGTATATTTACAACGACGCTATATCTCTTATATGCATAAAATCCGACTCTTGGCTTGGCTTTCTTTTAGTCGTGATAATCAATAAGTAACTAACTTCACTTTAGCAACTTCGTGGAGATATGTTGTTGAGTAATGCCTAGAAAGCCTTAAAATCATTTTCAAAACTTTATCTTGGGCTATTAGAAGCTTCTTATCATGAGTTGGAGCCACTTTGCTCCATGAAGTTTGTATGTGTCATTTTATAATGGAACACAATATCTCTCATATGACTACCACTACTGTCTCGGCATTACCTCATCCGATCAACCCAATTATTCAGTACATTTTCGTTTGTTTTGCGTCGAATCTCTTCAATGGTAACTTCGATTTCATGTTTCAACGCTTCAATTGTCTCTGGATGCTTTGCGTAACATTTATCCGTAATGGCTTTCCACAGAAAATAATCCAAAGGGCTCAAATCACAGCTCTATGGCGGTAAATTGACATCACAATTTCGACTGATTTTTCGATGGTTGCGTTGGCTGTGTGACAAAATTCCAAAAATTCTATCTTGAAAAGTAATCAGAGGAATTTTTTTTTAAAATTCATTTTCGTGTTTAGGAGGTCAAAATCTATAGGAAAAAATTATTTAGAACTCTGGACCAGGAAGAAAATCATAATTTGTAAACTAGTGTAATATATTGCATTAAGCAGTGTCCATGCAAGAAAATACAGGGTTGAGTGCGGAAACTTGCTTTTTTGCACTGCAGGCTGTGCCGGCACTCTTAGTCGAAGAGAGTGGAGAGTGTGCGTGTCTTATAGCGGCTGATGGGAGATTTGTATTCGTCTGCCTTTCATTTGCCATCATGCATTGGACACGTAAGGAGAGGTCATTTTGTGTTGCAGCGTATTTTTCAAATTCGCACTCGATCATTGCAGTGCAGCGTGCTTTTGTTTTACGATTTGCTGTTCCCCCACGCGGACTTGTTCCTGGACGGCAATCGATTGTAAATTGGGACACTTTATCAAGAACAGCAGGGAATGTGTCAAGTGTACGAAGGGGACCGTGAGAGAAGGATTACAACACCACGCAGCATCGAGGGAGTTTGAGAAGCAGTACGGCAATCTTTGAAACGCTCTGCTCGAAAGCAATCACTTGCTCTTTTTTTCAGCCGGCTCTTGAGACAATGCAATTAGAGAATACATGGTTCCAAAAGTATGGTACCACTGCACCGAGGGTTACCATGAATCGTTTGAGGCAAATGTTTCCTGGACGGCTTGTCTCTATGAGGGGTGATGTGAACTGGCCGACACGCTCACCAGACTTAGCCCCATCCGATTTTTTCCTTATGGCTTATCTGAAGTCGAAGGTGTATATCAACCGTCCGAACACCTTGAAAGACCTTATTAACAATATTGAGGCTAAAATTGGTACCAGTCGACATGCTTGTAAGAGTTCATGGAAACTTCATAAAACGTATGCAGCAGTGTGTGGATAGCGAAGGTCGACATTTGCCAGATACACTATTTAAAGCCATGTAATTTAAAAATTCCCTAACTGGTCAATATAATTAAAATATAAAATAAATTTGTTTAAGGTTCATAATTTTTTAATTTCATTTGCAAATTTCGCGCTCCTCCCTGTACAAGTCACTATGCAATATTCTGAAAAACTGCTCCTGTATAATAAATCACTGATCGGAAATCCTACAGCTTAGACAATTTGTCAAAATGTCATAATTTGTAATATTCTTCGAATGCTTTACATTTATGTTCAATATTTACGGTCTCTATGTCGGCTAAACTGCTGATGAAGTGAAACAATCAACTGTAGTGTAATTTTTAAGTCTCTTAAGCGAAAATTTGATAAATGTTCAACTGTGACCAAACACTTTTTAGTGCTCTTCAAAAGAAATAGAAACCGTTGGAAATTCTATTAAGTTTGGACTGAAGAAAATATCATTAAATCAACGGTTCTTTGGAGACCTCCGCAACAGACACATTTCAGAGTAGCGGTAGTTTTGCAAAAACAAAAAACAGATATCTGAAGAAAAAACATTTTTTGTTTTTGAAAAAAGCGACCACAACAAATAAATAATAGTCATTAGGGTTAAGATATATTTTAAACTTTAAGTCAGTGTCTCTCTCTGCCGCCACCAAATGAAATGGTGAACAGCAGCAGAAAGCAAACGGCAAACTTCAAGCACGCCCCATGCGTCGGCGCTATTTGGGACGGGTTGTTTGCGTCTCGTTTTCCTAAACACAATTCCAGTGATTTTAGCGGTAAACTTAAGCGAAGGTAAGTTTGTTGGCAACAAGGCCAAGACCCTAAAGTGACCTAAGGGCGGTATTCAGCGGTGCAAATCAAAAAAAAGTCAAAACAAAATCTAACAGGAAAACAAGAATTCAAGACAACAAAAACAACTCAAAATAAAAAAAACTGGAATTGGCATATTAGCTAAAAGGCAATTTTTGTTGCTGTTTTCTCTCTCTTTTTTTCTTAAACATACTTTGGAACGCAATTCTCCAAAAAATGCCTCAACCAACTATAGGAGTTTTCATAAACATTTACCATTAACATATTAGTATTAGCCCTAAGAAAAGAAACAACAACAAAAAGTCTAAAATTCCTACCAAACCTATGGCAGATTTATGCTGTAAATTTGATTGAAACGGAAAAGTGTTATAAAACTCAACTTGAAATAAATGTGAACATGTCTGAAACAAAAAAAAAAATAAAGACTGAAAAACAATCGACAAAGTCAAAATCCCCCCTTAAAAACAAAGGCTATGAAACAAATTAGTTGAAGAGAAATATGATATGCGTGCCAAAGTGCCACAGGCACTCTTTTTTCTGTTATCTTTTTGTCTTTCATGTTTTGACTGACTGATGGTCAGTTTTGGCTACATGAGCGGGCAGTCTAATGCTGGTAGTGAATGATGGTTTGCTTAGTTCGGCTAGTGTCTCTGCCATTCTAAGTATTTGGGCTTGAAAGAACGAAAAACAAAAATAGTCGCAATTAACTATACTGTGATGAACTGTTAAGGGATTGTCATTGCACAGTCTTTCAAATCGAACACACATATATTTAAAAAGCAACGGCCCACTGTGGGGTTTTTTTTAAAATGTCATAAAATTGCTTCATCAAAAAAATGCTACCATTAATTTAATGACAAATTTATAAAATTTCGAATGGCAAAACTTTTTATTGATGTGAAGTTTTCGAGCAGCTATCCTAACATGAAATACCTCTTTTCTAATATTATTTTTCACATTCAAAGACAAACAGTTAGACGATTCGTCAGCTAAAATCACATTACGTTTTGCCGGGGCGAATGATAATTTAGGAATAAAAAATTCCTCAATCATGGATTGCGTTTTATTTTATACCCGCCATCATTGGGTAAATGGTATAGGGCCTTTGTCATTCCGTTTGCAACACATCGAAGTACAGGTCGAAGACAACATAAGTATAGGGTGATCTATCTAGAGGTATTTTTCCGAACAAAAAAATATAAAAAATTCAAATCAAGTGTGGAATCTTTATTGGTAATTTGAAGGGGCATTTTATGGCATTTAATCAAATTTATTTACCTTCAAATATCTTTATTGGTAATTTGAAAGGACATTTTAAGGCATTTATTCGAATTTAATTACCTTCAAATATTGGCAACTGTATTATGGAAATGAGCGTTCGGTAAGAAACGGAAAACGCTTTTTCGAGCAACATTTTATTCAGTGATGAGGCCCATTTCTGGCTCAACGGCAAAGTCAATAAACAAAATTGCGGCATTTGGGCTGAAGAGCAACAAAAAGAGGTTCAAGACGAGCCATTATACCCTGAGAAAACCACAGTTTGGTGCGGTCTATAAGCTGGTTGAATCATCGGTGCATATTTTTTCAAAAATGATGGCCGGATCGTAACCGTGAATGGTGCTCGCTATCTCGCCAAGTTATCGATCTTTATGCTACCTGAAATTAAAGCCTGTAATCTTGACGACACTTGGTTTCAACAGGACGTTGCCATTTGCCATACAGCTGCTCAAACAATGGATCTATTGAGAGGTCATTTCGAAAAGCAGCCATTTGCTATAGCTGCTCAAACAATGGATCTATTGAGAGGTCATTTCGAAAAGCAGCTAATTTCACGTTACGCGACAAGTTAGTTGGCCGCCTAGATCGAGTGATATCACACCTTTAGACATTTTTCTTTGGGGTTACGTAAAGTCCAAAGTCTATGCTGACAAACCAGCTACGATTCAGGTTTTGGAAGCCAACATTACGCGTGTCATTAAAGTCATACCGGTCGAAATGCTCGAACGAGTCATCCGAAATTGGACCCTCAGAATGGAAGCCCTGAGGCGTAGTTGCGGCCCACATTTGAAGGAAATTATATTCAAAAAATAAATGCCATAAAAGGTCCTTTCAAATTACCAATAGAGATTCAACACTTGATTTGAATTGTATTATTTTTTTTTGTTCTGAAAAAATACCCTTAGATGGATCACCCTATATATAGCTACTTTGGCATTTCGTTGGTAACACATCGAAGTACAGGTCGGAGACACAATAAATATATATATTCTGATTCGTCGTAAAATCCTATGCTGATCTAGCCATGTCCGTCTGCGGACAGCAAACTACAGGTCACACTATTGAAGACAAGTGGCTGAAGTTTTGCAGAGACATGTTTTGATAAACTGAAATGGTTGGTATTGAAAATGTTCCAGATCGGTAAAAATATTTCGCTCATAAAGACTTCTGGAAAAATCAAATATCCTGACATTAAAAACTCAATATCGAATGATATTTAAGAGATATGACGACTATATTTGGAACATACGATATTGGAAAAAAGGGCGGTGCCACGCCTCCTTTAAAAATTGCATTTATGGCCAAACTAATGGACCGATCATTCTTAAATTTTTATAAAAGGAAATTAATAACTAGGGAGCGCGGCACCGCCCACTCAACTCGAATTGGAAAAAAGTGGGCGATGCCACGACCCCTTAAACATCGCATTTATGGCTAAACTAATGGACCGATCGTTCTAAAATTTGATTAGAATAAAATTAATTATCAGGCAATATCTCATATTCTATAAGAGTTATGACGATGATATTTGGAACATGTGATGTTGGCAAAGAGGGCGGTGACACGCCTCCTTAAATAATCGCATTTAAGGCCAAACTAATGGACCGATCATTCTAAAGCTTTAACAAAAGGAAATTAATAACTAGGCAATTGTTATTGACTTGATTATGAAAAAAATGGACAAGGGGCTTCACCCTGAACTAGGAATAAGTGGACAATGCCCCCTTTAAAACCCGCATTAAACCGCAAGTAATGGACCGATCGTTCTAAAATTTGAACAGACTGAAATGAGCCAATTTTTATAGACTAAGTTATGAGGAAAATAGAGCGTCGCACCGCCCACTCAACCCTGATCTTGAAAATACATTATATCTGTACTATTAGTTATATGACTATGATATTTCCAATATATGTGACAGCGCATAGAGAAATGGACCTAAGGGTAAAAAAATCAATTTTTACTTATTTTTTGATGTGGATAACATCTGAGCATCGAATGAGACCGATCCCATGCCCAAAAGTGTTCCCTCCCAGAGATCTTTAAAATGGCACTCCTGAACAAAATGTTTCATTAACTTTTCATTTTTTTTTGATGTGGACAACATCTGAGCATCGAGTGAGACCGATCCCATGCCCAAAAGTGTTCCCTCCCAGAGATATGCGCGTTTTATGAAAGTGAAGTCGACGATTCTAAGCGCAAATAGAAAGGGACCAAATCTTTAAAATGGCTATACTGAACAAAACTGGTTTTTAACCTAAGGTCCCTTTCTATTTTGCGCGTCACATATGGATTATATAGGGTTGCAGCGGATTGTTGGCTAGAGCATACGGCCATCACACAAGCTATGCAGAGACTTTTCAAGCTGCGAAGGGACGTTTAACATTTGCATCTAAGTGATTTTCTACCTTTTATGTTTTCGAGTAACAAATTTACTTGGCGTAACCGATTCATCTTTAAGCTTCTTTATGTAAAGCATAAGCCAGTTGGGTTGGGCTTCAAAAAATAATAGGCTTGTTCTAGTGTTACTCGCTTACTAAACGAGTAAGTGTTTGTTAAGACGATAACTTCAAATGTTTTAGAAACATTTTTGAATATTTTTTATACAAGAAGGAGTGGATTTTTTCTTCATAGACCATTTGGTTTGAACATTTTTGATTTGTAAAAAAAATATTCAAAATTAATAAAGGGTAGTTAAATTTTAAGGGCCGATGTTGAATGTGAACCAAACCTAAACGTAAAGTTTTGTTTTGCATTTCATTTGATTTTTCTCAATTTCAGACTAATTAAATTTGAACCATGGCATGATACACACGCAGGGTGACAATATTCGAAGAGGATCATACTATTGTTGGGTATATGGTTGTGACACAACAATATTATGATCCTTACAACCATAGTATGTTTCTCATACAACCATAGTATGATCCTTACAACAATAGTATGATTCACACGCAACCATACTATGATCTACCCAACCATAGTATGATTCACCCTCAACCATACTATTATCTCCACAACCATATTATGATCCTCACAACCATAGTATGTTTTTCATACAACCATAGTATGATCCTCACAACCATAGTATGATTCACACGCAACCATACTACGATCCCCACAACCATAGTATGATTCACACTCAACCATACTATGATCCCTTAAATTATTTAATAGGATTGGTTATTGTTGTTATTCAAAAATACTTATTGTGTATGTTATTTTAAATTGTATTACTATTACTTCATAGCAAGATTTGATGCCATGTTTTTATTAAACATTTCATTCGAGAAACAAAAATATATATTCCAACGGTCAAAAATACTTTTAGTTGCCAGCAGGGGTGAATGCTACTTCACCATCCGTAGACACCAAGTAACGAATGTGATTAAACTATGATCAATGGCTATATACTTAAGTGCAGGCAGATTTTAAATAAACGAGCACCAGTCGGTATTGGAGTATTTCACCGAACAAAGTAAACACAATAAAAATCCCTCGAACTACCTTCCGATTGTTGCTGTTTTTTTATTGGACAGCAACCATTCACTGTATCGTGTGTATGTGTTTTTTTTGTATATCAAAAAAACACACGCACACATATACATATATGCTCTATAAAACCTGTTTTGTTATGTTCATAGTCGCAACCATACTGTATGATTGTCGTAATCAAATTATTGTTAACGTAAATTTTAAACAACATTACTTTTGTTGCACCAACCATGTTTATATGGCTGCTACATCCATATTTTCATTTCTAAATTTGGCAATAATACTATTGTTACATTTTTACAAAAGCAATATTGTCGCAATCATACTGTTGTCAAAACGAAATTCAAAAAAAAAAATACTATGGTTGCGACGAACATGCTTTTATTGTACAGAACATAGTATTGTTGCGGTGACCATAGTGTAACCATATATATTCTCTGCGTGCATAAGCGAGCAACGCGTTAAAGTTATTCACCTGTGGATGATCGATTTTCGAAGAAAATCATCTTCTGTGATGAGGCACATTTTCACCTCAGTGGATTCGTCAATAAGCAGAATTGCCGCATTTGGACGAATGATAATCCAAGAGTGATTGTCGAAAAAACAATGCACCCACAAAGAGTGACTGTTTGGTGCGGTTAATGGGCTGGCGGCATCATCGGGCCGTATTTTTTTCCAAAAAGAGGCCGGTCAGGCAGCTACTGTGAATGGTGTACGCTATTGTGAAATGGCCCGAATTGGAAGATATGGATGTGGAAGATATGTGGTTTCAACAGGACGGTGCCACTTGCCACACAGTTAACGACAAATCAACATCGGCCCTTAAAATGTAACCACCCTTTATATACAAGTATGAGCTTAAATATCTTGCGCATTTGATTTATGCGGGAAACGATCCTCATTTGTTTCTTAATAGGATGTTAAGGAACTATGTACCAAGTTGCAGTAAAGGGTATATTTTAACAACTCCTCAACATTGTCCATAAGTTGGAGCCACGGATATTTTTTGTTTGTTTGCCAGTTAAGCTAAAATGGACTCAAACTCAAACTGCTCAAACTGTCGCTTAACATTCAAGTGTCATATTATATTTTTCCAAGCATGTTTCTCTTGGCGTTACAGAACAAGTTCACCTTTCGTTTGTTTTTATTTCCTCTTGTAACTCTACAAAACACTTTCTTCCAACCAAGAATGGAAAAAAACAACAACTATCGAAAAAAAACATCTAGAATAAACATGCGAGACAAACACTTTTGTCATGGCTTAAGACGAGGGGCTTAAGCAAAACTGGATTAAGTACTTTGACGCCCTAATCTGACGAGCTCACACAATAACTACTGGCGCCAGTCAGTGTCTGACTTAATAGGATCAGTCTGGTGGGCAGCCAGCAACGACGACAATGACCGGTCGAAATGAACGAGAATGACCTGTATGTACAACAGGTTGCTGTTGTTGTTGTTGCTGCTGCCGCTGTTGGGCAGGTCCTGGCCCCGGACAGTCAGTCTAAGCCCAAAAAGAAAACAACAACAGCAGCAGTAGTACTACATTGCCATTGTAATATGTGCAAAAATACTAAAATGTTGTTTACTCCTTTACACTTATGAACGGGAGAGTTAAGGAGAGAGCGAGATGGAGAGAGTAGGTACTTGATCCCACAGGGCCTTTCGTCCTTTGGCAAATCTCCTGCTGTTGTTTATATTCGCCAAAAGGGTTTTAGTTACGCTTCATAATGATTTTGTGCATTCGCATTTAAGCGTTTTATTTACTTAGGGTTTGGTGCTTTACTTCTCCCATCCACTTCAATGTTATTCTAAAAGATTTTACACATTTTACAAAAGGCTATTTGTTCGCATGCTAACGAACAGAGGGAACAAAGGCATCACATTTGACTCTTTTTGTTAGAAAATGAGATTTACGAAAAGAGTCATTAGTGTATGGTGCATTTCGAGGAAATCTAATTGCTGCGAAAATGTTTGCAAACCAGGAGAAAAAAATTGAATCTAAACAGTTCAAATCGAAAATTTGTATAATTTTCAACCTAAGCTTAAAACTTTCCTCAGCTTTCCGTCATAAAGTATCAGCGTCAAGGCCACCATATATTGGATCAGATACAGTGACGGACTAAAGTATTCACACAGCGACAATTTGAATGAAAGTCCTTTATAATTTTTAAACGATAGTAGTTAGCTAATTACTGTCTTCAAGAAAAATATTATTCAAAATATTACTTACTTAAATTTATGGTAAAAGTTAAACGAGGCATAAACTGTAGAAGGGTATAGCACAAACGAATACAAAAGTGGGATTTCTGGTGGACTATAGTATTCACACACGCTTAGTTATGGTCTCAGAAATGCATCTATGTGAATTCAATTCGTTAAGTATGGCAATCTTTTTGTGTGAAAAAATGGGGAAACCCCTCGTCTACCACTACAGGGTTGCCCATATTCGACGGACCCATGTTTTTTTTAAAAAAATCAAAGAAAAAAATAAAAATTTGGCGGTTGGCAATCTTAATCATTTAATTTGTTCCAAGTAGATTTGTTTACATCAATTTTTGAATATGATATGATGGCGTATTGTGCCCTTTTTGTTCCAAAATTGCTCGTCATCTTCGGCCATTTCGATGACTCTTGGGGCCCATTCCAATCGACGAGGCTTGTCCACAGGCAACAATCTTTGCGTCAATTGAATTTTGTACGGGAACAAATGCAAATCAACGCGAATAATCCGTTGTATAGTGGACCGAGCCATGCCCAACTGCTGAGAACGACGTTTTTGGGATGTTCTTGGGGACCTCTCAACACTGGCTCGTACGGCAGCGATATTCTCGGCCGATCGCCTTGGTCGACTTTTATTTGGCCTTTTCGGATTAGAAAGAGCCTCACCAGTCGAAAATTTTTCATTAAGCGATCTGACATCTCTGTCAAAAGTTATGTCGTTGCCAGATGGGTCCGTCGAATATGGGCAACCCGGTATTTACTATGTTTTCAATTAGTGCAGTGTATTAAATATCGAATGCTAGAAAAATGGGCCGAAAACAAAAGGAAACTACAGAAGGTGAAAGAAAAATTATATTGGACCTCTATGAACAAAATAAACTGTATGCAGAGATCGGAAAAATATTAAATCAAAGTCGTTTTACAATATGCAGCATTGTAATCCTTAGATTACACAAATATGGAACTTACTGGGCGGCCACGAACTAACTGCTAGAGATGAAGCTCAGATAGTTAGAAAAGTAAAAAAGGACCCAAAAATAACTTCTACCCAAGTGGCTGTGGAGTGCTTAGAAACTATGAATAAAAAAATCCATCCAAAAACGGTGCGTAGGACCCTCCTTCGTGTCGGTTACAGCACAAGAATAGCGAGGATAAAACCACCCACTCATCAGCAAAACAAATAAAGCCAAACGACTTAACTTCGCAAAAGAGTATAGGAACAAGCCAAAGAACTTTTAGGACGGAGTGATATTCTCAGACGACAGAAAATTTAATATTTTTCAATAGGATGGAAGACTTCGTGTTTGGAGACGGCCAAATACGGAGTTAGAAAAAAACAATTTGATCAGCACGATTAAGCATGGTGAAGGAGGGGTCATGGTGTGGGGCTGTATAAGTATGTACTCAGCAGGTGTGGGAAACTTGGTTTTCATCGAGGTTAAAATGGATAAAACTGTATACCTAAATATTTTGAAGGAACACCTTTACAAAGCGCGAAGAAGTTAGGTCTTGGAAAAAGTTTCTACTTTCAACAGGACAACGATCCCAAACTCACCGCCCACGACGTACGAATGAGGATGTTCCCCATATTCTTCCGACCCCTCCACAATCTCCTGACATAAATCCCATAGAACATCTATGGGATGAATTGGGCAGACGAGTGGGAAAGCGCCAAATAACTAGCATGACTCAACTAAAAAAGGTCCTGTTGCAAGAATGCCAATTTCACAAAAAAATTAAGCACATTCAATGCCAAGAAGATTGCAAGAAGTCATTAAGAAGAAAGGTTACTCAACAAAGTACTACATTTTCCGGAAAACTTAATTTTACTTAAAATCTTACAACTGTGTGAATATGTCTTCTTAAAAACTTGTCTTGAATTAAAAATTAGCTTTTTACCTTTTATTTTTATTACACATATCATATTTTTTTTAAATATGATAAATAATAAATGAATACAAAATTTCGTTGAATATATTACTGGGCTATCTACTTTTATTTAAAAAAATTTGAAGACAGAACATACAATTTTTTACTGTATGAATATTTTTGTCCGTCACTGTATACACAAAAGCACACAAAAGCCTTATCTCAAATGATGACATCCATTGCGGTTGCTTGGAGAAGCACCTTCCAAACGTATACAGACTCGTACGTATGCGTGCATTAGGGGCTTGCATGACAGAGGATGCCCCGACTGACTGTCATCCTGCAGCGTCAGCTGCATTTTTAAACATGACCAGCAGCAGCAACGTCAACATCAATAACAACAGCAAATGTAAAAGAACCACACCAATGGCCACAACTGTCGGACGCACGCACATGATCTACCCCGAGACTGACAATCTACATCAAATTTTAATGATGGTGTTAGAGAGATCCAATGATACTCTGAATGTCATATACCTGAGTATAAGGTGAACTTTTTGGGACGAAGATAAATTAACGAATGATAAGTTCTAAAAAAGAGAACCAACTTTAAACACATGACGTTCTGAAAATCAAACAGTTGCTAGAGCTTTCATGGAAAACTTAAAGTATGCTGGAGTATGTGTCTTAAGTCTATTAATTTTCTTTAGCCTTGCTTTGGAAAAATATCTTAAACGAAGATTGTCGCCAATTCGACGACAAGGATTAATAGGATAATCAGAAAAGTTAATTAAAATAGTGGGAAAACAGCATGTTTTTATAAGACTTATTTAAAATCTCTTCCTATTTATGACCCACTAAGGATGCTAGTAAACGTAGAAACGAAACTTTATTTAAATGGGCAAAATATCTATTAGCTCTCGCACAGAAGTGCTAACAGGGCTCTGTGCTATAGGCGTTATGACCGAAAGTGTCTCGAAAGAGGACTACAGAAGGACGTGCCTTAAAGCAGGAGACACATTCAAAGAATCTAAATCTCTGTGTCTGCTCAAGGTTTCCTAAATCTGGAAATCTGGTTATCGCATCGAAAGGGTGATCAATCTAGAGGTATTTTATCCTTTTTATAGATTAAGCCTGAGTTGCTGTTAACTTTATTTTTTTCCTTTTCAATGTTGTTTTCCATTTCATCATGGAAACACTTACACCGCAACATCATCTCCAAAATGGGCAACTGTATTATGGAAATTACTAATTTCAAATTAGCGTTCGGTGAGAAACGTTTTTCGACCAATATGTTGTTCAGTGATGAGGCCCATTTCTGGTTCAACGGCAACGCCAATAAACAAAATTGCCGCATTTGGGCTGAAGAGTAACCAGAAGAGGTCCAAGAGGTGCCATTATACCTAGAGAAAACCACGGGCTGGTGCGGTTTATGGGCTGGTGGAATCATCGGACCATACTTTTTCAAGATGATGATGTCCGGCACGTAACCGTGAATGGTGCTCGCTTTCGCGCCATTATGTCGGACTTTTAGTATCTGAAATTGAAGACCGTAATCTTGAAGTGATTTGGTTTTAACAAGACGGCGCTCTAAGCCATACTGCCAACGAAACAATAAATTTATTGAAGAAAACTTTTGGTGAGCGCATAATCTCGCGTCGTGGGCCGGTGGCGTGGACTCCAAGATCGTTCGATTTAACACCGCTGGAATATGTGGGGTTGTGTAAAATCGCTTGTCTACGCAAATAAGCCCATTACGATTAACGCCGAGGAAGAGAATAACTATTCGGCGCGTTATTGTTGGCTTACGGCCCCGAATGCTGCACAAAGTGGTTGAAATTTGCGCCTCTCGGCTGGAAGTTATTGGAGCGGCCACTTGCCTGGAATTTATTCGAGCCAGCCGTTGCGGCGACTTTTTCGAAATCGAAAAATTTTATGAAAATCGGACGACAATTGCAACTTGTAGTTTGATTACAGCAGATCAGCTGGTTATTATACGTCAAAATATTTACAAGGTCAATGGGCTACTAGAGTAAATCAAATTATAGGAAATCCGTTCAGAGTTAGAAAAAGTCCCCACACATATGATTTTATTTCTTTGGCTCTGATAGCCACATAAAACATCCAATCTTGGTGAAACTTGGTCCAATTAATAACGATCGATCAGTTACCAGCGCATAAAACTGGTGTTATCCGTCCTGATTTTGATATAGCCCCAGTACAATGGTATCTTCCGATTTTTCATACAACCGCACTCAACAACCATTTTAATTCCGATTTCGATCAAATTTAGTATAATTATTACATAATTATGGACACACAACCAATTCTTCAGACCATTTGGGCACTTTGTTTTAACATAGTTCACACACAAATGTTTGGGGTCCCAAGAAATGGCCTCCAGTAAGAGTATACATAGACATATGGTTGCCAAATAACTAAAAAATGTTTTCAGGAAGCCACAAATAAAATTTCTCAATTTTTATAAATCTAGATGACGGACCACATGGCTGACAAATCGGCCCATTTAAACCAGAACATATGGGTTCCAAAAACAAGAAACTTTTCTTACAAATTTAAGTAAGACATTATTTTTAAAATCTGGGTGAGTTAAGAGCCCGTTCAAGGAGGTCCAAAAAAAACGAATTTTCAGTTGGCTTTTCTGGACATTCGGAAATACATGTTATAATATAGACGGCCACGCCCAACTTTAGATTTCGGGCTAGTTTTGACATAATTTGTACCGTGAATTCACTTCCAATTGACAGACGGATTTAAACCCTCGAATTTGTGCCTTTCTCAACCAAAACAAACTGGCTGCCGGGACCGTCCTGGTAACTTTTGACCTAACAAGGATCATCGATACTGTCAGTTAAGTCACTGTTTGAAGACAAAAAGACAAAACCCCGATAAGTTAAACAAGGGGTTTACAAGCGCAGGCTGATATCTCTGGCACTCCAGTTTAATCTTTACCTCTCTGCAATTCCACAGCCACCGGATGGCGTTATAATCGTCTCATAGTATGACACCAACGCGGTTTTAGCGTAGATGACACCAACATAGATGATATGTGCCATAGGATCTACGACTACCCTGCTTATCTTACTAGATCAGATACCTGTAGATATCGGCCACAAAATCATCTGCAACACTAGTCAATGACTTATCAATCCTGCATACCATTTACCACAAAATTCTTAGTGCCATGCCTCTGCTATATGCTGAAAAGTAGGAACAAGGTCCTCAAGTTGCTCTCCAGCAACTGTTGAGACACCGACTAAGAAATTGCCTTAATTCGTGACCACCTCTTGTCTGGGTGAAAAAAGTTGAAACTCCATATGGAAATCATAAATCGGCTAAATCTTTTAAACTAAGCGACTAATCTAAAAAATAGCCATAAGTCGTGAACATCCTTTTTCATGGTAGAAAAAGTAGGATTACCATATGAAAATCGTAAATCGGATATATCACCTAAACAAAGCGTATAATCGACAAAATAGCCCGCCCATCCTCTTTCCTGGTGCAAAATTCTACTGTAAAACTTAACTCGGCTATATCGCCTAAGCGAAGCGTCTAATCGACAAAATAATCTTCGTTCTAGGGCACCCATTTCTAGGTAGAAAAAGTGGAAATTCTATATAAAAACATAAATCGGCTATACTCGTATTTTCGGCAAAATCGACAAAATAGTCTTACTTCGTGACCACCGCATTTCTGGGTGAATAAAGTGGGAATTCTATATGAAAATTTTAAATCGGCTTTATCTCATAAAACATTAGACGACGAAATACTCGTAGCTTTAATTTTTGACCAACCTTTCCTGAGTGCAAAAAGTGCAAAGTTTCATTAAAAAATTTAAACCGGTTTTATCTCCTAATCGACAAAAGAGCCTTAATTAGTGACCACCAGTTTCCTGGGTCCAATAGTGTGGAACATTTAAATCGTGTATAACTCCTGAACTAAGCGTCTACTCGTAGTCGACAAAATAGGATTGTCATGAACTAAGGTTTTTTTTGTCGATTAGACGCTTAGTTACTAGAAATTGCTGGGAGGGGATTTTCAAACTTACTTACAGGTTGGAGTTCTCACTGCGGCAAATCAGGAAAATTTATGCGGGGACCTGTAAATTAAGGTTCTAGCAGGCGTGTCTGAACGGTATTTACTCAGAAACCGCTAACAACTTTAGAGTATATGCCCTGCTTGGAGACCATTTTCCATAGGCAGCCCTGACTGTTGTAGTCGCTTCCATTTATACTGGAATCGTTCAGATGTCTAGCCAAGCCCGCTCAGCTCCAACTAGCTACAATATTGCCCTGACTGTTGTAGTCGCTTCCATTTATACTGGATTCGTTCAGATGCCTAGCCAAGCCCGCTCAGCTCCAACTCGCTACAATATTTCCCTGACTGGTGTAGTCGCTTCTATTCATACTGGATTCGTTCAGATTCCTAGCCAAGCCCGCTCAGCTCCAACTTGCTACAATATTGAACCTGGAAACCAACCCTGCAGAATCAGCAGCAAAATACGAAACGGATGAACAAAATCTCACAGTAGCCACTACAACAGCAATTTGGGTCAAAGGGTTCACAATATCATGAACCAGATTTGCTCGAAACATAGTCAGGGTCATAAAAGACTTTTTCTATGTGTTACAATTTTTGGCAACACCAATAGAAATTTAACTCAATAAGTTTAGAACACAAAGAAATACATGAAGTATGCATAAATACCCTTAGAACCGCTGTGTATCCTGTCCAATTTTTGCATCTCCATTAAACCGTGATTCCTATCCTTTTAAACAAATTATAAAACTAATAATCATCTTGATATAACAAGCAGCGCTCTGAAGTATTTTTAAGTATTTTGTCAATTTTCGGCTAAATCCCAAAATCCCCCACTTAACATTAAAAAGTGTCGGCACATTTGTGATGGCCATAAATCAACAAAGTCATGATTTAATCCAATGATTTTTGATAATAATCGAAAAACAAAGAGTCCTCCAGAAATCAACTCTAAGTGGTGCACAACACATGGGTCCACAATATCAAAGGATAATTGTCAATTACCGAACGACGTCGACTTGAAAGATTTACGCTAAGTAAACAAAATTCAATAAATCCACAATGAAAACAGAAACCGAATAAAAGTCAGTAGTAGTGATCTCATTATATGACGTTATACATACCCAAGGGGATGCTGCCCGCTTGTCCAGACAGCCATCCATACATTGTGGGTTACATCTTCATCATAATGAGGCGGCTCTAAAGCGCCAAAATAATGAAACACTCTAAAAGTGCTGACTCAACTACATCTTCATGGCGCACAGTGGCATTTTTTCATACAAGTTAAGGCAAAAATTTAAAGAATCAACCTAGGGCTTTGAAATTTTGCACTCATCTCTCATATTGCCGAATTAGACTTCCCATATAACCTAATATAAAAAATCGTTGTATTTTCCTACTTTGCATATCTATGCTAATAAAAATTACTGTCATTGTTTGCATATGAGTCCTCAATTATATTAAAATTTTAACTGTTCCATGGCCCTTTTAGGCCTCCGACCTAACCTAACCTTATATAGTATTTCTTTCAATTAATGAAAGGAAATTTCTCGGAGTTTTTGTTTAACATAAGTAAAAAATTATTTATTAAATCAGAATAATAAACTCAAATCTATAATTTCTTTTGCAACCAGAACACCGAGGTTGATTGAGCTCGTGTGTTTTCTGTCCAAGAAAAACAAGAAACACTGACTTTTTGAGAGCCCTTCATAAAAACCGGACTTTTTTTTTAAAAATCTTCATGATATCCAATTATTTTTTTCTTAAAAATTAATAGTGAAATACTATAATTTTTAAATATTCTTACATCAAGTAGATACGACAAAAATAAATTATGATTCCAGCTCTTTAAAGTGATTATAAAACTGAGTTTGTTGTTGCAGAGTTTCTTTTAGATGTATTTGCCGCGTTATTTTGTACAAACAAGAAAAATATTTTAGAAAAAAATAACAATATCTTTCTCTTACTTAAACAACTCTTTATAAAACTGCATCCTTAAATTATTTTTTTACTCGAAAAACAGTTTTTTTGCCAGCAAAATCCCACTGTGCGGCGTCTTAATGAAATCGCCCGGATGATGTGAGTGTGCTCGGCGCAGTCACCGGATAGGCAGTGTCAGTCGGCTGCACAATTAATTTGTATGACTGGGTTGGAAAATGAGCAGCATACTTAGGTAAGCATACCATGTGCCTGGACCAGTCCTTAGATCCACTTGACTAGGGTTACACCTTCGCCCGTGAAGATCGGTACGAAAAGCAGCCGACAATGAGTAACTCTTGCATGTATCAGAAACGTCAATCTTCCACAAAAACGTATACAAGAAATCTTTAAAACTCAAACCTAAAAAAGGAGAGTTATTGAATTATCAGAGGCGCACATTTATCTGGACTTGGCCAGAGCATACAGTGTAAAACACACTCATTTTGATTATGGCCCATAGATAAGTGAGGCTGTTGTGTTGTCAGCCTTGGCAGTCAGTGGTGGTAACAGCTACAACAACAACAGCCGCTGTCTTATAACCAAATCATGTAACAGGTGAGAAAACATGAACAGAAGTTTACTGCCTCGCCTGCATTATGTGTTTTTGTGAGTTTCCTCCGCTTTTTGCCTTTCTTAGCCCTGTCGACAGGGAAACAGCCGAAACCAAATCAATTCATTCATAAATCCTTCATTGGTTTTTACATGTGAAACATTTGGTTAGGTGCTCTTGCGTTTAAATATAATGACTTCTGCTTTGGATATTATAGCTGAAGATTATATCATACCCAGTGAAACGTGTGGGCAGTGATTGCAAAAGAGCAGTGTTTCTTAAAACCCTGGTTAAGAAGAAGTCGACATTTATTGAAAGAACTACAGGGTGGAGCGCGTTAATTTGATTTTTTGCGCTGCAGGCTGTGGCGGCACTGTTGGTAAACGAGAGTGGAGGGTGTGCGCCGTTTATATTGGCTGACGGGAGATTAGTATTTGTCTGCCTTTAAGTTGCCATCATGCATTGGACACGTGAGTAGAGGTAATTTTGTGTTAAAGCGTATTTTTCAAATGCGCACTCGATGATTGCAGTGCAGCGTGCTTTTCGTTTACGATTCGCTGTTCCCCAATGCGAACGTGTTCCTGGACGGCAATTAATTGTAAATTGGGTAACTTCATCCAGAACACCAGGAAAAGTGTCATGTGTACGAAAGGATAACAACACCACAAAACATCGAGAGAGTTAGAGCAGCAGTACTGCAATCTCCGAAACACTTTGCTCGGAAGCAATCACTTACTCTTGGAGTTTCCAGACTTTTTTTCAGTCGACTTTTAAGGCAACGCAATTAGGGGATGCATGGTTCCAACAGGATGGTGCCACTGCACACACAGCGAGGGTTGCCATGAATTGTTTGAGGCAAATGTTTCCTAAACGTCTTATCTATTTGAGGGGTGATGCGAACTGGTCGGCACGCCAACCAAACTTATCCCCATGCGATTTTTTCCTTGGGGATACCTGATGTCGAAGGTGTATATCAACCGTCCCAACACCTTGGAAGATCTAATTCAAAATATTGAAATTGGCAGAATACCAGTCGACATGCTTGTTAGAGGTCATGAAAACTTCAGAAAACGTATGCAGCAGTGTGTGGATAGCGAAGGTCGACTTTTGCCAACTACAATATTTAAAACCATGCAATTTAATAATGCTCTTATTGTTCAATATAATTAAAATATAAAATAAATTTTTCTAAGGTTCATAATTTGTTTTTATTTTATTTCCATATAAGCAAATTATAGCGCTCCACCCTGTAGATTAGATACAAAGATCCTTTTCTTTTTCATTCAATACTGCTATGTTAAATCCGACCTTGCTCAAATTTGGAATAGAACGCACTAAAGGTCCAGTAGCAAACTCTGGTAAATTACGTCTCATCACTTTATGTTTTCGAACAGCCCCATACCAAGCTTCCTTCCTATTTGGGGAAGGGAGGGAGCATTAGATTATTAGTAAATCCGATCTTGGTCAGATTACGCAAAGTACATTATACTTGCCCGGGACTTGAACGGAACTAATAACGAACTATCGGCTTATATATTAAAATAGAATCTTCCTTCCCGTTTTAAGATCCTGCAGCTCCTGCAGCTCTAGAATTCGAATTCAAATTCTGATGAATGCTTTGATTGACCAAAACCCAATACTTTTGCCGTTGGACCATACAGTTTCTTGTTGTCGTATAGCGCCTCGAAAAAGGTCCTCCTGATTTAGAGGCCCAGTCGCTCTAGAAGTATTGAATTCGATTTTACTCAAATTTTGTACGAAGTTGACGAATGATCTGGTTTCTTAGAGTGGAGTACAAGAATAACGAAAAAACCCCTTTTAATAACCTAAAGACTTTTTTAATAACCAAAAGCGTTTTGTTACATGGCTTTGAGTTGTCATAACTTTTGAGTTTAATACTTGGTGAAAAATTATACCATATGACAGGAGAATCAACAAATTGTTTGGACTATAATAATATTATGACTACATGTGACGCGCAAAATAGAAAGGGACCTAAGGTTAAAAACCAGTTTTGTTCAGGAGAGCCATTTTAAAGATTAGGTCCCTTTCTATTTGCGCTTAGAATCGTTGACTTCACTTTCATAAAACGCGCATATCTCTGGGAGGGAACACTTTTGGGGCATGGGATGGCTCTCATTCGATGCTCAGATGTTGTCCACATCAAAAAAAAAGAAAAAAAATGAAAATAGATTTTTTTACCCTTAGGTCCCTTTCTCTATGCGCTGTCACATATGCAACAATTCGACAAAGGGACCGTGACACCTCCTACGAGTATTCATTTCTAATCCTAAAACACCATTTTTCATGAAATAATAAGGATACGAGGGCTACTATATATATTTCTGGCCTAATAATGAAAATGCGAATATTTACAAACAAAAATGGTTTTATTGTTTTTCAAAGTATTTTCCTGCATGATTTATACATTTTCTCAAACCAATACATGCTCTCAAACCAATTGTGGAAGCACTTTTTCCACTTCGACTTAGACACCTCCAAAACAAGGTTTTTGAACGCTTCAACAGCACCTTTTGGCGACAAAAATCGTTGACCACGCCTTTTTTTCTTGATGTACGGGAATAAAAAAAAATCATAGGGTGCCAAGTCAGGGCTGTACGGCAGATGACCAAGCAATTCGACGTTTTGGCCGATCAGAAAGGCGCTGGTTTGAGCCGATGTGTGAGAGCTTGCATTCCCATGGTGCACAATGATTTGTCTTCTCATGTTCGTTTTTCGAATTTCTCCGAAGACTTCAGGCAAATGAATTGTGGTGTACCAATCAGAATTGGTCGTCCTACGTTGCTCAAGCGGAACAGTCGCCACATGACCAGTTTTGCCGAAGCAACAGGCGACCATTTGCTTCGAAGTGCTTCTTTCACGAACAACCTTCGTTTTATTTGGATCGTCTTCGAAGACCCGCACGTTCGATTGCTGTTTTGTTTCGGGCTCTTACGCATAGATCCATGATTCGTCACCTGTGACGGTCTTATAAACGTCTTTTAAAGCACCGCGATCGTATTTTTTCAAAATTTCTTTGCACCAATCAACACGAGCCTTTTTTTGAGCGATGGTCAAATTGTGCGGGATCCAGTGAGAACAAACTTTTTTTACGGCCAGGTGTTCATGCAATATCGAATGTATGCTGGTGGAAGAAATGCCCAAGGATGCCTCTATCTCACGGTATGTCACATGACGATCTTGCAATATCAGTTCATGCATTAATGTTCTCTGGCACAACGGCCGTTTTTGGATGACCTTCGTCTTTGAGCGAGCGTCGGCCACGATTGAATTCATTAAACCAGTTTCTCACAGTGCAATAGGATGGTACTTCATCTCCTTACAAAGATTTAAGTTCATCGATGCACTCTTGTCGTAATAATCCACATCGAAAGTTGTGACAATTGATCGCACGAAATGGTCACGAGTTAATTCCATTATTTTCCCAAATTGATTTTTTCAAGTCACTGTTAACAACACAAATGATGGTCGTACGTCAAAACGTTCTGAGTTCGTTTTTGCTAAAAAAATGTCAAACTTTCCAATGGAAATGTCAGATGGCGCCAGGCAACACTTAGTGTTGCCTAGGCCATATATATAGCAACCCTCGTATTAAATTGTGAAATTTTCCACTTATGATGTTGATATGAAACAAACCACACTGTGATGTAAAAACGTTCCTAGAAAACAGTTTACATATTGGCCAAAATAATGGACCGATCGTGTAAATCTTGATCCATATATTCCCGTAGTCTGTACAAGGTCATAATTAGATTTAAGGGACACTTCGATACCTAATTGACCGCTAATACTACGGTACGCAATCCATATTACAGGGTAACTAAGCTTTATTCCGGACTAATTTATTTGACCACTTATCTCTCATTCTTGCTTCCTTTCTGCACTTATTATTTTGAAATTTCTTTTCTCAATTATTTTTATTTTATATGTTTTCGTTAATATTTTTATTGGCTTTTTATAAGTTTGTTTTGATCCTGTCAATAATAATTACTTTATATTGTTTGATCGCTGATACTACGATACGCAATCCAAGCTTAAAAGACTAAGACTAATTTATTTGCCCACTTATATCTTATTTTTGCTCCCTTTCTATGCTAACTATTTCGAAATTTATTTTTCCAATTTTTTTATATTTTATCCTTTTTTTGTAAATAATTTCTCTTTTTTGACTTTCTTTAAGTTTGGCTTTTTTAATTGTCTCCATTTTCGCTTTTTTTTTATCACATTTTGTACGAGTTTGTGTCTTAAGTCCTTAAGCAGATCTATGATGGTACAAACTTAGCATTTTTCTGCTGTCTAAAATGTAACGTTTAAGAAAGTTTTGAGAAAGTTTTCCAGTTGTTCCTAAAAAAATGTTCTGAGAATCATATAAATTGAAATATAAACTCGTACTCGTAAAAGAGCGTCTACTTGAATATATTTAATCTGAGTTTTCTTTTTTAACCCAAACCCAAATTCTTTGCTAGGTTTCATCATAAGATGACTGTTATTATCGATGTTTCGTAGCCCCTGCTTTTTCCCATTGATCGGACCGGACCCTTGCTTTTGATTTGCTCTAAAACGATTACGATGGATGGATGGATGGATGGCTGAACGAACGGTCGGTCATACGGTTGGTCTGTAATAAACTGAAATAGTCATGACTTGCCAATAACGTTGTTTCCCCCCCTTACACAGTACTTATTAACCAGCCCATTTTTTGTTTTGTTCGGATTTTCTAAAAAAAAAACTCTACTCAGGGTACACAAAAATTAAAATTAACCTTTCAATTTGTGTATATGTGTGTGTGTTAGAGCGCGCTTGCCGCAGCACAAGTGCGAGTTGTGAGCTGTGAACGTTGATAATTTCACCAATAGACATCTTGGGTTGCCATCGCTGCCAGTGGACTTCCGTTTCGATTGGAAGCATCTGATAACGTTCGACGTCTCTTCCCTCCGACTGACCCGGTCTGACGTTTGTATAAAAGTAAATAACATCACCGCCATTGATTTCAAAAAAAATCCAAGGGAGAAAATGGAAAGGTTTTTGTGTTTTCATGCTATCGTCGGATTTGGAATTTCGTTTTTGATTTATATGCATTTGAATATTAAATTTTATGGAAATATTTATAACGTGTTTTGTATCAGTAATAAAAAACATGGAATTAATAAATATTTGATTAAATGTTTTTTCCCCCAAATGGCTTCTGCCATTGATTGGATTAATAATTATAATGACCAGAGGGGGTGGGTTAAATTGAATAACACTAAAAGCGCACAGTGGGGTTATAAAAAGTCGCTCCACTCAACAATAGGTGTGTTCTAGTGGTTGTCGCTTATTAAACGAATAAGTGAACGCTAAGGCGATAACTGCAAAACTTTAATTTTACGAACAATTTTTGAAATTTCTGTGTATAACAAGAACTGTAAGGCTTTTATGCATCATAAACCGTTTGATTTGAAATTTGTAGTTTATAGGAAAAGATTTATTGAAGAAATACTTTTAGCGTGTAATAACCCAGCTCGCTTAATGTCGCCAAAAAATATTCTTGAATAACTTTCTTCCCAAATGTACTGACTCAGTCAGTACATTTCTTAACAACAAGAAACTGAGGTACTCGCTACGGAGTTATTTTGTTTAATTTAGTTATTCCTGATGATCTTCTTCAAAGAGGAACGAAATATCGAATAAAGAGAAAAATATAACAGTTATATAATAATTACTTAGTAAAATTTAATATAAAGGCCGAATACAAAAATTAAAATTACGTTAATTACACAGTACAACAGCCAATCTGGGGGGTGAGAAATTCTAAGTCAGGGTGATGGTACTAGGCCAGTATATTAAAACCCTCAAAGGGTTTTGCGTTCGCATGTGCCAGTTTTTTTATGACCTTTTACATTTTTTCCTTATCTTGATGTTTTTTCACTTAGTTGTAAAATGTTGGCAAAAACGTAGTTTGACATAACTCGAGAACGACTAGTTCGATTTTGCTGAAATAAATTGAGAAAAATTAATAATTACATTTTCTTTAATCCATTAATATACTGTTTCTCTACCAAATCAACATTTTTGCAGTTAGAAATAAATTTATGAAGAAAATTTTGCCAAAAAAAAATTTTTTTTTTTTAAAACATATAAATCCCAAACGGAAAAACGTGTAGAGTCTTATAACTTTCACGTAAAGTCACATAACCTATAAACAAAATGCGACATAGATCATAGAAATCGATAAACACGTTCTGCTTTTATTTATAATTAAGTGAAGGTATCCCATTTTGAATAAAAGCAGAACGAGTTAATCGATTTCTATGATCTACATACGAACGCAAAACCCTTTGAGGGTTTTAATATACTGACCTAGTACCATCACCCTGACTTGGAATTTCTCACCCCCCAGACAATAACCCCAAAAATGTTCTACAGTGTTATTTAATATAAACGGGTTTTAACCCAAACTGTCTAACGTTTTCTACAAATAAAATCAGTTTTATACTCTTGTACAATGGTGTGAATTAATTGCGTTAGCGACCTCCTTAGCAAGTTGCCAATACTTAGTAGGGACATAAATATTGTTACAACATTGAACACACCCATTTCAATTGTAGAACTGAAGATACCCCGTTAATGTCATATGGGTTTTGAAAGCTAACCTCAATAGCGTTAGTCTGTAACAGGATTTTAAAATTGTTTCAACTTTCATCATGGAGTGGTCAGATAATGAGAACCGTATCGCTGTAATAGCGCTTTTCAAGTGTGAAATGAAAAAAGCGATATTTTTAAAAAGCTCCGGCCACTAGGGATTAGCCGCATGTTCGTCTACCGATGCATAAAACTGTTTGAGGAGACTGGAGATGTAAAAGACCGCCACCGGTCGGGCCGCCCACGCTCTGTTCGAAAACCGCATGTCATCAAAGCCGTTAAATCAAGAATTCACAGAAATCCGCTCCGAAAACAGAAAATCATGGCCCGTGAGATGAATATCACGCAAAAGTCCATGAGTCGAATAATTAAAAAATACTTGGGACTTGGGGCTTTTAAACGACGTACCAAACATATATTGACTGCAGCTTTAAAAAAAATAGGATTGAAAAATGCAAACGTCTTTTGGTGAAGCACGCTGATAACTTGCTCAGAAAAATTTTGTTCAGCGATGAAAAAATTTTTACCTTTCAAGAAAAATTTAAATGCAAAATGATAGAGTGTATGCGCGGTCATCTAAGGAAGCATCTGAGCTGATCCCAAGGGTGGAAAAGGGTCATCACCCAGCTTCAGTCATGGTTTGGTTAGGGTGGCTCTTACGATGGGGTCACTGACCTGCATTTCTGCGAACAAGGAGTCAAAACATCGGTCAAAGTTTACCAAGAAACCGTTGTGAAGCCTCTTAACAATTCCCTGTTCCAAAACCAGCCAAGGACTTTTTAGCAGGATTCTGCGCCGGCCTATAAGGCTATAACGTCCCAGGCCTGGCATCGAAACAATTTGCCAGCGTTCATTTTCTCTGAAGAGTGGCCATCAGGCCGTCCAGATTTGAACCCATTGGATTTCAAATTGTGGACGGTTTTAAAGGACAAAGTTTGTCACAAAAGTTACCCCAACATTGGATCTCTTAAGACTGCTTTGGTTCAAGCTGTGGCCAATTTTCCAATGGACGAGGTTCGTGCAGCTATTGACGATTAGCCAGTGCGACTTAAGGCGTGTGTAAAGGCAAAAGGCGGACATTTCGAATAAGTAGATTCTTTTTGGATACAATACACATCAATAAATATATTAAAAAATATTAGGTCCAAAAACATTCAGTACTTTTTATTTTACAGCATAAAACGTGTGTAATAGGCTGTTTCCACTACGGTCGCGTCCACGTCCGCGTCCAAAAATCAATGAACGCGCGTTACAGCAGCCTATACAAAAAACATAGGCAGTTAGGTATGGGAAAAAGTCGCGTTCATATTGGACGCGTTTATCGATAAGTCGCGTTTACTATAAATTCGATTATTTTTGCAGTCGAAACCCACCCATACCTATCAATGGCAATATCGCAAATTGCTCATCCCTATGAAAACAGCTGTTAATCATTATAAATATAAACATCCAAAATGCAAAAAACAGGAGGTAAGTTAATATTTTTGCTTTTGTTTAAATAATATTAATTTTTTCAATTATTTTAGATTTCAAAAAGACGGAATGGACAGCAGTATCAACACTATATCTGTTGGACCTCTGGAAGGAAAATATTGATGGCCTGAGGGGTGCTCGCAAAAACACCCACATACACAAAGAGATGGGGGAGAAGCTGGGAGTGACTGGCGCGGAAGTGAAAAATAAACCATTTGGTCCTCATTTTCCACTGCGGTTAGCAAAATAATATCATTTAACTCCATGATAATGTCACAACACAAAAATATTAAAATTTTTCGCACCCCTTTGAACGCAAACGTGGACGCAAAACACAATGGAAACACCATTAAAAATTATCGATAAATCGTGGACGCGGACGTGGACGCGACCGTAGTGGAAACAGCCTATAACAGTAGTTATGTCCCTACTAAGTAGAATACGAGCAATATTTACGTAGCTCCCAAGAAAAAAGTCTAATATAGTTGAAACGAAAGATCTTGGAGACCATAAGGTCGTTGTAGTGAGAGATAATGCGTCTGGGAACTTTGTTCGGAATGTGGCAGTATAGCAAGTGGCACCATCCTATTTAAATCACATATTAAGTCCATATCATCTAATTTAGGTCATTGTCAGAATAGAATAATTACTCTGAAAGATTTTCAGTGCAGTTAAATCACCTGTTATTGTTTGAGCCATCGGTTTGTGTAGTGTTAATCTTTTCCACCCAGTAGCTGTTTGGCACTTTCGTTTTGTTTTGCCAACAAGAAGTCGTTCGGTGACAAATCGTTTGTATTTGATAGCCAATAATTAAAGTATCAGTTATCCATTTGCCCCAGGCTATGCCGTTAATGGACGCAACAACGGCTACTTCATCATTTTCGGTGACATTTGAACGCTTCATCAGTCAGTGTCACTGGGAGGGGACTTCTGTTCCGTGCAACGCACTCTCTTAGTAGCGTTTAAAGTTTGACCTCGTCACAGGTGTCACATTGTTAAACCCGGTCGTAGTGATATGCAAATTTTCTCGTTTGAAATTATGAAATAGTTCGTTTGGTTGGACACTGCAATATTTACGAGTCTAAAGATAATCAAGTCGAGTCTATTAGGTCAGCCAAAGTTGAAAGCGAAAATTGCAAAAAAAAAATATTTTCAATTATGGAACTTTGGAAGACATTGAAAAGTGTTCCTGTAAGATATAATGGAACTCGAACGTTTTTAGCTGATCTTGTGTGGCTGACCGTGGTGTGGTTTAAAAGCATGTTAAGAATATTTGAAAGTTTTTAGCAGTACCACAACTACTCATTATGCCGGCTATATTCTGAAAACAGAAGACTAGTAAATACCTCTCTAAAAATGTATATGTCATTATACGAGGGCATATTAATAATTACGTGACTTTTTGAATAAAATACAGTTTCTACAGGAGTTTATGTTAAAAAAATATTTTTTAACATAATCTCCTTTTAGCTCAATACACTTAGTCCAACGTTTCTCCAATTTTTGAATCCCATCCACAAAATAGGATTTGTCGAGGTCCATAAAAAGGCATATGTTTGATCAATAGTTTCATCGTTGGAGCTGAATCTCTTTCTACCGAGCCATTTCTTTATGTTTGGAAATAGGAAATAGTCACTGGGGCTGAATCCGCATAATATGGCGAATGAGGTACAAATTCATGCAATTTTGCCATTGAGGCTGCACACTTGCGCATTATCTTGATGAAAAATAACTGTGGCCATATGGTGTCGATTTTTTTAAATTCTCGTTAAATCGGTTCAATAAGTTGGAATAAAATTCGCCGTTGATTGTTTTTCCCTTTTGAAGGTAATCGGTGTGGATTATCGCGCGTGCATCCCAAAAAACTGTGGCCATGCTACCTTTTTGGCTGACAAAGATACCTTGGCCTTCTTCGGAACCGGTTCACCCGGAAAACCCATTGTTTAGACTGCTGCTTGGTCTCCGGAGTGTTGTAGTGGATCCATGTTTCATCGACAGTTACAAAACACCGCAAAAACTTATTCGAATTGCAGTTAAGCAACTGCAAACAATCATTAGAAGTTGTCACACGATTGCGTTTATGGTCAATTAAGAGCAAACGCGGCAGCCATCTTGCAGACCGCATTCTTAATCCCAACTGAACATGTAAAATCGTTAACATTCTGCCATATGAAATGGGTACGGCATCAACAGTCTCAGGCACTTTTACTTTTAGATCGGCCAACACCACATTGTAGGTTTTTTCGACATTTTCGTATGTACTGACCTCAATTGGCCATCCAGAACATTCAGTGTCATTTGTATTTGTGCGACTACAACGAAAGACAGAAAACCACTTTTTTAGCATTGAATCGATGGTGCAGAGTCCCTATAGTATTTATCGAGCTTTTCCTAGGTTTGATTGGCGGGTTTTTCCGCACGACAATAATGTTTATTGAGTACTTGAAATTAACATTTCTCCATTTTTAAAAAATCCACTAGGTTGTTTGGTTTGAACAGCCTTTAGACACAAACTAAATAACGAAACTCTCTCAAAATTTGCCTTTCATATAACTACGAGGAAAGTTGGAAAACTCGCGAAAATAATTGCCCTTGTTCCCTACACCACACTGTGGAACAGGGTACTCCGACTTCGTGCTGATGCTTGCAGCACCCAAAAGGAGATATACCCTACTGATCGCCTCGGAATCACTTTCGGATTTCATTGAGTGATGAAAGTCTTTCTGTCTATCTTTCGTTGTAATAAAATGACAGGTCGCAATTAAAAAACGGTTTAGATGAATCTTGGTTTCGGCCAAGAAAGATCGCAATTGAAATTGGTCCACATTGGTACATAATTGGATAAAGAACATAGGTTTTTTAAAACCAATAGCTTAATAGTCACATACGAGGGCGACCGCAAAAGTAACTGGCCTAACATAAAAAGTACCGTTTTTTTGTTATTATTATTATTTATTTTTCAACATAATCTCCTTCCAACTCAATACACTTCATCAAACGTTTTTCAAGTTTTTTAATTCCTTCCAAAAAATAAGATTTTTCAAGGCCCTCAAAATATGCCTCTGTTTCAGTAATAACCTCGCTTTTGGACGATAATATTTTGCCACCGAGAATTTTTTTTTTAAATTTGGAAACAAAAAATAATCAGAAGGAGCTAAATCTGGACTATATGGTGGATGCGGAGCAATTCCAAATCGTAGTTCGGCCAGTTTTTGTTGAGTTAAAAATGCAGTGTGTGAAGGAGCATTATCTTGATGAAAAAGAACTTTTTTTTCTAAATGCGGTCGTTTTATCTTGATTTCTTCACTCAACCGATTCAATAATGCACAATAATATTCACTATTTATAGTTTTTTCTTTCTCAAGATAATCAATAAATATTATACCCCTTGCATCCCAAAATACTGTGGCCATTACTTTTTCTGCTGACTTTTCGCCTTCTTGGGACCACTTTTACCAGCTTCTATCCATTGTTTTGACTGTTCTTTGCATTCTGGGATGTAGTGATGGATCCATGTTTCATCAACAGTTATGAATCGGCGCAAGAACTCTATTGGATTACGCTGATAAATCGCTAAAAGCTCCTCGGAATTGGTCCAACGGACGATTTTTTGGGGCAAAGTCAACAAACGCGGCAGATAGTTTTCGGATAGCTTTTTCATGTGAAGTTCATCATGTAAAATACTCCAAACTTGTTTTTCGTGTATTTTAACAATATCAGCAAGTTCTCTGAGCTTTATTCGTCTATCTTTAGTCACTTCATTAAATATTTTTCTAATGTTTTCAATAGTAGTAGCAGTTTTCGGTCTTCCAGCGCGTTGTTCATCTTCCGTACTTGAACGACCCATTTTAAATTGTTGAACCCAGGATTTCACGGTGGAGTATGATGGTGCATTATCACCATGAACAGAATCCAATTCATCTTTGATTAATTGTGGCGTATAACCTTTCATATAAAAGTGTTTAATTACCGTACGAAACTCTTTATTTTAAATTTTTCAAAAATTATAAAACTTGTTTACCTCAATCACCTGTAACAAAGAAAATAATCATTAAATATTTCGGAAGTCTTGACAGATGGCTTATAAAAGATTGCTTTTAAAAAACAAAAAAAAAAACAAAAAAGTTGCTAGTAAAATAGAAAATGTGCCAGGCCAGTTAGTTTTGCGGTCGCCCTCGTATAACTTTAGATTTAGACCAAATTTTGCACAGAGCATTTCAAGCGACACTTATATCTGGTGAAATTGTGCCATATCGGTCTATGTTTTCGAATAGGTCCCACACAAAGGTCCCTCACGATTTGAGGTCCTGCAGCTGTAGAAACCACAAATTACACCCGATCGCTTCTGAATTTTGCATGGTACGTTATGAGCGACCATTTACTCTTGTGAAACTAGATGACATACGTCCTTATTTTTGTAATTCCCCTATACAAAGCGCCTTCCCGATTTGAGAACCTACAGCTTTTAACGACACATATTACAAACGATTCCGACCAAATTTAGACGTACAGACCAAGACTTTTTCAGAAAAATATACCAGAGTACATACACTTAGATAGCTTAATTTCGTACCAGATCTTATGAAGTAATATAACGAAGAAGTCCTGTGGAACAGAGTGTTTCGAGTGCCAGGAGGTGTGGTTTAGCATGAAGGCTTCAGTGCGGTGAGTCTTAAATATTTATACTCACTTCGGATATTTTAAACCTCACTTCGGATAGTTTAAACCTCCAGTTTGCATAAAAAAAACTATTATTCTTCCTTAATTTTCAAAGGTAGTTGTGTTTGAGATAAAGAAAATTTTCAAAGACATTTAAGACACTAGAGATCAAGACGAATATAGACATTTAAGCTGTTTCCTGACATGAATCTCACTTCGAATATTTTGAGCCTCCAGTTTTCAAAAAAAAACTATTTTTCCTCCTTAATTTTGAAAGGTAGTTGTGTTTGAGATAACGAAAATTTTCAAAGACGTTTAAGACACTAGAGATCAAGACGAATATAGACATTTAAGCTGTTTCCTGACATGAATTTAAATTAAGGCCAGAGCGATTGCTCTGGCTTGGATTTGTCGGTAGTATAGACTAGAAAAGACAGCAGAAGGTAACAATAGGGAAGACCGAAAGGAATTGGTGAAAGGACTAAGTAAAGAAAGCCAAGCAACTCCTTGACTTTACTAACTTAAGGCGGACGCACAAATTAATAGGGATTGTGACACATTTTTTATGTCTTACAAGCTCAACCTAATAAGGAAAGTAAGTAAATATCTTTTTTCCATTTACATACTGAACCGTGTTCCTCCAGTCGTCTGAGGACGCAAAAATTATTAGTCGTTCATCAAAAATTATTAGTCATTCGTCAAAAATTATTAGTCATTCGTCAAAAATTATTAGTCATGCAGTGACTTCAAGTTGATATTAAAGCTCTTTGTGGTTTGCAGAGATACTCTTAGTGGCGTATATATCGTTTGTTTACCAATTCGTTCACTTCAAACAGTGTTTTAGGATTTTGGAAAAATTTTACTGAAAAGTGGCCACTGCGTCGTTAAGGCTTAAGAGATGGATAGCGTAAGCTAGACGTGACAGATGGTCTATATAATCATTCGATAGGCTGTTACCTTTTAGACCACCCTGTACTATTGTTGTAGCGATTATTTTGGGCTTAGAGTTAAACATAAAAAGTTTGTGTCTTAAGTCTTTTGTTTTTCTAGAGGACGTATTTGATACAAAGGATAGATTCAAATATAAAGCGCTGTCTGTTGCGCCCGCCGTGGCGTACTACAAAGCAGTGATGGAAATCTGGTACAGTTGTACCATTTGTGGTATAATTGAAGACTTGTTGGCACTGTGGTACACTCAATGCCGTTTTGATACAACTCATTGCAGCTATTTTTTTTTAAATATTTATTATTAAATTTTTACTGAACTTATTTTATAAGATTATTTTCCGGCTTAAGGTCATTTATTTAAACTCGTTGTTCTATGTGTTGTTTAATTTTTATTTATCCCAATATTTCGATTGACTTCGTCAATCATCTTCAGGGGTTGTCAATTAACAAAATAATGTTGTCCGTCCGATTATCGCTGTCAACTGTTACTGAACAAAAACATACTGTAGTAATTCTATTAACTGGACCCAGTAACAAAGCCCACTAAAATAACAATACCAGTATGGTCTATGTCTATTGAGCAGGGCTGAGGAAAAAAAGCACGACCCCGATTTCTGCCACAAGATAAAAGAAATAATCGAAAACAATCACCAAATGTCTCAATCCCATGACAGCTGGTTCTATGGGACGGATTGGCCCGAAGAGCAATTCTTCGTCCAAGGGCTGTCTCCCCAGCACACAATTGCCGCTACATCAACAACAACCAAATGTTCTTTCTAGATTTAATCTAGAAATCTCAGCCTTATTTCTAAATGATCGCCTATTGGCCTACTAATCGCACCATGATTTACAGGGAGAGTTCGTGCATTAGCTGTGCCTTCATGTGAAACAGTCTTTACACATAGGTGTTTCCAGCCATGTAAGATATAAATAGGCTAATTTCCTGCAAATATTACTTCCTCTTTCCTCCCTTAGCCAACACAATATAAGGACATCACTAGAGTGTAAGCCTGATATAAAATAGATCATTCAAATCATGTTTATAATGTATTTTTTTTTGATTTCTTACAATGAAACCGGAGACAAAGTTCGAAATCGAAGTCCAAACTCCACAGCCCTGGGTAAACATCAGTCAACTAAATTAGCAGCTCAAAATTTCTGAAAGAAACATCGTTTTTTAGTTTGCTGAGATAAAAGTGATTATCTTTGGGTCTACGAGTATAACCTCAAAATTTGAGAATTTAATAGTGTAAATTTTAATGTTATGTCTAGAACTAAAATGTCTAAGAGCTTAGCATAAAAATACAATGTATACCTTAATGGTTTTAATGACATAAGGATGTGTATGGAATAATAGGCTATAGAAGGAGAATGCCTCTTAGGACTCTTACGGTGGATGGCGTGGCTATAGAAGATGATAATACGAAACTGGGGAAATTGAAGGATCACTTTTCTGTTATATACTCAGGTTCGGCTCCTGCCAGGGATATTTCAGACATCGACGACACGTTGAACTCAACGCTATCGCTGGTTCCTGAGAGAGTGCTCGGCTCTGAATGTAGGTGCTTTTTCCGGTTTGACTACTTTGGACCAGCTAGTGGAGTCTACCAGATGCCTGAATAATAAGAAGTCTTCGGGGTTGGACGGAATTTTAAATTTCATTGTTAGGAGGCTTCCCACGAAGGATTTTGAATATCTGACGATATTGTTCAATAACTGCCTTAGTAATTCGTACTTCCTGAAATCGTGGAAGATTTCTAAAATTATTCCTATTAGAAAGAAAGCTGAGTCGGACGATATTAATGACTTGAGACCTATATCACTCTTATCCAACTTATGCAAATTATTTTAGAGGGTGATTCGGCTGACGATGGGTGATGGAATGGGAGAATCTTACATACCAGACCTATAATTTGGGTTTAAGAAGGGGCACTCGACCACTGATGCCCTGTTGAAATTTCAGGACGACGTTGTGTCGATTTTACGGAGGCAATATTGTACGGTGGCGGATTCGCTGGATGTGGAAAAAGCTTTTGATAGAACTTTTCATGATGGCATTTTGTTTAAAATGATTCGTATAGGCTTTGACCCCCAGAGTAATTAAATTGTTTCGAAGTCATTTCTCGGACAGATTGTTTTGCGTTCTATTAAATAATAATGTCGGAGTTTGGTGAGGTAAGGAATCATTATTAGCGCCGCACTTATACAATATTTTTATGAGTGATTTTCCACACACTAGTTCAGATTCGATTAGGTTATTATATGCAGATGACAGTCTTTTATGTGCGCACGATGAGTCCCCAAATATTGCGTTGATGAAAGTTGCGAGCACCTTGTCACTGTCAGGGAATTCTATGATTTTTGGGGTATAACGCTCAACGCGCCCAAGAGCGAGGCTATTTGTATTCGAAACGCCTCAGGCAAGTGTAGAAGGTTTGTGGTTCCTGAGAGTAAACGGTTGAGAATTGGTATTAATGGCGAGGAAGTCCCTTTCAGGAATGACATGAAATATTTAGGCATTTACTTCAACAAACTTTAAAAATTTAATAGACATGCTAGGTCTGTTCTCCAGAAGGGCTATAGGATTTTGGGATCTTTTTCGGAAATTCTGTGGAATAGGAGTTTACCGGTAGAGACGAAGCTATTACTGTACAAGACTAGTATACGAGGGCGGTTCGGAAACTTCTTAGCCTAGCACAAAAAGCGCGGTATAAACAGAAAAAAATTAAGTGTTTTGGAAACTTTCATCTCTGCTATGAACACATCTTAAATTTTGTTTCGATCAGGCAACTCCTTCACATAGAAACTGGTGTTCACAAAAGACGCATACGGGATTTTTTTACAATGAAAAAATTAGAAATGCGTGGTGTCATTAAATATTTACATAAAAAAGGTTTGTCGGGACAAGAAATTCATAATGATATGGTGAATGTGTTAGGTGAAGGTGCTTCTTCATATGCAACAGTAAAAAATTGGGTTGCTGAATTTAAAAGTGGTCGTACAAGCATTAAAGATGTACCACGTATTGTACGTCCAAAAACAGCCACACCAACAGAAATTGTAGCCAAAGTGCATGATATGGTATTAAATGATCGACGAATAAAAGTGCGTGAAATAGCTAATATCATGGGCATCTCAAATGATCGAGTCCATTTAATTTTGCATGAAGAACTACAGAGGAAAAGGCTTTCTGCAAGATGGGTGCCGGAGTCGACCAAAAACGCATAAGAATGAACATTCTCAAGCTTGTTTGGATCGTTTTCAGCGAAAAAGAAGGGACAAAGAACAATCCAAAGAATGGACTGAAGCTGGAGGAAGTGCCCCAAAGAAGGCAAAAACAATTCAATCGGCTGGTAAGGTTATGGCAACGGTTTTTTGGGACTTCAAAGGTATTTTATTGATTGACTATCTGCAAAAGGGTAAAACAATAAATTCAGAGTACTTTTGCAACCTTTTAGATCAATTAAATGTACAAATTCGAGAAAAACGTCCTGGCTTACAACACAAAAAAATAATTTTTCATCAAGACGCACAAGAGTGTTTTAACAATGGCTAAAATCCACGAATTAAAGTACGAGTTGCTTGACCACCGACCTTATACTCCTGATTTAGCTCCCAGTGACTTTTATTTGTTCCCAAATCTAAAAAAATTCCTTGCTGGCAAGCGTTTTACCTCAAATGAAGATGCAATTACAGCTGTAAACCACTATTTTGAAGACTTTGAGGAAAACTATTTTAATCAAGGGATAGAATTGACAGATACGCGTTGGACTAAGTGTATTGAAGTTTCAGGAGATTATATTGAAAAATAAAAATATTTTTGAAAAACTAACTATTCTCTTTCGAGATATTTGAGAGAAAGATATTAAGATATTGTATTGGTAAAAATTTTGAGTCGTTCTCCAAGCGATATTCGAATAAGATGTTACTCCTATTAGTCTGTATATTTGTGACGTAATTAATAAATTTATTACAAGGATTTCCCTTCACGAGAATTCCATTATAACCGCTATTTACGATGCCCAGAAGGACATTCGCTGGTCAGTTGTTTGCTATTTATCTCCGATTGGATTTTTGAATGAAAGTCGGGCAGATTTTGATACTTCGGTTTCCTTTCGTCCCGAGTTCTACAAAAAAGTGGTTCCGGGTGCACATAGAGGAAAGCATCTTTATGATTGGACTATTGTTAAGGCTCTTGAACAGCATTTGTTAAAATCTTTTATATTTTCTACCTTTTTTTTCTATTTTTCCCCTATCCTCTCCTTTTTTGTAATCAACCCCTCCCCTTCACCCACTAATTTAAGGCTAGTTATAAGTATACTTTTAAGCTAATTACTAGGACATCTCACTCCTAAGACCACTTTGGCCTCGGGAGCAAGGGCGAACACACACTCATCAGATCTACATACAAATTAAAAATATTTCTATACACAGAAAAGGGTTGGTGCCGTTAGCTGTACGTTGTTGGTAATTTAGACAAAACATTATAGTCATAAGCAATTTCTTGTTCATAGATCTAGTATATGTCTGTCATTGTTTTTGAAAAAAGTTTCAATAAAATAAACTAAACTAAGCGAGGAATATGGTTCCACTATTATCCTCGTTGAAATATTTGTTCCATTTTAGTTGGGATTTAGTCTGTCGAACTAAAAGATTAATTTTGGTACAATCACACTAATTTTTTACCCAAAAGGTGCCCATATTTTCTAAACTAAGAAACCATTTAACTACTGCTATATACTTCTAAAGAAAAAAACACATTATGGCGAAGGCGACGACGCATATGCCACTATGTCGAAGATTGAGTGTGGCTGGTAGTGCTGCCGTCTGAATGAACCCACTCTACTTCGTACCATCATAATTGACATGAAAAATTATGACGATGATAAAAACTTGTTCACCATCTAATGAGCATCTGTGAGAGATTGTATGGCTGGCTTTTTTTGCTTTGCTTTCTAGGTGAACACCTCAGCTCAAGATGTTGCATTTATGTGCAACTTTAAATCATGTAGAAAGAAAAAAAATGGAAAAAAGGTTACATGAGCTTTCGGTTTTGTGGCATATGCAAATTTATGATGCTTAGGTGAGGTGTACTTATCGAGAAACTAACTGTAAACCGGTGAGGCTCAACGAAACTTGGCTTGTTTGATATGAGCCACTGTTGCAGCGAACAAAGAAATCAGACTTGTGGCGGTAAAGACTGCATTGCAAAAATGTGAAATGTGATTGTGTGAAAGAAAGTATGCCACACTAACTATTTTATAACAATAATACCCGGTATGAAACCGAAACAGAAACATACAACTTATGAAATCATAGCAAAGAGAATGAGTGAGTGTGTGTGTGTGTGTATCCGGATAACATGGAGCAACTGATATTAATGTTGCATAAACGCCCCATAAGCAGTAGCAACTAGTTGTTGTAGCTGGAAGCTAGAAGCAGCCAACAAACCCAGGCAGAGAGATATGGGCAGCCTGCAATGTCTCCAAGCAATCTTTAAGCGTGTATCTTTGGAATTAGTGGTCCCGGCTGGCCGATATGCCACACAACAGCGAAGGCGTTGGTGTACATTTAAAAATAAAAAGGAGGAAAAAAACAGAAGGTGAAATGAAACATTGCTTGACTCTGGGGACTCAGTCATGGACCAACACACATCTAATCAAGCAGCCAACAACAAAGTTAGCGATGCTGATGCTCATCAGCAGCAACAACAGCATCAGCGGCATGCACATCAGCCTCCGCAACAGCATCTATGCTCATCTAGTGTAGAAGGATTTCGTACATCCATGCATGCTAGCGTTTTGTGGGTAGGCAGGTATGCCTTGGGTTATCAGCAAACCCCCAAAACTGTTCCAGTTTACTACACCGTACTCTGGCATGGGATGCTTGGATATTCAGGCATACTCAGAGTATGTTTGTTTGAATGTTGTAGTTGTGGTCACTAAATACATGCAGCTACCAGTTAAATGCATGTTAGGTGCGTGTTAGGCGTTTACAAAGCATAAACAACATAGTGCCACAACAACACCAGCAACAAAAACAGCAAGCAGCAAGCAGCCTTGCCAACAACATTACCCAGCAGTATTTAACAGGAATGGAACAGACGACCAGCCCCCCTCAGTTGAGTGCAGCAGCAGAAATCTCCTCCAGAGGCCAGTGTTGCACGAGGCGAAATAGTCCATACTCGCTTATTCTTTGGTTGTTGTGTCGTTTCGAGCAAGAAACACACAAAAAAACACAGTACCATCCCATCCTATACATGCATATGCATGCCTGGGATGCGTTACAAGGAAAACAGGAAAAAGGAGCAGCTCATCCGACGACATGAAGAGTAGCCAGTGGTAGCCACCTCTTTACCAGGTTGCTATGCTTTAGATTTGTTTTCTTGTTTTGTTGTTTTTGGTTAAAACATATTGCAGAATGCCGCTGGGGAGGACCTTTTTTTACTGTGTCCCATGTATTCTGGAAAAAAAGAAGTCCACTACCAAGCATCAAAATGTTGCAATGGCAGCATCATTATGCAGGCACAGTGTTCGGCAACGAGATGCTTTGAACAGGAGTTTAATGTATCCATTTACATGTGGAAAGATTATAGCTTGGTACAGGGTGGATCGCATTAATTTGCTTATTTGGGAAATAAAATAAAAAAATTATGAACCGTAGAAAAATGTATATTATATTTTAATTATATTGAACAGTAAGGGAATTTTTAAATTACATGATTTTACTTATAAATAGTGTATCTGGCAAATGTCGACCTTCGCTATCCACACACTGCTGCATACGTTTTCTGACGTTTTCACGAACTTCAACAAGCAAGCGACTGGTATTCTGCCAATTTCAGCCTCAATATTGTTAGTTAGGTCTTCCAAGGTGTTGGGATGGTTGATATCCACCTTCGACTTCAGGTAGCCCCAAAGCAAAAAATCGCATGGACCAAGTCTGGTAAGTGTGCCAGCCAGTTCATATCACCCCTCAAAGAGATAAGCCGTCCAGGAAACCTTTGCCTAAAATAATTCATGGTAACCCTCGACGTGTGTGCAGTGACACGCTCCTGTTGGAACCATGTATCCTCTAATAGCATTGGCTCAGGCGGCTGGAAAAAGTTCAGAAAATACCAAGAGCAAATGATTGCTTCCGAGCAATCACTTTCAGATTGCAGTACTGCTGCTCTAATTCTCTAGATGTTTTGTGATGTTGTAATCCTTTTCTCAGGCCCCCTTCTACACATGACACATTCCCTGCTGTTCTTAATGAAGTTACCCAATTTACAATAGATTGCTGTCCGGGATTGTTGTTGCGGAACAGTGAATCGTAAACAAAAAACACGATGCACTGCAATGATTGGACGCGCGAAAAGCACGCTGCACTGCAATATAATTCAACACAAAATGACCTATCCTCATGCATGATGGCATGAAAGGTAGACGAATAAAAACCTCCCGTCAGCCACTGCACAGTGGGAAAATTACGAAAAAAATTGGAAATAATTCGGCCATTTCGTTTGTAATGGTCCGATTTAAATGAAAATTTACATTGACCTTCTTGAAGTGTTACTGAGCTTAAGTTTTGAATTTCATGCATCTGTGTTTAACAGGTGCTGCACAGTGGGCCCTCAAAGTTGGTCACCTCGAGTTAAAATTTTCTTTTTCAAGCCGCTAAAAGCGTATTTGTGGTCCGATCGTTATAATTTTTTCTTTAGTGAAATTTGCTGGACAAACCCAACCAAAAATGTTATTACAAATTTTTTCATATCTCGTACAATAAAAAAGATATCGGGACTTGCTTTGGATTTTCTGGGATTATTTTATTTTTGGGAATCAGTTTTAGGTGAATCGGGGAAAATTTAATCCTGGTTTAAAGAAAACACTTTGGTTAATGTTTTAAAAAAAGAATTGTAGCAAAATCACCAATAATATGAAAATGCCAGCTGTTCAAAGTCAACTATTGCGAAAAAAGTGGGATTTTGAGTGTTTTACGGCGAAAAGGTACCTTTACTCTTATGTCAATAACTTTAATGTTTCTTAAGTAACATACAAAAAATTTGCATTTATTTCAAAGAAAACTTTATGCTTAATACAAATAATAAGCAATTGTGACCCTAGTCGGTACTTTTCTTGCTCCAGGCGTCTCCAAATATGGGAATTTTTTTCAAAAAAAATTGAGTTTGAGCTCAAATAAAAAAAATCGCCACACTGCTGGCCCAATTTGGTGCTATAAGTCAGTTAACTACATATGTTTTCTAAAATCCCAAGCAAAGAAATTTTGCGGGAGGCCATTTCTAGGACAAAAAAAATGAGTTTTTGTTAAAAAATCCCATTTCTGGGATTTTGTTTTCCCCTGTGTCAAATTTTAGAAAAGTGGCAACTCCAATTTTTTTTTTGAATAAGTTTTTCATTTTGTCACAAAAATATTGATACTACGTAAAAAAATCAGGTTTATATCTCCAACCAGCAAAATTTTACAGTGGTCTGAAATATTGACTTTTTTTGCTACCTTCACAAAAAAAAATTTTTTTCTCGTTTTTATCAATTATTATTCAACATATTGAGTTAATTGCATTCTTTTTTATAATCTGTTAAAACTAGAGGTAATTACCTTTCCATTGGTATATAAAAAGTATATCCTTTTACCTACACTTATAACAGCACGTGCGCTGGAATAAGACCCCTTTGAGTAAAGTATGAATTTTATAGGTAAGAATACCAATTTTAAAAATTCTCGTACCTATCCATAAATAGCAAAAATATATATTTTTACCATTATTGTTTACCTATTGTGTAAAAACGGAAAATGGGTAGTATTGTATAGTATGGATCTAGGTACCTAAACATTCATTCTTATATGTTTTGGGGGAATACCTGTCCCCTATGTCCGGAATATTGTGCAACATTTTAGGCGAATGTACCTGGGTACATAAAAATTCATTGTTATAAATGTATTTTTGGGGAATACCTGGTATTTTAGTCAAGTATTAATTGCGGATATTATTGTGATTACCTGTAAGTATTACTCATTGATATAAGAACCGCCGATTTTGTATGGGTTTATCATAACAAATTAATCCGCCATGACGATAACACTCCTTGTTCAAGAACTTGTTGAATTTTTAAAAAACACCAAACTTCGGAAAATGGAGAACAGAGTAGCATATTTAATAGAGTGCATAGAGTCAACATATAGCTAGATAACACAATCTAACGAAAGCAGCAAAGTATTAAATTTTTTGAAAAAATTTGACCGGCTCATGGAGAAGTATCACAGGAATTATTCAAGATTACCAACTGAGTGGCTCGACAGTATAATTGAATTGAAAACTGTCCCTGCTTTAGTGGGTGCTCCTACTAAGGAATACGACGATCTATGTCCAAAGGCAAAGAAACAACGGTTGTCGGCTGAGATGGCAAATCATTCACCTTCAAAGATTTGTGATACATTCAAGGAATTACTGACGGTGGAAAATCGGCCATCTAGCGCAAAAAGAATTGCAGACGTGTTAACGGAAGCATCACCAAGGCGGCTCCTACGCATTGAAAGAAGTATTGCAACACCATGTCCTGGTTTTAGCGAGGAAGAAGCATTAGCTTTAATCATCGAATTGGGATTGAGTAAGAACAAGTACACTCATTTAAGAAGAATGCTGCTTGATAAAGGATGTGACATGTTTCCCGCATACAACCGAATAAAGGAACGAAAAATGGAAATTTTGCCAAACCCAGTGATAATTACAGAAAAGGCCGGCAGCGTTAGTTTGGAACTACTTCTCCAAAATACTGCCAGTAGGATAATAACAACATTGAATGAGGAACAACTAAAAAAAATCAACAACAGCCATCTTCAATTAATATGCAAGTGGGGATGTGATGGTTTGTCAGCACTTTCGGAATACAAACAATGCTCTGATAGCCAATCTACCCAGATCGAATTCAAGAGCGTATTCATGGCATCTTTGGTTCCTCTGAGGTTAAATTTAGACTCTACCTTACCTTCAACTTCGCGCAGAAAATCAAACCCTACTGAAGCAATATGGCGTAATCCAACACCTGGCTCCAAAATTTATTGCAGACCAATCTCCTTCGTATATCATAAAGAAACGAGTGATTTAACTAAAGCCATCACAGACAAATTAAAAGATGATATTTCGAGATTAGAAGATTTTGCATTTAAATTCGACAGGTATTCTATTACAATATCTTTTAAAATGTTCCTGACAATGGTAGATGGAAAAGCCGCAAACGATATTACAGGAAACAAATCTAGCTGGAAGTGTTTCATTTGCAATAAAAGCAAAGTTAATTTTTCAAACGCTTCGAATAATTCAGTAGTCAATGAAGATACCCTTGAGTTTGGAATAGCACCGTTACATGCTCGAATCAGGTTTCTAGAACACTTTCTAAACCTTGCTTATGACATTAAGTATAAATCTATACCAGGAAATGAAAGGAAAAACATTCGAGCTAACAAAGAAATGCATGAAATGAGAGCAAGTGAAAAAAAAAGAATTCAAGATGCATTTAAACAACAAACTGGCCTAAATATTTCTAAACCACGCTCGAACTTTGGGAATACAAATGATGGAAACACTGCCAGAAGATTCTTCGCAGACTATAATACAGCTGCAGAAATAACTGGAATCAATAAGGAGTTGATTCGAATGGTTAATATATTGCTTTTAGCTCTGAATTCCAAACAAAAGATTAATTCCGATAAATTTGGAGTTTACGCCGAACGAATTTTAAAAATGCTTGCTGATCTCTATCCCTGGAAAGATCTAACGCCAACTATACACAGAGTCCTGTTCCATGGGAAACAAATAATCGAGTCTCACCTTCTCCCTATAGGCGAGTTAACTGAAGAACCACAAGAAGCTAGAAATCGAGACTTCAGATATGTTCAACAATTTTCCACAAGAAAATGCTCAAGAATAGCACAAAACGAAGACTTACTTAATAGTTTATTATTATCTTCAGATCCTTTTTTATCCTCCATGAGAAGTAAGTTGACTTCGTACCACGAAATGACGCATGGAGACGAAGAAGAATTTTCTGATTTATTAGATATGCTGGACGTGGAATAAAATCATTTAAGTTTAATGTTTTTTAATTATAAGATTTATTTAAATGTTAATTTATTTAAAAAAAAGTTTTTCACAAAAAATGAAGTCAATAGCATCTTTTTATTCAAATTTTCTATCTGCAACAATTAAATTACTTTTTTGCGATTGGAAATGTGTAAATTTGATTTTTTTAAATGCAACAACATTGATCTCTCACAAAATGAAATTGCTATTTACCAAAAAAATTAATATTTTACTCAAAGGGGTCTTATTCCAGCGCACGTGCTGTTATAAGTGTAGGTAAAAGGATATACTTTTTATATACCAATGGAAAGGTAATTACCTCTAGTTTTAACAGATTATAAAAAAGAATGCAATTAACTCAATATGTTGAATAATAATTGATAAAAACGAGAAAAAAATTTTTTTTTGTGAAGGTAGCAAAAAAAGTCAATATTTCAGACCACTGTAAAATTTTGGTGGTTGGAGATATAAACCTGATTTTTTTACGTAGTATCAATATTTTTGTGACAAAATGAAAAACTTATTCAAAAAAAAAATTGGAGTTGCCACTTTTCTAAAATTTGACACAGGGGAAAACAAAATCCCAGAAATGGGATTTTTTAACAAAAACTCATTTTTTTTGTCCTAGAAATGGCCTCCCGCAAAATTTCTTTGCTTGGGATTTTAGAAAACATATGTAGTTAACTGACTTATAGCACCAAATTGGGCCAGCAGTGTGGCGATTTTTTTTATTTGAGCTCAAACTCAATTTTTTTTGAAAAAAATGCCCATATTTGGAGACGCCTGGAGCAAGAAAAGTACCGACTAGGGTCACAATTGCTTATTATTTGTATTAAGCATAAAGTTTTCTTTGAAATAAATGCAAATTTTTTGTATGTTACTTAAGAAACATTAAAGTTATTGACATAAGAGTAAAGGTACCTTTTCGCCGTAAAACACTCAAAATCCCACTTTTTTCGCAATAGTTGACTTTGAACAGCTGGCATTTTCATATTATTGGTGATTTTGCTACAATTCTTTTTTTAAAACATTAACCAAAGTGTTTTCTTTAAACCAGGATTAAATTTTCCCCGATTCACCTAAAACTGATTCCCAAAAATAAAATAATCCCAGAAAATCCAAAGCAAATTTTTCGAAAAAAAAACTTTAAGTCCCGATATCTTTTTTATTGTACGAGATATGAAAAAATTTGTAATAACATTTTTGGTTGGGTTTGTCCAGCAGATTTCACTAAAGAAAAAATTATTACGATCGGACCACAAATACGCTTTTGGCGGCTTGAAAAAGAAAATTTTAACTCGAGGTGACCAACTTTGAGGGCCCACTGTGCAGCACCTGTTAAACACAGATGCATGAAATTCAAAACTTAAGCTCAGTAATACTTCAAGAAGGTCAATGTAAATTTTCATTTAAATCGGACCATTACAAACGAAATGGCCGAATTATTTCCAATTTTTTTCGTAATTTTCCCACTGTGCACTGTAAGCCACGCACACTCTCAACTCTCTTCGACCAACACTGCTGCCACAGACTGAAGTGCAAAAAAGCTAAATTTCGCGCTCCACCCTGTAAAAAGAATTGGGAACAAGCTAGACGCTTTTCTCAGATCGGTGAACTGTGATAGCTATTTTAAGGTGAGAGGTTTTAAGGTCAATGTTGTTTCTTTGACTCTAACCCACGGTGATACAATGCAAATAGGTAAAAAACTATTTAGTCGCTCAAAATGTGGCCTAACATAGACATTCGATATTTCCTTTTTCTTTAAGAACTGAGTGTCGACCCTTTATGTTACAGAAAAATCTCTCTTAAGGCGCCTTCATAGTTTCTCCAGGCGGTATCCCGACCTTACTGAGAAAGCCACTCACGTTGGTTATCTAAATAACAATGAAAATGTGTTGGTTCGTCTCACGTTCAGTTGGGTCCACATCTAACTAGTGGGCACTTATAAATTTAATATAAAAATAGTACGTTTGCGAAAGTTTGACAGCAACAGTGGATCCAGTACCTGTATTGAATTAGATTGAGACATCAAAAAAATTCCAGAGTTGGACATTTTGAGTAGGAGACTAGAGCGTATCCCCAATATATGATCACTCTAAAGGTTGTTTTTTAATATGGGTTTTTTGATATGAATATGTTTTTTAATATGAGTTTTGTTAAATTTTATTTTGTTTTTGTTTAAGGCTTCTTAGTTTGGGCTCTTCAAGAGCTCGAAGAAGATCGGCCGTTTTCGACCAACATTTTGTTCAGTGATTAGACCCATTTCTGGCTAAACGGCAACGTCAATGAACGAAATTTCCGCATTTGGGCTAAAGAGCAACCAGAAGAGGTTCAAGGATGCCATTATACTCAGAAAAAACTCAGTTTATAGGCTGGTGGAATCATCGGTCCCTATTTTTCATAAATGATGATGACTTTAACGTAACCGTAACCGCCCGTAATCTTGACGACATATGGTTTCAACAGGACGGTGACACTTGCCATATAGTTGCTTAAACAGTGAGATTTAATTTCAAAGAGCAGCTAATTTTTCCTTTGGGACCGGTGAGTTGGCCGCCTAGATCGTGTTTTATCACACCTTTAGAGTTTTTTCTTTGTGTCTACGTAAAGTCCAAAGACTATGCTAACAGGCCAGCTACGTTTTAGGTTTTTAAAGCCAACATTACACGCTTCATGAACGTCACAACGGTCAAAATACTAGAACAAGTCATGCAAAATTGGACCCTCAGAATGGTTACCATGAGGCCTAGTTGAAGGAAATTATATTGAAAAAATACATGGCAAAAAATGTTCTTTCGAATGAACAATAAAGATTCCACACTCGATTAGAATTTTTGTATTTTTTTTGTTTTGAAAAAATTACCTCTAGATTGACCACCCGTTATTAAAGACAACTTCTTATAGTGTTCATTTTTAAGCAGTTCTCAATCAGATACAGCGACATATGCTGTGGATCTATAACCTTAATACCAATAGATCGTTTCGCTTGCAGGCAAGTCCATTTTATGATGCATGTAAACCTAGAGCCGGTTCTATTTGATCTGTTCTTTTATCTCAAAGGTGTTTTGCAGGTCATAGCATAACATAAATTTGTAACTGATGGTCTTAATAGAGCAGTTGTACTTAGGGCTTGAAGTTTATGGCAGAAAAACCATATATTCAATGCCAATTTGTACATTCGTAGAACTTCGAATCACTCCTTTATACCCACTGTGGTATGAGTTTGTGTTGATGCATACTGTTCCTTTAAAGAACTAAAAATAACTCTGAGAAATAACCGGTGTGTTTCAATGAAATTGCTCCAAAGGATTAAACCTGAAAAATCGAATGCGATTTATACAAGTGTCGTTGATTGTGTCTAATTTTTATGTCCAGCTTTAAGTGACCAGAAAGTCTCTTGGAAATCAAAGGTGTCTTTTAATGAAATTGGTCCAATTTCGTTGAAAGACATGATTTCGTCCATTTGTTATGCCCAGCTTTAATTGACCAGAAAGACACTGCCTTGTTTTATAGCCTGAAATTCGTAAAAACCCGCTTCTGAACACCGTGGATTAGGCCAAGTGGCTCCATTGGACTGAGGTATTGCAACCAGCACCACACCAACAGGTTTCTTTGAAGATGATGAATTCGTAGTATTCGTGGTCATGGGTCAGAACGTCCTATGTATCACAACTCCAAGCCAAGCCGAAACTCTACCTTTAAATTGACAAATGTGAAACTCTTGGAAAGAGACTTCCTAGTAGACCTGGTTAGTATAACAGTTACATGGCCCCTGATTAATCGCGGTATTAAGTTGCTGACACTAGTCGAACTTCGTAGCATTCTACTTTCAGTTTGAGTTTTACAACACTTTTGCTAGTAGCATATTGAACATACTTATACTAAGGATTTCCTCTAGGCTACCATCACAGTGGATGAATGGGACTATCTCAGTTGTATTTTAACCTGACAGGAGGACTGAAAGATTTCCCTAAAAATTAAAATGGTCCCATCTATGACAGTTCTGTTGGTTTATATAAATTGTGCAATGATGATGGTGTGCCAATGTGTAGGGTCCATCTATCGTCTACAGTTACTGACCTCGACCAATCCTACCGATAAACTTTTTAAGTAGCCCTGGTAAGCTATCGGACAGGGTTACAATACCTTGCGACAGCCGGCGTCCATTTGAAACAATTTCATCAGTGCCAATCCGAAGCATGTTAAAAAGGCTTTAACTTTTTTCTTGGAAAGGATTGTGACCTGTCTAGCATCACTACTGATCTATGGGTCTTAGCACCCAGTTGAGATGCATGTTAACACCGAAATGAAACTCATTCGCAACAGCAACCATGATACTTCCATATAGGCCGAACAAACTTATTTCGCCAGAATAACAGTTCTGAGGGCTCATGACTACCCGTGGTACGAGACTGAGGTCAAAACTTGTAATTGGGGGCTACACCGAGTTTTTGTTCCATACTGCATTTTAGATTGTATTTACAGCATCCGAGTATTTTACATAATTCTCACTGTGAAAGTTTCAAACATTGTGTCAGCGGCTGTAGCGATGGCCAGGGGCCGTCCACTCACTCCGGTACTAATTCGAAGCATGCTATTTGGACACAACTTCCCTTTGGGGGAGTTGCATCAGCACCCGGTTGCAATGAAACTCTACACCAAAACAAAACTCCTCCTGCGACTTTGGTTTCAACCACAGGCACCACTTAAGAGATGCACCTACTCGTCAAGTCTCCGGTTAGACTGTGACTGTAATAATTATCTTTCAACTGTGGTTACACCTTTAATCTAATTAATACAGATGAAGTTGACTGTTTCCAAAAATTCCACTGTCAGTATAACCCCTATACATAGTTAAAGCAGTCTTTTCGACTGCTTTTTGAAAACAACATTTTTTATATATGTGACAGCGCATAGAGAAAGGGACCTAAGGGTAAATCAATTTTCATTTTTTACTTTTTTTAATGTGGAAAACATCTGAGCATCGAATGAGACCGATCCCAAGCCCCCAGAGATATGCGCGTTTTATGAGAGTGAAGTAGACGATTCTAAGCGCAAATTGAAAGGGACCTAATCTTTGAAATGGCTCTCCTAAATAAAACTGGTTTTTAACCTTAGGTCCCTCACTATTTTGCGTGTCACATATGCTAATTTTTCATCGCCTCATAACGAAAATATTTTAAATAAACGGCTTACAAATTCATTTGTAAATATGTGAATTTCTTCATCTCTTTATAGAATTTTTGTAAATGAAATATGTGAATTTGTTTATCGCTTAAAATCGGAAATATTTTCCATAAACAACGTACGAATATTTTAGTTAATACAAGAAATTTTTTATCGCAAGATTGCAAACTATTTTTTTTAATAAGTGTTTGAATTTTTAAAATTTTTTTCGGTTACCTTACACTGTGCGGGACATGCTGATGATACATTTTATATTTCCATACACACTCACACGCACACACAGCCAAGCCATGCACCTGATCTGCGATTGTTGCTGTCGTTGTTAATATTCGTAGAGAAAAACTGCTTTTGGTTTGTAAAGAAAACAACAACGGCAGTAGCAACAACAACATAAGTTTAATATGAAACAACTTAAACTTACTTGCTTACAACGTGCAACTTTGCTACTGTACGGTTTTACTCAAGTTGTACACACATGAAAATGCATTACGACCATTTGCTCGGGTCTGGTCTAAACTTCTTTCGCGGAGGAGCAGCAGCCGTTGCTTTGTATCCCGCCGTAGTTGTTATTCATATTCAGGCGTCTGGTGTTGCAGCAGCCATGTATGTCCGTCTGTCTGTCTGTTTTTGGGTTGAATGCTGGTTGCGCGCACATACATACGTACACTTCCATATGCAACAAACTATATGAAGCTATAATTATTGCATCCATGTCTTTGCATTTGCTACTTCATAAATTAGCATGCTATGCGCTCATTTGTTGTTGTCCCCGTCTTCGTCGTCGTGGACGCCGTCATTCTCGTCATTGTCGTTTTGGCTTCTTTGGGCTGCCCGTCTTATGTTACGTTACGTCCACACAATTGTATGAAGCGAGTCGTCGTTCATGCGAATGCCTTTGAGTGTTTGGACTTCTACTGTATTTTCGAATTTATCATTGTGTTAATGGACACTTAGCGAAAAATAGGATAACATCCTGCCAAAATATATTGTCAGTATTGGCTCTCAATTTCAGCTAGTGGGATCAAGCAATTGGTTAAGTATTCAGTAGGAATTAGGAACAATAGATATCAAGTACGATAAGCGTTGTCATGTTCTCTATTTCCAAGCACAAGTTTGCTTCTTAAGTCTTTTGTTACGCTTTAAACGCTGTAATGGTGGGTAAACTTACGTTCATGTTTTCCTTAACAACCCTTGAAGCGACAATCGGGTAACTACTCCAAGTGCAGTGTGATTTATTAGGCGTGTTTTATTTAACAATCGGAAAATATCCGCATAAAGCTTAGCAAGAGGTTGCTTCAAATGGTTTGCAAGCTGTTGATAAATTGTTATAATCACCACCGGAGACAAAATGGTAAACTAAATTTGGCATTTGTCTGTTTTTATTTACTGACCAACACTCAGGGGATTTCCCCTATTATGCAGTGCATTGCGTTGGTGAGTGGAAAGTATGGGATCAGAGGATGGAAAAGAGGGAGTAATGTTTGTTGACATTTGTCTTGGATTTCGTAATTGGTGGGAAATGAATTTTGCGGAAAAAACGAATTCGATCAGTAGTCCACGGGCCAATCGATCACAAACGGGTGGGAGTTCCTGGAACATCCTATTCCCACATATATTCCTGGCGAACATCCTAGCGTCAGGAATAAGTCAATGGATGTCAGCGTAACACACACCATGGAAGTAACGATAGAACAGCAATACACATCCCACATTCCGACGATGCTCGAGGGAGACGAATGAGTTGGATATCCCACAGCACCATCGCTATCCTTTGAACATGGTCAAGTAGCTGCAAGGTAAAGTTTGGAGCACCTGCCCATATAGGGGAGTTGTATTTCATCTTAGGCCTGGAGTGAAATATTTCTTATAACGCTTTAGAAAGTCTATACACTTGAGTGCTTCTTTCGACCCTTCGAATACATGTCTCGTCCAACGAGCGTAACATTGTTTTTCATGCCCAGAACATCAAGAGCATCTGATTGTTCAACATCCATACCATCTATAGAAATCGACGACATTATTGGATCAGCGAATTGCTGGGGAGGCAACAAGCAGCACTGCATCTATTAAGCGTATTAAAATTCACTCTATTCATTTGACCCCAGTCGGAAATGGCCTGTAAATCCCGCCCAAATGTCTCATCCAAAAATCTCCTTCTGTCTTCAATATCTTAAAGATTTGGCCTATGGTTGAATGAATAAGAATAACAGAGGTTGCTGTCATCCGCATAAGAGTAGATTAAATTCACGGTCTGACCCAACTGATCATCAATTAAAATTAGAAATTGGTTTGTTCGATAAGAACCCTTTTACAACAACTCTTATAGTGCTATCTCTAAGAAAGCTCAAACTAAAACAAGCGAAAGTATTACCGACACCAGACTCTATCAGAAGGCCTTGAAGATATCTGAAGCCACAACCTTACTCTCACCAAACTGGTGGATAGACCAACGCCAGCGCTCCGACAAGAAATCCATCAGGTCTCCTGTAGAGCTACGAAAGCCATACTGTCGATCACTTAGCTGGTCGTTGGACTCCAGACTCCTCACAAGATGGTGGCTAACCATGCCCTCCATTACCTTGGAGAGCGCAGAGCAAATAGCGATTATCCGATAATTTGTGGGATTATTGGCTTTTCCCTTTTTAAAAGTTGGATGGACGTTCGAAACCTTCCAACACGCTGGGTAAGCAAGGTTGAAAAGATTGCGTAATGGACGGGCTAGCGTCCAGGAGCACTAAGATAGGACAAGTGCCGATATTTTTACGTTGAGATTCGCAACGAGTACTGCAACATATGATGTTGGCATAGATCAAAACATATGCTGTCGGAAAAGTTGGCGGTACCTCGCGCCAATTAAAAAAATCGAACGATCGTTATATTATTTTAACAGAATGAAATCAATGACTAGGTTGTTATTATGGACTATGCTATGGTAAATTTGGACAAGGAGGCGTGGCACCGCTCACATAACCGTGCACTAAGAAAGTCCATATCTATCCAAACTATTAAAGATATGGCGATGATATTTGAATATATGATATAGACATGTATCGAAACACACCCCGGGGGAAAAATGGGCGGTGCCACGCCTCCTTCAAAAAATTGCATGGTAAATGTAATCATTATAAATCATGTTAACAGAATGATATCAATGACTAGAAAATTATTATAGACAATGTTGGTATGAATTTGGACAAGGGGGCGTTGGCCAGCCCATAGAGCCCTGAACTCTGAAACTATGAAGTATTGCCTACTTATATACGACGATAGTAGTTGGTATATAGGAGATGGTTACGGAGAGAAACACACCCTGTTAAAGAGGCTGGTGCCACGCCCCCTCGACAAAATTTTCATATTGGACCTTAATCCGGACCGTAATGGGGGCTATAAGCTTCGGCACGCCTGAACTTAATTTGTCCACTTGTTTCTATTGAATAAAGAAGCACATTTAAACGGCCTATTTTTAACAGGATTTCGGAGTCGCACAAACTCCAGAAGTCGGAGCGGAGTCTTCCGATTTGCTTAAAACTCCAAAGCTCTACTCTCTGGGACAGCATCCATCAATTCTGACTGATTGAAACAAGAAGATTCAGCTTAAGAATAATATTGGAATTGCCGAAACGAGAAATAGTACGCATGTATGGAAAACCCAATATGTACGTGTATCTTTGGTGTACCATCACTTTCACAAAACGCGCATATCTCTGGGAGGGAACACTTTTGGGGCATGGGATCGGTCTCATTCGATGCTCAGATGTTGTCCACATCAAAAAAAAAAAATAAAATAAGTGAAAATTGATTTTTTTATCCTTAGGTCCCTTTCGCTATGCGCTGTCACATATGGTCAAGGCCGGCAGTGAGACTGAGATATACAGGAGTTACGAATATATCCAAGGACTTTTGAGCAAAGCGATTTGACTCAATGGAAACAATTAAAAATAATGTATTAATTTCGAGCAATTTTTCGTAACCCTCGAGCTAATTCGAATAGGGATAAACTAGGTACATATTGCTGAGGTATTCAGGAGTTACAAAACACGAAAGGCCAAGATTTTTTAGCAGAGCGATTTGACTCGATAGGACAAATAAAAATTTAGAAAAAATTAATTTCGAACTAGTTTTTCTAATACGATTACTCAAGCTAATTAGGATAGGGATCAACTAGGTTCATATTGCTGAGATATCCAGGGGTTACAAAAAAACATCCAAGAATTTTTGGGCAGAGCGATTTGACTCAATGTGGGCAAATAATTAAAATTTATTAATTTCGAACTATTTTTTCTAATGCTTGAGCTAATTCGTATAGGGATGACCTAGGTACATATTGCTGAGATTCCCAGGAGTTACAAAAACGAACACCAATGATTCTTGAACAGACCATTTTGGCTCGTCTATATACGTTTTTCAGTGGAAAGCAACACAGCATCCCGTGGTACCACAAGGGCTCTTAATGGACTGAGAGTGTCAAGTAGTTTACTTTTACTTGACTAAACCTTTCAATGGATCTGTCTTTATTATGTAGCTCTTATATTAAAGGATATTCTGTAACTTAAGATCTTATTGTGCCATTTGTTTTTTTTCACCGTGTATCAAAACATGCAAACAGCCATTATGGTTATGTTTCGTTAGATTTTGACAGCGCCAATGGCGCTCCTTTCCGTTGTATGTGAAATAAATGAACGGCAAACTAACGAAAACTACTACCGGTCATACCAGACAAACTCACAGAAAACGGCAAAAAAAGAAAAAATGCCATGGCATGCAACACACAATTCAAGACAAACGCAATTTCTTAGAAAACACCCCAAATTACTCTTAAGAAAACAAATAAATGAAAAATGTTGGCTAACAACGTTACATTCGTTTAAGATAATTTCTTTTGCCATCAGCCGCTGAAATATGATCAGAAAAATAGCGCTAGAATGTCCTTTTGGATAAGTCAACAAAGCGAAAAAAAGATTTCAAACGTCTCTTAAAGCCAACATTTGTTATAACTACTTTTGGTATTCTGTTTACTGGTTTGGGTTTTTAAGGCCCGAGGGCTTTTTAGCTTTGTTTTGTGTTTTTTTGTAGACCTGTCTATGAAGTGAGATTCAAATTTTCAAAAAATCACCCAAAATAAAAACGAACTTTATTGCGGTGTGTTTGTGTTGAAAATTCGCTTCTTAGTATGGAACTTTTAACAAATACAAAAAAAAAAGAGTCTGGTTTTCGGTTTGCGTGTCTCAAGGTTCTTTTCCGTCGAATTTGATTGTTTTGTTCGTACAGCCACAAAACCAAACGCGAAATTGAATAGCAAGATGAGGAAAAAAATCTCAATTCAAGGTGGCAAACGCCATATCTGAAAACACTTACCCTCGCACTCGCATGGAGTCGGAACAAGCTCTGACTTAAGATCAATATTGAAATCTAGCAGTGCCGATGACGCCATATCTAGACGGAAGATGTCATCACTGTCATCAGTGCTCTTGGACATGCCCGCACTGCAATTACAAATGCCCAGCGATTTTTCTGGATTTCAATTGTTTTATTATGAATATTTTTGTTTGACTTGACTTTTTATAAATTTAAATTTAGGCACAGTGGTTTTCGAGACGTTTCAGAAGTGCAAATATTGGTGATAGTGGCTAATTAGGTAAGTAAACAGAACAACCGACTATGATATACCCTACACCACCTTAAGCACCTCTGTCTGGAGCTTGAGCAAGGTCGCACTCAATGTGTTAGAGGTAATTATTTGTCGCTCATAATACACCATTCCAAATTTCAGTGTGCTGGGGTAAAATTTGTGGCTTCTTAATCTGCAGGACCTCAAATCGGGAGAGACCTTCGTGAGGGGGCTATTCGAAAACTGGCTAGTACAAATATGAACGTATGTGGTCGAGTTTTGTCACAGCTAATTAATAACGTACGTTAATAACGTACAATACAAGGTACGGGCTTAATCGAGTGAAATTCGTAGCTTCAAGAGGGACCTTTTGATCGATATGGCCCATATCACCAAAGGTGTGTGCTGGTCGCACGTTCTGCTCTATTAGAAATTTAGTCGGAATCGGGTGTAATATGTTACTTTTAGACCTGTAGGCTATGAAATGGGGAAAAACCCACGTATGGTGTCAAAATATGGACCAATTACAAAAGGGTTCGTTCTAAGCCCAAACTTGAGGAGTGTTCCAAGTTTCATCGAAATCGGTTCATAATTGCAACCTTTACTTTGATTACAACGATAGTTTGACAGAGGAATGGATGGTATAGAATATAAATACGATTATCTAGGAACGTATATAACACTCTGAACCAGTCGATAAATACTTTCGAGAAGTTTTTGTACATGGCTTAGAGATTAATCTCTGACTCGTAAAGTCGCCGGTATTTACGAGGTGGCTGAAAAAATTGTTTTTTTTCTCAGATTTGAACCTGGGCTTAATGGCATGATAGGCGTGCACCACAGTGGCCCACAAAAAAACTTATCTATGTTATCACAATATGGGCCGATGAGTACTGATTTCAATAGGGTTCGTCATTAACCCAATCTTGAATGTAAAACTTCATCGAAATCGGTTTATAACTGCGACCTGTACTTTAATTCCAATGATAGATGGCCTAGCGGAAGGCGGCCGGATGAATGGACATCGCTCGATAGAATTAAATGGTAATTCGGAATTAATCATTATGGCTATGGTCTATCTCTGTTTCTCTCAAGTATTGCAAACATCATGATACCCTGTACCACAGGGTATCATGATGTTTGCGCAGAAATTTGCTTATTTGGGAATAAAATTAAAAAAATATACACCCTAGAAAAAATTATTTTATATTTTAATTATACTGAACAGTAAGGGAATTTTTTAATTAAATGATTATAAATAGTGTATCTGGCAAATGTCGACCTTCGGTATCTACACACTGCTGTATACGTTTTCTGAAGTTTTCATGAACTCTAACAAGCATGTCGACTGGTATTTTGCCAATTTCAGCCTCAATATTGTTAATTAGGTATTCCAAGGTGTAGGGGCGGTTGATATACACCTTCGACTACAGGTTACCCCAAAGGAAAAAATCGCATGGGGCTAAGTCTGGCGGGCGGCCGGCCAGTTCACATCACCCCTCAAAGAGAACAGCCGTCCAGGAAACATTGCAATGATCGAGTGCACATTTAAAAATACGCTTTAACACAAAATGATCTCTCCTCACGTGACGAATGCAAGATGTCAACTAATATAAATCTCCCGTCAGCCACTATAAGACACGCATACTCTCCACTCTCTTCAACCAACAGTGCCGTCACAGCCTGCAGTGCAAAAAAGCAACATACCGCGCTCCACCCTGTACATAAAATTAATAAAAACGATTATTCAATAGCTCTGCATCAAATTGGTAGACGAATTTATAGACTTGATTAATAAGTTCTTAAATTAGAAGTATTTAATTATTATGGCATTTTTCCGCGTTCATTAAATTAAAGTATGATTCTACATCAATCTTGCAATTGCCAGAGATAGAAGATACATAGCAAAGCCAGAGTAAACGACACATAGCAAAACATTTAAATACACGAAGGATTTTAACTGTGCAAAATTTGTTTGGTGAAAAAGTCGACTACCAGCAGTTCTCGTTAAATGAGAGTATGTCTGCTTTTAAGTGTCTAGCTGTAGATCACCAATGATAATGATGACTACAGTTATCGTCATTACTTTGGCCTGTCTTTGGACCACTGTGCCATATTCTGAGAGCCACTGGGCTACAAATAATAAAACATCACTAAAATATCAATTCTACTCGTATTTAGCCTTAACCTAAACATCAAAGTATCAACATCATTAAGCACAATATAAAACTGCTGTAAGATCCACAAAGAACAGAAAAAAGGGGGCAGCACTGAAATGCTGATGAGCCGCATGATGTGCTGGTACTTAGTATGGAAGCAGCCACACTGAAGGCATGAATGAATGCATGAACAAACGAACGCGTATGCCTGTATGGGTAAGTGATTGCAGTCATACCAATCGATGCCAAAGGTAAGAGAGGAGTTTTTTTTGATTTTTTTTCTGAAGTTCTGATATTAAACCATTGCCTATATTCGTACATAAGGCTGAAGGTACGTATTGTGACCGGAGGCCACGTACTACTCCACTACTCTTCTTCCAACGGTTAACACCCAGTTTTCGTTGGTTCGCTACGACGTCATCATTCCTGGTGTTGCAATTCTATGAAGAACGCCAAGCAAAAAAAAACACCGAAACACCAGAAAGACAAACCCATGGCAACTAAGGCTGGGCAAAGTTTGGAAATAAAAAGTAAAAACCGGAGGTTTTGCCATACATTAACATCAAGACAATAAAGCGCCCTCGAAATGAAACCACAGCAATGGCTAAATCAGCAGCGGTGGCAGCAAAGCGCTCAAGCTTTGGCAAACGGCCACGAATGTCGGCAGTGGCGGCTGCGGCGGCATCACATCAACCTCCGTCAGTATCGTACAGCCGAAAACGCTTGAAGGCAGCAACTCGTAAGCGTTTTGAAGACCTCCAGTACAGCACGCGATTTATTTCAACCGAAATGGCATCAACAACAAAACGTAGCTGAAAGAAACAAGAACAAAAACAACAACAGCAGCAGCAACATCATTATCATCAAACACAATAACGACATCATACAATTGTCCTAAGCAAATCATCATTCGTTTCTGTTTCTGGTCTTACTGTCCAACCAGTAGGCTTGAATGTGTTTTTTTTTTGTTTGTATCGCTGTCCTTCCTCCATCCTGCCGACTCGGACTTCTGATACATTTCCTTGACATTAACTCCTGCACAACCAGCAAACGAAGGCACATTTCAATAAAGCTCAAAATAAAACTAAAGCCCTTTCCTTTTTTCGTGGCCAAATGAGTTTGGCCATGTTAGGGCGCAAAGTGGTGAACCACAAATGCAGTAACAACATTTCAAATCCCCCTCCCCCGTCCAGCCCTCCTTTCTGGTGTCGGTTAGCAGCTAGGCACTGGTGGTGTTGTCTGATATACTGTCTTTGGAAATTTTGATTTGTGTTTGCATGTGCCATCAAGCCGCCACATACTTCCCCGCTTTAGGGCACACAACACACACACGCTCACACTCAAAAAAAAAGAGCCGTCTTTCTCTGGTTCGTGTTCGTGGCTTCTTCCAGCCCCAGCCCCAGCACCACCAATATCTTTTATTAATGATTTCACTTGAATTTGTCGGTAACTCTCTGTGGTGTTGGTCCATTTATGGCGGTGATAACTTGGCCTAACCTTGCACACACAAAAAACACAGCCAAGCTCAGCAGACAGAAATAGGAAGAGACAAAGGCAAATCATCATATCATTAATGTAGCCCTTATTTGGACAATAGGAAACTTTAATATACTTTTAAAAGGATGTGGATTTTTTTCGTATTTTATTTATTATATTGGCAAAGTAGTTTATTTTCTAAAAAAAAGTTTGTGCTAATTATGCATGTGTAAATGCAAATATTGCCATGTTTCCATTAAAAAGAAAAACATAAGAAACACAAAATAACGATGTTCTAATCAAAAGACTTAAGACACATGCAGGGTTTTCCATTAAGGACAAAACAATTTTATCTACGGGTGGAACGCAATTATTTGCTTATTTGGGAATGAAATAAAAAAATTATGTAACTTAGAATAATTTATTTTGTATTTTATTTATGTTGAACAGTAAGGGGATTTTTAAAATTAATGGTTTTAAATAGAGTAACTGGCAAATATCGACCTTCGCTATCCACACACTGCTGCATACGTTTTCCGAAGTTGAACTCTAACTAGCATGTCGACTGGTATTCTGCCAGTTTCAGTCTCTATATTGTTATTTGGGTCTTCCAAGGTGTTGGAACGGTTGATATACACCTTCGACTTTAGGTAACCCCAAAGAAAAAAATCGCATAGGGCTAAGTCTGGTGAGCGTGTTCACATCAAAAAGATAAACCGTCCAGGAAACATTTGCCTCAAACAATTCATTGTAACCCTCGCCGTGTGTGCAGTGGCACCATCCTGTTGGAACCATGTATCCTCTAATTGCATTACCTCAAGAGCCGGCTGAAAAAAATCCCGGAAATACCAAGAGCAAGTAATTGCTTCCGAGAAGAGCGTTTCGGAGATTGCAGTACTGCTGCTCTAACTCTCTCGATGTTTTGTGGTGCTGTAATCCTAACCTCAGGTCCCTTTCATACACGTGACATATTCCCTGCTGTTCTCAATGAACAGGCAATCAATTTACAATTGATTGCCGTCCAGGAATACTTCCGCGTGGGGGAACAGCGAATCGTAAACGAAAATCAAGCTGCACTGCAATGATCGAGTGCGCATTTGAAAATAAGCTTCAACACAAAATGAACTCTCCTCACGTATCCAATTGATGATGGCAACTCAAAGGCAGACGGATACGAATCTCCCATCAGCCACTATAAGCCACGCATAAGCTCCACTCTCCTCGACCAACAGATCCGCAGCAGCCTGCAGTGCAAAAAAGCAAAATTCTGCGCTCCATACTGTATACTTAGTAGGGACATAAATACTGTTGCAATATTGAACACACCCATTTCAATAGTAGAACTGAACATACTCCGTTAATGGCATATAACTAACCTCAATAGCGTTAATCTGTAACGGGATTTTAAAATTGTTTCAACTTTCATCATGGAGTGGTCAGATAATGAGAACCGTATCGCTGTAATAGCGCTTTTGAAATAAAAAGAAGCGATATTTTTAAAACGCTCCGGCCACTAGGGATGAGCCGCAGGTTCGTCTACCGATGCATAAAACTGTTTGAGGAGACTGGAGATGTAAAAGACTGCCACCGGTCGGGCCGCCCATGCTTTGTTCGAACACCGCATGTCATCAAAGCCGTTAAATCAAAAATTCACAGAAATCAGCTCCGAAAACGTTTACGAATTCTGCTAGTTAAAAGCTATATCATGCCCTCGCTTCTTTACGGTTACGAAATTTTTTCTAATTGTGACTCAAACAGCAAAAGAAAACTTAACCTGCTTTTCAACAACATCGTACGCTATGTTTTCGGTCTCCTCAAATACGACCACGTATCATCGTATGCAAATAAAATATATGGCATACCATTCGACTCTATTTTGAAAGTAAGAGTACTTTCATCGCTGCAGAAAAGAGTGTTCCAAAAACAACCAGATTACCTCTACCAACGCCTGACATTCAGCCGATCAAATAGAGGCAACATGCTAATTCCATTTCGACATCTAACTATCACATCAGAATGGCAATTCTTTATACACGCTATACGCGTCTGGAATATGCTACCAAGAAACATTAAAACTATCAGCAACGCTAATCAATTTAAAAAAGAATTATATCGATTATTCGTAAATTAGATTTAGTATAACTCTTTGAACTGGAAATAACCTTATTATTTGATCTATGTTATTATTGATTTTCTGTATCTCTTGTTAAACCCTTACTTTTATTAATTTTGATTTCGATGTACTTTGGATCATCTCAAATCATATACTTTAATTATAAGATATTGTATCTTGTTGTATAGGATATTCACATAAAATGAATAAAAATAAATAAAAAAAAAACAGAAAAGCATGGCCCGTGATATGAATATCACGCAAAAGTCCATGAGTCGAATCATTAAAAAAGTCTTGGGACTTGGGGCTTTCAAACGACGTACCACACATTTATTGACTGTAGTTTAAAAAAATAGGATTGAAAGAGGCAAACGTCTTTTGGTGAAGCACGATGATAACTTGCACAGAAAAGTTGTGTTCACCGATAAAAAACTTTTTACCGTTCAAGAAAACTTTAAATTCAAAATGATAGAGTGTATGCACGGTCATCTAAGGAAGCATCTGAACTGATGCCAAGGGTGTAAAAGGGTCATCACCCAGCTTCAGTCATGGTTTGGTGGGGTGTATCTTACGATGGGGTCACTTACCTGCATTTCTGCGAACAAGGAGTCAAAACATCGGCCAAAGTTTACCAAGAAACCGTTTTGGAAACTGGTGTGAAGCCTCTTAACAATCCCCTGTTCCAAAACCAGCCATGGACTTTCTAGCAGGATTCTGCGCCGGCCCATAAGGCTAAAACGTCCCAGGCCTGGCTTCGAAACAATTTGCCAGCGTTCATTTCCTCTAAAGAAAGGCACTCAGCCAGTCCAGATTTAAACCCATTGGATTACAAATTGTGGACGGTTTTAGAGGACAAGGTTTGTCACAAAAGATACCCCAACATTGGATTTCTTAAGACTGCTTTGGTTCGAGTTGTGGCCAATTTTCCAATGGACGAGGTTCGTGCAACTATTGACGATTGGCCAGTGCGACTTAAGGCGTGTGCAAAGGAAAAAGGCGGACATTTTGAATTAGTAGATTCTTTTTGGATACAAGATACATCAATAAATATATTGAAACATATTTGGTCCAAAAACATTCAGTACTTTTTATTTTACAGCATAAAACGTGTGTAACAGTATTAATGTCCTACTACTAAGTATACGAGTATAACTATACCTGGGAAAAATCGTTGATGTTTTCATATAACCCTCATATAAGGTGGGCCAAAAGTTACCATGGGGCTTAAAAATGCAACTTTTTCGTTTATATATTTTTTTATTTTTTTCAGATTATATAAATAACACTTGGAGAATAAATAATGGAGAGATTCACAACTGAACAAAGAACCAGAATCATAGAATTTTATTATTTAAATCTGCGATCAATTTTTAACGCATTTCATTTTCATTTGAAAGGCTTTGTTAATAAGCAGAACTCGGAAAATCCAAGAGCCATTCATTAACGCCAGTTGCACCCCATTAGGTGTACAGTACGGCGTGGGATCACATCTGCAAATATCATTGGGCCTTACTTCTTCGAGAATGAAGATGGAAGTGCTGAAAACGTAAGTGGAGAGCGGCATCGGTTTATGATAGAACATTTTTACTTCCTGCTCTTGAAAACAGACCAGAGATGTGGTTTCAGCAGGACGGAGCCACTGCCCACACTACCTGAGACACAATGGCTTCTTTAAGTCACATTTTTGAAGAGCGAATAATTTCCAGAAATTAGGAATTTATTTGGCCAGCGTGATCGCCAGATTTGTCAGCACCCGACTATTATCTTTGGAGTTATCGAATACATGTGAACAACTCCGAGACGATCCTTTAACTCAAGGCCAACATTGTTGCAGAAATTCGAACGCTACAGCCACAAATTTTGAAAGATGTTATGGAAAATGCTCTGAAACGAGCCCATCATTGCAAAGCTAAAACGGGGGTCATTTAAGTGACATTATTTTTCATACTTTTTGTAAAAAATATGTATCCTTATGGGCCGGCGCAGAATCCTGCTGTAAAGTCCATGACTTGTTTTGGAACAGGGAATTGTTAAGAGGCTTCACAACAGCTTCCAAAACGGTTTCATGGTAAGCTTTGGCCGATGTTTTGACTCCTTATTAGCAGAAATGCAGGTCAGTGACCCCATCGTAAGAGACACCCCATTAAACCATGACTGAATCTGGGTGATGACCCTTTTCCACCCTTGGGATCAGTGCAGATGCTTCCTTAGATGACCGCGCATACACTCTATCATTTTGCTTGTTAAATTTTTCCTGAACGGTAAAAATTTTGTTATCGGTGAACAAAACTTTTCTGTACAAGTTATCATCGTGTTTCACCAAAAGACGTTTGCCTCTTTCAATCCTATTTTTTAAACTACAGTCAATAAATGTGTGGTACGTCGTTTGAAAGCCCCAAGTCTCAAGTCTTTTTTAATGATTCGACTCATGGACGTTTGCGTGATATTCATCTCACGGGCCATGATATTCTGTTTTCGAAGCGGATTCCTGTGAATTCTTGATTTAACGGCTTTGATGACATGCGGGTTCGAACAGAGCGTGGGCAGCCCGACCGGTGGCTGTCTTTTACATCTCCAGTCTCCTCAAACAGTTTTAAGCATCGGTAGACGAACATGCGGCTAATCCCTAGTGGCCGCAGCGTTTTGAAAATATCGCTTTTTTCATTTCATCTGACCACTCCATGATGAAAGTTGAAACAATTTTTAAATCCCGTTACAGACTAACGCTATTGAGGTTAGCTTTCAAAGCCCATATGACATTAATGGGGTATGTTCAGTTCTACTATTGAAATGGGTGTGTTCAATATTGTAACAGTATTTATGTCCCTACTAAGTATAATGTAAGAAAAAAATAAAAAAATTATTATACGAAAAAGTTATTAAAGTTTTTAACCCCATGATAACTTTTGGCCACCCTGTATAAAAGTCCCACGATTTGAGGCTCTGCCGCTCAACAGGCTAAATTTTAAGTCTACTTATAATCATGCCTACAATTAACATAGTGAGATATGAGAGACCTGAACCCAACATGGTAAATTGGACCATGATAGTCTAGGTTTGTATAAAGCCAGTAAAAGGATCCCAAATCGGGAAGGACCTTCTTAAGGCTTTATACAAACCTAGACTATCATGGCAAAGGCAAGTTTTAACTCCGATTTTGGTCAGACTTTGCACAGCGGCGGTGAGTCTTCTGTATACCAGAGTAGAGTATCACGTTGTTCGACCGAATTGTTAAATGGTGTTTTTTTTATTTTATGGAAAAATTAAAGAAAATGAGACGAAACTAAAACTAAGTCACCACAATTTTTTTTCAGTTTTATAAATGCCAAATTTATCTTACATTTAGTAAAGGCAAACTTTACCTTAGAGAAGGCAAACACCATGTCTGGTTTATTTCTTTCTGCTGCATTTTTTTCTCACTTCTTTGTGTTTCACTGGACTCATCAGAGTTTATATCATTCATAATGAATGATATGATTTATGCTGTCTTCAGTATTTGGCGCCAATGTCGGCATCTTTTAAGTCTTTATGCCAGAGATTCGGTTTTTTTGTTATATTTTTTTCTGGTTTAAAAGAAGAAAACAAACTCAATCTCGGTGGTTTTCATGACGATTTGATGAGGACCACAAATACGATACCGACCTTTTCGAAAAGACCTAAACAACGGAAAAAAGAGAAAAAAACAAAGAAAAGAAAGACACTCAGTGTTTGTGTTAAATTTATTGATAATTACAGAAGAATGAGAAAAAAAAACCCTAGCAACTTCACAAGGGAAAGTTAACACCTACCGCACAATAGGCAGTTTTTACCTTTTTTACTGCCCTCATTCAAAAAAAACAAGGAAGTCAGCGCAGGCGCCACTCCGTAATTATTAAGAAATTCTAAAAACTCTTTATTTGAAAGTGTTGTTAAATTCGGTAGAACACTAGGAAAAAAGGATATGCTTTAATGTAATATTTACAAATAGTTGTCATACATATTTGACAAATTCGTTTCTGTCGCACTTAACCGTAAAGCGTAACAAATTGTAAGAAATTTTATATGTTTTTGGCCAAAATCAAGTTATTTTGCCAAAGGTAAGTCAAGGTCATATGCTAATTAACTCGCTCACTCCTTTACTTTGTGCAATCCATTTTCAGTTTCCTCATAAAATCAACCGCTCTAGTTTCTTAATGACCACTGGCCGTTCTTACCTCGTTCAATTTTTGGCAGTGCCCTACTGTTCACAGTGCCACTTGGGTCTTAATGCCTCGCTCAGTTCTCCGAGCCTATGTGAACTCTTACCCCCGTCAATGACGTTGGCTCTACAGGTTGCTGGTCTTTCATCTTGCAGCCCTAGCAGCAGTAGTTGTAGACACCGTTCTTGACACCGCCACCGACAGCTACCTGCTGTGCATTCCTTCAGCACTGCAGCGGTATCGTCGATCTTAATCCACCCCACTGTGCCTTTCTATGCTACTCGTACGCTGTACGGCGCTTGTGTGCTGGCTTCGGTTAATGACCAAATTCTGCTCTAATTTAATATTCGCTTTTATTGTTTAATCGTTTGATGGACCTGTTCTCTGCGTATCGGGTTAAATCTCTAAAAAGGATCAGTGGCGAACGCATATCCGTGCTGGATATGCGCCAGGGATTGGAACTCATTTGTTTTTAGTTACGCTAATGTAGGGCTGTTCTGTTGATGGATTTAGATTTCGTTTTTGCATTTCGCATTCGGCAAGGCACGATTAGCTTTGAGCCTCAGTTTTGGCATTTTTGCTAAATACTTTTTAAGGAGTGATGGACTTTATTTGGCTATCATTTGCCAAATCTTGCTAATGGCCTAAAGATCTGAGCCGAAGATCTAATACTCGCATATTGAGATAGTTTATGATAAGAATAAGTTTATTGTAGGATTTGGTTAGGAAAAAAACGGAAGTTTGGAGGGAGAATATGAAAGCAAAAAAAATTGAGTTTTTGTTTATATTTTTAATATAAAAAAATGGTAGAAACCGTCTCGTTTTATGGGTAAATTGTGAATATCGACTTTCACATCGTTAAACAATCAACAATTTTTAGCATCGCCTGAATTTCGTTAAAAATGAGGACATAGTCGTCAATGAGCAAGACATAGGTGACTTTTTTAAATTCTGGTGTACTAAATTTGTCATTCTATTTGCGACAACATGAAATATAGCTCGAATACGAGCAGATGAGAAGTTCTGGAAGTTTCATGGTCATGGTGGCAAATGTTTTCAGTAGCTGGTAAAGTTAGAAGGTGTCATCCCCTAGTTAGTTTAGTTAGAACATATGCCAAAGTCATTAAGCCTCGTACATTAAATACATTCTGTAGAAGTCTAGTGATTTTATAAGTATATTTTTTTATGTCCAGTTTGATTCCAATGGCGACATAATAATTTCGTATCTTTATGTCAACGCTCCCACAAACATTTCTAATGATCTTTCAGTGTCAAAACGTTAGTCGCCGTCAACATTTTCGTCATGGTATAGTTTACTTACGAGCAAAATTTGGAAATCATGAAAAATTACTAGCGAAATTCTGAGTCGGTGGTCGCAACTTTAAGAGCGCTTACTTCAATTTTCGGCCGTACAAATCGTACCACCTGACAGGCTATACGTGCTTTAGAGGATACATTTGATCCAAATTTTTACTATTGGATGTTCCGGCACGAAAGAAACGCCGTACCGCTCAATGTGACGAAAACATCGCAACCATAAGTGTAACCGTTTAGAATGAGCCATTCCATCTCGTTCTCAGTAGTTAGGCTTATCTCAAACCACTCTGTGGCGTATTTTGGCTTTCATCCTTATACGATCAAACTTACTCAAGAACAAGAGCCACCGGATCATTTGCAACGCCGAGTTTTACGAAAATCCAGAATTTCATCGAAAAATCATCTCCAGCGATGAATTTCATTTCTGGCTGAGTGGTTCTGTTAAACAAACCCACATGTGCTTCAAGAGCCACGATTGCGGCCGCAAAAAATTACTGTGTGGTGTGGTTTTCATGCCGGAGGTGTGATAGGGGCGTATTTTTCGTCGATGAAAACAATCGTCATGTTGCCGTCAATGGAGAGCGCTATCGTGCCATGTTAGAAAATTATTTTTGGCCAGAATTGGATGAGGCTAACATCGTGGTTTCAACACGATTATGCAAAATAATAATATGAATAAATTAATATATTTTAAGAAAAATTAATTGTCCCCTTATTTATTAAACAGCCCTCGTACACGTTAACCCTTATAATTGTTATTATTTGCCAACAATTGACACCTTTTTTCCCCAGAGAATATTATGGCAAAACAAAAGACTTAAGAAACAAACTATTTTCTTACAATTATGGAAATATTCCGCCTTTGTTTGCCAAGTATCGAAATAATTACTTTTGTCGAAAGCAAGCATTATCTACTAGTGATACACTACTAACGACTACCACACAAATATAACATTACAATCGACGATAAGGCATTATCATATTATCGTCCCATAAAGTCGTACAAATAATACCCCTCTGAAATCTATACGTACGTAGGCCCGACTGGCGGCCGACGTTGTCGCCGCCTGTGTAATTAAATTCGTACAACAAGGCAGAACAAAACAAGATGAGGCAAAAAAGAAATCCTCAAATGTCAACTTGAAATCATTCATCATTAAAAAGTCATCAGTCTTGAGAGAACCAAAGAACAAAAGGCCAAAGAATTCCTCTAAACGGAACATAACGTAAACATTTATTGTACCACATCATCGTGTCAATTGATGAGCTTAAATCTTTTGTAAAACTGAATTAAAAAACGCCAAAGACAAAAGAGACTACAAGATCATAATCCAGAGATAATGTCCGTTTGTTTGTCCATACAACAAGTTACAAATCTGAAGAAATTAAAGTATTTTTACAGTTCTCCCTCTCCTTCGGACATTCAGTGATTGAACTTGTCAAGATGCTGCGCTACCATTCAATTGTGCTGCACAGACACTCGTACACTTGCTCATACATATGCACACACACACTTATAATGATGATGACTTAATTTTCGATTCAATCTCTGGTCTTATGTTCTTCATTCATGTACGGTCCACGGCATGTCTGTGTGAAAGAAACAATAAACTAGATTTCTTTTGGTTTCATTATGTTTTTTTTTGGTTTTTCCTTTTTCCATTCAAGAAATCAAAAACCCCTTCTTACAACAACAATAACACACATCATTGCTAGACGGTCAAAGAAGAAAATGTTTAGAAAAAAAAAAACGTGGTAGCCTTCCGTAAATATCATTGAATTGAATCTGTTTGTTCATCGGTAGCACGATAATTACACACTTTACAAATCCATAAAAAGAACAACAACCAGAAACATTTGATTTCATTGCTATCATTTTGGGTTAATCTTTGGGAGGGGGGAAACGAAAACAAGTGTTGTCTTTTCGAATTTATACTGGCCAAACACTATGGGAATTTCTAATCTTAAAAAATGAGTAGCTACGCTAGTCTGCGATAATTAAATTATTTCATTTTAATTACAGATGCGCAAAGCAGTTTGAAATTTGGTAGCTTAGATTATGATTAATTGCAACGAGTTTAAAAATCCTATCATTCATTGATGAAAATAAATAAAAGTTGGGTTTTTCGTGTAGAGGAATTAAGAATTTCTATGAAGAAGAACTGTTGATTTGTTGTTTATTTAAGCGAATTGCCATAGCAAGGCTAAATAGCAAAAAAAAAAAAAACAAAAGACTTAAGACACATACGTGGTCGCATATGAAGACTTTGCAAGTTGGGCAGATTTGCATTTTGTTCTGTGGTAGAAAGATGATATTTATTGTTGTACAGTTAAGTTAGATATAACTAATATTTATTAAGGGAGAAGGACACTACAATCTCTATATCATGGAGGGAGTGGAGTGCTTATACGTCCGTCCTTTAAATTCGGCTCAAGTAAAACAAAGTAGAGGGTTGCTATTGATATTTCGGGTCCGGCAATAAAAACACAATAAAATGTCATTGGAAGTGATTTTATTCTTTTTTAAAATAATCTCCTTTAAGATCAATACACTTTTGCATGCGCACAAACCAATTTTCGAAGCACTTTTTCGACTCCGATTGAGAGGCCTCCAAAACATGATTTTTGAAAGCTTCAACAGCTGCTTCGGGCGATGAAAAACGTTGACCAAGCATTTCTTTCTTGATGCTAAGAATAAGTCATTGGGTGCCAAAACAGGTCTGTACTGTGGATGACCCATCAATTCGATATCTTGAGTGGTCAAACAGCTCACCGTTTCAGCTGGTGAGAGCTCGCATTGTGAGAGCTCGCATGTGAGAGCTCGCATTGTGAGAGCTCGCATTGTGAGAGCTCGCATTGTGAGAGCTCGCATTGTGAGAGCTCGCATTGTCATGATGCAAAATCATCCGACTTCTCTTATTATCTTTCCTCATTTCTTCGAACACAGTTGCAAACCGATTGTTGCATACCACTCAGAATTGACCTTATACGTTCCACTAAAGGCACTGTGGCAACATGGCTGGTTATACTGAAAAAAACGCAATCATTTGCTTCGATGTATTTCTTCCACGAACAACTCCTGTTGGATTTGGCTCGCCTAAAAAAACCCATACGGTCGCTTGCTGTTTTGTTGCGGGTTCATATGCATAGATTCATGATTCGTCACCTGTGATAATGTTATACACTGCCTTTGCGTTACCGCAGTTATACTTTTTCAACATCTCTTTGCACTAATCCATACAAGCCTTTTTTGAGCATTCGTCAAATTATGTAGAATCCAACGACATTTTTTTTTTCTCTACCAAATTAACATGCAATATCTTATTGATGCTTGTCATACTAATGCCCAAGTATACTTTAAGCTCACGGTACACAGTACGGTTACATGTCGGTCTTGCTTAGTCAGTTCACGCACAGCATCGATCGTTTCTGGCAAAGTGGCCGAAGTTGGACGTCCTTCACGAAATTCATCCTGGAGCGAACGGAGCGTCCGAGACTGAACTCTTGGTATCAGCGATTAACGGTAGTTTTCGATGATGCTTCATCGCCAAAAGTCGAAACAAGGTGATTTAAACACTCTTGTCACAAAAATGTTCACGGGATAATTGCATTTTTTGACTGAGATGAATTTTTCAACACACTGTAAAATAACAATTCGCCCTCAAACGACAACACGTTCTGACTGAAGTTATGCTAACAAATGTCAAAGTTTCCAATGGAAGTTCCAGTTTGCGTCTGGGAATACTAGTATTGTCAGGACCCGAAATATAAATAGCAACCCTTGTATAAATATATGTGTAAATACTACAAGTATAGATCTAAAAATGTAACTGCTATATGAAATCAATTGTATTGTTTTCGCTCAATAACTTATTTATTTAAAATAAACGGTGCTTATTTACATTTTTTTTGTTAAAAATTTACCCGTTTTTATCCCTTTTTGGCTGGACGGTGCTTTTTCACTATTCAGAATTGACTTCACTGGCTAATACGTCCGTTCGTTTAGTTCGGTTCAAACAGAGTATTGGGTGGGCCATTTAAAATTTAAACTGTAAATCGGCTTTAAAAAAAGAATTTGACCGAAAAATCGTGTTTTCAGGTAAGGCTTATTTTCATCTCGTTGGCAATGTCAATAAGCAAAATTGCAGCATATGTGGTTCAGAGAATCTACATGTGACTATTGAGAAGCCAATACATTCACAACATCAGCGAACATCACAGTTTGGTGGGAATTTTGGCTGGCGGAATCATTGTTTCATTTTGCTTCAAAAATTAGCAAGAAAACTCCGTTTCAGTCAACGGTGAGCTGAACGAGTAATTGTTCTCAAAAATTCAAGAGAATGACATGGACGACATTTGGTTTTATACAAGATGGGCCCACATGTCACACAGTCAACGCAACCTTTGATATTTTACGCACTTTATTTGAAAATCCGCCTTTGAGCTGTGATTTGAGCCCTTTGGATTATTTTTTGGGGGCAGCCAATAAGGTTAGATTAAGCAAAGCATCCAGAGACAATTCAAGCGTTGAAACATGAAATCGAAGTTGCCATTGAAGAGATTCGAGCTGAAACAAAAGAAAATGTAGTAAGAAATTGGATTGATCGGATAAGTTACTGCCGAGTCAGTTGTGGTACTCATGATATTGTGTTGCTCTATTAAATGCCAAAGTTCAACCTTTCCCATAAAACTGGAAATTTGAAAAAGTTATCAGTTCGCTCTTTGTACAGTTGATTCAAAGTTAAAATGTTAAATCACCCGCCCTGTACTTATAAATGCATTATGGCCGCTACGATTTGATTTGTGATTTGACACCGTTGTAATTCTTTTTTTGGGATATATTTAAAAAAAAAAGTGTACGTCAATAGGCAAAGAGTAATTTAAAAGCTAAATGATGAAATAATTCAGCACATTAACGGCATTGAACCTCCATTATGCCTCAGAGTCACTGAAAATATGGACCACCGAATAGATTAATGTCAACGAAGCCGTGGCGAGCATTTGACCGATATTTTATAAGTATATCACACATAATTGTCATAGATCCTTCTATACTTTAATTCTCTAAAAACTTTTTGTTTTATGTACAATAAACAACGTGCGTTTTAGTTGGGCCACCCTTTATACTTTCTAAACTTAAAAAACTGGGTCTTCTATTTAAAGGCGAAAGGATTTTGCATTTTATAGAGAGGCTTTTACAAAGCTGGCATTTATGAGGTGAAAAATCAACCACAAAATATTTAAAAGCAGTGCGGCCACCACACCACCTCATGTAAAGGATATTTTTTTCGACGTGTGGTTTACAAAAAGAATAAATCACATTTTATTTAATGTTATGGCCAAGAATTTTGCTATAATGTAGATATACGTAGATATACGGCATAACAGTTGCCATAGCCAACAAAATGCTTTTCACAACACACACAAGTGTTGTAAAAGAAATCTATTGATGGATGTAGCGCCGCCTTATTGGAACCAAATGCCGTCAAGATTACGGAGTTTCATTTCAGGTAGCAAAAAGTCCGATAGCGAGCACCATTCACGGTCATGTTTTGAAAATCATAATTTGTTAAAAAATATGGATCGATGATTCTATCAGCCCATAAACCGCACCGAACCGTGGTTTTCTCTGGGTATAATGGCACCTCTTGAACCTCTTCTGGTTGTTCTTTAGGCTAGTTTTGTTCCTTGACGTTGCTGTTGCGCCAGAAATAGACCTTGTCACTGAACAAAATTTTGGTCGAAAACAGCGGATCTTCTTTGAACTTTTGAAGAGTCCAAACACTGAAACGGCAACGCGTAGGAGAAGTGTAAGTCTTTCCATCATGAAATGGCAAACAATACTGAAAAGAAAAAAATAAAGTTTAACACAACTCACGCGTAATAGAGGTATTACGCGTGAGTTGTATTACGCGTGAGTTGGTCACCTATAACTTTGTGTGATTGATCACCTTTCACTTTTTTTAAAGGATTTTCTCCGTTGGCATCTTTGGGACTTGCATCTGTTCAATTATAAATGACGAAACGGTGATTTTAAGCGGTAGCAGACTATAAAAACTTCGATTTGATAGGCGTTCGGCGAATGCTATGATTTGTATAATATGTTTTTTTTAATCACTACTGCTCTTCTAATTGCAAGAATCCCAAAAAACGCTATTATTTGCTTCCCACAACATTCCATTAAGTCATCGGGGAGCATAGCACATATCAGCGAGCCTGGCATTATATAATTCTAAAACTTATATAACAGGATCTTCTGTTTAAAGCCAAATGGTTATTGCACTTTATGGGGAGGCTTTTACATAGTCAACATTTATATATTTTAGATGATCTTGCTGGATTTTAAGCTGTGATAGTTTGCAATAGTCTTGCATACTTCCCACCTCATATAGCATAATAAATGTTGCCTTTCCATCTTTGCAATGTTTTAGCAGTTGTCAGCAAAAGTTGAGATTTGTTCTTTTCACAATGAACTTTGCTGATTTTTTTTTTGAATCTGCAAAAAGCAGATGACTCTGTCGTCAGAATAATACTTATGCTGGCTCTACTATCTCTTGTGGTCAAGGTGGTTCTCAAGGTGGTTCAGATTTATACTCACTTCGGTCTTGGGCGTACCTTGTCCTGTTTATAACATCAAGGATTCTCACACCCTCCTTCACTTGTACCTCGACCGGAATCTTTTCAATAAGACGTCTGAATAGGCGACAACAATCGCACCTTGGTGTGTCGGATATAATGAAGATAATTAAAAATGACAGGGTAACATGTATTTTATTTTTTTTAATTTTTTATATATATTAATTTTTTAATTTTAAATATTAATATTATTTAAATATTATTCTTTTAATAATCAAGCTGGCCTTCATTTTAATTTCAAGAATATGTTTTCCGCACCGTTAGCTAACAGCTTGGGTGACCTAGGATTTATATAAACGTTTTCAAACCCGTACATAATACAAGGGCATAGCAATAACTCTCTGAATTTTCGAAAAAAAACCGCAGTTTTTTTTCTCCTTTTAGCTCAATACACTTAGTCCAACGTTTCTAAAATTTTTGTATCCCTTCCAAGAAACTCTTTCCACCGAGCCATTTCTTTAGGATTGGAAAAAGGAAATAGAAACTAAATGAGGGAACTCTCTCAAAATTTAACAGTAGTCTGTTTACAGATGGTACTTGATGTGAACAATGTTGAATTTTATATAACTACGAGGGAAGTTGGAAAAGTCACGGAATTATTAATATGGCTTCGTATCTATATCTTAAAAGTCGCAAAATATATAATTTAAGCGTAAAAATCGTTCCCTTAATATGACTAACTAGTTTTGAGGTATTGATTTTTCTATTCAATTAAAAATCACTAAAATGTACCAAACTCTGATCCTCATTCAAATGACGACCTTTTAGACTCGATTGCATTTAGAACACTTAAATAAAATTCATTTGAAATTGAGTGAAACAAGATCGACGAATCTAAGAGGCAAGTTCGTGTCTTAAGTCTTCTGTTTTAATTACCATTTAAATGAGCGCGATTCTTTTGAATTTTTATTTTTTGTTATATGCCTTAGCTTTTTTTGTAGTGAAATTCAATTTAGCAAAAATCCTATTTGGTTAAGACTGTACTTTTGCAACCACCACCACCATTATTCGTACTCAGTTCATTTTACATTCCTCGAAATAAAATTGATGATCACACAAAACAATGTGAAAAAAAGCGTAAACATTGACGCTTTTGCTGTGGTGTATGTCATTTTAACGCTTTTTTCGTACCAGTAATTTAAGGTGATAATTGCTTTTTAATGTGACACAACTACATTTTCGGTTTGAGCGTTCAGTATGTGGCATTTTTATCATTCCGTTTTTTTTGTTTTTATAAAAATGTCGTTGTTTTGTTTTTCTTGCTGTTCATTGTTGTAGAGGGGGGGGGTGTGTTTCAGAAATCTATTCATTTCTTATATGATTATTTAAGTGGTCGTACAAGTATATTTACATACATATCGTCATTTGGCTTTTGGGTAGGTGGCTTTTTGTTTAGTGAAACCTTTTTGGCATTTCTATTATTATTATGATAACACCTCTATTCGAATGCGGTTCTAGTTGGCTTCTTCTCTTTCCTTGTCCCCTTGAAGAAACTCTATTTAGAGAATGTCAACTGTGTGCTGGCAGTGATGGGGAAAAAAGAAGTAACCAAAAAAGTGAACAAAAATAGGGAAAACCGGATGTGCGTCTGTGCGCGCATGTGCAGTCATGAGAAATTGTGACAAAACAATTATTTTCAAATTTTCCGAAACATTCATCATTATTATGTGTTACATACATTCAAACCTATTTAGGGACTACGTATACATTGGTTAACAAACAATAACTATGATGTAGTACCTGCTGTAAATGTGGACACTATTTTTAGTTACTTATGATATGACATTTTGGGGTATGTTTTTGTGGTATGAAAACACCATTTCCAAGCGCACTTTACCAGAGGAGATTTTTCTATAAGAAATAAACTAAAATATAATCATAATAATAAATTAAGTTAAAAAAAAATGATACGAATGAAACAATATCCACCATTCTAAAGTAATTAACAGTTGGGGTGGTCTCATATTTCCCTCTGTCTTGAAGAAGGTGTAATGCCTGGCTAACGATTGGGGTGGTGATCCTATCTTAAATAGAAAATATGTCCTTGCAGGGGTTACCGGGGGACGAAACATCCTATTTATTTTCACTATTTGGTCGCGGTTTGGAACGGTACGCACGTGCTCGGCAGACTAGCTAGTTCGGGAGATGTGGGCGGGGATCTTGTTCCTGTGGCGGACCTGTGCCCTTTACAAAATAAAAAAATCACGTGCGGTTTAAGTGCCCTTTAGAGAAAAACAAAAAATATAACAACACACAACATTCCTGATAATAATGCTTGCTAGAGTTAAGGTCTACTTACTCAAAGCCTCTATACCCTCCCTACCATTGGTTTTTCTAGTGGCTATTCTTTTTACGAAAAACCCCTTTAACAGTCCAGTACCTACGAGACTGAAGTTTTACATTAACAAGAGATTCAGTTCATATTATTACAACAACAAAAAAACTGATCAGTTCATACTTAAGAGATGGATGGTGCTTAAGGCTTTCCTTAATAATATAGATACTTAGCACAAAAAAACAATGGAAAAGAAAGATAATATAAAGAATACTGATGATAACTTACAACTACATTAAAGAGATTTTGTCGCATGACAGTGATGAGCAATATTCTCTTTTGTCACTCTCTTTATGAAGAACGAATTAGATTTATTGCATGCGATAAGATTTCTTTTCAATGTCACAACTACTGTACATGTATCAATAAATTCAACCACTTACATTCTCTTAATCGGGATCTGACTTACGTTCTCTTATTATCCAACGCTGCATGAAGGCCTCCGTGTGATGTTCGATGGTTGAGAAATTGTGATCTTTGAGGAATGAAACTTAAATTTGTTTGATGTGTTCTTGATACACGTTACGTAGGTAGTAAGTAAAATTAATAGGATTTTATAGACTTTATGCAATATTAGGTTAGTCTAAGATTTAATTTTTTTTTTAATGTTTTAAGATTAAGAATTTTTTTTCTGTTTTACCATTTTTTAGGTATTAATATGATTAAATTTAAGAAAAATAAATGGCAATTTAATTTTAGATAGTTAGTTATTAGGTCATTTCACTGGAAATTATTAAGATTTCTCTCGCCGTGTGATAACTTTTCGTTGTTTGCTGAGGTTATCTAATCCATGTGAGATTTTATTTTAAGGTTAGATTCAAGCTGGGGTTTTGACCAAGGTTTTTCGGTAGCGCCAAATCATATATGTCTATATTTTAGAAGTTCTCCCAAAATTGGTGTTTTTAGTATCGCTTTGTTTTTGAAGGGTTTCCAAAAAAGTGCAGTCTCTCGAGTAACCACAATTTACACGTGTTATCGCTCTTGTAAGCTGGCTTTGCTTGTACGAAGTACTCGAGAGACTGTGCGTAAACCGGGTGTTGGTTAATTCCGAACTAATGGAAGGCGGAATTATTCCTAAGAATGAATAATTGAAATTATTACCTAACTTGTGTTATTGTTAATGTCATGTCGCATTACCTTCTTTTTTCACTTTGTAAGATTATAAATTATTTCAAATAAGGCTGAGTTGACTGGTTTACGCAAGTAAGCACTATAAAAAAACACATTTTTTTATAAAAATTTAAATTTAACTTCATTACAAAAGTTACCTACGCTTAAGCGCACTTTCTTAAAATTTAAGAATTTTATGTTGTGTTGAATAAACTACTTTTAAGGTTTGCACAACACTTTTTTATGATTATCACTATTATTTAAGAGCGCTTTGTTTGTTCACTTATGCAGCCAAAATTGAAAAGAATGCATGTGATTAAAACAGATCGTATCGAAGCCTCTGTTCTACTCATTTCTACTCAAACGATAAAAAACGAACTGAAGCTTTGGAGAGTTGTTCTAACTGTAACAGTTCTTCTCATTCTTGTCTACTTCGATTTCTACCAACAACATTTAAGCATGCTTATCACTCAAAGTAGTGGTACAAGTACGTAAAAAACAACAGAATAAAGAATATGTAAAAAGATGTCTGCATATCAGTGATGATACAGTGATATCAGCTTGGGGATTAATTTGTATTAGTTGAAACTAAAAAAGATCATGCACGTAATTGCAAAGTAATGAAAAAAACGACCATTACAAAGGTCATAATTTAGTGCGTCTTCGCAGATCCTTAATGTAAAATAATTAAACATTTATACCTAGACTAATATTTTTACTCCCCAGACACTTTAAATGCTCTAGCTTTAAAATTGTTTTAGTTATTTTATTTTTCCACTGGAAATGGTGTAACCAATCATAAGTGGTCACAAATTCTCCAGCCAAACAAACACAGCGCGTATTATGTCAAGTGTGAAATTAAAAACTTGCATAGCTAGACCTAGTCTATTGTAGGTTTTGATGGACTTTAAATGAATTGTTGTTGGTGGCTGTAGGGGGAGGATCTATCCACTTGTTGGCGTTAAATGAACCGGTCGGCCGCTGTTGGTTTGTATACATCCCAAAATGTAGATGTTTATTTAAAGATTACGCAGATAACGATAGTACTTGTACAATTGTAAAGTATTTTATTATTGACATGCTTTTAAACTAGAAATTGTAAAAGAATGCAAGGAATACGTTGCAATTAAATAGGGTGAACGCTTAATTTAAGGAATTTATGGATTGAAGAATGTATGGATTAAAGAAGTTAAGGCTTCAATTGAGCACCTTAAAATAATTTTCCATTCATTTATTCGTATTGTTCGACGACTAAAGTAGATACAATTTAAAGAGTTGAGTTACTTGTTTTGTTTAAACATTACAACATAATTATCAATTGAGTGTTTATTGTATTTAATGTATGAAGTGGAGAACTTTTTTAAAAAAAAAATTTGGAACAACTAAGACAAAATTAAAGACTTGACTTGCTGCTCATAAGTCAGATGAAAAGGCGATCAACCGACCGTTAGAACAAAAAACCGCACTAGCAGCCCACTGTACGTTAACAGGTCACAAGCCAAACTTCAATGAGGTGGACATACTGACACAGGAGAGTAACTACAGAAGGAGAAATGTTACATATAATCAATGTCCCAAATGACGAGAAAATGAACTTCAAAACTGCCACTTACCAAATCCTACACATATCTGACAGCGCATAGAGAAAGGGACCTAAGGGTAAAAAAATCAATTTTCATTTTTTTTGATGTGGACAACATCTGAGCATCGAATGAGACGGATCCCATGCCCCAAAAGTGTTCCCTCCCTGAGATATGCGCGTTTTATGAAAGTAATAGTACACCAAAGATACAAGTATTTAAATCTTTAAAAAGATACAGGTATTTAAATCTTTAAAATGGAAAGGGACCTAAGGTTAAAAACCAGTTTTGTTCAGGAGAGCCATTTTAAAGATAAGGTCCCTTTCTATTTGCGCTTAGAATCGTCGACTTCACTTTCATAAAACGCGCATATCTCTGGGAGGGAACACTTTTCGGGCATGGGATCGGTCTCATTCGATGATCTGTTGTCCACATCAAAAAAAGAAAAAAAATGAAAATTGATTTTTTTTACCCTTAATTTTCTCTCTCTATGCGCTGTCACATATAGAGAAATGTAATCTCTAAATATGGACAAAAATATTAGCTTTTAGTTGCTAAAAAAAACCCAGATGCGAAGACGTTTATTGTTTTGTTTAAAATGTAATTATTGTAAAAATTGTGTCGTTTATTTTTGTATTTTAAATTAGTTTTTGTGTTTTAGTTAATATTTCCGCAGGATGATCGTTGATGACGATCGAAATATTGGAAATAATATAAAAGACAAGAAAACACCAACACCTGTTTTTTTTTTAAATTTGTAAATGACCTTTATATTTCTTTTCCTTGTGATAAAAAAATACTTAAAACTAGAAGCATATCTCAAGAGAAGAGCTCTGAGATATGATATTGTTCGGAGTAGCAACATTTGAACATTCTCCTGAAAATAATAAGGCTTCTAAAGCCATTGATCTACCGACTAAGCTATTCAGCTGCATAGTTTGATAAAGAAAAATCATGCCTCTTGATTAAAATCTAAGTATACTGTGTCTTGTTCATAAAAAATCGACAAATATCTAGGTGATATGATATTGTAATGGTTAAGGTTAAGTTCAGTAAGGTTTATTGAAGATAAAAGTCGATATCTTCGACATAAGCGTGTCTGTTTTGGTCCTGTTGTTAAAGAAATTACAGAAATGTGGGTAAAAGTTGTCGTTTTTGGTTTAAATGTTCTACTAAAATGACATAGTTGCTGGACTTTTGGCCTCGACGAGCGATTAATAGTTAATATGGACTTAGGTGTACACAAAATAAAGCAAACTATCCAATCCAAATATGGAATTTTTGTGGATTTATTTTGATGATTTGGCTGGGATTATGCTCGGAGTCCTGAACCCACGATTGAACTCCCGTCTTCTAAACACACTATGCCTCTTTACACATCAACAAACACTACCTTAAAATATCTTTTCTTTGTCAGTTGCAAACAAATATCGCACTTTACGGCCCACTTTCTTTGATTTTACACTACCTTATATATAAGACCTACAATTATCAGTTGTTTGCGCTGAAGCGTTGCAAACAACTGCGATCACGTTTCAAGTTTCGCAATTTTAAAAGTTTAAACAACTTATAAACTAATTCAAAATGAATTGAAAATTAAATATTTATCTGCCTAGGAACTAAAAAACCTAGCAAACGTTACATGAAATCTGTAAGGGCAAAACAAATATTGCTAAAACCTTGTGAAGCAGATCACGATGATTTCAAGGAACTGTTTTTAAACATTCCTATGGTAGAGCCTGACCAAAATTATGATAAATTGAATAATAATGATGATAGCATAGATAATGACGTATTTTCATTAAAAGGTGTGAACAGATCGGCTGTACTATCGAGATTTCTATCAATTAAATCAAACGTTGTCGAAATTCACCTAAAGTTTTTAAAACTTATTTTACCCTACCTCCTTCCGATAACTTCTACTTATGTCTTTAACAAATTAATTGATTATAGTTGTTTTCCTACCAGATGGAAAGTAATTCTTTTACCGAAGTCCAATTCTGAATTTAGGCCTATAGCAATTGTCATTTCTTTTAAAAGTTTTTAAAAGACTCGTCCAGAAACAAGTTAAGGATGTTCTAAATAGATAGCATTATAGAAAAATCTGGATACTGAAGTACAGCTGCGCCACAGCACTTGTTGCAGGTGCGGTTAGTTATTAGAAAAGAAGTGAATGGCGGAAATACTATGTTTTTAGTACTCCAAGAGAACTCAATAGCATTTGACCTCGTGGATCACAGTAATTTTGCAGCAAACTGAAACGATTTTTTTTAATTTTTTCCCACTGCTATTTGACCAATATCATCGTACGAGGGCATATCAAAAATTCCATGACTTTTCCAACTTCCCTCGTAGTTATATGAAATGCAACACTGCTCCCATCAAGTAACATCTCTTAATAGACTATTGTCAAATTTTGAGAGAGATAAGTTTGCGTTTAAAAGTTGTTCAAAACATACAACCTCGTGGATTTTGTTAAAAATGGAAAAAAATGAATTTCGAGTGTTCATTGAATATTATTTTTTGTGGAAAAAAACAGTCAACCAAACCAAGGAAAAGCTTGATAAATACCATGGGGACTCTGCACCATCGATTTCAATGGTAAACAAGTAAAAAATGTTAAGTTTGGCTGCGCCGAACTTTGGATACCCTCCACCAGATTCCCAAATAAAAAACTATTTTTTTAATTTTTTTAATTTATTTATTGCAATTTATTTAAAGTAATATAACTAATATAATTTATTGTCATATTACTTTTCAAGGCCTATGACACCGTTAGTGTAAGAGGTACCAGTAGGACTTTTCCGATATCAACCGAATTCAGCGTAGAAGTGTGTTGAATATAGAAATCTTGTTGTGTAAAATATCATTTCGATAGGTCAAGTTTGTGGTGAGTTATAGTCATATTATTTCTCAAGGCCCACAAGGCCGTTTGTATGGAGGTACAAGAAATGGTGGCCCAATCTAAACCATTTTTACATAGATGATTGCGCCTATATAGAGATTATTGTTTGCAAAACTTTAGTGATTTTGCTCTTGAAACAGGACGGATATTTCCAAATAAAAAAACTAATTTTTATGAGGTAGTGTCGGTTGAGGGTCTCCAACACCAACATCCCGTAGAGCTATATAGCCCATTTTCAACACCAATCATGCTAGGTTAACTACACATGTTTGTGCCAAGTTTCAGCTCCCTAGCTGTTTTATGCAGGCTCTATCTTCTTTTCAACAGACGGACAGCCGGACAACATGGCTAGTCTTAGAATTTTACGAGGATGAAGAATATATATACTTTGTTGGGTCTCCGATGATTATTTCAAGGTGTTACAGACAGAATGACAAAACTAATACACCCTCCATTGTATGGTGGAGGGTACAAAAAGTGATTTACTGACTTTCGTTATGTCCGCACAAGTACAAATGACGCTGAACATTCTAGACGGACCATTGAGGTCAATACACCCGAAAATCCACGATATGGTGTTGGCCGATCAAGGAGTAAAAGAGCTTGAGATTGTGAATGCCATACGCATTTAACATGGCAGAGTGGTTTTGATTTTACATGATCAGTTGGGTTTAAGAAAGTTGTCTGCAAGATGGGTGCCGCGATTACCATTTCACCAAGATAATGCACGGGTTTTCACGTGTGCAGTCTCAATCGCAAAATTGCATGAATTGGGTCACGAATAGGCTACCTCATCCGCCATATTCTCCGGATTTAGCCCCCAGTGACTATTTCCTATTTCCAAACCTAAAAAAATGGCTCGGTGGAAATATATTCAGCTTCAACGAAATATATTCAGCTGATCAAACAAATGACTATTTTATCGATCTCGAAAATCCTATTTTTTGGATGAAATGCAATAATTGGAGAAACGTTGTAGTAAGTGTTTTGATCTTAAGAAAGCTATTTTGAAAATTTTTATCTTTTTTGCAAAAAAAAATGTGTTTTATTCGAAAGTAACGGAATTATTGATCTGCCCTCGTGGTATTATGTCAGTCTTTATACAGGGGTGCCCAAGTGAGATCTAGTGATGTTAAACACTTATAAAGGCCCAATTAGTCTTGACGGTTGAGGGTGGACGGTTGATTCTGCAACCTGCAGAAGTCTTCCGTCGTGAACCGTCAAACTGTAGTTATCTCCCTCTAACACATGCAAAATGCAACCCCTAAGTGAAATAGGTGATTGCCTACCGTCAACCGTCAAGACTAATTGGGCCTTAAATCTTGTAATAACTATTTTATTTAAATGATTTATTTTCAACACATTTTATGGAAATTTAACGTGACTATGTGTGAAATATGACATCAGACAAATGACCACCTTTTTGCTCGATACAGGCATTGGCTCTTTTTAGCTCCAAGCTGCTGCACAGCTTCCATGTTCTCTTCAGTGAGAATATTTCGATGAGCACCTCTTCCTGGACGGTCGGCAACAGAACCCAGTTCCTCAAAACGGCGAACTAAACTTGTAATCATGGAAGATGTGGGCGCTGATCTTACGTTTAAAAACGGCGATAATTTCGCTGCGCCAGAACAATTGATCGTTGAGAAGAATAATAAAAATCGTTAATTTAATGGGTTGTTGTGGACTGTACGTATTCATTTGAAATTTCCAAGAGTTCAGTTATAATCTGCAAAAAGAAAAAGAAAAATTATGTTAAAAAATAAAAAAGTTATTTGTGTTTCACATCAGCTGGTCTTATTTGGGCCACCCGTTACATATAAATACAATCCGTCTTTATAATGCACTTTCTTATAACGCAGCGCAATTTAAGAAAAACGCTGTTTCTCATTTCCGTAACACTAATTTGTAGATTTTTACTTAATAAGAGGACGACCGCAAAACTAACTGGCCTGGCACATTTTCTGTTTTACTAGCAACTTTTTTTTTTGTTTTTTAAAATCAATCTTTTATAAGCCATCTGTCAAAATTTCCGAAATATTTATTGATTATTTTCAATGTTACAGGTGACTGAAGTAAACAAGTTTTATAATTTTTGAAAAATGGAAAATACAGAGTTTCGTGCGGTAATTAAACCCTTTTATATGAAAGGTTATACGCCACAACTAATCAAAGATGAATTTGTGTTCATGGTGATAATGCACCATCATACTCCACCGTGAAATCCTCGGTTCAACAATTTAAAATGGGTCGTTCAGGTACGGAAAATGAACACCGCTCTGGAAGACCGAAAACTGCTACTACTATTGAAAACATTAGAAAAATATTTAATGAAGTGACTAAAGATAGACGAATTAAGCTCAGAGAACTTGCTGATATTGTTAAAATACACGAAAAACAAGTTTGGAGTATTTTACATGATGAACTCCACATGAAAAAGCTATCTGCAAGATAGGTGCCGCTTTTGTTGACTTTGCCCCAAAAAATCGTCCGTTGGACCAATTCCGAGGAGCTTTTAGCGATTTATCAGCGTAATCCAATAGAGTTCGTGCGCCGATTCATAACTGTTGATGAAACATGGATCCATCACTACATCCCAGAATGCAAAAAACAGTCAAAACAATGGATAGAAGCTGGTAAAAGTGGTCCCAAGAAGGCGAAAACTGTTAAGTCAGCAGGAAAAGTGATGACCACAGTATTTAGGGATGCAAGGGGTATAATATTTATTGATTATCTTGAGAAAGGGAAAACTATAAATAGTGAATACTATTGTGCATTATTGGATCGGTTGAGTGAAGAAATCAAGATAAAACGACCGCATTTAGAAAAAAAGTTCTTTTTCATCAAGATAATGCTCCTTCATACACTGCATTTCAACCCAACAAAAACTGGCCGATTTGACTTACGATTTGAAATTGCTCCGCATCCACCATTTAGTCCAGATTTAGCTCCTTCTGATTATTTCTTGTTTCCAAATTTAAAAAAATTTCTCGGTGGCAAAAATTTTTCGTCCAATAGCGAGGTTATTGCTGAAACTGAGGCATATTTTGAAGGTCTTGAAAAATCTTATTTTTCGGAAGTAATTAAAAAACTTGAAAAACGTTTGATGAGGTGTATTGAGTTGCAAGGAGATTATGTTGAAAAATAAATAATAATAATTCCAAAAAAACGGTTCTTTTTATGTTAGGCCAGTTACTTTTGCGGTCGCCCTCGTAATTTATTAAATTTATATATTTAATTTATATTTCTGGTCCAAACAAAAGATATTTAGTATGCTTTCATTTTTTTGAGTGAGATAAATAAATATAAAACGAATAATATTTTAAATGATACCCAATAATTTGATGTCACTTCTTTACCTTTTAATGTTACTTTATTGCCCTTCAAATGTGTTTTAATGTATTTTAGTCACTTCTATAACTTCCCAGCAAACCAAACCTTCAGAATTCGGCCAGAATTCTGTACGACAATCGGCAAAATGTTTCGATTTCGGATCAGAATTCTTAGCGACTTCGTAACGAAGAACATATGAGGAGGTTGGCACGAATGCTGAACTACTTCTCTGAGGGAATTCTAATGTTTTTGCCAACATTTCGAACCGATTTCATGGGAAATTCAAAAGGAAATTTCGATTTCTCGTATCGAATTCTGGTCAGAATTCTGGCATTAAGTCTTAATAAATTCGGATGTTTTTACCGATATTTCGAACCGAACTCTGAACGAATTCTGAGCTTATGTCATGGTAAATTCTGAATGTAAACAATCATAAAGAAGAAAAAAAGTTCCTACAAAAAAAAAGTTGTAAAACATTTTCAAAAAGCGTTCGGAAAGACTTTTAGTTACAACCAGTGGTGTCTGCAGTTTCGCAAGCAAACATTGTGCTGTAACTATGTTTAGTGGCTATACACTCAAGGGCAACCAGTTCTGTATTTAACGAGAACTACCGGCAGTAGAGTTTTCCTCCGAACACAATAAAAATCCCTCGCACAGCTAAGCTTACCAAATGTTCAGAATTTAAATTTGAAATATAAAAATACCTCAGACAAACAGTTAAGAATTCGTTCAGAATTAGTTCCGACATGTCTGAACACAAGAACAACAACTGTAAAATATGAAGCAACCCAGTAAACCAAATTTGCCGACAATGTCTGATATCAGACAATTCTGAACAATATCTGAACTCTATCAAGAATTCTTACCGAAATCGTTACAAATTCTGTTCGATTACAAGCAGACTCCCATGCTTGTAACTAAACGTTTTTTCGAACGCTTCTTGAAAATGTTTTACAACTTTTTTTTGTAGGATTTTTTTTTCTTCTTTTTGATTGTTTACATTCGAATTTACCATGACATAAGCCTAGAATTCGTTCAGAATTCGGTTCGAAATGTCGGTAAAAACATCGGAATTTAAAAAGACTTAATGCCAGAATTCTGACCGAAGTCGTTCAGAATTAGTTCAGAATTCGATACGAAAAATCGAAATTTCCTTTCGAATTTCCCAAGACTACAGTACAGAATTCGGTCAGAAATCTGTTCGAAATGTCGGCAAAAACATCAGAATTTCCTCAAAGAAGTAAATCAGAATTCGTGTCAACCTTCTCATGTGTTTTTCGTTACGAACTCGCTAAGAATTCTGAGCCGAAATCGGAACATTTTGCCGATTGTCGTACAGAATTCTGAAGGTTTGGTTTGCTGGGAAATAACAAATAAATAGTTCAGAATTCGTTGCGAGTTCGATAAGAGAAGTCTGAACAAAGAATTAATAAAAATCCCACAGACAAATCTATCAGAATTCGGGCTGAATTCGTTTAGATATTTCTAAACATAATAAATAAAAAATCCTCAGACGAATCGAACAGAATTTGTAACGATTTCGGTAAGAATTCTCGATAGAGTTCAGATATTGTTCAGAATTGTCAGATATCAGACATTGTCATCAAATTTGGTTTACTGGGTTTATAGGCGAGCGAAGGAAATAAAAAATGATTTATATTACTTCTAGGATTTGCAATAAATGAATAAACCCAAGGGACACACAAAGAGGGTCACTCTTTGTTGTTGTTTTACTTCAATAGTGATGTCTCTTGAAAGAGTATAAAAGGTTTGAGCTGGCCAAAACTACGGATGTTTTAACTTGTTTTTTTTTGCATATGATTAAGGAGAAGTTCTCCCTCTGTTTGGCAAATAAATTTAAAGCGAAAGACGCATGAAAAACTATAGCATCTTACAATTATTTATTATATCGGCTAGTTTTGAGCCCACCATTTTAGACAGTTAGCAGCAGAATAGTTTTGAGTACCATTAAAACAAAATGAAAAACATTTAAATATTTGTCGCTAACTTTAAAAATGTTTTATGACTTAAAAAAAAAACAACCAAAAATTTTTACTTCATGCATGTCAGCGCACTTTTTCCTTATTTTTCATGCGTGCTCTTGAGGCCCGCAGAGGAAACCTCTCAAATTAACTTGTTGCTGCCGAAAGTGAGTGAAACCCAACAAACCCCATCCCCCAACCACGAATGACAAAGAACCAAAAAAAGGTGATGTTTACTAATTTATTTTAAATTATGTTGTGGCCTATCTATGAACAGCATAGCTCGTACATGCAACCAGACAGCCGCTTGAACATTTGGACAAATGACATTTCGACGTTTCATTGGGCAGGCGGGCTGCTCAAAACCTACTGTGGTTACTCGTACTTTACGTTAGAGCTAAAACAAATGACAGTGTTTAATTTAGCATTTGATTATTTTGATTTGTTCACGTTTAATTTTTTGAGTTGGTAGATTGTTTGGTTGGTTGGTTGTTTGTGTGACTCGGGGTTTTTTTGGGTTGTTTCGTTGTTTTTCTATTTCACAAGTATTTTGTGTAAAACTCACAGTCAAATGTGTGACAGTTAAAAAACCATTTCCGTTTTCCAGTTTCTTTTTGTTGTTGTTGTTAATTTGATTTTTACTAGGCATGTGTAAAATATGGGATTATTTGTTACTATTTTGTTGTTGTTAAGAAGTCCGATGTTTTTGTTGCTTTTTTGCTGTTCGCCTCTGATGACTGACGGTGTGTCCCGCGTATGAGTTTTCTATGATTTTCCATTAGTCACCTGTTGTTGGATTGCGAGTTCTTTTGTGTTTTCCGTTGCTGGCTGGTTTGTTGCAGCAGCTTCTGCTGCTGCTGTTTGCTGGTTGTTTGCTTAACGCTTTGGCTTTTGGCCGTGTTGTTGTTTGTTGTGTTTTTTTTTGGTGGACGGGTTTCCTCTAAGCCATAATTGTTGCCCGTTTGTTGTTTTTGTTGTTGCTGCTGACGCTGTTGCCTCGTTAAATATTTGTACAATTTAATTATTGTCATTGGTTGTCAGGTTTCTGGTGTGGTTGTTGTGCCTTTTTTGTGTCAAAAGCTTTGTTTGTTTGTTTTTCTCGTTGGCTTTTGTCGATGTGGTGTAGCAAAGAAAGAGTTGTTAAAACACTTATCAACTTTTGTTCACGAGTGTGTGAGTGTTTCTATCATTTTCCTTTGCTAGAGTCAGCTTTTTTTTTGTTTCATTTCGGCTTGTCATAATATTGTGGCGGAAAATGATTTGGTAAATTGCTTAAATGTATGTCAAATTTCAAGGGGTTGTGATTTATGACAGCTGTGGCAAGGGCTAGTGGGGTGGGGCACTTATCTACAGATATGTTGTAATTCTAGCCTTATATGCCAGTAATGGGTGCATTTCCATTTTAGGCTCAATAAGCAGGGCAGGGAAAGTAAAACGAAGCTTAAAGGACAACAAATACCAAAATAAAAATTTATAGACGCCATGACTTTAGCAGCCGTTTTTTGGGCCATAAAACCATGAGACCAAAAAAAAACCAGTCTCAGTTTAATTTTAAATAAAGCCACATTATCAAAGCAGTTCTAGTTTCCTAATTAAAATACTTAGTAGGGACATAAATACAAATACACACATTTTATGCTGTAAAAAAAAAGTACTGAATGTTTTTGGACCAAATATTTTTCAATATATTTATTGATGTATATTGTATCCAAAAAGAATCTACTTATTCCAAATGTCCGCCTTTTGTCTTTACACATGCCTTAAGTCGCACTGGACAATCGTCAATAGCTGCACGAACCTCGTCCATTGGAAAATTGGCCACAGCTCGAACCAAAGCAGTCTTAAGAGATCCAATGTTGGGGTATCTTTTGTGACAAACCTTGTCCTCTAAAACCGTCCACAATTTGTAATCCAATAAGTTCGAATCTGGACTGCCTGAGGGCCATTCTTCAAAGGAAATGAACGCTGGCAAATTGTTTCGAATCCAGGCCTGGGACGTTTTAGGATCGTTTAAGGGTCGGCACAAAATCCTGCTGGAAGGTCCATGGCTGTTTTTGGAACAGGGAATTGTTAAGAGGCTTTACAACAGCTTCGAAAAGGGTTTCTCGGTAAACTTTGACCGATGTTTTGACTCCTTGTTCGCAGAAATGCAGGTCAGTGACCCCATCGTAAGAGACACCCCACCAAACCATGACTGAAGCTGTGTGATGACCCTTTTCCATCCTTGGGATCAGTTCAGATGCTTCCTTTGATGACCGCGCATACACTCTATCAGTTTGCTTGTAAAATTTTTCCTAAACTGTAAAAAGTTTTTCATTGGTGAACAAAATTATTCTGTGCAAGTTATCAGCGTGCTTCACCAAATAACGTTTGCATTTTTCAATCCCATTTTTTTTAAAACTGCAGTCAATAAATGTCCGTTACTTCGTTTGGAAGCCCCAAGTCCCAAGTCTTTTTTAATGATTCGACTCATGGACTTTTGCCTGATGTTCATCTCACGGGACATGATTTTCTGTTTTCGGAGCGGATTTCTGTGAATTCTTGATTTAACGGCTTTGATGACGTGCGGTGTTCGAACAGAGCGTGGGCGGCCCAACCGGTGGCGATCTTATACATCTCCAGTCTCCTCAAACAGTTTTATGCATCGGTAGACGAACATGCGGCTAATCCCTAGTGGCCGGAGCGTTTTGAAAATATCGCTTTTTTCATTTCACACTTAAAAAGCGTTATTACAGCGATACGGTTCTCATTATCTGACCACTCCATGATAAAAGTTGAAACTATTTTAAAATTCCGTTACAGACTAACGCTATTGAGGTTAGCTTTCAAAATCCATATGACATTAATGGGGTATGTTCAGTTCTACTATTGAAATGGGTGTGTTCAATGTTGTAACAGTATTTATGTCCCTACTAAGTAAAAAATGCTCTAAAATGAGCCTATCATTGCGAAGCTGAAAACGGGGGTCATTTAAGCGACTTTTTTTCATACTTAGTGTAAAAAAATTTCCATTTTGTATACATTTACTATATAATCTGAGTAAAAAATAATAAACGAAAAAGTTATTCAAGTTTTTAAACCCATGGTAACTTATGGCTCACCCTGTATTTACATGTCGGCTGGGAAGCCATTATTGAGATATCTTAGTAAATATTAGTTTTTTAAATTGAATTTTATTATATACAACTAGAATGTAAAAACTTTAATTGAATACGAGTACACAATGTAATATGAACTATGTAATATAGACTAATTGGCCTTATAGGCTTTGTAGCATACAATGAAATAAATAAATAAATTTTCAATAAACGTCAACTAAACTTGAGTAAGTTCGGTTCACACATGTTATAAAAAAGGCTTTCCCTACTACTTTCAAATATAAATATCTAAGAAGAAAAAAAAAACTAATTTGATGTACAAAACTTAATCAAAACTTTAATTTTTTCCTGCATCCAAAAACGCAAACAAACCTTTAAGTGGTGAGAGAGTCGTGTGGGAAAAATGTTCCCCAACGACGGTCTTCTAAGTTGGTTAATTAAGAAATAATTAGAAAAGTTTTAAATGAATTGCCTACTGTCTAAGGATGTGACACGACGTTCGCGTCTTAAGTCTTTTGATTTGCTAATCAAGAATAACAACGCAATGAGTTCTTCAGCAAGGTGCAGTGAGTGGCATAGTGTTTCCTGGCCGCTAGCGCACTTCATGATTTGAAGCTTTTCAATTCTTTCACTTTGTGCCATGGCTAACACTAATAAATTGTCGCCGTGGGGGATTTTTCAGTTCCAAACCGCCGAGAGAGAAGAAGCGAGGCAAGGGGTGAATTGAAACATTAATGCAAGTTTTGCGTTTTCCTCAAAAAATTCAAGAGTGGTAGCGTCATTAAGATTTAAGACCATTTCGCATGCGCTATTCATTGTTGTTAGCGTTGTAAAACGCTGCAGGAGCCGTGGGGCAACGGCAGCAGCCGCAATAACATAAACCATCACTGCCGACAGAGCCAGCGAATGAACGAACGTAGTGCAGTACGATTTTTTAAGTTTCCTACTGCTTTCGATGAGTTTGGTCGTAGGGGAAACGAAGTACACGAAACGGACCCAGTGGCTATACAAAAAGGCCCACTTTACCATAAATATTAGAAAGTGAACTAATGTTTATATCCAGCTACAGTGCACCACACCGCACACTATTCCACCTCACTCCTTTCTAGTCCAGGGGGAGCTCTGCGAGATCACTGAATGGCTGATGTCGGCCAAATGTCGGCTTTTTGTGCCGATACAAACGATCATGTTTTCAGTTGTGTTGTCGCTGGCTCGCTGTTGCGTTTCATTATTTATACTCGTATTCCCCCTCAATCGAGCCAGCGACGGCGTATTTCTACACTAAACGCCATTTAAGCCACATTTAAAAGCATTTAAGCCATTTGGCTACCGTTCACCTAAAAAGCCGAAACTATGGCTGCTCCTCATGCCCGCTGATAACGGCCGAGCAAAACTATTACCGCATAGCATGGGACGATTAACAAAGCAATTGAGTGCAGCAGGCAACCGGGTGCAGTTCAGCACTTTCATAGATACCACGAAGTATACTCGACTCGACTTGAATCCACGCCATGGAGAAAAGAAAGAAAAACTAAAACATAAAACAAACGACTAGAGATCAGTTTACATCTGCATATGCCATCGAACTAACGTGGCTAGTTCTTGTCCCGCTTGTAGTTGTTGTTTTTATTAAAATCGTTAAACTGTGTGAGTTTGCCTTAATTTGTTCCTAGTTTTTCTGCCGGCGAGTTTACCTATGCGTTCTGTTTTTCTTTCATGGCAAAATTTATATGATCCATATGCAAATTGTCGACTCGTCTGTTGGCCATGGATGAATTGAACAAGAAGCGGGTTTCAGTTTTACTAAAAAAAATAAGGCCATGTCGTGTTTGACATTCATTTGTTTTCCTCACACCGAGTTCGAGCTAACGATGACAGTTATGCCATAAGAGGAGGTTGCGAACTTATTTTTATTGTCTAGCTGCTTGCTGATCGAGCTAAGTTCGATGGGAGTATGTTAATTAGTGCAACACCGATCATTAAAGTATATGCCTCTGTAAAGCTATCGTGATGTGTCTATTTAACGTTCGGATATTTTGTGTTGTATGCCTAACGACTCAAGCAACATTGTATCATTGCGGACAAATAAGGGGTTCTAGTCGACAAATTCAGGTAGTAAACAAAGTAATGCCGTATATATAAGTTAAGTGGTTTATGTAAGCCATGAGAGTTTGAGATCGAAATATTATTCAGGTTAAAGGTAATAAAAAGAAACACAAAAATTTAAATTTTTGCACAAAAATATGAGTCACATTTCTTCTAATCTAAAACATCAATTTTTCTTATTGAAATAATGCATGGTTTTGTTGAACGTAGCCGTCATTTGAAGTGATAACATTAACTGCTAGTTTTGTTTTAATATTTATTTAAAAAAAAAAACAGATAAATAATTTAAGACTACAATGGAAGCTTCGACTTTTCAAAAATGAGGAATAATCGTGACTATATAAAGGGGTTTCCAATCGAGGCATACCAAATTCTTATCTTTATGGCAACGCCCCCTAAACATTTTTAATAATCTTTCAGTGTCAAAACGTTAGTCGAAATCAACATTTTCATCATGGTTGTTAAGTTCACTTACGAGCAACGTTTGGAAATCATAAAAAATGACTACCGAAATTCTGAGTCGGTAGTCACATCTTTAAGAGCGCCTACTCCAATTTTTGGCTGTAATAATCGTCCCACCCGACAGGCCGGGATCCTGATTTTCCCTTTTGGATGTTCGGGCGCCAAAGAGACGCTGTACCGTTCAAACGACGAAAATAACCGTAAGTGTATCCGTTCAAAATGATCCAAATTAGTCGATTTCACGTCGGAATTGGGAATCTCTTAAACCATGGTGGCGTATTTTGCGAGAAGATTTTGGCCTTCATACTTACAAGATCAAACTGACCAAAGAACTAAAGCCACTTGATCGTTTGAAAGGCCGAAACTTCTTCAACCACACTGTGGCGTATTTTGCGAGAAGATTTTGGCCTTCATACTTACAAGAACAAACTGACTCAAGAACTAAAGCCACTAGATCGTTTGAAATTCCAAAACTTCTTCGATTAGGCTCTGGCAAAATTTCCCGAAAATCCAGAATTTCAACGAAAAATCATCTTCAGCGATGACACCCATTTCTGGATAAGTGGTTTTGTCAATAAACAAAACATGCGTCACTGGAGAGCAACAAACCCACATGTGCTTCAAGAGCTACAATTGCAGCCGCAAAAAATTACTGCGTGGTGTAGTTTTAATACCGAAGGTGTAATAGGGCCCAATTTTTACATCGATGAAAACAGTGGTCATTATACCGTCTATGGAGAGAGCTATGGTGCCATGTTAGAAAATCATTTTTCGCCAGAATTGGATGAGCTTGACAACGCCGAGATGTGGTTTCAACAAGACGCCACTAGCCACCCAACACGCTTTACAATCGATTTACTGAAAGGCAAATTCGGTTAAAGTGTTATCTCAAAAAATTGTCTGGTCGAATTGCCACCTCGTTCATACGATTTAAGCCATTGCATTTCTTTTTATGGGGCCACAAGTCATTGTAGAGCTGGTCAGAGTGAGTTGTAATTTTATGTTAAGAAAACTTAAAAAATAAGAACAGTAGTTCTCATTCGTTTGGTGAAAGCCTGGTCTAAAGAGTTCGGATTTTCATTCAACAATTGCAGCTAAGCTTTCTGAAAAGGGTTGTCACGGACCTGAAATCGCGATAAAAGCAGTGTACAGCCACGAAAAACAATATCACCTTGCCATTTTGTTAAAAACTTGTCTTCTATTTAAATTTAGACACAAGAGGTCTTGAGCCGGTTAATCCTTGTTCAATATGTAAAAGCAAAAGACCAAAATAAAACAAACGAACGTCTTTGGTCTATGCCAACAAGCCAGCCAGAGCTTAGGGACAACATACAACGCGAAATTGCCAACGTCTTTGTCGAAATGTGTACAAAAGTGGTGGAAAATTGGGTCCAAAGAATAGATCGCTGTACACGGGCTCGTGGTGGTCATAGGACCGAAATCGAATTTCAATCTTAAAATGTAACATTTGCACTACATCTTTGAATTCTATGGGGTGATCCATCTAGAGGAACGTTTTCAGAACAAAAAATATAAAAATTCAAATCAAGTGTGGAATCTTTATTGGTAATTTGAAAGTACATTTTATGGCATTTATTTTTTGAAAATAGTTACCTTCAAATGTTGTCAACTGTATAATGGAAATGAGCGTTCGGTGTGAAACGGAAATATCCGCCGTTTTCGACCAAGATTTTGTTCAGTGATGAGGCCCATTTCTGGCTCAACGGCAAAGTCAATAAACAAAACTTCCGCATTTGGGCTAAAGCGCAACAAGAAGAGGTTGAAGAGGTGCCATTATACCCAGAGAAAACCACTGTTTGGTGCGGTTTATAAGCTGATGGAATCATCGGTGCATATTTTTTCTGAAATGATGATGGCCGAAACGTAACCGTGAATGGTGCTCGCTGTCGCGCCCTGACATTGATATTTATGCTACCTGAAATTGATGCACGTAATCTTGACGACATTTGGTTTCAACAGGACGGTGCCACTTGCCATACAACTGTTCAAGCAATGGATCTATTGAGAAGTCATTTTTAAAAGCAGCTAATTTCATGTTTTGGGCAGATGAGTTGGCCGCCTGGAACGAGTGATATCACGCCTTTAGACATTTTTCTTTGGGTTACGTAAAGTCCAAAGTCTATGCTGACAAACCAGCTACGATTCAGGTTTTGGAAGCCAATATTACGCGTGTCTTTAAAGCCACACTGGTCTAAACGCTAGAACGAGTCATCCAAGATTGGACCCTCAGATGGGAAACCCTGAGTCGTAGTTGCGGCCAACATTTAAAGGAAATTATATTCAAAAAATAAATGTCATAAAATGTCCTTTCAAATTACCAATAAAGATTCCACACTTGATTTGAATTTTTATATTTTTTTTGTTCTGAAAAAATACCTCTAGATGGATCACCTTATATATCTTTAATATTTTGAATTTTATTAATATATAAAATTGTTATTTCTTAATGGAAAACCCTTTATATTTTTTGAAATAGTTCATCAGTGATTTCGGCCACTACTAAAACACTGCCTCGAAGATACTCGAAAAACAATCAACGGAAGAAAATCCGTAATACCACGTAATACTCAGACCGACGATACTATCACGAATACCGCCTACAAGACATGAATGAAGACGCAAAGATGTACAGTGCTTCGTTTTCGTGTAACAAAAGGTCAAAACTAGTGAACAATTTTTAGTTGGGCGTGGCCGACAATATTATACCCTGCACTCCTGGATGTTCAGAAAAACCAGCTGAAAACAGGTTTATGGAACCCCATGGAAGGGCTTTAAATTTACCAAAGTTTCAAAACTAATGTCATATATGAATTTGTAAGAAAAGTATCTTATAAAATTATTTTTTAGCTTGCATTTATTTATTCAAACTCGTTCTTCTAGGTATTGTTTAATTTTTATTTTTCCCAATATTTCGATATAAATGTTATTTATTGAATATACTTAATACAGAAAAATTATCGAAAAATTTTTAAAATGTTCTGAAAAAATAGAGATAAGTTACGAATTCCATGATATTCCGCTTTCATTTGCACTTTTTTCTCAGGGATATAGTATTATCTTTATAATTTAAGCTTGAAATTCTGCTACTAGGCACTACTCCACATTTGAGCCATGCTTTAAGTCAAAATTGCAAAATGAAAATTCTTGAAAAATGTGAATAATAACTAAATTAACCCTGATTTTTGGTGTTTGTGTTAATTGTTGGGCTTTGGTGTGTTCCGACACATATAGTAAATTTTAATGGCCAACATTTTTGTGGAACATTTCATTCCCGCCCCGACCCTTTTTATGAGTGGTTTTAATGATTTGTTACAATATATCCAAAAATTACCATTATGCGTGTCAGTAAAAGGGTTCCATAAAAATGTTTACTGAAATGTTTTCTACAAAGTTGAGCCAACTGGGTTGTGATGTGTACCTTATCATATTTTAAGGTTTTTAGTAGGCATTGCAAAAAGTTCCGTTATTTGTTTAGATTTTTGTGTTTACAAATCTGTTTTTATTGAGTTGGAACGCACCCAAAGTGAACCACGTAGATTATTGTTTTTTAAAGTTTTTGTGCGATATAGACTTATAAAAGTTCCGAAAACATTCAGAATAAAACATTAAAAAACAAGAATCAACCTATAAGTTGATAAAGCGATATCGTTTGAGTTTTTCTCGAAAGTTTTCAAGAGTTAAGACTATGGAAGACGTGTTCAGGAGATTGTTGGCAACCACAGACCCCTACATTTCATCTCTAAGAAAATCAATAACAACAAAACTGAAGAGTTTGCTGCCAGAAGCTGTTGGCGGAAGATGATGAAGACTCCGATGCTGATGACGAGGAAACAGACATCGAAAATGATGAAGACTCCGATGCAGATGACGAAGAAACAGGCATCGATGATGATGAAAATTTCATTGACGAGGCAGAAAAAAAAGAAAATAATTTAGATTAAAACACCTTTTTAACAATTTTTTTGAATTTTTTGAGGTTAAAAGAAATTTGTAACTTTCAGAACCTGCCATTTCCAAACGAATTGAGATAAATCAAAAACTATTTCAAGTTATTCTTTCCTGCAGTGTTTGGAATACGACAGTGTTTTCAAAATTAAGATTTGATTAAAAATAGGTGAACTATTAATAAAAAATTATAAAAAGTCCAGACAAATATTGACGATTTTTATTGCAAATATCTTTTGAATGGTCAGAGATAAATCACACGCGTCGTATTTTTTATTTGTCTCAATTAGAAGATTTCTTGAAGCAAAAAATTTTACAAATCCGCTCAAAATTGTGGAAGTTACAGGTCTTTAAAACATTAACAGCACCAAAGTGGTCCACTTTGAGACCCTGTATCAAACTCCGCGTAATAACAGGGTGTCTACAAATGCAATATACGAAATGACTGACTCCTCCTTTACAAATCTCTAGTACATTATTAAGCGATCCGACTAATAGTTTAGAAGTTATGATATTATGACCACGTTTTTTGTAATCTGACCCACTGTGCACCGTACATATGCCAATAAAATGTTACAGCTCGCCCATGACAACCCCGATTTTTATGAAAAAATCATAATGAGTGACGAGGCACATCCATCACCTTTGCATCCATTAAAAGTGACAGTCTGGTGTGCACTTTGGCCAGGAGGACTCATTGGACCTTACTTCTATGAAAACGAAAACGGTAACTGTCAATGGGGAGCGATATCGTGATATGATTCAAAACTTTTTAACGCCAGAACTGCATACTTTGAGCTTGATAAACATGTGTTATCAACAAGACATACATCCAGCATTACAATGGAATTACTGCGAGATCTCTTTCCACAACAAGTTATTTCAAGAAATGGTGATTTGACTGCTCCGCTTTTTGTGCTTTTTCTGGGGATATCTGAAAAATAAGGTTTATGCAAACAAACCATAAACGCTTGAGCAACTCAAACAAAATATTCGTGATTGATTTAATGAAATACGGCGTGAAATGTGTGAGAATGTGATGAAAAATGTGCTCAAAAGGGCTCGCATTTGTGACGCTAACAGATGCGGACATTTATCTGATATTGTATTCCATACATAATTGCCGACATTAAATAAAACATTTATTAATCCATTCCAATCCATTAAGATCCATGCTCTTTCATTTAATCAAAACTTATTAACAAACAAAGTAGTATACCTTCCCGGCGGACACCCTGTATGTTCACAAGATTTGCGGGTACCTTTCGCGGTGGATATCCTGCCATATAAACAGATTTTAAGAAATTGAAGCTGATGTTTTGCTTAACACGATCTTTCTGTGTTTTTTAAAATATCTCTCAATATTAATGGTGTTGTTATGGCATTTTGCGATTTTCGCACCACTTCATAGCCGGCGCTGGTGCTGCTGCTGGGGCCACTCATTATTATGGTGGACCTCCCGCAGCATATTGGCTCTTAAGTTGGTATAAATCATTTGGTTTACGATGACTTCATTGAGCACACAACCGACCTCCTTCAACGTGTGTAGAGTGTGTGTGTGTTATGGATTCGATGGATGGTTCCGTTTCAATTTTCCGTTTACGATATAGATTCGGATGGTTCAGTTTTTGGATTTAGTAGCTCTGTGATGTATGATGATGAGTGATGGTGTTGGCGGTACTTTTCAAATACAAACACGCTGCGTTATGAGGCGGTGTAGTGCGTTATTCTTGTGTTTTTAACTGTTCGTTTTTTTTTTGTTTGAATACTTAACGTTTGCTGGTTTGCCGTACAGTTGTTGTGGCGTTTGTGATAATTTAATTGGTCTATGATGCGCGCCGGATGATTGAATGGTTGGCTGGTAGGACGCATGGATGGATGGACGGATGAATGGTTGACTAGTTGTGCGCAAAAAAAAGAATGGGTAAATAAAGATCAGTAACTAAGTCAGTTACTAAACGAACCGACAGTCTTTTCGTTGTTGCCATAAAACTCCCGACCGCCGCTTTCTGTTAAAACTGATGTTTTCATTCATTAGGCCGGGTTTGATGTTAAGATGAGTTTAGATGATGCTTCTAAGAGACTGAGACTGATGATCGGTGATCTGTGCGATCGGTGATGGTGGTTCAGTGAGTAATTTTAGCTAAACTTGTTCAATTTTGTGAGGCTGCTCTACTGCTCCTGCTGCAGTGATTGTTACTCGAGTCTTCTGGTTTTCTAGATGTGCTTGTTTTTTTTTTGTATTTAGTTTCGGTTTTCTCTGGTCATGGTGGTTATTTATGTTTAAAGATTTTTTATGACAACAATTTATGGATTGTCTTGGTGTTTTAATAATCATCATTTAAGCCCCATGTGCACTCGCCGGGTCCATGCTCCATGATCGTAATGTGGTTCTGCATCCGCTGTTGAGATGTGTTGGCATTTATAATAGCCCGTTAAAGGTATTTTCACATATGCCCCACTACGGCTGCCGACAGCCGGCACCAGCTGGGAGTAATGGCAGAGGCATTTTTCCTTCACCATTCACGCAGTGGCCGCATTCGATGCGCTGGCTATGATCGCTGTTCGCTGTTGTTGGGCCATTTAGGAGTTAAATAAGACTTTTGATGGCTAAATTGTGAGAAGTGATGATCAATTTTATTATTGAACAGAAAATTATTAAAAATTAATATTTTATTTAATAATCGCATAACGCGAGGACGGCTTGAATGGAGCTGAATGGCTGGATCGCTTCGATGGCTCAATGGGCGCATAATTTATGGCCGACCATTAAAAAATTTCAAAGTGGAAAATTGATTTATCGACATTTCCTCATGCCGGAGGTTTTTTTCTCTCTCTCTCACTCTTGGCCCTCTACGTTTCGTTTTCTACGCTTCAAAAGGCAATTCCTCATTTCTTCGCCTCTTGCTGCTGCCGTTGATGGACACCATTTTCCTATGGTTACCTCCCCTTATGCGGCATACAAATGCCCTTCAGTAGCCTAATCGATTTCGTCTACAATAAAATGGTCATACATTGAAAATCATTAGCACTCACTCGCAGTAGAGTCAACGTGAAAACAAACACACTCGCACGGATAAAAGATTAATTTACACACGGCACAAAGCATTGACCCCCTTCAGGATACATTAAACAGAGAAAATAGACGCATTAATGTGAAATTTGTGTATGGCCTTGGACGCCCTCGCCATAGACCACCAACGCCACCATGCCAACCCTTAGCACACGAGCAGGGAGAACAAAAGGCATTATGAAAACATATGACCTCTGACCGAATGAACACAGTAAACAACCACCAGCAATGCCTGTAGCCTGTGATGACGAGGACGAGAAGGAGGACATTCACCACAATGTTAAGCATGGAATGAGCAGTTGTGGCCAAAAGACCGCTAGCAGCAACATCAAATGGTGTTCGCTTGAAATATGTATGCAACACATCAGAGGAACATGCTCGTATTACAATTAATCATGAAAATAACAACATGCCAGGAATTACAGTCCTCCCTTTCTCCCTCCGGACGGGTAGATATTCCAAACAATAGCAATAGTAAGCGATTTACATACAAACATTGCGCACAGTGGTGTGGGAGTTGTTTTCTTTATCTGTCAATATTTAGAATATTCTCAAAATAGAGAAGATAGCCTGAGATAAACAAGTTTTTTTGAGGATCGCAATTCCATAACCCTAATGACGAAGTATAGCTGGTAGATTTTCAAAGCTACACTTGAGTGGCTTATCGAGCGGTAACAGGTATGCCGGCTGGAACATATTGTGTACTTATCTAATATAGCTGGTAGATTTTCACTTGCGACGCTTGTGTAGCAGGAATTTTCTTTACAAAATATTTGAGTCGAGAATTGCATTTAAAATGTGGCTTAACAAGCTGTAACAGAAATGCCGGATGGAACCATCTATCGAGTATAAAATAGTCAAACTTCCCTTTTTCCGATTTTGGGATTTTTTGATATAATTTGAATTGCAATGTTGGACCTTCCATCACGTAATTTATAATTACTTGCGGATTGCTTTCATAAATTGGAACTTCGATCTCTAATAAAATGGAAAATGCGTTTTTCAGATCCTCGGCACACTCGAAGTACGAGTATCTGTTATCGAATTCCCACTTTAAAGTCTGGATGAAGTAATGCCTCATGTTTTACTCATTAGTCACATTTTTTGGCGTCATTTTTCAACTTGCAAACTTAAATCTTCTCGCATTTTTGTCTTAACTTTTGTAAGTGTTCTTAAGCATCTGAAGTGGTACTACTCGGTTACAATCGGTTTACTGAAAGACAAATTCGGCGAACGTGTTATCTAGCAAAACGGTTTGGTTGTTTATGCGACTTAACGCCGTTGAATTTCTTTTAAAGCCTTATCAAGTCATTGGTCTATGCCAACAAACCAACAACGTAAGACGAGCTCAGAGAAAACATCCAACGCAAAATCGCCAACGTTCCAGTCGAAATGTGTTCAAGAGTGGTAGAAAATTGGATCCAAAGAATAGATCGCTATATACGGGCTCGTGTATCTGGAATAAACTCGAACTCTATATCTTTAATATTCTGTGTTTTATTAAAAAATTATTATACTAAAACCATAATTCACAGTCAATCCTGTGATAAAAAATTTCAAAAATTAACTAAAATATTCGTACATTGTCTATCGATAATAATTCCGATTTCAAGAGAAATTTACAAAAAAAAAAGTTGTAAGTCGTTTATCGACAACAATTTCGTATAAGTCCATGTAAAACTTCACATACTTACAAAAAAAAAGTTGTAAGACGTTTATTGAAAATATTGTTTATGAGGCGATGAAATTCACATATTTAATAAAAAGCTTACAATTTTTCAAAAGCATTCGAAAAGGCTTTAGGTAACAAAAAAAGGACGACTGCAGAATAGGTAAGCGCCACTTCACCACCACAAGACCCCAAGCATCGAATGTCCTGTAACTATGTTTAGCGGCTATCACTTAAGGGCAGACAGTTTCGCATTTAACGAGAACTGCCGGCAGTAGAGTTTTCCACCAAACACAATACAAATCGCTCGCACTGCATACATACACCCGCGCACGCATGATACTGTGCATGATTCTAAGAATTTCGTTGTTGCTTCCATGCATTAAATATCATTGCAATAACTGATAAATAGTTTAGCTTATTTACGACATTTTTTATTGAGTGGAGATAAAATTCACGTACCAAGTTTTTGGTTAAAATTTTGGGGCTGTTTTTTTGTGTATACTGGCTTATGACAAATTTTGTTCTACCAATTCTGTTTTAATAGGCTAATGTCTGGTTGGTTACGCTGGAGAAGAAGAATCTCCAGAGCAGGTTTAAACGTACTCGTATTATGAGAACGGTAGCCATATTGATAATAAAGGCGGGTTAACTTTTAAGGGCCTATGTAGAAAGTGAACCACACCTAAACGTCAAGTTTTTTCTGCATTTGATTAGATAGTTCTCAATTTCAGACTACCATGGAAAGATACACAAGCGAGCAACGCGTTAAAGCTATTCAGGCTTATTATGAAAAATCAATTTTCGAAGAAAATCATCACATTTTTACCTCAGTGGGCTCGTCAATAAGCAGAATTGCCGCATTTGGGCGAATAATAATCCAAGAGTGATTGTCGAAAAAACAATCCACTCACAAGGAGTGACAGTTTGGTGCGGTTAATGGGTTGGCGGCATCATCGGACCCTATTTTTCCAAAATGAAGCCGGTCAGGCAGTTACTGTGAGTGGTGTTCGCTATCGTAAGATGATGATTTATGGCACGAACTGTTAGATTTAGGTGTGGACGATATGTTGTTTCTACAGGACGGTGCCACAAACAATGGTTCTTTTGCGCGACAAATTCAATGGCCGTGTTATCTCACGTCGTGGCGATGTTAATTGGCCGACAAGCTTATTTGATTTTACACCATTGGACTTCTTCTTTTGGGGTTATTTGAAAGAAAATATGTACGTCGATAAGGCAGCAACAACTCAAGAGCTTAAGGATGAGATAATTCGGCACATTATTGGCATAGAACCTCAAGTATGTCTCAGCGTCATCGAAAATTTGGACCATCGCATGGAGGTGTACCGCCGAGGTCGCGGCAGCCATCTGGCCAATGTTTTGTTTCATACATAATTGAACCATACTAATATTATCATAATAAAAAGAAATGGCCAAAATCCACATCGGCCCTTAAAATTTAACCACTTTTTAGGTGCGCTTAGAAGGCTACATCTATTTACTATAGTTAATTGGCCTTCGCTAGACGACATTCTAAAGCAATTGGCTGCGAACGTGGCTGTGCGACTTTCCGCCAGGGGAATATACTTAGTAGGGACATAAATACTGTTACAACATTGAACTTGGGACTTGGGGCTTTCAAACAACGTACCGGACATTTATTGACTGCAGCTTTTATTAAAATATGATTGAAAAATGCACAAAAAACTTTTGTTCACCGATGAAAAAATGTTTACCGTTCAGGAAAAATTAAACAAGCAAAATGATAGAGTATATGCGCGGTCATCTAAGGAAGCATCTGAACTGATCCCAAGGGTGGAAAAGGGTCATCACCCAGCATCAGTCTTGGTTTGGTGGGGTTTCACTGACCTGCATTTCTGCGAACAAGGAGACAAAACATCGGCCAAAGTTTATCAAAAACCAGTTTTGGAAGCTGTTGTGAAGCCTCTTAACAATTCCCTGTTCCAAAACCAGCAATGGACTTTCCAGCAGAATTCTGCGCCGGCCCATATGGCTAAAACGTCCTAGACCTGGCTTCGAAACAATTTGCCAGCGTTCATTTTCTCTGAAGAATGGCCCTCAGGCAGTTCAGATTCGAACCCATGAGTATAATAATTGGATCTGGCTATAATTGGACTGTTTTGAAAGAAGTTTCCCCTTGCTTCTAAATGGGACTTAAGTAAGTAGTTTTTGCAGGTAGTACTGATTTTTTATTCCATACTTTACATGTTCTGTTAAAGTATGGAATAAAACATACAAAAAACTCTAGCTGATTGCCAAGTATAAATGTGAAAAGGGAACCTATCTGCATTGAGACTTTAGAAGACTTGCTGTGATGTGGACGAACGCTGACCAAGAATAATTTTCCAAAGAACCATCTCAAAAACCTTAGAGAGCTCATCACTGTTTTTTGGGAGTACACGCTCTGTTATTTAACGACTTCTGTGGGAGTTGCAACAAATAGAAGAAGGAGACAACTTAAGAGAAAAACAATTTATTCTACAGATAATAACAGTCAAAACAGTCTCTCCGATTATAAATGGGACAGGATCCACACCTTTACTAACCCAACTGGCTGGCTGACGGTTAAAAGAGGCTATGACTAAGTAGCATAGGAAATTTTATTTGCGACACGTATTTAATTTAGGCTAAGGGAACTAAAGGGAACTTTTTTAAAAATGGCCAAATGTACACGATATAATTCTAATACGCATTGACTAGCAAATGTTTTTATAGTGTGACTAGCCACTATAGTTGTTTTCTTTCCGTACTTCTGTATATCCCGTGTAAGCATCCGGGGAATTCCTGGTAGAAAAATGCTACCTGTACACAGCGCGTTAAACAACAACCCATTTGAAAACAAAGTTGAAAACGGCAGCCGAAATCTTGTGATTACTTAGTAGGGACATAAATACTGATACACACGTTTTATGCTGCAAAATAAAAAGTACTGAATGTTTTTGGACCAAATAATTTTTAATATTTTTTTTATTGTTGTATTTATTGTATTATATGTAAATTGTATCCAAAAAGAATCTACTTATTCGAAATGTCCGCCTTTTGCCTTTACACTCGTCTTAAGTCGCACTGGCGAATCTTCAGTACCTGCTCGAACCTCGCTTGGAAAATTAGGCACAGCTCGAACCAAAGCAGCCTTAAGAGATTCAATGTTGAGGTATGTTTTGTGACAAACCTTGTCCTCTAAAACCGTCCACAATTTTTAATCCAATGGGTTCAAATCTGGACTGCCTGAGGGCCATTCTCAAGAGGAAATGAACGCTGGCAAATTGTTTCGAAGCCAGGTCTTGGACGTTTTAGCCTTATGGGCCGGCGCAGAGTCCTGCTGGAAAGTCCATGGCTGGTTTTGGAACAGGGAGGCTTCACAACAGTTTCCAAAACGGTTTATTGGTAAACTTTGGCCGATGTTTGAACTCCTTGTTCGCAGAAATGCAGGTCAGAGACCCCATCGTAGGAGATACCCCACCAAACAAACCATGACTGAAGCTGGGTGATGACCCTTTTCCACCATTGGGATCAGTTCAGATGCTTTCTTAGATGACCGCGCATACACTCTATCATTTCGCTTGTTAAATTTTTCCTGAATGGTAAAAATTTTTTACATCGTTGAACAAAATTTTTCTGTGCAAGTTATCAGCGTGCTTCGCCAAAAGACGTTTGCATTTTTCAATCCAATTTTTTTTAAAGCTGCATTCAATAAATGTCCGGTACGTCGTTTTAAAAGCCCCAAGTCCCAAGTCTTTTATAATGATTCGACTCATGGACTTTTGCGAGATATTCATCTCGCGGGCCATGATTTTCTGTTTTCGGAGCGGATTTCTGTGAATTCTTGATTTAACGGCTTTGGTGACATGTGGTGTTCGAACAGAGCGTGGTCGGCCCGACCGGTTTCGATCTTTTATATTTCCAGTCTCCTTAAACAGTTTTATGCATCGGTAGACGAACATGCGGCTTATCCCTAGTGGCTGGAGCGTTTTGAAAATATCGCTTTTTTTCATTTAACACTTGAAAAGCGCTATTGCAGCGATACGGTTCTCATTATCTGACCACTGCATGATGAAAGTTGAAACAATTTTAAAATCCCGTTACAGACTAACGCTATTTAGGTTAGCTTTCAAAACCCATATGACATTAACGGGGTATATTCAGTTCTACTATTGAAATGGGTGTGTTCAATGTTGTAACAGTATTAATGTCCCTACTAAGAAATTCTAATACACATTGACTAGCAATTGTTTTTATGGTGTCACTTGCCATTATTGTTGTTCTCTTTCCGGAGTTTTGTATTTCCCTTGTAAGCATCCGAAGAATTTTTGGTAGAAATACTCATCCTGCCACACAGCGCGTTAAACTATAACATATTTGAAAACAAAGTTGAAAATGGCAGCCGAAATCTTGTCATTAAATCTTAGTCTCCTTTTTTCTCTGGTTCTACATGAATAGTTTGGTAAATGCCAATAAAACAGTGTGGAAAACTTTTATCAGCGACCCGAAAATATGTTGCTCCTCAAATCCGTTTTGGGCCCACTGTTCAAAAGAGTACCAAATTAACCAAAAGGGACGATGTTCAATACAACAACACAATTCAAAGAGCTGAAACTAATAAAAAGAACATAAAAATGAAATCAATCAACCTTTTGATAAGTCTGTATTATACTTGACATGTGTATGTAAATGTTTATAAATTCAACATATAATTCGATTTTGTTGGTTACAATGTGCGATTTGACATTAACTTTCTCTCTTTCTCTTTGCAGTACGTGTGACGTACACAAAAAACATTCCATATGAAAGTAAAAGAAATAACCAAAAAGAAGAATAACTACCGGACCAACATCGTGGTTCACCATCATGGCAGAGTTCTGAGTTTAAAATCTCTTTAAAATTCTATAAATTGTTCATATTCGAAAAATAAACTCTTTTTTAAGCTATATGTTGCAATATTTCCCCTTTGACAATGGTAGTAAAGCTACACTTGTTTAAGTTAATGTCATCTGTCGTGTTGTTTTCTATTAAAATATAAAACCCTTGAAGATGCAACTCAAGGAATTTGCGAAAATCTGGGAATCAAGTTATAATATATAACATTGAGACCTTGAGCTTGAAAAAGTCATATTTTCTTGATCATTAAATAAATAGGCCGAGGAACAACAAAACATAAAAATTGTTTACATTATCATATTTTGGACAAGATAAATTGGCTACCATGGATCCAAAGCTCTCTCTTCTTTTGATGCTATCATAACTTTTAAAGAAAATCTAACCGATGCTGCCGCTGCTCAAATCAACAGCAAATAGTGACTTCATGAGGGTAAATCGTCATTTATTGTCATCCCCAAAATGGACCAAGATGCTAAGAGGACTTTTATTTGCCTAAAACTAGAGCTCGATGCCAACTTTTCTAGAACATAGTCATCAAACAAATGAAGCTGTCTACACACAGAGAAGAGATTTGTTGCCACAACCGAATTTTTTGCCATCCGAATGTTGGTCGTTTAACGTACGGGCCATGTTTTTTTTATCGTTACAACCGAATGTTGATTGGGAAAACATCAATTTTCTGTAGAGGAACTGACACATTCGGCTGAAGAGCACAAGCATCGGTAATCCTAACAGACTAAGATGATTATTGAAACTGAATGTGTGAAGGTGTTGGTTGTTGTTATAGATTGTTGGTTATAAGTAGCTTTTAAAAAAATTAGTATTTTACCGCCTTGCAGACCCTTTCTGAAAAGAATTTATTTAGGTGTATAACATTATTTATTGCCAATCTTTGTGTGAGCGTAACTCGGGAAAAATGGGTCGTTATCAAAAGGGTATGTTTGTTGTTTTTAATAATAAAATGTCTATGGCGAAAATTCTGATCAAGTGTGAGTAATGTCGCTAAATTATAGTTAAGCCTGTTACTATATTCTGGATTTTTTTATGGTTCGTTTATTTATATGGCAGCATAGGTTGATAGCATTAACCGTCTAAACCAAGAAACATAACTATCTGACCATTTTTTAATTTTTATTATTTTTTTTGGTAATTTTCAAATATGTTTTCATAGTAAACAAAGACTGTGTTGTGACTAAAACTGATCAGATATTATAGGGTTTTAATGTTGATGTTGGAATAACCAATATTATGTTATAACAACCAAGTAAAAAGGGTTTGGTCACTATCAAGAACTAAATTGTTTTCACCACCAATTACACAGTACAACAGCCAATCTGGGGGTGATAAATTCCAAGTCAGGATGATGGTACTAGGTCAGTATATTAAAACCCTCAAAGGGTTTTGTGTTCGTATGTGCCAGTTTTTTTTATGACCTTTTACATTTTTTCCTTATCTTGATGTTTTTTCGCTTAGTTGTAAAATGTTGGCAAAAACGTAGTTTGACATAACTCGAGAACGACTAGTTCGATTTTGCTGAAATAAATTGAGAAAAATTAATAATTACATTTTCTTTAATCCATTAATATACTGTTTCTCTACCAAATCAACATTTTTGCAATTAGAAATAAATTTATGAAGAAAATTTTTTTTTTTTAAACATATAAATCCCAAGCGGAAAAACGTGTAGAGTCTTATAACTTTCACGTAAAGTCACATAACCTATAAACAAAATGCGACATAGATCATAGAAATCGATTAACGCGTTCTGCTTTTATTTACAATTAAGTGAAGGTATGAAATTTTGAATAAAAGCAGAACGCGTTAAAACTGACACATACGAACACAAAACCCTTTGAGGGTTTTAATATACTGACCTAGTACCATCACCCTGACTTGGAATTTCTCACCCCCCCAGACAATAACCCCAAAAATGTTCCACAGTGTTATTGGTGCAAAAGAAACATGTACATCAAAATTGGTTGGTTGCCATAACCGCCAGTTGTCGCACTAATAGGTAAACTGTGTTATTAGCTGTGAATACCGTGATATGGTTGTAGCAGCAATCATATGATATCTCGAACCGTGTTACCATCAATACTCTGGAATGATGGTCATTGCAACAGAAATTCGGTTTATCTTACCGAATTTATCAATACTATGGAATGATGGCCATTGCAACATAAATTCGGTTTATCGAACCGAATTTATGTTGTTCGGACTGAATTCCAACTGATTTTTTTTCTATGTGTACAATCGTTAGCCCTTAGCTTCTATGTATACTATTGGATATTAAAGGAATCTTCGCTTAGGTACCGATGCACAAAATGTCATGTTCATGTCGGCGAAAGGCTTAGAGTTTTAAAAGATCCTGTGTTTTTTAATAGCGTCTGGGTGTACGCAGATTGTTCACTCAACAGGTGAACCCGGATTGTCATATTCATCACCTACATATGTCTAGATGGTGGCATAGAACGCATCTCTCTATAGACATTGACACGACCAGTCGAAGTGTGTGGAGTTCATACTTTAAGTAGTAATGTACGAGGTCTGGCTGGAGTCTGCAATTTGGTACCGCGGGTGATTAGGAGCCCCTACAACTATTGTTCTAGCCTGGTCAACATGGAACGGCACTTTGAGGAATTTCGAGGAAGCTGTAGTTTGACGCCCAAATTGCAGCTGAAGTATATGTTTGGAGTGGAGCTGCGTTTCAACAGGGTGCAAGTGACAATAGAGTACCAGAAGATATTCCCTTCAATTGGTAGCCACCAAGGAAACTTAAAGGCACTAAGACTTGTTGGACTGTTGTTTGAGCCTGGTCAGCTCAAACAACAGCTCCTCATTGAGGAGTTTCGCGGTAGCTGTGGTCTAACACCCAAATCGCTGCTTTATTATATGCTTGGTGTGGAACTGCGTTTCAACCGGGTACAACTCTCCATAGAATACCAGAAGAGAACCAACTCCTTACCAAAAGTTGGGATATTTCCCCATAGCAAATCATTCAGTTGGCAACCACCAGGGAAACCTCAATGACCCTTTATAGTCCATTGTAGCTTTCCCCAGTGCAATGAAGCACAGTGTTTGAAGCAATAACCGCGAGAATCACGTTTAACTGCAACAACGTTGGTCCCTCAACCACCCGAGAAGAATTTGGCCAACTAACATGGTAAAGTCGAGCTAAAAGGTCGAACATCAGATCCGTGGGATGATCGAAAAACGCACTTTGTGACTTAAAGATTTGGGACTTTTTGATAATTTGGGTTAATGTTGGTCTAAAGAAAAAGAAAAACAAACTGTAAAATTAGCCAGAGATAAAACAAACTACCCAAAAACAATTATAATTTAATATAATTCGAGTACCAAAATAATGTTATTATAAAGAGATCTATAAAAGGGCTATATTTCCAGTTTACTTACTTAAGTCCGACAACATCCCACTAAGGGACAAGAGGAAATTTCTCTCAAATCAGTGAACTAAGCACGATTCAATCCTTATACTCACTGACCAGGACTTTCTGTTTAACGCCAGCTCCGAACGGCTAATGAGATAAATCTCTACTCGTAAAGTTGCCGGAAAACCTGCCACCGAAAATTTGTTAGATACTCTTACCAGGGTTTTGAAACTGGGTTCTGAACCTGAATACTGAACCTGAGTTAACTGGCATGAGAGTTGTACACACTTCCATCACACCACGACGGCCCACCAACTTAGGACCACACAAACGGACGTTAAATTTAACCGGGCCCGATAATTGTCTCTCAGTGCCATGTTCTTATGAATCTATTTTATTCACTGAATCTGTTTTGTTTTTTTTTTTTTGTAAAATATATTTTAAAATTACCAAAAATAACTTTATCCCATTTATATCTGAAAAAATCACTAAAGAGGCGATTCAACCCCTTCAGTTGGCAACCCCTATTGAGAAGGCAATTATGCAAGTGCAAAAATATAAAAATTTGTTGTAATGAAAACAACAGCAAAATGAAAGAAGTTCATGACAAGGGGAAAGAAAGACGAGTGACTGGCCGCAGTCAGTCAACAGGAATTGAAATGAATTCGATTTGAATGCCAGCCAGCACAAGAAGAAATGACAGCCCAACAATAGCGAGCGAGAGGAATTTCACACGCGTTTAACCCAACCGAAGGTGAAAAAAGTCAAAAAGAAGATTAAAGTACAAACACAGCCGAACACGTGTACCAATACACAAACACACTCACAAACAATATCAAAGTAAAATCTGAAACATAAAATGAGCCCTGCAAACAATTTGACGATTGTTGGATTGGCAGCATAAATTTTCCGCAAATCGCATTGACGAAATTTATTGAGTATAGGTCGTTTAACCATTACTTCAGCGATATTTGCAAGGACCTGAGTCACGCAGCAAACAGCTGGATGATGCTGGGACGATTAATCGTTCGAGCGAGGTAACCGCGATTCTCCCTGACAAAAATTTGCAGATGCATCGCATTATCATTGATCAATCGAGGCTTTCATAATTCTTCCTAGCGTCCATTTAAAATGATACTCATTGCCATTGCCTAAGCACAAGTTTCGGAATATGAGAGAAGCACTTAGGATCGCTTATTAATATAAATGCTTTTGGCCAAAGAAAAAACAAAAAATATAGAGAAGAGAATGGAAACACCTGTGTATTGGTTTCACCATGAAACTTGTGTACAATCGCACAATTCTATACTTTATTTTACTACAATAAAATTATTTCAAGTAAAGAAATTCTATGCAAATCCTCTTTCCAACTTTAGTTATTTTCTCTAGCGAATCTCTTCCGACTCACCACGGAAGTTACTTTACAAATCTCGTAATTAATATCGTACTCAATAAGTAATAGTTTAGAATAATTGCTGACAAATCTTCTTTGCACTTGCTTTGGATTCTGCACCGTGCAACGCACATAGTTCTTCCTTGAAAATAGCTCAAAGGCTCCTTTCTCCTTTCACCAGGTGATACTCAGGCGATTCACAGGCGACGATCAACGCGATTGTACACATCGTCCGGGCGAATCGCTGAGATTTTTCCGCAATCAAAAATGTTTGCAGGGAAGGACGATGTACTAGGAGGGGTAGGCAAAACGAACATTGTGCCATTACGTGTGTACGTGTGTACATCCTTGGTAAGGAGACAGGGAGAGCAAGAGAAAATGAGAATAGCATGTGATTGAATTAAAGGTCTCAAGGATTAAATTGCGTTGCGAAACGAGACGATGCGTTAAATTGCGTAAAATATGAGTATGAGTTACATCTCAACGATCAGACACTGCCATCAATTGTTACAATTCAATTCGATTCGAGGGACATATATACAATTCAGTTGTTAAGGATTGTAATTATTATATTGCAATATAATAAAATGTGATGTACTGTGGGTTAACTTAAGTCAGGCTGTCATTATTTGATGATATTAGTTCATTAAGAACCGTTTTAATGTCGAAGGATGTTATGTTATTAAAGAATAGAGATTTTTTGATCAGGCTGTTAAAATTAAATTAAAATTATTTCATAGTCAGATTTGAGACTTTGTTTCTGCTGAACTTTTTATCCAATGAAACCAAAAAGCTATTCAAAAGGCAGTAGAACAGACTTTAAGTTACAAGCAGTGGTGACTGCAGCTTAGATGAAGGCCTCAGACGCCAAGCAACGAACGTGATTAAACCATGATCAGTGTCTATATACTTAAGTGCGGTAGATTCTAAATAAACGAGAACAGTCAGCAGTAGAGTATTCCACCGAACACAGTAAATACAAAATAAATATATGCGCGTTTTATGAAAGTGAAGTACACCAAAGATACACGTATTTAAATCTTTAAAATGGCTCTCCTGAACAAAACTTTTTACTCTTAGGTCCCTTTCTATTTTGCGCGTCACATATACATATGTGACAGCGCATAGAGAAAAGGACCTAAGAGTAAAAAAAAACAATTTTCATTTTGTTCCCTCCCTGTGTTCCAGTGTTTTTCAGTGTTCCCTCCCAGAGATATGCGCGTTTTATGAAAGTGAAGTCGACGATTCTAAGCGCAAATATAAAGGGACCTAATCTTTAAAATGGCTCTCCTGAACAGAACTTTTCATCAACTTTTCACTTTTTTTGATGTGGACAACATCTGAGCATCGAATGAGACCGATCCCATGCCCCAAAAGTGTTCCCTCACAGAGATATGCACGTTTTATGAAAGTGAAGTCGACGATTCTAAGCGCAAATAGAAAGGGACCTAATCTTTAAAATGGCTCTCCTGAGCAAAACTGGTTTTTAGCCTTAGGTCCCTTTCTATTTTGCGCGTCACATATATGCATGTACGTTGGTCTATAACACCAGTTATGCTTAGTCCATAGTCACAACCATAACGTATGATTGCCGTAGTCATATTATTTTTAAGATAAATTTTAAACAGCAAGACTTTTGTCGCACGAACCATATTTATATGGTGGCTGCAACCATATTTTCATTTCTAAATTTGACAATAATACTACGAGTATAATGTTGTTAAAATTAATTTCAGAATAAAAATACTATGGTTGCGACGAACATGCTTTTATGGCAGAGAACATATTATTGCTGCCGTGACCAAGTAGTAACCATACCTCTTATCTGCGTTCATAGGTATGGTTTGTGTGACAATATTCGATATCATCATACTACTGTTGTGGTCGAACAATATAATGGTCAAAGTATGATTGATTGTGGGAATTATACTTATAGTATAGTATTGTGGGAAATATACTATCAAAATAGTGTTGTGTCACAACTATATACCCAACCATAGTATGAAGCTCTTCGAATAATGTTACCCCAACCATACTTTTTTTCTGCGTCTATTATTCATATTTTCACAACAAAAACAGACAACCCTTAAATTTCAAGCAACAAATTAGTATTTGAACTAATCACCACTCAATTAAAAATTTCGTAAATAATTTCAGATAATCCAATAATATTTAATGTTTGGAAACAACAACTAAATTTATAAAATTCATGCACTGTATCGTCGGTGTGTGCGTGGGTGTATGTGTTTTAGTATGAATGTAGTGCAATGGATTTTTATTGTGTTCAGTGGAAAACTCTACTGCAAGCAGTTCTCGTTAAATGGAAAACTGGGGGCCCTAAAGCGTATAGCCGCTAAACGTAGTTACATCACTTTCTTAGCTTTTTGTCTTATGGTAGCAAAGTGGCGCTTACCGCTCTGCAGTTACCTCTGCTTGTAAATAAAACTCATTCCGACTGCTTTTTGAAAACAATTTTTATAATATTAAGAAATTTTTGTAAATATGTGAAGTTCTACATAGCCTGGCGCCGTTGTGGTTTGAATATTTAAGGCCATTGTGTCCCTTGCAGTATGGGCTGTGGATCCATATTGTTGGAACCACAACTGTGGATGGTTTTCTACAGTTGGCCTCAAAAAATTGTTAAGTATCGTTCATTATTCAGCACCATTAAACGTAACTGAGGCGCCATGTTCATTTTCAAAGAAATATGGACCAATGATGATCCTTTCAGACGATACACCGCACCAAAAAGTACACTTAAGTGGGTGTAATTATTGCTAGTGAACTGTTCTTGGTTTCCCGTAGCCCATATCCTGCAATTCAATTGAAAATGGGCTTCATCGCTCATTATCAAATTGTTAATGAAATCGGGATTTTCTTCTGCTTTCTGTCGGAATGAAATGGCATAATCTAGCCGTTGTGTAGTGTGCCATTTTAAATTCTCCAAGCTTGCTTAACAAAATTCAAAAAATAAAAACCAAAAATATAAATAAATAGAAAAAACTATTAAACATTTAAACCACAAGAGAAGTTTTGCGCCACCCTGTATTATCCATAAATAACTTAGGAATATATAAAAAATTATAATATTTTAATTCATAAAATTACAAAGGCCTCAGCGCCGTAAGCCATTTTAGAGGCAAGTTTAAATATTTAAATTTTGTAATGAAACCAAAAAAAAAAATGTTTGCGTAGTTAAACCAAATATCTTCTTTTTGCTCCTCGACCCAAAAAAAACAACTACGAGTAATATGATGAATGAGGTTTATCAGTGGGCCCGTATAAGGTTCAGGAGGCAATATTGGCCGTTCCTTTATGGGTGGCACGAACATTGTAGAGATGGATCTACCTAATTTGCAAAGACAAACGCCAACACTACCGGGTGCTCCAAATCCAAGACTCACAAAATAAGTCTAACGGCACAACATTGTTAAAATTTAATGTAACAGAATTTGTAAAGGCATGTAGTGGGTATTACTAAAAGGTAATTTTACCAACTTACACAATTATGTCTTATTTTAACCACACTTATCACACCGCTTAGTTTCTAAGGAAATCACCAGAAGGTCATGTTGCATTTAGTGAAACGTGAAGCACTTGCTTAATGATGTATGTAGCATCTCGAAAATGGGATATATAGGAATGATGTCATATCTCGGTCATGGGTTGTATGCTTTAACCTTTGGTTAATTGAACAAAGTAAATGACATAAAAACGACGAATACATAATTGGTCCGAAAACGCTTCCATTGATTTGCAAACTGCGCTCAATATGAGTATAAGCGGATGCTTACTGAGAGCGAACGATACTCACACCCAAAGACCTGCTAATAAGTTGGATATATATTTACGAAAATAATTAAATTTTGATGATGATTTTACTTAAAAATTAACCTGTGTTTTATGCGTAGCCATGCCAAGCCAGAAATAATGTTTCCTTTTGATAAATTAATTGAAAACTTCTTATCCCTTTGACCTCAAAGACGACAGCCATTCCGAATTACATTGTGTAAATGTTATTCCACGACTCTGCGTATTTTATGGAGAAGCTTCTGCATGGCTTAGAGATTTTTACATTACTCAGTGGACTTGAATTTAAATTTACATGAGTGATGGTCGCTTATACCAACCACCAGGCGATTTAATAATTTTAATAATTATATAATTTTGTAACCGATTAATACGAATTATTACTGTTCTATGGACTGTTCTGCAGACTTAACAGCTTCTGTATTTTTATTTGCAAAATCATTTTAGAAATTTCGGCGGGATTAATGTACGAGTAGGATCCAACGAAACTAAATTCACAGAGATTAAAACTTTAAGAGCAGGTCTAAATAATTAACTAATTCCTTAAGTCTGCTAGTGGATTAGCCTGCAGAAAACTTAATTTTGTATGTCAAAATAGAGGGTACAAGTGTTTATATGATCATGGACAGTTCACGATATTCTTCTTGAACTCTTTATATGTTTTCCAAAATGTGAACGCGTAATTGGATTACTTTTTTTTGCTACAATCTTTGCATGATGTTTCATCAAATTACATTTTAATGAAGGCGAGTGGATAAGTAACGGATGGATGTTACTGCGAACTCAATCAAAATAGTGTTAAATTGATTATGGGATGAAGTTTTTAAACATTTAACTCCGTATGTTATGACACAGAATTTGTACACCTTTATCACTCTATGTATATAGAAGAACATAAAAAAAGGAAATTGCAATAATGTGTAGATGAGAAGGTAAAGAATAGATTGACAGATGTTAAATTGATTCTCAAATATTAATTGGGTTAAGTTCAAGTAATACCATGTATTACACTGTATATCATTGTAGCCATTTGCAATGGCACCATGAATGGCTTAAAAAGTCTTAATATTAAAATTACAAAATTACAGCATTGCGAAGGTTAAAAGAAATAAGACTGTATTTGCACCTCTGCCGACTCAATCTGTATTGGATCGATATAGACAGGTAAGTACTGAATAATCGTCTTAAAAATAAATTATAAACGGAATGCCCACAGTGTAAGCAGAAAACATTAATCTGGTGAAGCGTTGAACGTTAAGTGAAACCCTTAAAATTGTGTAGATTCCTTTTAAGCTAAGGTAAGTCTTTACTTATTAGCTATACTTGTATGCCATCCACTTATGTGGATTTCCTTTCCGACTATTACCACATGAACCAAAGGTATACCGGTAGAGCTGCTTAAAGACAGAATTGGTCCATCTATTGTAACATTGCATAAATCGAATCATTTGCATAGAAATCGTATTCCGAAGGTTTTTATATATCCCTGAATGAAATGATATAAGAATAACCTAACACAAAAATAATAGCAGGTAAATTTGACTTATTTCTGAAAGAATTTTTCGTTCTCGTTCACTCTCACATGTCGGTCACTTGTCTAGATCCAAAAAAGTACTATTCGTACCTCTCAACACGTATAAAATAAGTATGATTAAGATAACAATATTCGCAGAGCATCATGCTATTGTTAGATATATAGTTGGGGTGCAACAATATAATGATCCTCACAACAATAGTCTGATTAAAATACAACCATACTATGATCCTCACACCTATATTAAGATCCTCACAACCATAGTATGATTCACACGCAACCATGTTACGATCCCTACAACCAAAGTATGATTCCACTCGGCCATACCGTTTCCCAACGATATTTATTAGAATTGGGTTAAGTTGTCAACACTAGATTTAAATTATGAAATTATTTAAAAATACCTTAAATTCAAAGTAATGGGACTGATTTATTAAACAGTAGAAAAAATCAGTTTTAAAAACGAAAGCGTTTTTATTTAAAATATTACAGTTAAACAAAGACAAGTGTTTGTTTGAAAAATTAATTTAATTTCTATATAAAAAGTAAAAAAATATATTCATTAATAGTGTGACATACTCAGAGTTTATTATTAAACTTTTTTAATGCTCAGGTGGTAATAAACCGGGAAAATGCTAAAGGAAATCGTATGTCGAACAGTATATTCATTATGATAAAAGCCTTTCGGAGAATACAACGAAAATTTTTCTCTTGGAACGAAACTTCTGTTGTTCCAACTGATTTTTTTTCTGTGTGTGGCTACGTTGGCTTACTTTGTACTTTACCTAAAATTTCTCCTACGTTTCTCTGGTCACGATATTCTATTCCCTTTGCACAGAGAAACAATTAGTTGAAAATCAGTTGATAATCTTAATGGATATTCGGTTCGAAACACCAAAAGATGATAAATATGATCATCGTACTGTTCCCATAACTTATTGATTTGTCCTACCAACAAAACGCGAAGAAGACTTTTATTTGCTACAACTGCTGGTTGTGGCAACCAATAGTTTTGCAAACATTTGCTGTTGCAACCAATCATTAGTGATAAAACTTTATAATAACCAATTTTTTTGAAAATAAAATTATGTGATTTTTCTGGCTTCAAGCCAATCGATAAACCAATTTTTTTTTTAGTAAAAATTATTCATCTTCTTTTCCACTCGTACGGTTGGCAAAAATTACGGTTGTGACAACAAATCTGTTATCTGTCTGTTGTAAAGCTTTCTTTGACTTCTCAATGCATACAACATATAAACAGTTTTTCCTTTCCCCTTAATCTCTGGCTGCGACGGAACATTCCTAGCCTATGTGTAGATCTCTGCTAGAAGGCTAAACTCGAGATGTTCCGTTTTGATTCTCTACTTAAACGCAGTTGTGCCGATCAGCACAGTTTTCCAAGCGTTAAAGACTAAACACCAAAATATAATCACACACTAGAATGTCAGTCTTGATAAAACACCGGCCTGAGTTTTCGCGAGCAGTTCGAAACTGAAAATTGGTACGGGCTCAAGAGTTAAGTAAAAAGGTCTGCAATAAGGAACCTCATAGATATAGCTTTTGTAGGTCCGGCAGAGATAATGTAATGGCAGACAAGCTTATTTTTAGAGGATTTTAACCCTTCGAAGTTAAAAATCAATGCCTAAAGGGTTTCCAAACAAAATTTCTTCAACATCAAATTACGGAACAAGTCATTGAGCTATTGTGCGGGACAACAAGGCATATACTTTTGATTTCCACAAAAGCTTCCCAAGAATAAAACGATTTCATGGGTTATGGCTAGCAGCTGGGATTTCATGGCTAGCAGCTGCAATTTCAATGGCGAATTTGTCTAATACGGGTACGCAATATTTTATTTGGTAGCAATACCGACCGTGAGAGTAGTTAAGCGCATAAATCACATGTGGGAAGAAAAAAGTGTAGAGTTCCCCTGAAGATGAAGTGACAATTTTGCTTGAATTTCAAACATTTTAACAGGCATCTTCATCGTTGTCCGAAATATGGGCCACATATACCGAGTCCTTAAAATGGCATTCAAAATATCCCCGATTGTAAATAAAACCTCAATTAACTGAAAACCTCTCACATAGCCCAACTGCAACCATTTAAAGTTTGCTTAACAGCATTTCTTTTGGTATCTCCAGCAAATTAAGTCATATTTCATATAAAATGTGAATTTGTTAACTTTTGATGATATTCGTTTATATTTTAGATTTTACATAAACGACTGCTCATCATGAGACCACGAAGACTGCGCCAAAGCCATTGTCCATCCTAGCGATGTGAGTTCCCTACACTCGGAGGCAATCAATGGTGTATGTCGATAGCTCGGGATGGTGGTGGAGTTGATGGTGGTGTCGTACAAAAGAATGATTACGGGTGGACGGACGCCCAGAAAATAGCTAGTTTCATTGGACGGACATTTTCATTTATGAATATTCTGTATTTCGTCGTTGTTTTGCTTTTAGTTTTTTCTCATTTTTACACCATTAAATTGTTGATATGATAAATTTCGTTTGATTGCCTGAAATGTTTCTGAGCTTTTGTTGTTGTTGTTGTGGAGCTGCGATTGTTGTTTCTTGACTATTTGGAATCAGCATTGAAGCTTTAAGCCTTTCGAGTTTCTTTTAATGGAGTTTTAATAACCTTCAGTTGTGTAGTAAGAATTTCTCAACTCGAAAAGTATATCATTATCGCAAGTGTTCAAAAAAGGGTGCAAGAGTGTACAAAATTAATAATCCTCTAAGGAAAGACATGTTATTTATGCATGGCAAACTTCCTTAACAGAGGAAGGGGGTCCGGCGCTGGTTTCGTATTAATGTTTCCCATCTCTAACAACCGTCATCAATTTGAACACTTGTATTTTGCAATTATGACAGCTTGAAACGGGGATCCATTACAAAACAGCACAAAATAAACATCTCAATCAAGCCAACAGAAAGAGGAAAGGTAGGAAAATTGCTGTGCCATGGTTAACCGACGGAAAATGTTTTTAGATCGAATGAGAAATACAGCTTTGTTAATTATTTATGTCTTGTAACCTCTGCCAACGCCAGCATTTTTAATTAGAATAAAACGTTAAGATTCAAACAAATAAATATGTCATTAACAAATACAAATATCATTAATTCCCGATTGAATTATAACTAATAGCTATATTGATTTTAATAAACAAATTTGATTAACAAGTTATTTGATTCAATGAAAGTGATAATTGGTTAGATAATTCACAATTTTTTAATTATTATTTTGATTATGCAGTGTCTTAGTTGGATTAGACGATGAGACCTATTTGAGCAACTGTGAGTACCGATTACAGAGACTGCGAGCAAATTTGTATTGAATAATTCTCATTCGTCCAGGTAAAAGCTTGGCTCAGAGCCAAGAGTAGCCTGATCACACAAATTTTAGGTTTTAGGGGTTATCCATGTATAATCAAAGCAAATTGGCTTCAGATTATCGTTGTCGAAAATTTAAATGAGGCTGTACACAGTATGTCTGGATCATTTGTGGTACATTCTAATGTAAGCTATCAACACAACTTCGACCTCTTTGACCTTGGGCAGGTTCACTCCCACATGTTAGCCATTGCTTTAGCTAATGTCAAAACACCGGTTTCTAGGAGTAAACATGCTGAGGTCTGTGAGGCGATTTGAGGTGTCTTGGGCTTGCCTTACGACAAACACCTCCAACTAGCCCCATGACATACCTCTGATACACAAAATGCAAAAATTCTGAAGATATCGCCATTGGAAGTTTTGATTAACAAACGAATTGAGGTGTAGTCGATAAGGATCTCACTAGATTTACTAGATGTTTCCATCAGATTTATTGTCTTACGACAAACAACTCCCAGATAGGCCAAAAGGTCAGAATAGCTTAAGATGACAACGGAAAGTGCAAACGGGAAATACCTAGACTCCGTTGGAGGGACGAGACTCCGTTAGAGTATGATAAGAAAACCTTGAAACTAGTGGAAGCACATTCAAGACCACAATGCTTTATAAATCATTTATTGAGCTCGCCAGGAACAACAAGAGGTTGTAAAGTCAGCCTTAGTAAGTAAGTATGCATCAGAAAAGTTACGAAATAAATTATTTCTGTAAAAGGTAACTCTAAATGGCATAATGAAATTACCTGAAACCCCACATCTGTTCCATCTTCAGCTGACCAGCTAAAAACGATTAAAGAAGAAATATTTATTAAACAATAATGGTGTAAGTTATAAAATGGACTTTTTTGAAGCTACATTTGTGTCATTTTATATTTCGCTTAGTAAGGCTTCGCTTTTGGTCGAATTTTGGATAAGTCGATGCAATATGTGGCGTTATTGCAGTACTTGCCTTTCAAATATTGGCCAGAACCTCGGTTTGTAGTACTTTAGTAGTTGGCTTGTTATATTGTAGTAGAGAACCTTATTGAGGAGCGTTATATCGCATGATCGCCGTGAAGTTACGCAGTCTAAATATTTTTGTCCACATCTTTAAGTGTTGCATTGATTGTATGGCATAAAGCGTTATTTTTTTTGGAAACAACAAATCGGGTTTATCGTTTTTGTCAAGCTCTGACTAACTTTTTCCAGCTCTGATTTATTTTATTGTCGTTGGCGGTAACAGTGCAACCTGAACGTTTTAAAAAAAAATTAATATGCTTACAGGAATAACTGAGGTTCCGATCTATGGACCAAAGTTAATTTCCATATACCTGTAGGGCTTTGTCAGTCAAAGCTTTAAACGAATCATTCATTTTTGAATTAATTCGCGAATCAATCATGTGCTGAAATGCAAAATTCAATTATTTCTTGGCAAAAAAAAGAATTAAATAAATTTTTTAACAATTTAAATAAATTTGGCAAAAATGAATTAAAAGTCATTTCAAAAACAAATGAATTTTGCAGAAAAAATTGCAATTCATTTCTAATTCAAATGAATTCGGCCAAATATACGGTAATCCATATAGATTTATTTTTTCAGAAAAAAAATATAAAAATTTAAATCAAGTGTGGAATCTTTATTGGTAATTTAAAAGATATTGTATGGCATTTATTACAAAAATAATTACCTTCAAATGTTGGAAACTATATTATGGAAATGAGCGTTCGGTGAGAAACAGGGAGATCCGCTGTTTTCTACCAAAATTTTGGCACATTTCTGACTCAACGGCAAAGTCAATAAACAAAATTGCCGCATTTGGGCTGAAGAGCAACAAGAAGAAGTTCAAGAGGTACCATGGAATCATCGGTGCATATTTTTTCAAAAATGATGATGGCCTGAACGTAACCGCGAATGGTGCTCGCTATCGTGTCATGATATGCTACTTGAAATTGAAGCCCGTAATCTTGACGACACTTGGTTTCAACAGGACGGTGCCACTTGCCATACAGCTGCTCAAACAATGGGTCTATTGAGAGGCCATTTCGAAGAGCAGCTAATTTCACATACACGCAGAAAAAAGTATGGTTGGGGTGACAATATTCGAAGAGGAGCATACTATTGTTGGGTATATGGTTGAGGCACAACAAAATTATGATCCTCACAACAATAGTATGATTCACACATAGCCATACTATGATCCCCACAACCATAGTATGATTCACACTCAACCATACAATGATCTTCACCACCGTACTATGATCCTCACAACAATGGTATGATTCACACTCAACCATACTATTATCTTCACAACAATATTAGGATCCTCACAACCATAGTATGTTTTTCATACAACAATAGTATGATCCTCACAACTATAGTATGATTCACACGCAACCATACTATGATCCCCACAACCATAGTATGATTCACACTCAACCATACTATGATCGCCAAAATTATTCATTAGGATTCAGTAACGTTGTTATTCAAAAATAGAGATTTTTATCAAGCAAGTTATATTAAATTGCATTACTATAACTTAATAGCCAGAATTGAGGCCATGTTTTTATTTAACATTCTCTTCAAGAAACAAAAATATATATTCCAACGGCTGTCGAAAAGACTTTTAGTTCCCAGCACTTTTAGTACCATGAGTAGACCCCAAGAAACGAATGTGATTAAACCATGATCAATAGCTATATACTTAAGTGCAGGCAGATTTTAAATAAACGAGAACGAGTCGGTAGTAGAGTATTTCACCGAACAAAGTAAACACAAAAAAATCCCCCTACTACCTTCCGATTGTTGTTGTTTTTTGTAATGGACAACAAACATGCACTTATCGGGTGTGTGTGTTTTTCTTTGGTATATCAATCATACCGTATGATTGCCGCAATCATATTATTGTTAACGTAAATTTTAAACAACAATTCTTTTGTTGCACCGACTATGTTTATATGGTTGCTACAACCATACTTTCATTTCTTAATTTGGCAATAATACTATTGTTACATTTCAACAATATTAATATTGCCGCAATCATACTGTTGTTAAAATGAAATTAAAAAAACAATACTAAGGTTGCGACGAACATGCTTTTATTGTAGAGAACATATTATTGCTGCGGTGACCATATAGTATCCATATCTATTCTCTGTGTGTATTGGACAGGTAAGTTGGCCGCCTAGATCGAGTAATAAAACACCTTTAGACATTTTTCTTTGGGGTTACGTAAAGTCCAAAGTCTATGGTTTTGGAAGCCAACATTACGCGTGTCATTAAAGCCATACCGGTCGAAATGCTCGAACGAGTCATCCAAAATTGGACCCTCAGAATGGAAACCCTGAGGCGTAGTTGCGGCCAACATTTGAAGGAAATTATATTCAAAAAATAAACGCCATAAAATATCCTTTCAAATTACAAATAAAGATTCCACTCTTGATTTGAATTTTTATATTTCTTTGTTCTAAAAAATACCTCTAGATGGATCACCCTATATTAACCAGATATTATGTAAATAATCTTTAAGTGACCCAAAAATAGACGGACGTGCATATTTCAATTCGGGTCATAGGTCATAAGTAGTAGTCTTTGCTACTAATTTAAAAGAAATTTTTTTTACAAGTCTAAGCATCTCAAACACTGGCTTGGGTACGGTTCCTGGGCTCTAGATATAGTTCTATTGTACCACACTTCCTTATTGATAAATCAATAATTGCAGGATGTTTGATAAAGTTTGAAAAAAAATCTATGGCAATTTTTTATTGAAATAGAAAAAAATAGAAAATAGAATAAAAAAATGCAGATTATAGGAGATAAAAATTGGAACAGCAGCTAGTCTTTGTCGACCTTTATTATTTTTTAAATTAAACTTAAAATTCAGTGTTCTAATGAAAACAAGAGGATTTTAATTAATATATTTTATTTCTGTGGATTAAACCATAGTACTTCAAGAGATATGAATAAGAGAAATGTACTGATCCAACATGTAGATAATATTATTTTTTTTATTTTGTCACTTATTACATTCTAGTTTTATTTTGTTTGTAAATATTTCAATTGATTGTTGTCCATAATAGTATTTGTCTGCAAAACTTAGCAGTTTTTCAAGCATTTCCATTTTTATCTCTTCTTTGCCATGCAATAAAACTGATTTCTGTTTTTGTTTGATTTTTAAATTTCATGATGTTCATACAAATTATACTTTACGATTTGAATCAAAGAAAGAAAACTTGTTCTTGTTATAGTTTAAAACTTCCCGTTATTATTTATTGCACAATATCCCTACAGTATTTTTTATTTAATTTCAATTTTGCCAAAGAGACCGACTACAAAGTGTCGGGAAGTGTTGATATGGGAAAAAAGTCGTCACGCAAAAATGTCACTAAACAGGTTTCTGAGAAAATATCGGTTACCCATTCCATAATTGTACGATGAACTTAAGACCTCCCATTAGAAAAAAAGACTAAAAGTCAATAATAAGTGACAATTAGTATTAGATGAAAACCAGAAATCTGAGCAACTGAAACTTTGTTTAGGCAATAAGCATTAACGAATTGTGTAGAGGCTACACAAAATGGAATTTGATACTTTCGCATTCCTTAATAAACTGTCCCAACCGTATCCTTTCATTGTAATTCCAGTCCTAATCTTAACCACATTTATTGTAAAAAAAGAAATTAGAAACCTTTTTTCCTTGTTTCGAATTCAAGCTTCGCTAGTTTCGAAATCAAGCAAATGCTATCATTGCTATCTGGTCAGACCACGTAATGAAATTGTTCGTCTACGATTAAATTTTGTATTAGAAGAATTGCGATTGTTCTATTTATAATAAAGTTTCAAAGAAACATTTTACTTATGGCAATCGAATTTATCGTTCATCTCAGGGATTTTTTTTAAAACTTTGATAGCAGGTGAAGTATATTTTGCAATCAAAACAAAATACTCGTAGATGAGAACGTATAGGGTACTTTTAAAATAAACTCGGCTTCAAAATTCTGGTACTGCTTCTTCGTAAAATACAAAGTATTTTACGATGCTTTGAAAGGTATATTTATCTATGTACCCCTATAGTAAATTGTAGGGTATGCTGGTTTGCCATATACCACTGCTCCCGAGCTCTATAAATATATGATCTGCGACTTAGAAGTAGATCACATGTTGTTTTCTGTTTTTGTTTCCACAGCATTTTTTCTTTACTTTTTATACCCGTACGTATGGGTATGTAAATTATACAATTTTGCCGATAATAATCCATGATTATCTTCAATTGGGAGTGATATTTACCGCATTTGTGTAAATTCACCTCGACTTGTAGAGGCAAAGCAGAAAAAAACTTGTTTCAAATCTTTTTTTTTTGTATTAGTACCACCTTTAATTTTTTTTTGCTTTGCATCAAAACAACAGGTTTCAGTTTTTTTTATTAAAAAAAATAAAAACATTTTTGTGCTTCTTGGTTTATTAACAATAAAACAAAAACTCGATTGTCTTTTATTTGTTAAAAAAAAATAAATTCAAAGAAAGACCCACTTGACGGACAATTGATTGGATTCAAGCAAGAGTGGAGTTTTTAAAGTACTTCCGAAATTCCAGTTGAGGCTAAAACCTGAAATAAGTTACTAGTATTGGAGAACTAAGCTTATTCTTGAAAAACTAACTATTGCAACTGCGGAAATAGTAATATGAAGAAAAATCCGAATATAAATTTTTATTCGGAATACTTTAATTGTAGCTTTGCTATTTTCAACATTGCTCATATTTGCGGTTAAACTAGTCTCTGAATTCGGCCAAACTCAGAATTTTTGTGTCTATGGTGACTCAATTTTAATGCAGATCTTTGTTAGCAATTGTTTTTTATTTTTATTTTCTTGGATTATTGGTACTCGTACTGCAGGCTTTGATATCTCAGTCGTGCAGCAAAATTCGGTTGAATAACGCTTAAAAGTTTTAATCCAAACGTTTAATAAAAATGCTCGTTCAGCAATTGCGTGATTATGTCGGTCCGAGCTACTGGCCATCTGAGTCACAAATCAGTCATTTGGTGCAAGAAAACGAAGAAACTGGTCCGGTACAAAAACTCGACAAAATCCATTCGTCTTCGTACAGGAGGAGGTTCGGCGAAAAATATTGCTGCTGTGGAACAAAGTGAGTACCAGCCACGTCAACCCCAACTCATAGAAATTAAAACTTTCCTACAGCATGATAACACACTTTGTTTTGGCCTTCATTAGATAACATGGACTTGGAAAATATGAGGTTTCCATAGGACGGTCTCACTTGTCAGGATATACAGGATAGTGTCACTTGGTCACAGCGACTGGAACAAAGGAGTCTTAAAATACAACGAAGTCAATCTGACGCAAAGATCTCGTAATTTGGATGCGCATTGGACCGCATGCGTTATATATGATATAAAGTCCCAACTCTCGTCGGAAAGAAAAGCAATCAATAGCATAATGGGTTTGTCGGGTGCGTCTAAAGGTTGCGGATGGTCGAAAAACTTCGGCGATATGAGGAGTAGCTGCCAGGGAAGTCAGCGGCTTCGAATCAAAAGTCTCAAAATTATGAGAGCCAACGATTTTCGAAGTAGGCGACACAGACCAACTCCAGGATCGCCGCTACCGATCAGCAGATCATGCTATATTGAAATCAAATAACAAAACCGAAATTCTAGCTAACCCCTTGATGGCGACCTTCGACTGTAAATAACGGACACGATTGGGACAGAGGCCCTACCTCCTCATAAAAAATATAAAAAACAATATTTATATCTATACTCCAAAAAGCAAGTTAAATAAAAGTTTAGGGTGAGCACTCAGTAAAAAGGCGTATATATAGGGTGATTCATCTAGAGGTGTTTTTTCAGAACAAAAAAATATATAAAATTTCAAATCAAGTGTGGAATCTTTATTAGTAATATGAACGGACATTAAATGGCATTTATTTTTTGAATATAATTTCCTTCAAATGTTGGCCGCAACCACGCCTCAGGGTTTCCATTCTGAGGGTCCAATTTTGGATGACTCGAGCATTTCGACTGGTATGGCTTTAATGACTCGCGTAATGTTGGCTTCCAAAACCTGAATCGTAGCTGGTTTGTCAGCATAGACTTTGGACTTTACGTCACCCCAAAGAAAAATGTCTAAAGGCGTGATATTACTCGATATAGGCGGCCAATGACCTCTTAATAGATCTATTGCTTGAGCAGCTGTATAGCAAGTGGAGCCGTCCTGTTAAATCCAAATGTCGCCAAGATTACGGGCTTCACTTTCAGGAAGCAAAAAGTCCGATATCAAGGCGCGAAATATGTGAAAAAAAGGCTATTGAAAAAATACCTCAAGATGGATCACCCTATATGTGATATAAAGTCCGAACTCCTGTCGGAAAGTAAAGCCGAGAAGCAATAGCATAATAGGTATTCCGGGTGAGTCTACAGGTTGCAGATAGTCAAACAACTTCGGCTATTTGCGGAATAGCTGTCGGGGAAGTCAGCGACTTCGTACGAAGAGCCTCAGAGGGTCGCCGAGTTAGAAAAAAATGATGAGAGCCTTTGATTTTCGAAGTAGGCGACACAGCCTGCTTGGCTAGATGTTATGCTAGCAGCCCCAACTCCAGGATCGGCAGCGGCAGCCCAATCAGCAGATCTTGCTATATTAAAATCAAACAACAAAACCGAAATTCTAGCTAACACCTTGATGGCGACCTTCAGCTATGAACACCGGACACGATTTAGACAGAGGCTCTACCTCCTTATAAAAAATATAAAAAACAATATTTAAGTCTATAAGCCAAAAAGGCAAGTTAAATAAAAATTTAGGTTGAGCACACTGTAAAAAAGCGTATGTATTAATCAAACTTCTCTCGAGAACGGTAAAGACTCAAGAACCGGACGCAAGTGGTGGCTTTTTGATAATCACATTTCGCCAAATTTTGGATTTTTATTAATAAATAACACTAGGGGCTTTTGAGAACGGCGATCATATAGTTAAAATTTTCGACAATATGACAAAAACAAGCTAGGTCTTTTTAAAAGGTGGCACAAAAAGTAAAAAAAAGTGGCACAAAATTACAAAAAACTGGCACAGATAGTGCAACTGTAGTGGCACAATAAAAAAGTGTCAAAAATGTATTGAGGCAGAAAAAAGTGGCAAAAAGTCGCGGAACTTTACGAAATGAGAGCCCAATGCTAATCAAGTTAAGGTGATCTTAACCGGATTAAAACCTGGGCTTACTTAAGTGACAGCTGCCCACATTGTATTAAAACAAGGCAGTTGCAAGAGTTGAAGTCAGGCGATAATTCGGTACTGGAAAACGTTGGCTTAAGAAACATATTTTCGGCCAAGACTTATTTTTTGCTCAGCAGCTTTACTATTATTAAGTGTCGTCCACGGTATATTAAATCAAACATTGCAGTATATTTCATGACGGCATCGTCAGATCTTAGTTTTTCCGAAACGGCAAACAAAACTCCATTGCCATCCACGGTTTTTGGCTTCGAGCGGTTTTAACTGACTTTCTGTGATTAGAGCTCGATAACATCAATACATCCGAGCTGTGGTTTCAAGAAGTCGGCGCCACATGTTATACGAGTGATGCAACGCTCAAAGTTATGAACAATTTGGAGACTGGTTCATAATTCACTACGAACGTTCATCTGCCGTGATCATCCGACTTGACATCCTTCGTTTATTATTCATTGGAGGCTACGAGCTTTGGACTTAATTCCCGAAACTTTCCATTAAGGAACAAACATAGAACTTCTTTCAAATCATTGCGCTATAACTCTTACACTTTCTAGTCTGCTCCTACATTTTAATGTAGGTTCCGAGTGGTTTATGAATTTTATAAAGAAGCTTTTACATGGCTTAGAAAAAAATATTTCACTCGTAAAGCCGCTGGTGTAAGTCCAACTTCAGTTGTGGGCGTATCAAAAGGATTTTTTGATATTTCGTAGTGGAACTTTTTTTCCGCATGCCAAAAGCTATCGAAAAAGCGACGACAATATCGGTTGCTAAATCGACTCACCCTAATGTATGTATACTTATTTAATTGAATATTTATTTGAAAACTGAATTTCTGTGATTTATATTTCAAATATTTTGGTGCTTCCTTAGAACTCAATTTCTGAATTTCAAACCTATTTGTTTTTCGTTTATTTTTTTATGACTGCCCTACTTTGAAAATATTACGTAGACCGATTCATACCACAGGATCGCCGGCTGGAAATACTGTAAGCGCAGCCGAGACGGCCATTTGATTGATCTGATATACAAGAGTTACTGCCCGCAAAGCCGAAGCGACCATTGAATGCTATGTTTTTTTATTTTTAGCTGCAAAATACACTTAGAGTCGTTAATTAAAATTGCTTTTCCGATCGCTTATCTGATCATTCTGTGAATTATTCTTTTTAAAAGTATTATAATCGTTCGGACCCGGCTTTAAGCTGCAGATCCTGGTTAGTGCGTACCAGATTAATAACCTGCACAGCTTACTTATTTAGAAGAAATTCTTTGTTTTTTAAAATCTTGTTGACGGAAATATTTACATATTTTCTTTCTCTATCAACCTTAGCGACAGACCCTTTCGATTATTTCCGTTGCTCCATATACATGCAGTACACAAAAAACATTTAAATTATCCTTATCCTTATTTTTTTTGTGAATTTCTCTCAAAAAAGAACTAGACTCCAAATTGTTTTTTGCAACTTCCTCTTAACACTCGAATACCGAAGGATTGAATGAATGAATGGTTTTTTCCTTTTTTGCTCCTTTTTCTTGAAACACTTTTCGGGCATAAAACATAAACTTCATTTTTTTCTATTTGGGTTTTTTTCTTGATGGCACTAAAAAACATTTTTCAAGTTACAACTTAAGCAAGGAACGAATATACAGCAGCGAGCTGGATATACGGACGCGGATGTATGGACGGACGGACGTTCAGAACGGGTAAGGCGCTGTCAGTTGTTGGTCGGTCGTTTGGCCACCGTCGTTTCCTTTGCTCGGTCTGGTGTGTGTATGTGCGGTGCCATCGTCTAGGCCTCACATATGTGGCAGCAGTTGTTCTTTGCGTTACGTACCTGCTGTTGCTGGCAATAATTTTCAGACTGCCCCTGTGCACCCTCCACCGCACTTCCTGTTTTCTTGCGCTCTCACACTACCCTAACGTTGAATAATCGAAAAAAAACAACAACAAAAACGCAGAGGAAAGAGCCTTTTCCAAAGTTCTTGTGCTACTTCTTCCTCGTTTATGGTAAAAGGTGGTGTGGAGAGCCCTAGAGTGCGTATATGTGTGAGAGCATTTGTTGTTGCTCAGAGTCTTTTGGCAGGCTGCTTGTGTATGGGCAAGAAGCAGCCAAAGTAAACGCCATTTTTGTTTGTATACCTTTTTCCATAGTCGAGTGGCTGTGTGAGTGTGTGTTTACTATTGGGGAGTCCACACAAGAGAGTGTGCCTGAGAGTTGGCAATTGTTGTGTGTGTGTGTGAGTACACAGCCAGACCTGGAATGAAAATTGGGTGTGTTTTGAAGCGAGTGAGTGAATCGTCATAATTCCAATTAGATATGGTTTTTGGTGGCCTTTCCAATGCACATCATACTCTCTCACACACATTCCCATACACACAAACCCTGGTAAACAATAAAGAGTCTTTCTACCTGTAAACTTGTTTTGCGCAAGAGCACTGGAATCTTCAGCGACGTTGAACATTTCCAATAAGGAGGCGGGCTTTTAATCAAATACCACCCCCTGTTGGTCTGGACAAAGCACTTCACTTTCCACTTATTGTGGTTGTGGTTGTTGTTGCAGGTGTTGGGTGTTTTTTTTTGTGGTGAGTGTGTGTTTACATGGGCTTGCGACTGCTCATTGTTTTTGGCGCCTTTTTCTCTCTACTCATTGTAGTTGTTGTTATTACCATAACTTTGTCTTACATATATCCATCGCAAGTGTTTTCTGCTATTGCGAGTGTGTGCTAATGCTGTGTGTGTTCGCGAATGTGTGTCCATGAGTGAATGTTTATGCTGGTCCTCATAGTTAACGCCACTAGATGGCGTTAATGGTACTATAATAATAATTTATTTGGCGTTCATTTCGTATTTAACAACATTTTTTTTGTGTGTTGATGTAATTTGGCTTTCCATTTGCCGTAGCTGTTGAATTGAGTTGTGTAGCTGCTGTTATTGTTGTTGCTATTGTTTGTTATTTATTATCATTTTCATTTGTTATGTCATCATCATTATCGTGACTGCCATTGCCAGGCTGGCTTGGCTGGGCTTTGCCGTGCCGTTTGTTTGGTTTGCTTGGTTGGATGTGTAAGATTTATTGGGTGTTGAAATAAATGTTGATTAACTGTTTCGATAACCATCTCTTCCCAGTTCGTACGTTCGTCCGTCCGTCCGTCCATCAGCACGTAAATGAGTGAGTGGAGAATGTACTTGCATACATCACTTTATCTGCCATATCTGGTGTATCTTCAGACATGTAATTATATAAGTAGTTGTCATATACATACATACACACATACAGATGTCGGCACTTATTGGCTTTTCCACGCTATTTGAAAAAGAAAGAAACAAGTTGTGTGATTCTTAAGAGGTTAATCCCACAATTACCAAAATGGCAAAGAAAATCCCCAAAATGTTATTTACATATTTGAAAAATGACCGCCGCTTTGCTCACGGCCCTGGTAAGTTTCATGGGATATAAGCAAAGTTTTTATAAAAAAAGATTTTTTAAATTAAAACATTTATAATATTTAACAGGATTAATATTTTTCTTTACAAATTTAATCCTGTTGTATGTAGAATTCTCCTGCAAATAATATTATTGAGAGAGTACTTAAAAAAACAAACACACTTTTGAGAACGCAGTTTTGCGTTTCGAGATCAAGCTGCCTAAATATTTTGTTGCTATGCAAATTAAACGTTTCTAGTGCACCGGGCAATGAAAATTTCGCTGTTATTCAAGAGATGTTTTTATTGTGTTAATCTCTGTAACATCATCTTTCCGAAAAGTATAAATTGTGTACATGAATCTTAAAAAGTTTATTTTTATAACAATTTATTACTGCTACATTTTTTTTTTTAAAAATATTGGAAGAAATTTATATAATTTAAAAACAGCGGATCTTCCCATTTCTTACCGAACGCTCGTTTCCATAATACTGTTGCCAACATTTGCAGGAAATTATATTCAAAAAATAATATATATTCAAATAAATAAAATAAATAAATGCCTCAGATATTTTTTCGAACACGTGGGGTTGAAAGGGTTCTTGCGAATCTCGACGTAAATAAGTCCCCGGGCCCGGATGGTATTTCGGCACTTGTCCTGTGTAAGTGCTCCTCGACGCTAGCCCGTCCATTACGCAACCTCTTCAACCTTGCTTATCGTGCGGGAGTCATCCCAGCGTGTTGGAAGGTTGCGAACGTCCAACCAATCCCTAAAAAGGGTGAAGCCAATAATCCTGCAAATTATCGGCCAATCGCGATTTGCTCCGCGCTCTCTAAGATAATGGAGAGCATGGTTAACCACCATCTTGTGAGGTATCTAGAGTCCAACTGCTTGCTTAGTGAGCGACAGTATGGCTTCCGTAAAAATCGCTCTACGGGAGACCTAATGGCTTTCTTGACGGAGAGCTGGAGTCGGTCTATCCACCAGTTTGGTGAGAGTAAGGTTGTGGCTCTGGATATCTCCAAGGCCCTTGATAGAGTCTGGCACGGTGCACTCTTGTCAAAGCTGATGGCTTTTGTCGTCGGTGATACTTTCGCTCGTTTTATATCGAGCTTTCTTAGAGATCGCACTATAAGAGTTGTTGTAGATGGGTTCTCATCCAACAAACATAGGCTTACTGCAGGAGTACCACAGGGCTCTGTCCTTTCTCCCTCTTTATTTTTAATTTTCATTGATGATCTGTTGGGTCAGACCGTGAATCCAATCTACTCCTTTGCGGATGACAGTAACCTATGTCATTTATATTCATTCGACCGTAGGCCGAGTCTTCAAGATATTGAAGACAAAAGCCGAATTATGGATGAGACACTTGGTCGGGATTTACTGGCCATTTCCGAATGGGGTCGAGTGAAATAGTAGATTTTAATGCGCGTAAGACACAGTGCTGCTTGTTGTCTCACAAGCGATTCGCTGACCCAACAATTTCTATCGATGGTACGGATATTAAACAATCAGAAGCTCTTGATGTTGTGGGCATGAAAATACAATGTGACGCTCGTTGGGCGAGACATGTATTCGAAGAGTCGAAAGAAGCACTCAAGTGCATAGGCTTCTTAAAGCGGTGCAAGAAATATTTCACTCCTTCTGATCTTTTCAATCTTCATCGGCCTGATGTAAGTTGTATCATCAGGCCGAAGATGGAATACAACTCCCATATATGGGCAGGTGCTCCAAAATCATCCTTGGAGCTACTTGACCGTGTTCAAAGAAGAGCGATGGTGCTGATAGGTGACAGTAGGGTATCCAACTCTATTGTTTCCCTTGATCATCGTCGAAATGTGGGTTGCGTGACGCTGTTCTATCGTTACTTTCATGGTGTGTGTTCATCAGACATCCGTCGCCTTATTCCCGACGTGAGGATGTTCGGCAGGGATACGCGACTTTCTAGGAATTCACACCCGTTTGTTATCGATTGGCCAGTTGACCGCACTATACACTACAGATCAAATTCGTTTTTCGCTCGTACAGTCCGTATGTGGAATCGACTTCCGGCAAATGTGTTTCCCACTAATTGCGACATCCAGAAGTTCAAGACAAGTGTCTATAAACATTATTCCCTCTTTCCCCCCTCCGATCCTTTACTTTCCACTCGCCAACGCAATGCACCGCATGTATAGGGGGCATCCCCTGAGTGTTGGTTATTTAAAAAAAAAATAAAGTTAATTCAATTCAAATTACCAATAAAGATTCCACATTTGATTTGAATTTTTATGTAATTTTTTTGTTCTGAAAAGATACCTCTAGATGGATCACCCTATATATCGATACAATTTCTATAGATAGTGACCTGTGTTCTCCAAAAAGTTAAATTTCCTCTAAATAGGACAAAAAATTGCGTTTTTAACGAGCATAACAATTTTTCTCTTCACTTGGTTTCCAAATTCGGAGTCGTGCTACACGACACCTATTTTGGCTAGAGCTTAAAAAATTTTCCTGTAAACCAGAATTCATCTAGTGAGCTAGGTAAGAATACACTAGCCAACAGTCGTTTTGTTATTTGGTTCTAGCATAATTTTTCTCATTGATTTTGACCTACTAAACACGAAAATGAGTTTTAAAAATTTTTCTGTCGATTGGTTTTCGAGATACAAATTTTTGAACTTTTTTTTTAAATTTTTGGAGGTACACTTACAATTTTGAGCATATCTTTCGTCTTCTTTGACCTATTTGATCCTACTACTACTCAAATTAAAGAAAATTGAGCCGTCTACAACTCATTCCCAGAAAATTTTCAAATCGGGTAAGTAGTTTTGATGTTGGCGGCTTAAAAAGGTTAAAAAACGGTGTTTTTTAGTAAAAATGTGGCAGAAAAAAACATATAAAAATTCATATAAAATATAAAACACGATGCTAACAGCAATTTTGGTTTTTTACGTATAGCTGGCATTTTTACAAAGAAATAAGCCCTTACTTAACAAAATCTGACAACAAATGGCGGACTTATAATTTTTTTGGTAAAAGACCGAAATTCCGCTATTTCACGATATTTTGAATTTCATTATTTGCACAGCTTACACAGAGAAAACAAAATTCGTTACACGGCGCGTGTAGAAACGGCAATCCTAAGCGATTCGTATCGTCGGTCTTTTACCAAAAAAATTATAAGTCCGCCATTTGTTGTCAGATTTTGTTAAGTAAGGGCTTATTTTCTTTGTAAAAATGCCAGCTATACGTAAAAAACCAAAACTGCTGTTAGCATCGTGTTTTATATGAATTTTTATATGGTTTTTTCTGCCACATTTTTACTAAAAAACGCCGTTTTTTAACCTTTTTAAGCCGCCAACATCAAAACTACTTACCCGATTTGAAAATTTTCTGAGAATGAGTTGTAGACGGCTCAATTTTCTTTAATTTGAGTAGTAGTAGGATCAAATAGGTCAAAGAAGACGAAAGATATGCTCAAAATTGTAAGTGTACCTCCAAAAATTTAAAAAAAAAGTTCAAAAATTTGTATCTCGAAAACCAATCGACAGAAAAATTTTTAAAACTCATTTTCGTGTTTAGTAGGTCAAAATCAATGGGAAAAAGTATGCTAGAAACAAATAACAGAGAAAATTTTGTTATTTGTGACCTAGTGATATCGGCCCGAGTCGCAAATTGAAATCAAGTTGATGTCTGCAAAAGTTCGAGTTGCTACGCGCTGCTTAGATTGGATGGCTTGGAGTTTCTTAGCGTAATTTACAGATGAACGTCAATGCTTTCCACAGATCTAGCTTTTCGCTGATTTACGCGCCTTGGGCGATGGCTTAGCGATTATTTTTGGATGCCCAGAAAATAAACGGAGCAATAGCATTTTTTAAATGCCTTGTCGTTTTTAAAATGTATAAGTCAGAAATCCGCCATCCTCTTTTCAAGATGACAACGATATAAGAAAATTGTCCGATGGATTAGAGATTATTTAAGGACGCCAAGAAAATACATGACACAATGGCATTTTGTAAAAACTTGCATTCTTTAAAAATATCGAATTCAGAAATCGGCCATCCTCTTTTGAATATGATAACGATATATGAAAATTGTCCGAATTCATTCGGAATCCCTCATACAGAACTGTGTTTAGTGTGCTTATTAGCCACGACTGTATGTTTCCCGAGTAGTTTTGACACTTATTACTTTTCATTTTGTTATTATCGTTTCTCGATTATCATTTGTGTTTTTTTTTGAGTTTTTTTTGTTTAATTTTTCCTATTTATTCATTGCACATTTTGGTTGTTGTTATCACGTATTTCGGGCTGTTCAACTTGTTGTTGTTGTTATATTTATTTATTGTTAATAACGTAAATTAAATATTTTCATAGTGGTTATTTTCGTGAAGTTTCATTCGTTTCGTATGCTTCTTATCACAGCAGTATATTTTGCCCGTTTTTTTGGCGAGTTCTTTGGAAAAATTAATATATAATTATAGTTTCAATCGTACAAATATGATTGTTATTAGGTGTCGTGAGTTATTTGTTTATGCCTTATTTGTGCTTTTATTGAAATGTTTTGAAAACAATAATTGAATTCTATTTGAATAGAAAATAAATTCTCACTTTTATTGCTGTAGGTGTTGCTGCAATGTTTTTGTTAAAAACCGGAACAGACAACTATTTTGGATGACAATGGATTTTGTAATATGATTTTAAGAACAGGAAGTCTCAAAAAAATTATATTTTATAATCAAATTATAACAACATTTTATAACAAATTACAGGTGACCAGACAAGTGCATTAAATAAAGGAATTTATATCAAACAACAAAGTAATAAGGCTACAAATATAATGGGGACTTTTTTAATTTAAAGTTATTTACTAATCCAAGGAATGCATTTAAATCTTACATAAGAAATGTTACAGTAGTTTGAGTTTTATCACAAGAATATTTCAGCAATTGGAGATACAAGGCTATTTTTATATTCTTTGAAGAAATCAATTTCATTATAATTGTTTAGAAGGTAAAAAGGATAGGATAAACCTTATTCTGTATTTCTCTACTTTAAGGGTCAAACATAAGAAAAAAATATTTAAAATAGGGCTACAAATACGAGGGTTGCTATATATATATTTATGGCCTAGGCAACACTAAGTATTGCCTGGAGCCATCTGACATTTCCATTGACATTTTTTAGCTAAACGTGACTTGAAAAAATCAATTTGGCAAAAATGGAATTAGGTCGTGAACATTTTTGTGCGATCATTTTCCACAACATTCGACGTGGATTATCACGACAAGAGTGCATCAAGGAACTTAAATCTTTCTATGGCGATTAAGCACCATCCTATAGCACTGTGAAAAACTGATTTAATGAATTCAATCGTGGCCGACGCTCGCTAAAAGACGAAGGTCGTCCTAAAACAGACCGTTGTGCCAGAGAACATTGATTCCGTGCGTGAACTCATAATGCAAGATCGTCACGTGACATACCGTGAGTTAAAGGCATCCTTGGGCATTAATTCCACCTGCATACATTCGATATTGCATGAACACTTGGCCGTAAAAAAAAGTTATTTCTCGTTGAATCCACGTGTCTATTGGTGAAAAAATACGATCGTGGTGCTTCAAAATACGTGTATAAGATCGTCACAGGTGACGAATCATTGATCTGTGCGTATGAGCCCGAAACAAAACAGCAATCGACCTTGTGGGTCGTCGAATACGAGCCAAGTTCAACGAAAGTTGTACGTGGAAGAAGCAAATGGTTGCCTGTTTCTTCGGAAAAACTGGTCATGTGGCGACTGTCCGCTCGAGCAACGAAGGTTAATTCTAAGTGGTACACCACAATTTCTTTGCCTGAAGTCTTTGGAGACACTCCAAAAACTAACAAGAGAAGACGAATCATTGTGCACCATGAAAATGTGAGCTCTCACACATTGGCTCGAACCAGCGCTTTTTTGACCTGCCGAAACCGTCGAATTGATGGATCATCCGCCGTACAGCCCTGACTTGGCACCCAATGACTTCTTTTTTCCCGCACATCAAGACAAAAATGCCTCGTCAACGATTTCGTTGCCTGAAAACGCTGTTTAAGCGTTCAAAAACCATGTTTTGGAGATGTCTCAATCGGAGTGGAAAAGTGCTTCGGCAATTGGTTTGAGCGCATGCAAAAGTGTATACTTAGTAGAGACATAAATACTGTTACAACATTGAACACACCCGTTCCAATAGTAGAACTAAACATACCCCGTTAATGTTATGTGGGCTTTGAAAGCTAACCTCAATAGCGTTAGTCTGTAACGGATTTTAAAATTGTTTCAACTTTCACCATGGAGTGGTCAGATAATAAGAACCGTATCGCTGTAATAGCGCTTTTCAAGTGTGAAATGAAAAACAGCGATATTTTCAAAACACTCCGGCCACTAGGGATTAGCCGCATGTTCGTCTACCGATGCATAAAACAGTTTGAGGAGACTGGAGATGTAAAAGACAGCCACCGGACGGGCCGCCCACGCTCTGTTCGAACACCGCATGTCATCAAAGCCGTTAAATCTAGAATTCACAGAAATCTGCTCCGAAAACATGGCCCGTGAGATGAATATCACGCAAAAGTACATGAGTTGAATCATTAAAAAAACTTCGGACTTGGGGCTTTCAAACGACGTACCGGACATTTATTGACTGCAGATTAAAAAAATAGGATTTAAAAATGCAAACGTCTTTTGGTGAAGCACGCTTTTAACTTGCACAGAAAAATTTTGTTCACCGATGAAAAAATTTTTACCGTTCAGGAAAAATTTAACAAGCAAAATTATAGAGTATATGCGCGGCCATCTAAGAAAGCATGTGAACTGATCCCAAGGGTGGAAAAGGGTCATCACCCAGCTTCAGTCATGGTTTGGTGGGGTGTCTCTTACGATGGGGTCACTGACCTGCATTTCTGCGAACAATGAGTCAAAACATCGGCCAAGGATTACCAAGAACCCGTTTTGGACGCTGTTGTGAAGCATCTTAACAATTCCCTGTTCCAAAACCAGCCATGGACTTTCTAGCAGGATTCTGCGCCGGCCCATAAGGCTAAAACGTCCCAGGCCTGGCTTCGAAACAATTTGCCAGCGTTCATTTCCTCTGAAGAATGACCCTCAGACAGTCCAGATTTGAACCCATTGGATTACAAATTGTGGACCGTTTTAGAGGACAAGGTTTGTCACAAAAGATACCGCAACATTGGATCTCTTAAGATTGCTTTAGTTCGAGCTGTGGCCAATTGTTCAATGTACGAGGTTCGTGCAGCTATTGACGATTGACCAGTGCGACTTACGGCGTGTTTTAAGACAAAAGGCGGACATTTCGAATAAGTAGATTCTTTTTTGATACAATATACATCAATAAATATATTAAAAAATATTTGGTCCAAAAACATTCAGTACTTTTTATTTTACAGAATAAAACGTGTGTAACAGTATTTATGTCCCTACTAAGTAAATCATGCTGGAGAATACTTTGAAAAACAATAAAACCATTTTTGATGATAAATATTCGCATTTACATTATTAGACTAGAAATATAATTAATACAAGGGCTGCTATCCTGGTATTAATTAGAATTTCATATTAGTGATAAAACAGAAACAGCATCTAGCTTAAAAATTTGAGTATTCGAAAACGTGGACGAGGACACTCTCAATAATAAATAGTTCACGTATCCGCGAGTTGTTCGATTTTATTTCGATCCAAAAAACAATTTATTATATCGAACGCTAACCGCGAAAAAGACTTTAACGCCAATAAGAAAATTTTACAGGATAGGGTTTTTTGGTTTTCTGTTTAATTCATCTAGAGGATACTGGCTCAATTAAATTTGCTACGTCTTTGTAATTATTAATATTAAGCTTTGTTGTACAATTTTCTATCGAATTTCCTTAAAAGGCGAGTGGCGTTTAAGCCTTTTTCGCGATAAGGGCTCCATATGTAGGAACCGTTGTATTTTAGTTCTATTTATAGAAAGTTGCAATACATTTCACTATATTGCTGGAAACACGCAACTTCAATAGAGCATTGAGCAATGTGATAAAGTGTTTAATAGAAAACTTTATCACATTTAAAGCTCAAATGCCCACAAAACCCCCATAATCATGAGATAATCTAAGCTAAATAAAACTTCTCTCCCCCATACACTCTAAAATAAAAAGACCACCAAAAAGGAGAAGAACCACCAATCAACAAAATCACAACAAATTATCAATAACCAACAAAATATTGTCATACCGATTACAGATTATACAGATTACATTAATTATCAACAATTAACGACAAGGCGGCGGATAATAAACATAAACGGACACAGCTAGAAAAAGAAGCAGCATTTAAACGAAAAGAAAAACAATAACAAAAACAAACAGCCTAACAAATGAAGACCCACCTAAAAAAACCAAAAGTGTTATAATTTTAATGGATACCGACCAAAATGACTTTTCGCGGTTGATTATTTTGTACTCCTCGTCTAAAAGCTTAAAGCGATGATTACGAAGAGAAAGACGGAAAAACAATAAAGTCAAATATACGAAGAAGAACAAGAACAATAGTAAAAGGCATCAACAACGTCAAGAAACTCTAACTAGAATTGTAGGTACATAAGGTACCACAACAACAACTTCAAATAAATAACTTCACCAAGTAGAAGAAGAAGAGTAATAATAGTCGAATACTCGAATGAATGCTCACCAGCAAACAGCAACAACACAACACATTATTATCGATATGTCAAAATATTTGCACTTACCCATCAACGACGTGCCAGTAAGGGAAAGACCATCAAATGAATGAAGAAACAACACACACAAAAAAAACAAAAACAACTGTGATATATAATATATTTACAACAAAGCATACACATGCAGCCGCGTTACAACAATAATATCCGCCATAAATTACAACAACACTAGCTTTAACAAACAGAATGAAAGGAAAAATCCAAAAACAACATTGCACAGTGGCTTGGAACACAAAATAAAACGTATTTTCCAAAAATTTTATTTTAGAACGAACGGGACGCTTCGCACAATTCACGATATTTTTATAGTGGGGAAAGGGGGAGTTATTGGGAATCAGTACGGCTTACGAAATTGCATTGCCAAAAGATATTTATTGGCTCTTCTAAAGAAATATCTTTGGAAAAAATGTAATGGATGATATGGGTATATTCGAATATATATATGGGTATTTCCAGAGAAAGATCTACCGTGACCAAAACATAAAATACTAACAAAAAGATGTTAAAATCTTTTGTTGATTTCGTTTCTCAAAAATAATGTCACTTTCTACTGGTGCAACATTTTAATGATGTTTCATCCGCACTGTCAAAATGCTTCACTTTTACTGCCAACAATCGAATAACTTAAATGCAACACTTAAATTAGAAAAATAAATACTATTTGTAAACAAAGTTCCAATCTACGATAACCAACTGCCACGTCGTATTTGCTCCTATTTAACACGTACGCGATTAATTTGGTTTGTGTGGATTGAAAATACAACACTGTAGGCAGCAGATGTTTTATGGTGTAGCATTCTACACCGTAGACTGGAGTAAATGCAGAAAATTTGACATTTTTGCAAGCATTGTATGCATCACTTTGACAAACAAAGTCGTCAAGGTTGCCTTTGTAGGGTTGCCTTTTATAAACAAACGAACATAAAAAGCCGGGTTTAGTCCTTCAGAGGGATACTTTTCCCTCTCTTGCATAATCTGGTCCACCTTTAACACCAACCGATATACATCTATATATGACATATATCTGGTAAGTCGGAAGACTCTAGGCCTTTTCGCTTGGACTGAAAGATATATACTTTAACAGACCGACGGACATGGCAAGATCGCCTTAGAATTTTACGACGAATTCTGGATGTTGCAAATTAAACCCTATTGTGCTCAATTTTCGAATGGTACGCTAAAAGCGACTCATAATTAACTATGGCGAAACTGAACCTTATCCATAGTATTTGGTTTAGAAAAGCATTTAAACAAAAGCCTTCCCTTTCAATTTGAGGTCCTGTCGCCACAAATTACATCCAAATTTCGTATAGTGTGTTGTCAGCGAAGAATATTTAACCTCACTTTAGTTGGAGCACGCAGAAATAAAGTATGGTTGTGGTGACAATATTCGAAGATGATAATACTATTGTTGGTTAAATGGTTGCGGTACAACAACATTATGATCCTCACAACCATGGTTTGATCCTCACATCAATAGTATGATTCACACATTACCATACTATGATCCCCACAACCACAGTATGATTCACACCTATTCATACTATGATCTCTAAGTATATTAGGATCCCCACAACCGTATTATGTTTCACATTCACATTATGAAAAATATTTAAAAAAAAAAAAATTATAAAAAAAATGGAGGTGATTTATTTATTTTACAGTAGACAAAATCAGTTTAAAAATATTTCAGTTAAACAAAGCCGAAGCAGTTTGAAAAATATTAATTTCCATATAGAGAGTGTCATTACTGAATTAGATCCGTAATAATATCATTGTTCTGAAAAGCATATTCAAATGAAGAAAAATTACAATCATACAGTCTGATTGCCGTTATCATATTATTGTTGACATAAAACCCAATACACAAAACTTTTGTCGCACCAACCATATTAATATTGTGGCTACAACCATATTTTCATTATTAACTTTGGCAAAAATACTATTGTTAGATTTCAACAATATTAATATTGCGGCAATCATACTATTGTCAAAATTAAATTCAGGAAACTATACTATGGTTGCGACAAACATACTTTTATTGCGGAGAACATATTATTATTTCCGTGACCATATGTGACAGCGCAGAAAGAAAGGGACCTAAGGGTAAAAAAAAAATAAATTTTCTCAATTTTTTTTCGTGGACAACATCTGAGCATCGATTTAGACCGATCCCATACCCCACAAGTGTTCCCTCCCAGAGAAAGTGATGGTGCACCAAAGACACACGTATTTAAATCATTAAAATTGCTCTCCTGAACAAAACTGGTTTTTACCCTTAGGTCCCTTTCTATTTTGCGCGTCACATATAGTAATCATGTTTTTTTTTCTGCGTGAGTTTATTGGTACATGTTTCCAAATATCCATCACACAAAGGTCCTTCGAGCGTTAACATTACGCAGCTCTCAAAGTCACAAATCCGACTTCTGCTCGAACATAGCTCTTAATGAAGCTCGACCACATTGGTCCATCTTTTGATATAGCCCCCATACAAATGATATTTCAGATCCTGTCTTAACACATGGTACATTTTAAATTCCATCTAGCTTAATTATGGCATAGCGAGTTATGATGACCCTATACTATACCAAATGAAATTGCACCATATCGGTATATGTATCTATTTATATAGGTTGGACCAACTAAACGCCCGATCTTAATTGTAAATTGAACACAAAGTTTTCAGAGAATTATCTTAATATTTGTTGTTATGATAAAAGTACTATGACAAAATATCGCACAAAGTCTCGCCACAGCTTCGTTGGAATAAATATATCCAATGGTCCATATTTTCAATGACTCTGAGACTTAATAGATTTTCAATGACTCTGAGACTTAATTGATTTGCAATGTCGTTAATGTGCCGAATTACTTTCTCCTTAAGCTCTTGCATTGTCCCCGGCTTATTGATGTACAATTTTTCTTTTCAATATCCCCAAAGAAATAAGTCCAATGGTGTCAAAGTACATGATCGTGGCAGCCAATTAACATCGTGAATAACACGGCCATTGAATTGCTTGCTCTAAAGAATCATTGTGTCGTTGGCTTTGTGGCAAGTGCACCATCCTGCTGGAACCACATATCCTTCTGGCCCATACGCTGAATTTCTGGCCAAAAGAAGTCCGTTATCTTCTCGTGATAGCGAACACCATTCACGGTAACTACTTGGCCGATCTCATTCTAGAGTAGTACGGCCCAATGACGCCGCCGCCCATTTACCGCACCAAACAGTCACTCTTTGTGGAGGCTTTTTAAAAATCCCTCGTGGATTCTCACTTGCCTAAATTCGGCTATTTTGCCTATTAACCATTGCACTATGGACACATTTGTTCGATTATGTTGACCAAAAAAAAATCACGAAGTGCACGAAATGCATTTAGATTTGATTTAAAAGCGCAGTTTCGAAAAAGACTTCAACAATTTTTAGGCGGTGCTTAATTGGGCACTTTTCCTTGGTTCAGTTTGTCAAATGTTAAACAAAGAAATGTTAAATTAAGTTGAGCAAAAAAATTGACGTTAAGGTGTGACTGAGAATTAGTATAGTGCATTATGGGTGGACCACCCTTTATTAAATTATGAAAAACGAGGTGTTGAAAACAAAATAGAAAGGATATATACCCTTCGTTTATTTAGCGTATTTAAACGTCGTTTACTAGATAACACCGAAATCTCTTAATTTTTGTAGCCTTTAAAAACACTGTGCACCAGTTTGTTGTAAACAACAAAAAAGAAAAATGCGAATAAAGCTTGCTTTAAAGAAATGGAAAATTTATGTAGTAGAAAGAATTCTTGGACGATAAACGGGCAGAAGAATAGAGCCCCATGAAAAGCTTCCAAATGAAAAAGACGACGAAAAAACAACATGTAGAGAAATGTGTGGATGTGTTGCTAGTAACGCACAGGAATGACGAACGGATAAGAATAGGGAGGAGTTGTAGAGGGTTCGTTTGCTCATTTTTTTTTGTTGGCGTTAACAGAAACAAAAAAGAAAAACATGTGAATAAGCGAACGATAACAACAAAGCCGACGAGACAAACACATTGTAACAGGTTTTTGCGTTCGGTTTGCTTGCTTTGCCGCAGTGGAAATAAAAATGGAAGTTGTGGTGTTGGTGTGTGTCCCTGAACGTTGTTCGTTAACCACAATGGGGGGATGGGAGTAAACTCATGTATGACTATGAGAAAAAGAAAGAGCTTAACTTGCGGTGTATAGAGAGTTCCTTCTCTTTTCTTCGCCTGCAGAGTGATACTCTGAGCGGTTTGTGTGTTATCGCTAAGGTAACCAATCATAACGGCTGTTTTTGTTGAATGTGCGAACCAGGGGTGTTTTTGTATAAGAGTAAAGAGTTCCATAGTAATGTGTATGTTTTATTATCTCTTTCTGTTGTTAGTGTTGTTTCAGCGCTGATACGGCTGGGAAACTTGATTTTCCAGTCTCTTAAGTCTTGCTCCCTTTCGTACTTGTTTAACTAAGGGGCGTTTGTCTCTTTCTTACGCTACAACCACATTTCAAGCTACAAACTACAAAATGTGTGTTTTGCTCTCTTGGGGTTTGATACGGTGCCTAAACTGGTTTACTGAGTTTCTGTTCTCTAAGTCAGCATAAGGGTGTGTGTGTGCGCGAGTGTTTGTGTTGCAAATCTTTGTTGTTGTATTGTTCAGGTGGCCGTCATTCAGTGGCTCTCTTGTGCTACACCATATCGTTGTAGTCCATTCGTACCTAGTCGTTCACGCACTTTGTTCGTGGTGGTTGGTCGCGCAGCAGCCGTTTAAGCCAGAGAACATTGTTGGTTTTGTAGTTCTTCATGTTTCTCGTGAGTGTTTACGGGAGTTTCTTCCTGTATTTTTATGTGGTTCTCTGCAACGCGCGTATATGTGTGTGTGTAAATGTGCGCGTACTATCCTCACTTAGCCACAACAACTAAAGAAAGCCAGCAGGAAAGAAAACCATTGCCCACCACCACTGCCGCCGCTTAGCCATAAATTTGAAGTTTGAAGCTCTGGACTCTCTCGTGCTGGCTCTCTGCCGCTGTCGTTCGTCGGTGCCAGAGCGAGTGAGCCTCTTTGTGTGTGTGTGAGTGTTTGGTTGGGAAAATAATCACCGTCACCGTCGCAAATTTTTGATTATGGTCTTTAATGGTTAGTTGTTGATGTTTTTTACAGCGGTAATGTTGTGTTTTGTGTCGTCGTTCGTTCGTTCGCTCGCTCGTTTGTTCGCCCGTACGCTCACTGTTCGCTGCTACACACCACCACGTCACGTTACCTCCTCGTTGTCTTCGTCGCCATTCGATTCTCGAGATTCTTTTTTGGACGTACTTTATTCTTAAATTAGACGTGTACATATATATTTAATTTTTTTGGATAAACGGACTTTTAAAAATCTGCGGATTCCTTCAAAACAAACCAAAAGAAGAAAACAAAAGCGCGTCGCGACCGCCACCTCAATTTTCGTCGTGTGAAATTATAACTCAACACTTTTTGAGATTACAAAAAAAAAGAAAACAAAAAAACACCCCCCGAAAGTGTTTAATAATAATCATATGAATATCAGCGCCGCAGCAACTTTAGATAATAATACCAATAAAAATTAAGTGTTTACAAAAATTACCCATAATTGAACCCAATAAAACGGCCAAGCAACAGCAGCGCCACCACAAACATTTGAGAAAACAAAAAAGTTTTAAATGAAATTAAAGCGAAAAAAATAAAAAAAAATTGCAAAAGTAAACAAAATTAAATAAAAGAAATGAAATAAAAAATAATAAAAGGAAACGTGTGCCTGTCATCTCCATCAGCAATTAACAATATTTAATCAATATAACAAACAAACTTCGAACGAATCTTGATCAGCACCAGCCAACCGGCCCACCTACCCCTTGTGCGTTCGCCAGCGAAAAACTTTAAGCCCACGCACTTTCTGTTTTTGTACTTCATTTCGCGTCTGTTGTCAATTTGTGTTTTCATTGCTCGTTTACTTTTTGTTGTGGTTTTGTCTGTGTGTTTTGTTTTAATAAGTGTCATCAATTTTAATTACACTCATTTTGTGGCAGACGTTCACAACATACCGGGCCCGCGCTCTTCAAACCTCTGCCCGCCAGGCGTTCAACTGAAATTCTCTCTCGCTTTGTAACAGAACTATAATTAAACAAACAAAAATAGGTTTATTTAGCTAAAAAAAAAACAAATAAGTAAATAAAACCAAACAAAAAATTAAATAAGTGTCATAAAAAAACACGTGCAAACCATAATTTTAACAAATCAAAAGAAATAAAAAAAATTGTTGTAATTAAAAAAGAAATTGTTTGAAATTTGAAAAAAAGTTATTAAGCAACTATAACGCTTTTAGCCACTATTTGAGTGTGTGTATTTGCGAGTGTTGTTTTTGTGTCCTTTTGAGCGAGTGCCATTAAAAAGCCTTCAAAATTTTAGATAAAGTGGCCTCAATAGGCGCCAACACGCTTAATTTCACTGATTTAGGGAGCCCCTACGAGGGGCCTCCCAGCACGCCACAATCCGGCATGGATGCCCCCGATGCCCCGCATACGCCCAAATACATGGATGGCGGCTCAACGGCCAGCATAACGCCCGGCGCCAATTCCGGTGGCGGCGGCGGTGGCCCCGGTTCGGGTGGTCCTTCGGGGCCCACGGGCGGCAATATACCCGGTAAATCGGCATTTGTCGAATTGCAACAGCATGCTGCCGCGGGGTAAGTTACCACCAAAGTGATGTAGTTTATTTTGTATGAGGACATTTTCTGATTAGCATCTAGAATTTTAAAGAGGCGAAGAGTTTTAAACTTTGTTGAAAGAAAATTTCAATTGTGTTGGGGATTTTTTAAGAACATTTAAAGGGTGGTTTCTTAAATTTGTAATAAATGTTGGACCTAGTCAGTGGTAGTGTTTTCAGAAAATTCTTTCACATAAGGCGGAAGCAAGAAAATTGTACATTTTAAATTAATTTCTGCGATCAGAAAACCCATTCACCAAAGCTGGAAGAAAAAAATGGTAAATTTTTTAATAAATTTTAGATTTATTAAATCTGATTTTGTTATATTCTCTTCGATTGAAAAAAGCTTGGACCTTGTCAATTGAAGCAACAATTTAAAGTTTTTTAAATTCGATTTAATTTTTAAGAAAAAAAAAAAAATTCACCAAAATAAACTTTAGTTGCATTCTTTCCTTTTAAAATAAATGTTGAACTTTCTCGGTAGTAGTTTCTTTCCTTAAGGAGCAACAACGTTGTAAGGACTAAGCAAATTCTAAATTGAAAATAATTCCTATTTTTTAGTTTTGATTTTTTTTAAGAAATTGTAAAACAAATCTCATGCAAGGTTACATTTTTGCTGCAATTTTAGTTTTACAATAAATTTTGGACTTAAACAGAATAAGTGTTTGCCCGCGAGATGGTCCACCAAATTATTTTGTGTTTCCAAAAATATTGGCTTTGGATTTTTTCTCAAAAAACACCACAAAATTAAATTTTCATTAATTTTTTTTTATAATAAATTCGGGACCTTTCACCTAAGACGAGCTACCAAGCCGTGGGCAAATTCATTGGATACATTTTTTTATAATAAATTCGGGTCCTTTAATCTAAGACGGGCTAAAAGCCTTAGGCAAAAACATTGGAAACACTAAGCCCATTTCAAATTTGATAAATATCCATACATTTTGATTTTGTATTGGTAAAAGAAAACTCTCTTTCACAATAAAGTATGGATCTTGTATTGTAAAAGACTTTCTTTCATAATAAAGAATGAATCCTGTAAAGCAAATAAAATTATCGTCGGAAAAATGTGCCTTCCGTTGAAATTGTTTCCCTTCAAAAAACACACTGGAGCGACTTCTTTCAAATCAAAGCACGAATTTTAAGTTTTGCTGACCGGGTCCTACATTTAAATTCCGGCTCCGAACGGTCAATGCTTTTTAGAGAAAGGAATTCGCATGGCTTAGCCGGTATCAAGCGCCGATGTTCATGATTCAGATGTTCTAAGCTGGGCTTAGTTGCGTTTTGTTATGACATATTTTCTCTGTTTTCTAATGTTGCTTTTGGCTAGCATCATTCTGACAGCCGGTTTTTATAAAAGCATGAGCTAGACATTATAAAAAGGAAGGTGTAGGTCTAGCCAATTGAAATACAAATATTAGAAAATAGCTCTATGTTTTTGAAAACGCTAAAATCATAATGCGTCTTATGTTAAAAAAATCGAAATGTTTTTGTAGTCTATTATGACATACAGTTTAAATATGTGTGATTTCAATAAGAATGCCGCGGTTTCCAGCATATGAATAAATTATTTGTTAGGCTTGTTCGTATAGTAGGCCTTTTAAAGAAATAAAGAATTTGTAACCTTAGAGGTAGCCAATATACTTCGCTTATTTATAATGTTGTTTCTGAAAAGATGCAACAGTGGTCTAGAGAATAATTAAACTTTTTTAAGTTAAAATCATATAAATAAAGAATTTTTTTTACATAGCTTAGGAAAGATGAAGGCTTTTGCGAGTTTGCTAAAACCCGTCGCTGAAAAATGTTATACGTTCCGCTACGGTTTGGAACCTAGAACAGTTATGCACATTTCACCACGGCGGTTCCCAAGGGGAAAATACAATACCTTTGCTTAAATTTAAACTTTGATACAATAAAACAATCAATAAAATGCAGGAAAAAAATCTTTCTTGCAGCGTAAAAGGAAGATAGCTTGGTTTCGATGAAAGCTACTTCATCATCATCGGATGCTTAGCCATTACTATTATTTCAATTATAACCCCGGCCGGATTTTTATACAATCCGTTACATAAGTTCAATGAGAACTGTTGTTAGTAGTGTACAACATCTAACATTATTGAAACATTCAAAATCCTTCTATTTTGCTGTCATTATTGAAGTATTTTTTATCATGGTCACCCATATTATTTTGATTCTAACATTTTGAGTCTCTTATTTTATAAAATAACTTCTTCTGCCAAAATGTCTAACGGAACTGAATCAGAAGTCAAAATTCAAAAGCGACTATAAAAGCCTCTTTGCGGACTTCAGAACAGTCATTTTAGTGTTTTTCAAGACGAACCTAAACAAACGTATAGAACTTTCGACTACATCATCATCTAAAGCTTAGCCATTATTAATATGTTAATTTCAATTTCAATTGGCTGGAGTTTTATACAATCCGTCACATAAGTTCAATGAGAAATATTGTTAGTAGTATACACCAACGAACATTATTAAAACATTTAAAAACTTTCTTATCCAGTGTATTCTTTGAGGTCTCCGTTTTCATTGTCAACTTGTGTGCCCCAATTATCTGGATTCCAACATTTTGAGTCTCTAATTTTATAAAAAAAAAAGACTTCTTAAGGACTGCGAAAACGTGTAACGCAGTTAAAAATCATAAGCGACTATAAAAGCCCCTTTGTGGACTTTAGACTAGTCTTCATAGTGTTTTTTCCAAAGAAAACTGAACAAACGTTAAGAACTTTAGACCATTTTTTTAAAAACAAAAATTTGCATCAGTCAAAGTAAAATCTAACCAAAAAGACTTAAATTCTGCATCGAAACTCAATTTCTCAAAGCCGATGGAAACTGCATCAACAATTATGAGTCTTTTTACTGGATCACCTCAAGTACCTCCGGTTACTGTCTAGTTTAAGTTAGTTTGCTTAACTATCACTTAAGAAACCCGGTTTCAACCCCCCAGATCGTAACATGTAACATTTTTTAGGAGCTTTTTTAACGTTGTTAATGCTGACGACATTTTGCTGCAATTAGTTTAAAGGTTGTTTGTTACTACTTCCATAGTTTTTTGCAGATATTCATAGAAAAAATCTATAATGTAACTTCCTTCACAGATGAAGTTTATATTGTACTGGAAAATTGGCTTTCTTAATTGCAGTGCAATAAATTAAATTGATGCAAGTATCGTTTCTTTAATCAAGACTATGTGATCAACTAGAATTGATGAAGTTCAAAACCGATTAAATAATAAAATTAAAAAAATGTTCGAATAATGTAAACTTAAAAAAAAAATATTCTTTGAGTTTAAGTAAGACATTTTCTTACACTGACATTTTCAGTATTGTAATTATAGTGAAATCAATAAAACAAAATTAATATTTATTTATATTTTCATTATTCTTGATTGTAACATTGTTGTTTAATTTGCATTTTGTAAAATAATGTTTGAACTTTAGGCAGAATAAAAAGAAAAACCTTTGCCCTAGCACTATACATGGTGTTGCTGGTACCGGCAAACTGTCAGTTTTCTCAAAATCGGGTACGGTCAGAGCATCTCACTGCTTAAAGTCGGTTATATTTCAGATTGCTATAAAAATGTTTGAAATGGTATCCTCCATAAAGCGCTTTGCCAGCGGTCAAATATAACATGAATTCACACTTAGTCGGCAATTCACTTTTGATTTTCTTTAATTTGATAAACAGTTGGCCATTTCGGAGTACAACTACTGGTAAGGCACTATGAGCGAGTGCCGTTGGCCAGCCGTTTAAATCTGGCGCATTGCAAGCGCTTCTTTTACTTGGTACCTAGTCCTTCTTTTTGCAATGCGTCCCCAATTTCTCACTTGGTTGTGGCGGAAAAAAATAATATTAAAAAAACTGAATCATATTTTTAATAAAAAATTAATAAAATATTTTGAAGTTCGACTTGTTGGTTTAATGTGTCGGTATATATACTCGTATGTGGTCCGGCCTATGTATGAAAAGGTGGCTTATGACTCAAAAACAATTTTTCCACTTTTTTTTGGTTTCGATAGTTTTTGAGACGCTCTTTCTCGTAGTGAAAACTAGAAAGTCCTAACATGCTTAGAAGTGTACTAAAAATGTAGAGAAAGAAGAGCAAAAATGACAGAAAACCCGAATTTTATTGAAAATCCAGAATCAAGATAATAAATGAAATTGAAAAAATTAAAAACAGGATTGAACGCTGCCACCGTTTCATAGGCCGGGTCACATATATTAAAGTATACATTCTTTAAATCCGAAAAAAGGTTGACAGCTCTAATTATATAGAGAAAACGAGCGTAAAAACTATTATTTTTGTCAGTTTGAAAAGGCTGTACGCATATTTGGGCTTTTCTATGCATTAAGCAGATTTCTAAAGCAATAAGTATTTAGAATCGCTTTAAATTTTATTATATATAATTAGCACAATTTTGATTTAATTAAGTACCAAAGTGCATATAACGAGATTAAGACCCTGTTTAAGCCCCTGGGGTCCAAATATACGAGCATCAATCTTAACCAAGTCATTAAAATTAATCATAATTTAAATTCGTATTGCAATTTGTTTAATTTTGAGTACGCACAAGTCCATATTTATAGATGGCCCATTTTTTTGCCATAGTGGCAGTTTTTGAAGATCACGTGCTCCATGATCCCGAGCCTTATTTCTCTTTGTTCAAGCAATTAAGTTCATATTTAGATTTTTACGAACATTGGCTTTTATTTGTGTATTAAAATGGCCATTTTTAGTATTGGACAGGGGCCGTTTTTTGTGGCCCGTTGAAGTCGCCGGTCTAGCCCAAATCGTAGTCAAATCTTTTTTTATGTAAACCCATATGTAAATTCGTATTAAAAATTCATTTTTTTAATGGAACATGTGGGTGAACATATTTTAAGCCAATTCTCAATAGGTAAACTTTTAGTATTCCTAAACAGCAAATCTCGTCATTGTGTACAATTTGAGGATCATGTGTAATTTTGTATCGTGTTTTTAAATGAAATGCAGACAGACGTACGGACAGACATGACTCCCAGTAAAAAGAGAGTAGTAAAATAAGAGCACCAGTTGTCATCCAGTAATACTTCCAAACCAGATAGATTTCAATAATATTTTCAGAAGCTCATCATTAGACGCCTGGTCCTTTATGTAAAATTGTTGTCTTCTTTTCTAAGGAGTCCTTTAGTTGTCATTTTCATATCCATGAAAAAAGGAATAAAACCGGCGCTAAGGGAATCGAGATACGAAGCTTAAGTTTTTAAGATTCTAGAAACGTTCTTCGAAGAATCGGGATACAATTTTGATAAACTTGCTCAATATCTGCAAACGCCGAATTCTCTGGATTTGTATTTGTTCAAAACATCACCAGAGCTGTTTTAAGTAAAAAAAATACCATACAAAAAAAGTTGATTTAAATATTCTCCGCGATAGACACAGAGAAGGCCTAGACTTGTGTGGAGACAATAAAAAAGAGGCAAACAAAGTTTAAATTAATTCAGCGCGATTCCCAAAAGACTTTGACTCAATCTGGCAGCATTCGCGAGCTGAAACAGTTTCAAAACGCTTTTAAGAATTAAATTTGCCTTAAACAGCATTCTCGAATTTATAATTTTTGGTCAAATAAATGACCAAATATAATAAACACAGAGCTAGAGTTTCTAAGATCCTAGATGCTGCTCATTAAATTCATACGCCGAATGCACATCTGGATTTATATTTGTTCAAAATATTAACAGAGCTGTTTTAAGTACCCCTTACAAAAATTACCATACAAATAAATTTGATTTAAAAGTTCTCCGCGATAGATGTAGTTAGAGGAGCCCTAGACTTGTGTGGAGACAATAAAAAAGAGGCAAACGAAGTTTAAATTAATTCAGCGCGTTTCCCAAAAGACTTCCACTCTAGCTGACTGCATTCGTGAGCTGAAACAGTTTCAGAAAACGTTTAAAAATTAAATTTTTCTTAAATAGCATACCTGAATTTATGATTTTTGGTCAAATGAATGACCAAATATAAAAAAATAGAGGAGACCTAGACTTGTGTGGAGACAAGAAAAGAGATGCAAATGTACCATTGTTCTAGCATTCGTGAGCTAGAACAGTTTTAAAAAACTTTAATCATTCCATTTTCCATAAATAAAATCCTCAAATTTAAAATATATATTGCCAGCACATGGAGTCTGCACTACGCTCATGATATTTCTTGATACGAGCATTTTTAATAGTTTTCATTACTGTGACAATCAACTTTTAATGGTGTTTTAAAACTGGTCCAGGTTGGGAATACAGCCAGCTAGAGTAGGATATTTTTGGAATCACTTTAAAACATTTTAATCTTGATTGAAAGTGCAAATTTTTTCTTAAAAAAACTAGAATATTTCATTTAGATTCTCCGGCATTTTTAGTCTCATTATGACAGTAGCGACATTTTTAAAAATACAAAAAAAAAATGTTCTACCTACGCCGTCTGCAAAGCCGACTTTAAAAATAAAACCTGCCAATTGTTCGTAAGCTACAAAAATACTTATATCCATGTCAATGATTTTTTTTTTTATTTTTTTGTCATAGAAAACAAAATTTTACCCTCATGCATTACAAAACTCCGCTGGAACAATAAACGGCGTTTTGTTTTTTTGGTTTCAAAGTGAAACTCAACGTCGGCTAACAAAATTTATGAACATTTATTAAAAACTTCCGCTTTGCTATGGCGTATAGTTTAACAGCAACAACCATCGCACTAAATAAAAATAATCGTTGTAGATTAATAGTGAAACCTTTAAAGGGTTTTAAATATGTAAAAGGGTTGAACTGAGAACTTTAAAAAAAACCTCGAATGTCATGAAATGTCGCCATTTTTGTGGGTGTTTTTCCCCAAAACATTTAGTGGGTATTGGTTTTCCTATGGCTTTTGATAAATTGCAAAGTTTGTGAAAAATAAATCGCGTTTTTGGTTCAGTGTTCGCTTTTGTAGCTTTTATGGTACTGTCATTATCAGTTGACTTGAAAAGTGCAACAATGTATGCTTCGCCAATATGGCTGGCATTATTGGGTGTATGCAAATGTTAAATACCTTTTATGGGAAGTTTAGTGTTTTTTGTCAGACTTTTAATATTATTTGCATTTGGCAATGCTGGTCGCAACAGCTGTTTTTGTGTTTATCATAAAATTTTATAATATGAGTGGCTTAAAATGTTTAGTGAAATCATGTTTGGCTTAAAACATGTTTGTCTCATGTTGCTGTACTTCTCAGAGTGTCTTCAAATGCGGGCTTGCGTTATTTAACAGTTGATTTATTAGATATTCTCCAAAAACCTAAAAAATAAGGGATAATAAAAGCTTAGTTATGTTTTTGTTTCGATTTTGCTGTTATGTTTTGTCATATGGAAAGTGTTAATTTTAATTTTAAAATTCAACGCATTAGCGGATAGAAAAATTAACAAAATCAATTTATGTTTATTTAAATTAAGTTTAAGTTTGCGAGTATTTCGTTTAGCTGACCTTGTGTTTTGAAGTATTTTCAGATCTTGAATTTCTGTTAAAAAAAAACTTTACTCTATGGGCTAGGTTATATAACACAAAGAAATTGTTGCAAGAAATTCAATTTTTCCAATGCTAGCATTATATATATATATTTATTCCCGTCGTTCCAGTGTGGAGCATAGGACCATAAATGCTAGCATTAACTGGAGATTTATTATTTTAGAGTAGAAAAAATGAAAAAAAAAAATTTTTATTCAAAGGATGAATTTGACAGTTAAAAAGTAAGAGAGTTTAAAGTTTTAAAGAAAAAATGCATTTTCTAAAAAAGTCTGGTTTTAGGAAAGGAAGTGATAACAAAATAACCATGGTTATTTGGTGCTCGTTTATTAAATTTGAAAAATATGCAGCAAAATTGTGTTAACCAAAAAAAAACCACTAATTTGTTAAAAAAATGTTTTTTTTCCTTTAATCTTTTTGACTAATTTTTTAAAAGTATAAATTAATATAAAAATGTTTATATGCTGATAAAAATGAAAATAGGTTATTTAAACAGATTTTGAAATGAAAATAAGATTTTGAAATGAACGAAAGCAATTTTTGCCGTGAATTATAAATGTTTATATACAGATAAAAAAGAGAATAGGTTATTTAGACAGATTTTGAAATGAACGAAAGCAACTTTTGCCGTACTTAAATAAAGTCAGTCGGACAGTTTGCCAGCTTGAAAGGAATGAAAATAAGATTTTAAAAAGAACGAAAGCAATTTTTGCCGTAAATTATAAATGTTTATATACAGATAAAAAAAGAGAATAGGTTATTTAGACAGATTTTGAAATGAACGAAAGCAACTTTTGTCGTACTTAAATAAAGTCAGTCGGACAGTTTGCCAGCTTGAAAGGAATGTTTGCAGTCAGTCAAAATAAAAGCAATGATTACATAGATAGTACATGGATCGATTTATGAGTGAGTCTGTCGGGCAGCTCACAAGAAAGGTTTAAACAAGACGAAATGCAATCGCTGACTAACTTTTCCTTTTCCCCTTTGAAAAATAAATACAACAGTTATCTAATTAGCTAGCACAGTATTTAACTCTTTTTAAATAAAAATAATTTCTTAGTATCGAAGAATTTGGAAATTCAGTGATTTTGGAAATTCAGTGTTTCCAAATAAAATTGTTCCTGCATTTTTTAAACCGATTTTTAAAGTTAAAAACCCGATTTTTTGGAGCAAAACGGCAAAATTTTTGAATAAAAAAAAAGTTTTTTTTTTCAAAAAAGTTTTTTTTTTCCAAAAAAAGCTTAGTTTTCGAGAAATTGTTTAGATAAAAATAGAATAATTTTTTGTTCCATTGAAAAAAAATATATATTCAACCAATGACTTTTATAGTTCTAATTCCATAATTGCTTCTTCGGTATAAAAAATGTTTTTAAGGGTTTATATTTCTATTGAGAGTTTAAAAATATTTTTTCTTATTTTAATGGGATTTTCTTTTAGAAAAAGAGCTATTGAAACAAAACCGATTTTTAAAGTTAAAACCCCGATTTTTTTGACAAAAACGCACACGGCGAAATTTTTGTATACAAAAAATTTTTTTTTTTCAAAAAAAGCTTAGTTTTCGAGATAAAAATAGAATAATTTTTTGTTCCATTGAAAAAAAATATACATTCAACCAATGGCTTTTATAGTTCTACTTCCATAATTGCTTCTTCGGTATAAAACATGTTTTTTAAGGGTTTATATTTCTATTTAGAGTTTAAAAATATTCCTTCTTAGTTTAATGGGATTTTCTTTTAAAAAAAGAGCAAAAGAAACAAAATTCTCCTGTCAAATTTGACCGGGATCTACTGTATGAAGTCCTTTACCTACTCTCAATGGTTCCGATCAGCTTAAGTATTTTATAAAAAAGCATTTAAATGACTTAGAGATTAAATCTTCCACACGAAACGTCACCGGCATCTGCCTTCTAAATTTTATTTAAATATTTTTAGCCAATTTTGATGATCTCGCTTCTTGTATGGTAGTTGCGCACCATATCTAGCACACCACGGCGGCTCTACAACAGCCAAATTTTTTATTGCAAACATCAAAGAAACTGTTTTAAAAATTTTACGGATTTCTTTAGAAACTAAATTTGAATAAAAACAAATAAAAACATCGTTAAAATCGTTTAGGCCAAAACTGATATAACCTCCACCGTCACTACAAGATTAAAGCGCAACAAAGGTGCGTTTTTTGGACTCTTGCGGCCCATGTGACCATTCCAACTAACTTACTTAAGGCCCACAACATTCATTTAGGTAAAAAGGGGGAACTTCTTTCAACTGAATGAGCTGTGCACGATTCAATGCTTATATTGACTGACCGGGATCTACTGTCTAGCGCCGGCTCCAAAAACTGATAAAACCTCCACCGTCACTAGGACATTAAAGCTCCAAGCTCCGTCTGTTTAACGGCGGCTTCGAACTAGCTAATGCATTGTTATAGAGAAGCTTTTACATGGCTTAGACATAAATATCTGGCTCGTAAAGTCGCCAGCATTTACGAAGATTGTTCCTTATCTTAGACAAAACTACTCTTTGTTTGGATTTGTAGCAAAATTTGCTTTAATGTGAGTACCTTTATTGGCCATTTTGACTATTGATTGCCCGTTTATGGACCATATGGGCCTAAACATCCACCAACTGCACTCTTTTTTGTGGTACAAAGTACGTCCCATTCCACTCACAAAATGTTATGATTTGCTTAGAAAATACTCACAAAAGTTGAAATTCTACCGAGGAGTTTAAGTCCCTCAAAGGGAAATTTAACCCTCTGGGACTATTTCACCCATTTACAATCGCTTATCAACATAAGCCCTCACCATAAAAAAATGAGGATCCAAGGTTGATTCGTGCTTTTAACAGATACACGGGCAATCGGACATGGCTAGATCGTCTTCGATTTTTAAACGATCGAAAATATATTATGTATACTTTATGGGGTCTCCGCTCAATATTTCGTGGTGTTGCAAAGGGAAGGACAAATTTAATAAACCATTCATCGCTGGAGTGTATAAAAATAACAAGTTCTTTTACTAATTTTAATATAGATTCTAAAAAAATTAAAAGCTTAATATAAATTGCAATAACGTGTTCCTGAAAATAAATTGTTTTAATATATTGATTATGGAAAATATATTTTCTTAACATTTTTTTTGAGAGATTTTTTCAAAGAAATTTAATTTTTGTTTTTTGTTGAAAACTTTTTTTGAAGCACCAAATTTTTATTACGTTTCAAAGAATGTTAATTTCGGTTTTTGTTGAAAAACTATTTTTTTGAAACAAACAATTTTTTGTACCTTTTACCAAAAATTTTCATTTTTTGATGTGGACAACACCTGATCATCGAATGAGACCGATCCCATGCCCCAAAAGTGTTCCCTCCCAGAGATATGCTCGTTTTATGAAAGTGAAGTCGACGATTCTAAGCGCAAATAGAAAGGGACCTAATCTTTAAAATGGCTCTCCTGAACAAAACTGGTTTTTAACCTTAGGTTCCTTTCTATTTTACGCGTCACATATGCTTATGATACATTAGTGAACATAAAAACGATATGTTTTTAAGTCAAATAAATATTTTCACTAGCGAATACCAGGTGGTTTTAAATTAATGTTGTTTATCGGAATATTCCGTTTAGCCTCTTGTAGATCCCTAAAAACATTTTCCCAGCCCCAATACATTTCCCACCCATTTTAATTTGCAGTCCATTTGATTTAGTTTTGCAACCATCACGTTTTTGGCCTTTATTTTCCTGCATGTATCAACAGCGGCATGCAATTTTATATTTAACGCCGTTTTTTCTTAATCACACCTCCTCGTCCGTCCGTCTGTATTACGTCTGTTTTAGTTTCTTTTTTGACGCTGCACTCACGGTTTTTTGTCTGACTCCTTTGGCCGTATTTAAGCATATTTTTCACAGTGACTTATTGGTATAATTTTTATGTGTCTATCAAATATGATGACAGTTTCTGCTGACTTCTCGTTTTGGTTTTTGTGGCAACGACTTAACACTTTTACTTGACAAAAGCTCAACGGCTAAAACTAAACCGAGATACTGTCAAATCATCGTTCGAATCGAGGTTTTTTGTTTTGTTTTGGATTTGCTAAATGTCAACCCAAATGGAGTGAGTTTTGTTTTTCTTTTCTATGGCAGGACTAGCAGGAAAAGTTTTTTATTTTTTTTTTGCATTGTGAGATAAACGTAAAGCGACCGTTTAGGTAGTAGGCCACGGAACACGTGGCCGTGGTGATGGTGGGCAATGGTGACGATAATAAGAATAGATTTTTATGGATAAAGGGGATTTTATGGCAACGTCTTGATTAATGTTTTGCAATAGTTTTTTTTTTGTAATAAATTAAAATGAAAACGGATACGGTAGCGCAAAAAATTAAAAGAATTTAAAATTGATTTAGTCAATTCTTGAGTTTCCTTATCAAAAGCAAAAAATTAACAAAGTAGTTGATTTATCTAATGGCTTTTTCAATTTGAATCAAAACCGCTCAATATCCTGACAAAAAGTCCGTATCATATCTCCGTGGAGCGAAATATAACAATGAAAAAAAGTTATAAAAGAAATGAGACTCCACTCGCACCTTTACCTTCTGTACGCAGCACAACGCATATCAGGATATCGGCTTAAAACTATGGACATTTTTCTTAAAGTTTGAAGCGCTGGAGACTTAATTCTCTTTACCCAGTTTTTTGGGATTTGTGTGAAGTAATTTTCGTGTATATTTGATTGTCACGTCCCCTTCAGTTCCCCCTTTTTATAGTAGTACCCTTAATTGAATTTTCTTTTGTGGTGTATAAAAATGTTTGCCTATAGAAATTTAAACTGTATTATCCTGTTTTTTTAATTTGTTTGTAAAATCTATTCATTTTTTGTTTATGCCTCTATCCATCAATATTTTTATCTAATTACGATCCTTTTTCTATTATTTTTCAGAAATCTTTATGGGGATATTATCAAAAGGTTTTTGTGAACACATTTTTTATAAACTTATAAACGTATCTACATACTTATTAACATTAAAATAACAGCTTAAATTAATTTTTATGAAAACAATTGTAAATGCATGTCAATACAGAGAAAATAACTTACGACGTTTTCGTCATATAAACAACAATTTTAATTGAAGTAAAAAAGCAAATCTGTGAGGAAAATGAGCAAGGATCTAATAAAATGTGCGATTCTTTTATAAACCCGAAAAGTATGCCCCGATTATTAAGAAAATCCTTCAATCATGCGAAACCCTAAAAGCATGCCACACATTTTTTATTAAACATCGCTTGCAGTCAATGTATTTACCTGATTAATATTTTCATAAACACAAACTGTAATTTGTTAATCAAATATCATTTTTTCCTTTGCTTAAGTACTGTGAAATATTTTTTTAGTGAATTTTTCAAAAGCTTTAGGATAGTAAAAAGACATTTTTTTCGTATAAGGAGGTTATTTTCCATTTTATCTAATAATGCAACTAACCACATGGCTCAAGATACTGTTCGACTCTAGAACTCTTAAAAATTCTGTACAAAGAAAAAAATGTAATTTTTAGCTTCAATTATCAAATTTTGCTGAATTTTTCAAAAGCTTAAGAATAGTTAAAAGACAATTTTTTTCGTGTAACGAAACTATTTTCCAATATTCCCAATAATGTAAAACGTCACTTTAGCGCGAATTGTTACCACTTGGCACAAAAAATTGTTAGTCTCTAGAACTCTTAAAAAATTCTGTACAAAGAAAAAAATTGTGTTTTTGGCTTCGTTTATCAAGTTTTGCTTCTTTATAAATGCTTACAATTTAAATAAACTTAATTTTAATAAGCTACACAAGCAAAATGTCTTTAAGTCCCTTTAGCAAATTTCTAAGCGTCGGCCTCTTCACGAAAACAGCGGTGACTAAACTTTAAAAGGAAGTTGGTTCTATAGCCATATAAGGTTTATCTACTAAAGATTTAGCATGACAGGTTGCAATGCGGAGTGGGGCTTTAAGAAGATGCCCTAAAGAAAAATATTATTGGATCCCGATCTCACATAGTACGAGTATATGGACTTCTTTTGTTACTTAAGTGTAGGAATTATTAAGAAATTAAATTATGTTTTTTTCTAGAAGATTTTTTTGCGTCGTTTCCTACATACCGGCGACTTTAAAGGCAAGACCTTAATTTAAGCTTTAGCTTTAAGAAGATACCCTAAAGAGAAATATTATGGGATCCCGATCTCACATAGTACGAGTATATGGCCTTTTTTGTTCCTTAAAAGTAGGAATTATTAAAAAATTAACTGATGTTTTTTTTTCTAGAACACCGAAAAATTGGTGAAAATGTAGACAAAAGGGACTGTATTGACAATATTGCTTTCGGAAAAAATTTTCCGCCATCCTGTTCTTTAAATGTTCCGCACCTATACTTTGCTTAATTAATAAGAAAATTTTGTTTTCAATTTAAAAAAATCTGTCCTGTTTCTTGAAAGGAAAAATCCGTCCTGTTTATAGAGAGGAGAAAAATGTATTTAATTTAAAGCATTTTTAAACTAGAATTTTTTACAAAAAAAATGTATTTAATTCAAAGCATTTTTAAACTAGAATTCTTTACAAAAAAAATGTATTTAATTTAAAGCATTTTTAAACTAGACTTTTTACAAAAAAAATGTATTTAATTTAAAGCATTTTCAAACTAGAATTTGTTTAAAAAAAAGTTACCGAACTCTCAAAGAAAAGTTTTAGCAAATGTGGAAATCCGGAAACTACACCAAAGTATTTGAATATATAACAGAAACATGGCCGCTTCTTATGACAATATAAGTCTAGCAAAATACAGGGTGTCTATTACAGGGTATTTCCTTTCATTCAGCACGGCGTTGAATTGAGTTTAATGGGTTGTTCTGAAAATTTTTTGAGCAGCAGTAATGTTTTCCAACTGCAAGATCGGCAGTAGGTTGTGGTCCATGCTTGGGCCTATCAACTACAGACCCTCTTTCTTCGAAATCATTCACTTTATTATAAATAGTGCTTTTTGTTGGCACATTGTTTGTCCCAAAAATTTTACGTAACTTTCTCATCGTCACATTAATCGATGATTGATTTTGATAAAACGTTTTACGATTTATCGAATATTTTTCCATAATAAATTTGCCACGTTTCTACTTCACGACTGCCAAATATAAACTAATGTTTACCAAAATGGCGGTAAAGCAAGTAGTATACCTTCCCGGCGGACACCCTGTAAACATCCTTAAAAGTTCTTTCATCATTTGTATGCAACGCCTTTAGTTTAAATACGTGAGGCTTCAGTCTTATTTTTTTAGCTGATGCAAATGTGTCGGGTTTCACCGGATAAAAAAATTCATGCATTGCCCGTGGTGTATTAAACATTAAAGATGTAAACCAATTGAGAATTTAAGTTGGTTCGGTTTAGTGGTTTTAAGAAGGAGAACCAATGGTTCTGTTAGAAAAATGGGTTTTAGGCACTTTTGAACAGTGGTTTAATCATCATAGGAAAAAAATATTTTTTTATATTGTTTTGGCATTGTTTTGTTAATTGACAACCCCTGAAGATGATTGACGAAGTCAATCGAAATATTGGGATAAATAAAAATTAAACAACAAATAGAACATCGAGTTTAAATAAATGACCTCTAGCCGAAAAATAATTTTATAAAATAACAACACCAAAGGTCATCTATTCACTTAAAACATAATATATTTATATATTAAAATCCAAAAAATGCAATTAAAGCTTAATTATGTGATTAAAAACTAATAAAAGTTATGTACATTTTAAAAACAATCCGTAAAATGCATGTAGATGAGTATTAATGTTGAAAATTCTTTCGATGTATCGATATTATTTTTGCGAACTAAACCACTTTCTTAAAACCACTTTCTTTTTTCGATGTACCGATATTATTCTTGAGAACTAAACCACTTTCTTAAAAAAAATTTTGTGGCTTTTGATTCTTTTCTACAATTTTTTCCTAACAGCGGTTTTGATTACATTTCGGTTTATAGAATTTTTTTCCCTGAAATTTCTGCAAGGGTCCTTTCTAAAGGTTCTTTAATATCAACAATTGTAGGCAGTTCTTAGTTTTTTTAATCCGGTGCAAATTCCAAATAGTTTGACTTTTTTAAAGATTTTATTATTTATATGTGACAGCGCATAGAGAAAGGGACCTAAGGGTAAAAAAATCAATTTTCACTTTATTTTTTTTTTGATGTGGACAACATCTGAGCATTGAATGAGACCGATTCCATGCCCCAAAAGTGTTCCCTCCCAGAGATATGCGCGTTTTATGAAAGTGATGGTACACCAAAGATACACGTATTTAAATCTTTAAAATGGCTCTCCTGAACAAAACTGTTTTTTACCCTTAGGTCCCTGCCTGCTTTTCGCGTCACATATATTTAGTAAATTTTAATCAATCATTTTAAATATTATTATTATTTTTTGTCTATACTTTTCTTATAACCTCTCCTTTTGCGGTTTTTTCCTTTCACAAAATCCCTTTTATTTTAAGTACATTTTTTAACAAAAAAAAATAGTCTGTTTACAAAAAAAGCCAATGGCTTCGGTTTACAAGAATCAAAAAACACACAAGTGAGCGAAATAAATACAAAAACAACAAGCGTAATAAATTATTCCGAGCAAAAGCTAACAAAAGTTTGCGTGTTTAAATGCCTCTTTTTATTGTAAAACAGAAAACAACAGTAACAACAACAATAGAGCCGCAGTAACAATAACAAATATTTTATCAAAAGAAATCAAGTGAAAAAAACACCAACAAAAAACACTATTTAAGCAAAAGAAGTGAAAAAAAACGAGACGAACGCCATAAAATGGTGGGGTTCATTCGCCGGCAATAGGGTAGTTCGCCAATACTGGGAAAAAGAAATATGGAGAAAGAAACACAAGTAGGGAAAAAGTAAAATCTGGAATTTAGTTTGTAGGGAATAGAGAACATTTTGAGTTAAATGGAAAACCTTTAGAGTTCTTAATGTGAAGAAAGCCGACATTTTGACAAAAAAGGAGTAACATGTGCATTGTACATTGTACAAATTTCTCTCAAGAACCCATTAAAAAAAACATGAAACTTTTCGAAAATTAGTGAGCTCTGCACGTTATAATTCTTTTTTTCCAATGACTTACGTGAGAAGTTTCAACATGGTTTAGAGATTAACTCTTACAAGTAAAGTCGCCGCTACAAATCATATTTTCTAATTTGGATTTGAAATTGATCTTACTTTATGACAGTCTTGCACTCTAACCAATACTGCTGGACGGCCCAGAAATACCAATAGCTAACTCCCAGTGAAGTTTAATCACATGATCAATTTTATTATACTCGTATTTACGCTATTAAAAATCCCTCCTAATTTAAGGAAGTACTGCTCTGGAAGCCTACCAGTTAATCTAATCTTCCTGAGATACTGTACCTGGGCGAAACGTCGTCTGTTTACCAAAGTGATGTAAGGTACTCACTAATAAGTAATTTTAATTTGTTATAATTGCATTACAAAAAGCTTTTTGTTAAATGTCCGTCGGCTTAAAGACGCTGCCGGTCCTATTTTTTTAACCGCCGTCACCGAAAATGTATAGGCTACGAGGGCTGCTATATATATTACTGGCCTAATAATGAAAATGCGAATATTTACCATCAAAAATGGTTTTATTTTTTTCAAAATATTCTCCAGCATGATTTATACACTTTTGCATGCGCTCAAACCAATGGTCGAAGCACTTTTTCCACTCCGATTGAGACACAGCATCTTCTGGCGACGAAAATCGTTGACCACGTATTTTTTTCTTGATGTGCGGGAATAAAAGGAAGTCATTGGGTTGCCAAGTCAGGGCTGTACGGCGGATGACCCATCAATTCGACGTTTTGGCCGGTCAAAAAGGCACTGGTTTGAGCCGATGTGTGAGAGCTCGCATTGTTATGGTGCACAATGATTCGTCTTCTCTTGTTCGTTTTTCGAATTTCTCCGAAGACTTCAGGCAAACAAATTGTAGTGTACCACTCAGAATTGACCGTCCTACGTTGCTCAAGCGAAACAGTCGCCACATAACCAGTTTGCCGAAGAAACAGGCGACCATTTACTTCGAAGTGCTTCTTCCACGAACAACATTCGTTCGATTTGGCTCGTCTTGTTTGTTTCGGGCTCATACGCATAGATCCATGATTCGTCACCTGTGACGATCTTCTAGATGTCTTTTGAAGCACGCGATCGTATTGTTTCAAAATTTCTTTGCACCAATCGACACGAGCCTTTTTTTACAGCGATTGTCGAATTGTGCGGTATCCAATGAGAACAAACCTTTTTTACGACTAGGTGTTCATGCAATATCGTATGTATGCTGGTGGAAGAGATGCCCAAGGATGCCTCTATCTAACGGTATGTCACATGACGATCTTGCATTATCAGTTCACGCACGGCATCAATGTTCTCTGGTAAAATGGACAACCCTCGTCTTTGAGCGAGCGTCGGCCACGATTGAATTCATTAAATCAGTTTTTCACAGTGCTATAGGATGGTACTTCACCGCCTTACAAAGATTGAAGTTCATCGATGCACTCTTGTCGTGATACGACTAATCCACGCCGAAGGTTGTGAAAAATGATCGCAAGAAAATGTTCACGATTTAATTCCATTTTTTTGCCACATTGATTTTTTTCAAGTCACTGTAAACAACACAAATGATGGTCGTACGTCAAAACGTTCGGAGTACGTTTATGCTAAAAAATGTCAAACTTTCCAATGGAAATATTAGATGGCGCCTGGCCACTAACTAGTGTTGCCTAGGCCAGAAATATATATAGCAACCCTCATTTGATCAGTAATTTTTTTTATTTATTAACATATTTATAAAAAATAAAATGTTATAAACTGAGTTATTTCATGGTTTTTTGATAAATGCCTAACAATTAATTTAATATTTTAATGTAATTTAATGTTTTTTACAAATGAGAAAAAGAAACTTTTTTAAATCAAAAATTGTTTTGTTATACCTCTTTATTACAATGTATTTTATCATTTAAAATAATTTTTCGGCTTGAGGTCATGTATTTAAACTCGATGTTATGTTTTTGGTTGGTTTAATTTTTATTTTCACCAAGATTTTGATTGACCTTGTCAATAGTCTTCAGGGGTTGGCAATTAAGAAAACACTGCTGTCCTGGTCCGATTATAATCCAAGCATATTTTATACATCAAACAGAAAGCAAAAAAAAGACTTGTTTTGTGGAAAATATTTTCATAAAGCATGAAAAACAAATAATTTTTCCAACATTTTGCTTCATAAGCAACACAAATACTTTCTAAATCAATTTTTTAAAAAATTGTAACCGTTGGACAGGCCTCTAGCAATAATTTGGCTTTTACAGATTGAAAAATCCGAACCATATGCTGAAAATCGGCATTTGACTGCAAAGTTCGAAGGTCGATTAAAAAAAAAATTGAACTAACATAAACAAACGCCGCGAACAAACGCCCTCACTCTCAGAATCGACCTAACTTTTCCTAAACTGAATTGCTTCCACAGTGTTATCGCTGTCAACTTTTTGTATATTTTTTTATTTGAATGTGTAACATTTTTATCTAAAGTACTGATAATTTTTAATTTTTTGACATATTTCAAAAACATTCGTGTTTTAATCGTCCTTCTAAGTATTGCCAACCTTTTAAATTCTTACACAGGGTGCCTATATTTACGCTATACTGTAAATAATACAAATTGTATTGCAGCCATTTTGTATTAAATACAAATTGTTTAAAATAAAAAAAAAACATAAACTATCTACATTTAACTCTCCAAATCAATTGAAATTAATAATACAGTCTATTTGTTCTGAAAAAGTATTTCAAAGGCCCTGACAAACAAAAAAATCATTTCATTTCACAAAAAACACACAATTTGAATACACAAGAGCCTTCACAAACAAAAAGAGTCACAGAAATACAAGAGTTAAACGCAATCACTAGTTACCACCCTTCAATTTGTTTGACCCCCCGCCACAGAGCCAAATTCATAAATATTTAATGCAGAATATTATGTGCTATAAAAATATTATGTTAACACACACGAGCGGAGAGAGAGAGCGAAAAAAACGAAACCAAACTATTGTGGAAATCTCAACAATTTAAAATTCCATTGGAAATATGAATTGAATAAAATATAAGCATGCCTGCATGTGTTTAAAGCCATTGGGGCGTTTTTAACATGTTTCAAAATCGAATTTAGTTCGAGGGGGCTAGAGAGCGGGGTGATCAGCTCGGACTATGGCGAGTTTGCTTGCCGCGAGTGTTGGTGCGTTTTCATTGTTTTTGTTTTTTGACCACAACTGTTATGTTGAGCTTTTTTTGCGTGTCTCTTCTGAATGCCTGTATGTGTATAGGTAAACATGTGTAGTCAAACACGGAAACGGAAGTGGTAGCACACGCACGCACACACATACACCCATGTTTTGTGCGGTGCCTTGAGTGCGTGTGTGGTGGCCTGGGTCTTTTCGACAAAACACACACACGCGAAATAAATTTTTATTTGAAATGGGGGAAAGAAGACAACAATCACCAAATCGACAGTTACCAAATGCTTATATATCGCATATATAAATATATATTTATGTATTTATGTGTACATATATACATATGTTTATAAGTATATAGAGATTTGCCAAACCACATAATAAACCATAGACCATATGTTTGCCGTTCCGCCGCAAACCGCAAAGAATATATCGAGTATATAAAAAAAACTACTTGCGCCTGTTTAGTGCAAAAAATTCCTTTAATATGTTGTTATTTAAAATAATGTCGGATTTTTTTCAGTATTTTTCAAAAACTATCAATAACTCTTGGTGGTTTCAACAATTCCGTTATTGTTTAATACGTAATACGTATAAGCAAAACACGAAAATATTCAATAACCTTTTTTTAAATAATTTATACAAATAAATGAACAATACTTTTTAGCCGTTTTTTACAACTCGAGCGAAAATTAATTTTAGCCGATTTTGACTTTTGCAGCAAGAATAGAACTTTCAAAATTCTAATTGAACTTATTGTGCATGTCTGGTATTAGCTTCGTTCTTGTACAAAATTTAAATATCCTTAAAGTGACTTATAACAACAGGGAAGTCAAATTTTTTTCTATAATTGTGTGGATGGTGCCTTATCATATACTCGTCTACATATCGTCGGACTAATGTGCAAACCTGCTAAATCCACTTTTTAAGTAAATTAAGATTTTGATGCCGTATCGTAGATACAGGTACGACTCGTTGACTATATTCGAGTTTTATTTCAATTTGAGTCTTGAAGTGTGTCAAAAGGTTTGATAAGAAAAACTGCTAAATCCACTTAAAAACATTTTTTAAAAAAAACTGCTAAATCCAGTCCATTATTACTTTATTTGGGTTTTCCTATCAAGCTTTAAATATGAAATAAAAAACTTTTTGTCTCTTCTGTAAAATGAGCTGAAAGGGAGCTAGCAGGTTTGCATAATAAGCCGACGATATATGTATTGTAAAAATATAAAATCGTCCCGCATGTTCAAAACAGGCGATCAGTAGTAGATAGGGACATATGGGTACTGAAATTAAAGCAAATTTGCTCCAAATGTAAAGTACTTTTGAAGTTTGTTGCTGAGGAAGGACGCATGGGCCGAAAGTGCCTAAAAAGCTTAGCGTACGGCCTGGTCGAACGAATTTCTTACCTGTTTTATATGCTAGGGTTTGACTAGTTTTCACATAAAAACGCGATTTTAGTACGAGGTTCAATTTTGACTGTCTTGACGAACAAATTCATGTGAGTTACAAAATCCAAATAATTTCTCTTTCATCTACTGACAGTTCGTCTTGTCGTAAACAATTTCGTTTTTTAAAAAGCGTCCATTAGTTTCACCTAAAAGATATACTCAACGTAGATGGTCGTTTTTAAAACTAGTCATAGTCAATAATAACTGTGGAGTGGAAATATCTAAAACACAGAGTCCTACTATACTAAATGAAATTATTAAAGGTCTTCGTAAGTGTCTTTACAGGCATTTTACCGCATCTGCAAACTCTTGGAAGCCGTAGCAAATTTTTTCTGCTCAAAAAATCACTTGTAAATCCATATTTCACTTCCATCCATGTTGAATAGGATATACAGGGTGGAGCGCGGTAATTGGCCTTTTTAGGAATGAAATAAAAAAAATATGAACCCTAGAAAAATTTATTTTATATTTCTGTTATATTGAAGAGTAAGGGAATTTTTAAATTACGTAGTTTTAAATAGTGTGACTGGCAAATGTCGACATTCGCTATCCACACACTGCTGCATACGTTTTCTGAAGTTTTCATGAACTCTATCAAGCATGTCGACTGGTATTCTGCCAATTTCAACCTCAATATTGTTAGTAAGGTCTTCCAAGGTGTTGGGACGGTTGATATACACCTTCGCCTTGAGGTAACCACAAAGGAAAAAAATCGCATGGGGCTAAGTCTGGTGAGCGTGCCGGCCAGTTCACATTACCCCTCAAAGAGATAAGCCATCCAGGAAACATTCGCCTCAAGCAATTCATGGTAACCCTCGCTTGTTGGAACCATGTAGCCTCAAGAGCCGGCCAAAAAAAAATATCTGAAAATGCCAAGAGCAAGTGATTGCTTCCGAGCAGAGCGTTTCGGAGATTGCAGTACTGCTGCTCTAACTCTCTCGATGTTTTGTGGTGTTGTAATCCTTCTCTCAGGTCCCCTTCGTACACATGACACATTCCCTGCTGTTCTCAATGAAGTTACCCAATTTACAATTGATTTCCATCCAGGAACACGACCGCGTGGGGAAGCAGCGAATCGTAAACCAAAAGCACGCTGCCCTGCAATGATCGAGTGCGCATTTGAAAAATAAGCTTCAACACAAAATGACCTCTCCTTACGTGTCAAATGCATGATGTCAACTGAGAGGCAGACGAATAAAAATCTCCCGTTTGCCACTATAAGCCACGCACACTCTCCACTTTCTTCGACCAACAGTGCCGCCACAGCCTGTAGTGTAAAAAAGCAAATCACCGCGCTCCAGCATGTGCAAAAACCAAACCCTAGTCTAAAAACCATTAAAGCAGTACAAAGTATTACCTAAGCGGCTTTTCTGTGCAGAAAATCTTATCATTTTCATGATCTATTGACACATTTGCAAAATTTTATTATGTTGGTTGATAGACTTTCGAAAATTTATGGTAGGAAAACATTAGTTCACTCAAGTCTTTAACAAGGATGCAATTATTCCCCTATTGACAATACAATTGTGTGTTATACCCAGACCTGGCTTCACTATTATTAAAAAATAATATAAATTTGCCTTATCAGACTTCAAGCGAGATTATTTTGAAAACATTTAGTCTAAGGCTTTTATAATATACTTATAGAACCTGAAATTGGCTACAAGAGCTTACAATTTGTATTAGACAAAGTGCTTTACTCCAAAAATTTGAATCGTGTATTTAAAATAATAGGAATTCCGTAATCGATAAATGTAAACGATTTGAGACTTTAACAAGTGAAGAAGTCCCTAAATTCGGCCAGATTTAGATCTTTTATACTCTTTACCCAAATTGAATTGTACCGATTTTAAACCCTTCTCAGTCAAATTTTCAAAATTAATGCTTATGTCGATTCATGGTAAACTTTCAAATATAAGGGCCGTTTCTGGGTCCCTGGCCCATAAGTCCGATCCATATGTGACGAAGCCATATGTGACGCGCAAAATAGAAAGGGACCTAAGGCTAAAACCAGTTTTTTTTCAAGAGAGGCATTTTAAAGATTAGGTCCCTTTCTACTTGCGCTTAGAATCATCGACTTCACTTTCATAAAACGCGCATATCTCTAAGAGGGAACACTTTTGTGGCAGATGTTGTCCACATCAAAAAAAAGTAAAAATTGATTTTTTTACCCTTAGGTCCCTTTCTCTATGCACTGTCACATATTTGGATTCGCTGTAAAATTTGCTTTAAAGTAAGTTGTCATATGAATATCGGCTACTATAATGCTATCAACGACAGACAGATTGATAGATTGATAATACTATCAATAATACTCGTATTTTTCTGTTTGTACTTTGCAAGGTCTCCGAACAATCATTCAGCGGCGAAGGCCATAAGTACAAACAAATAAATAAAATTTGGCAAACAAAAAAATTCAATAAAAAAAATGCATTGTAACAATTAAAATTTTTATCAGCTTAAAATATTTTCTACTTGCAAAACCTAGAAATATTTGATGTTTTACGAAACAAATTTTATTTATATAACATGTATTTGATTGATTAATATTTTAATTGATAACAATTGTAGCAAAATGTGTATACTTAGATCAAAGAAGATTGGTTATTATTTATTTTATAATTCAGTTTATGTCGAATTATTGTTTAATTATAAAATTTTAACGTTTCTTTTCCTCCATTTCAGTTACGGTGGCATACGTGGGGGCTATCAACATTTTGCGCCACAAGGTGGCCAGGATTCTGGGTTTCCCAGTCCACGCAGTGCTTTAGGTTATCCATTCCCGCCCATGCATCAGAACACATATTCCGGCTATCATTTGGGCAGCTATGCGCCGCCCTGCAACAGTCCACCAAAAGATGGTAAGTAACAACAAAAAAGGCATAAATGTTTAAAATAAAAATTAAGCACATAATAGGTTAAGTCCAATTCTAGGCATACACTCAAAGAAAAATGTTAGTACAAATTAAAAAATAGAATTTAAGAACCCCCTTTTAATAGCTAACATTTTAGTGGTGAGTTTTAAAATCAAAAATTATTTCTTAATCGGTATTTTTAGTGAGTCAAGCATGCGCCTTTATGGGTTCAAATCCCACCAGAAGAAGTTCGGTTTAGTTTTAAAATTATATTTGTTCGATGATACTACGAATGATTATTGAGAAATTTGTATTTAGAGATTATGGAAGATACGGATTATTGGGTATGAGAATTTTTTTTACTTTGTATGTTATTTAAAGACCTCCCTCTAATGTGCAACAACCACTTTTTAAGAGAAACATATTAATGAATAGTTTTAGTTTCTCTATCTGTTAATTCATCAATACTCATTATGAATATGACAGTTTTTATATGCAAGTCTACAGAAAAAAACCCACTGGCTTAGTGTCTGGCTAGGCTAGACTGTATATTTAGTGTCATAACAATACTTCTGGTTTGCTGGTCAACCAAAAAGATTATAATCGCTAAGCTGGAAAAAAGGACATTTATATGACATTAATATATAGTTAAACATACAAACACACGCACATATAATCAGCCATCGAATACTTGAGTGATTGATTAGTATAGAAAATATGTCGTTTTGCTTTCAATAATTTATTCATATCGTATACCTTTTCTATTTTCTGCTGTTGTTGCTGTTCGTTTAGTCAACAAATTCCCAGGGTTGGTGGGGTTTCTATAATGAAGCGATTGAAAACCGAAAAAACGCCTTCTCGGTGAGAGATTTTTTTTTCAAATTTTCGACAGTTGGATGGATGGATGGTTGCATAGTAGACATCTTCCCTTGTGTTATACACGTATGGGTTGTCTTGTCTGTTGCATTCACATCACCCTCATATTTTTTGTTAAAGTATTTGTTTAATATTCTTATGGTGGTTGTAGGTGTTGTTGCTGTACAACAATATGATGAAGTATCTCTTGATAACTTAACTTGCTATTCCTGTAGGTTGTTTTTTATTGTCTTCATTGAAAGTTGTTTCCTCTCTTCGCTGCTCCCACCATTGTTAAGGTTATAACATGCATATTACACTCAGAAAAAAACAAATAATAATGCTTTACTGCATCGACTTTAACGACAACATTTAACTTCCCATTGAACACCAAAAAAAAAAAACAACAGCTCCTACTACACTTGAGCAGCTCAGTGAGACACCACTTAAGATTTTCAAATCATTCGCATCATCATCGTGATCTGTGCGAGTCCCCATCATCGTCATATCATCTTGTGTGCTGCTGGTGGTGTTGTTGTCCAAAAAGCTGATGGTGCTGGTTGTTAGACCCACCGACAGACAGACTGAGGTCCCATCTCAACTCAGACGAAATTTCTTTAGACCAGCAACATTTAATACAATACTTACATTATGTTGCTGCTGTTGGAGATTTATTTCATGTTGTTGCTGTTGTTGTGTCATGTTGTTAAAGCTTATTCGATAAATGTCGAAACGATTGAATTGTACAATGTCGACGGAAAGACTGAAAGGAAATAAAATGTGAAGCAAACTTTTATTGGTGGGCCATTGAAATGTCAAAAGGGAGAAAGGGTCTTGCAGTAGGAGTTTTTGAGCACACTCTGAAAAAAATTCCATTGGATACATGAACTAAATAAAATATGAGCATGCATGTGTTTAAAGCCATTGCGGCGTTTTTAACATGTTTCAGCTATTAAATTGTGCAACGTCGATGGAAAGACTGAAAGAATATAAAATGTGAAAGCCGATAATAATATCGTGTTCACCTTTTGAAGTCATTGAAGCTTTTTGGGCGATTTACAGATTCAGTTTCGTACGAACTGAAAGCCTCCTCATCTTTACCTACGCTTCCTGCCATTCCAGGTTTTACCTTGCAGACCAGGAGAGACATACTCAGTCAAATACTTTTCTTCTTCGCTGCACGCTAAACTTAAACTTCGTGCGACCTTATGTTGGTTTCAAGATATCTCTCAGAAATGTTCTAGGCGCAAACCTGCAGCAGGTTAATATGACGTGCTCCGGGTCTTCTACTATACCAAAGGAGATCGTTTGTTTCAGAGAGTAGCCCGATCTTTTTTTATAAAGGTAACTTCGGTATCCTCTATGATCTCTTAGGAACTAGGTGTGGTGGTCTATTTATTCAGTTGTATAGTTGTAGGATAAGCCTGAACGTCCATTATCCGTTAAGGATTTCATTCCACTGCACTTGGCAACTTCTCACCGATTTTTCTCTCTTACTGGATTTTTATTGGATCTGGTCTGGTCTAGGCCTCCACGCTGTTTCATATACCTATTTCGACTCTTTAGGCAGTATATTTATTGGGAACTTGCCCGCTGTTTTGTTGCATATCATTCGTTTTACCTATGATATCTTCCTCTAGGTGGCCCAGGCCTTCTTTTTTTAATTTCCTTCCACTGTACTTGCTACCATCTCATCGAATTTTTCTCTCACATTAGGTTCTTCTTGACCTCTGGTCGGAACACGTTTGTTATACCTTTCTTGACTCTTAAGCCTGTATATTTATTGGGAATGCGATCGCTATTAAGTTTGAAGCACCTTCAATGCTATCAGCCTATATACAGGGTGGAGCGCTGTAATTAGCTTTTTTTGCACTGCAGGCTGTGGCGGCACTGTTGGTTGAAGAAAGTGTCCGTGGCTTATATTGGCTGACGGGAGATTTGTATTCGTCTACCTTTCAGTCGACATCATGCATTGGACACGTGAGGAGAAGTCATTTTGTGTTGCAGCTTATTTTTCAAATTCGCACTCGTTCATTGCAGTGCAGCGTGCTTTTCGTTTACGATTCGGCTATGACAGCACTGTTGGTCGACGAGAGTAAAGAGTGTGCATGGCTTATAGTGGCTGAGGGGAGATTTGTATTCGTCTGCCTTTCAGTTGCCATCATGCATTAGACACGTGAGAAGAGGTCATTTAATGTTGAAGTATATTTTTCAAATGCGCACTCGATCATTGCAGTGCAGCGTGCTTTTCGTTTACGATTCGCTGTTCCCCCACGCGGACGTGTTCCTGGACGGCAACCAATTGTAAATTGGGTAACTTCGTTTATAATAGCAGGGAATATGTCATGTATATGAAGGGGACCCGAGAGAAGGATTACAACACCAGAAAACATCAAGAGAGTTAGAGCAGCAGTACTGCAATCTCCGAAACGCTCTGCTTGGAAGCAATCACTTGCTCTTGGCATTTTCAGACTTTTTTCAGCCGGCTCTTGAGGCAATGCAATTAGAGAATGCAAAGTTCCAACAGAATGCTGCCACTGTACACACAGCGAGGGTTACCATGAATTGTTTGAGGCAAATGTTTTCTGGTCGGCTTATCTCTTTGAGGAGTGATGTGAACTGGCCGGCACGCTCACCAGACTTAGCCCCATGCGATTTTTTTCTTTGGGGTTACCTGAAGTCGAAGGTGTATATTAACCTTCTTAACACCTTGGAAGACCTAATTAACAATATAAAGGCTGAAATTGGCAGAATACCAGTCGATGTGCTTGTTAGAAATCATGAAAACTTCAGAAAACATATGCAGCAGTGTGTGGATAGCGAGGTTAAAACCATGTAATTTAAAAATTCCCCTTCTGTTCAATATATTTAAAATATAAAATAAATTTTTCTAAGGTTCATAATTTTTTTATTTGATTCCAAAATAAGCACAACGCCGCGCTCTATCCTATACTAATGATATTTTCCTACATAGATGTTGCACCCTTAGGCCTATTGACCAGGTAGACACTGCATAACTCAGCGTTGAGGTTACCAACCTGGCTATATATGCTAGCAGCTCCAGCTTACTGTGATATTCAAAAGATTTTAAAAAGACAAAAAAACGGCTGGTTTGCGTCATTAACAAAAATCAACACAGGGTGGCTCAGAAGCTAAAATATTTTGAAGCTATTGCTAACAACGAAATATTACTTAAATACTAGGATGCAATTTTTTGTCTAGACCGTTTACCTTTTGGCGGCAACATAGCTTAGGGTGAGAAATCACTAGTAGGCTACTTGATTCGATTCTATCTTTATTTTCAACAGAGGTTAGTTTGGTTTAGAAATTAAGGGTCCATTAATATATAGTTTTTCTAGCATACTTATGAGTATGTAGAATTTATAACATTACTTTATATTTAATGACCTAAGGCCAGCCCATTTGACAGTAAAATAATTATTTTGACAATGTCACATTTTGTTTTATATTACCGAAATATTGGAAGGTGGTTAAGTGTAACAATCGGGGCGATTGTTGCTTTTAACCTACCGTATAAACTATCTTATACTACCTACAATAACTATTTACAAGGGAAGTAGGATAATTGATACTTAGTTCTGCTCAATTTTTTAAAGTTTTTAGTTAACGATTTTAAGGTTTTAATGACCAATTCAGACTGACTAAAAGTAGACTGTAAATAGTAGTTTTCAGCGCCGTTTTCGATACAATTCCGACAAATGGATGGCAACTCTATTGTTTTTATTTTTAGGAAACGAGCACGATTTGATTTAATTTGGATTATCTTTCATTTCATTGTCTTTCTTTTGACAAACCCTTTTGTAGATCTTAAACGAGTAAACTTTTTTTCTTCAAAATTTCCTTACAACCCATTGGTCGTTTGTTGTGAATGTTAATTTGGAGTGTGATTTATTATGGAGTTGTTGCTCTTGTATGATTGTGGCAAAATTCACACTTGTCTAGAGCTCTTATAATAAAATTTATCAATGGCACTTAAACAACGAACACACCGCAATACTCGTAATGACGACGATAGGCATGATGATGATGATGCTGTTGCTGCCGTTCTTGATGGCTATGATAATATTCAAAAAGGGTAGTTCGCCGTGGAGAAAGAACAAATCTGCTTCCTCATGTTGTTTAAACAACAAAACTCTAGAGTCTTTCAGATTCAGTTTTATTCAACGCAACAACACATTCATTCATCCATTCATTGATCTTTTAATTTAAAAAAAGGCTATAATTGGTCTCACACTCTCAACGCTCAAAAAAAGGCAAGGAAAGGCCGAAACAAATGAAAAACTTAGTAATGACAACTCCCTGCGGTGTCAAGGTTTAGAGTTCACAACTTTCGAACCCCCCCGCTGGTGTTTGTTTTGGGAATACTCGTACGAGTGTTTGAGAAACGTTTTGCCATACAAATCAATTGCCAAGCTGTTATGGGCTACTAAACCATAAATAAATTTATGACTTTTTAAATTTATTTATGGGTTGCTGCCGTGTATTTTTTTGTGTTTGATTGTTGCTGCTGCTGTTCACTGGTCGTAAGTAGCCCATTATCATGACATATTTGTTTTAACACTTTCTGTGTTGTTACTGCTCATTTGAACAAGATTTTTTTGTTTGTTTGTTAAACACCCACAAAATGTTAATACGACTACATTTGTTGGTCGTTCTGAAGTTTAGATTTATTTCGAGTTGTTCTCTGAGTGTATGTGTGTTTACCTGACAATTGACGTTTTCAAATGTCATGTCAGTTTGGTGTGACACCAAACAATATCGCCAACTGAACAATCAGCCAACCAAGCGCACTACCACCTTCAACCATTTGAAAATCAGTTCAAATATTCTCAATCTTTTTTTTCGATTCGAAAATTTTGCACAAAATAAAAATCGGCGGGTGTATTCTAGCGTTGTTATTATTGTTCTCCTAAATACATACGCCAAGGTTAAATGTTGTTTTGAACAATTGTGTTTTTTTTTTTGGCGGGGGGTTCACATGACCATTTACGAAGATGTGTCGCATCTGAAGCCACTGAAGCGGAAACATAGACAATAAATTTCGAATTTTCGTTTTTTGTGTTTGGATTTTCGTTTACGGCTACAGCAAAAAAACAAAAACAACAACATCAGCAAATGCTACGCAAACCGTTTAATTATGTCATCGTGTTATTGAAAATAGATGTCGACATCAAATGTGTTGGAAAGCCTAAAACAATATGGCAACATCGCCGATGATTGAACGCAAAAGTTTAGATTGAAACTTATAATTTTTTTTAGAGCCGCCTCATTACAATTTTAGTATTGCGAAAGCAATATTCAAAGCAAACAAAGTAGCAAACAAGAATATCCACAACCATTTTATGATCCCAAAACAGTTACATATATTAGCTGAGTTCGCTCGAGGTTATTAAACCAGCATTTGTAGAGTTACCAGACAATATTTATGTTTCAAAAATCTAACGTGTCAGACAATGCTTTTTAAAAACATATGTTTTTTGGTTATCCATTAAAAGAAAAATTGAACAACAAGAGTTCTTATCGGCGAATTTGTATTGGGCTTATGTGCACAAGTTGGAATAAACAGCCCAAAGTGATAGTTTTGAACACATTCTACTCTATTTGTACAATGCAAAGATGTATCAATCAATTGTTTTAATTCATTTCAATGTATATCTTATTACAATTAGATTTTTATTATCTGCTTTTGGCGAATTCGCCGCCAAAAACTCTTGTTGACAAAGAGAATCATTGTTGCCATATTATACTCGAATTTCTTAAATGTTGCGGGACTACCTTTATCAAACTAACCATCGGTCTTGTTGACAAAAAGAATCAATGTTGCCACATTACTCTCAAATTTGTTAAATGTTGCCAGATTACCTTATTTCAAACCGGGTAACTACACTAGTAATTCCAAACGAACAAAGCTATTAAGATTTCAGAATTTTTTAAAAAGAACTGTGGGTTTATATATATTTGCATATATCCATAATTATATATATATTATTATCATCTAACCCTTTACAAACATATGTTTGGGATTAATCGATTATGTGGTAATTCTAAGCTAACATGATATTTATGCTACCGTTGTGAAGAATCCATAATCATATCATGATTTCAGGATTTTTTAAATATTCTTTGAATAATAATATGATTATGATTTCAGTACAACCATATAATAAACCCCACAATAGTCTTATTATGATTCCAGTAGTATCGTATAATTAAACAACCCAATCATATTATGATTCCAGTACGAAACCACGCAACCATATAATAAAAATAATAATAAATAATAACAAAATATAAAAAAACATCGCAATCGTATTATGATTTTATTTTATAATCAATCGGGTATTATTTTATGATGAAAGCACTCCAATCATATTATAATTCCAGTCATATTTAATCCAAGCAATCATATTATGATATAAGCATTATTTTATAATTAACTTCTCAATCATTCTATGATTCCGGTATTATAATATAACAAAATCACTTCAATCATATTATGATTCCAGTATTATCCTACAATAAATCCACGCAATCATATTCTGATATCAGTTTTATAGAGAGAGACTTGCATTTGTATTGCCAAATGGGCGCCGCGTTGGCCGACAACCAAAGGTATCCATCCGAATTGTTCTCTGGAAAGTTTTTAAAAGCTCAACTTCAATTTTAAAGGCTTTTTGTGTGAAGCAAAAGTCGGTAGATTTCTTCAAGCTAATATTTGCGCTGTACGGGTCTGCCAGTCAACAAGGTAGTGTCGACTGAAGTTTCTGAACTAATATTGAAAATATTATCTAGCGCTGTTAGTTTATTATTAAATCAATTATAAGAATTGATTTGCGTGATGTTTCTCTACGTCTTTATACATGACGTCTGTCCAGTAGGAATTGATTCGCCTTGCAAGGAATTGATAGTGAAGATGTGGAATATATTTTTAAACTTTAGATAGAGATGTGCTTATTAATACTAGAACCAAATTATATTTGCATATCCTATGCCATATGAGGATCCAAAATAATTTTTGTCCCTCAATTAATATGTATCATTGGGATTCTACTTTACAAAACACTGACAGCGTTTTTCATCTGAGGGCAGATAAAGTTTTTCCTATGATTGGGAGATTATATTTTGTAATTATTACCTAGTGACATCTAGTGCTAGAAAACGTAAATTTTCTCCATTAAACAGACTAAAGTCGTCTGGCCTATCGGTAGTTGGTCAAAAGACTAAGGTTTTGGTACAATGTTAATGACCTTAATTATTTCGCTGGTAAATAGAATCTCTTGGGCATCTCTTGGGCTTTGTAACGCTCGAAAACACTGACAACATTTTCGATCAGACGGTAGATTAAGTTGATATCAAGAGTAACCAGACCTACGAATAGTCCAGCAAAACTAACTAAAGTCGTCAGGCCATTCGATAGACTTTGTTCAGACCTTAGTTTGGGTACAACATGGATTACCTAAATTGTGCCCCTGGTACAGTTGAACCTCTTGGTTTTGTTATGGCTTTGCAATCCTACAGAAATGTTATGATAAGGAATTGGTAAATTATCAGCTTTTTAAGTAAAAAAATAATTTTGTCGCTGTTCAAAACCAGATGTGATAAAGAACAGGTAAATTATCAGCTTTTCAGGCTTCTTTAGAAAAGTGTTTGCGTGACTTTGAAAATTAAGCTCTTGAACATGAATTTGCCCGCATAGAAAAGCTATCCAAACTCGGATTTATACCTTGAATAGTTATGTGATAGTAGTGCACACTACCTTACAGACCAAGGTAGTTATTGCTTTTGGTGTAAGAACATAAAGAAATTTTTGCGCATATATAAAAGTTTTTCGGTATCACTCCATCGGTTCTAGCATACAAATAAATTCTACTTCAACAAGTTGTATTCAAGAAACAGATTTAATTGTATTTTATTATAAGAAAGCAAATAATAAAGTTTTGGAATATAAATTACATATAATATGTGTTTGCTTACTAACTTTTTTGTTAAGACATCAGTTCGGCCTCAATAATATCTTTACAGAAATCATTTTTCTGGCTTACCAACCTGCTGAAAAGTATATGCTTTTTTCTAGTTTAAACAAAAAAAGTGTTCTGTTTTTTATTACAAAAAAATTACTCTACATTTAACAAAAACTGGTAAATTTTATTTTTTATATTCATACACGTGAATCGTTTACATATCCATACATTCTATATATAGAAAAATGTGCGTATATAAATGGGTGTGTGTGCGAATTAGTACATGTTTGTATGAGTGTGTTCGACATTTTTGTATCCATGTGCGTGTCATATATATTTATGTGAATCGAGTGTCTGGTAGGTAATTGTAATTGCTGTAATTAAGTTTTCATTTGGCGTTGTAATTAATTATAAGCCATTCTTTCCAATGTCTGCCTCAACGATGGCAATGTGTGTGCCACTACGTACGAGTATGTCCAATGTTTTCCGTCGTTTCTCGTTCTGTTTTCTTTTTTTTGTGGTTTTTGCTTTCCTGGCCTTTTTTCCATGTGCTTTTCACATGTACTTATATATATTTGTTATTCCTGATGTGAATAAGAATATATATACAGTATGTGTTCAGTTGGTCTACTACTACGGAAAGCGAAAAATGTTTTCATTTTCAATATTAAATATTTTGAGCTCACACAATTACACGCATAAATACACATGCAGATATCAGTTATAAAGATGACCAGACCAGATAGTAGAAGGTAGTCAGGCGGAGTATACATTAAAACATAATTTTATGTACATTTATATGTATAAAAAGAAAAATGCCAAGCTTCTGTTCAACTTCATAGACTACGATACTTTGAACGATTCGGACCATTTTCGCTTATTAAAAAAAACTTCCCACTTTTATAGGGCATATGGGTTGCTGCATTTTTTTTTTATCAAGAACAAGGCCAGCAGTATCAAATTCCATAAGCAATTAAATAGCTGGAATTAGCATTTTATCATGATAAAAAAATTGTTTTAACATTGGCCAAGGTCTGCTTTTCAGACTGGCGCCAAATGTGGTTCGACGATTTCATAAAATGTGCGCCCTACAAGTCGCTACAAACTATGAAATTTCTTTATAAAAAACTTTATAATTAATAAATATTTTAAACTTAAAGACTGTACCCGCAAGATTCCTTAGTTTAGATGATTTGTTAAAATGGCGCCCAACATGTTGCCATTAGCTAAAAATTCCACTTTATATTCGATTTTGTACAGAAAATTCTGTATAGTAAATTGATACAAACAATATTTACTGATCTGCTTTTTTTACTGATGTGTTCTTTTACTGGAACACATAAAATACTAAAATTCAGTTTCTACCGATTTCAGAGTTCCGACGATCATATGACCCTAAAAAATTTAAATTCTATTTAAAAAACGTTTACTAAGAAAAAATCTTTTTTAACCACTATACAACATTCTGTAGGCTGTAGGGCTTTTAAAAATGGCCTCTAAATTACGACATAAAAATTATAATTTCTATTTAAACTTTCAGCATTTCGCATAGAAATTTGTAAATATTAAAACACTATTATAAAAATGTGAAAAAAGATTCAAGTGATCTGACGTTTTTTGTTATAAATGGCGCCCAACATGAAACCATCAAACATTTTTTTTATTTAGGCAAAATTTCCTACATTAATTCAGAATAAAATCAAGAATAAAGGTTAAATGGAAATTGTAATTTATGCAACAAGATGCCAAAATTCTGAAAATTTTTCTAGAATGGCGCCCAACATAACTTATTTCTATTTATGCAAGATTTTATATATAATACGAAAAGTTTTCATACATCTGACGATTTTGGTTAAAATGGCTTATTCGGACAAGGCCTTTGTGTTGGGCGCCATTTCGATAGTCCAAACTTAATTCTATTAATTACTTAATTCTATTTAATTACACAATACAAAAGTTTCACAGAATGGCGCCCAACATGTAGTCACTAAATAACTTATTTCTATTTATGCAAGATATCCTGCAGATTCTATTTAATTTAACAATACAAAAAGTTTCCAGAGGTCTGACATTTTTTGTTAAAACGGCTTATTCGGAAAGGGCCTTTGTGTTGGGCGCCATTTCGGTATTCCAACCTTAATTTTATTAATAAATTAATTTTATTTACAATACAAAAAGTTTCCATACGTCTGACGAGTTTTGTTAAATTGTCATATTCGGACAGGGCCTTTGTGTTGGTCGCCATTTCGGTATTCCAACCTTAATTTTATAAAAAAAAAATAATTCTATTTAAAAAAAACAATACAAAAAGTTTCCATACGTCTGATGAGTTTTGTTAAAATGCCATATTCCATATTCGGCCTTAGTGTTGGGCGCCATTTTGATATTACATCCTTAATAAAACTTGATTTTTTGTATGTTTTTTTTTATAATTTATTGTCCAGCTGATTTAGTTTTTAATATTTTTGTTTCATTATTAATTTTACTTATCGCCTCTGTTTTGTTTTTCCAGATTTTTCAGATTTCTCCATATCGGACAAATGCGAAGATTCGGGCCTACGGGTCAACGGCAAAGGCAAGAAAATGCGTAAACCCCGCACCATCTACAGTTCATTGCAGTTGCAACAATTGAATCGTCGTTTCCAGCGTACACAATATTTGGCCTTACCCGAACGTGCGGAATTGGCGGCGAGTCTGGGCCTGACACAAACTCAGGTTAGTAACTACCTATTATTTACATTTAAAAACTATTAGAACGCCGTAACATTTTCAACTACTATACCCATGACAGTATGAATAAGACTCCCGCAGTAACTCGTTTAGAAAACAAATGTAACTGGGGCAATAATTGTTGTTCCCCATAGCAATTGTTTAATGTCAAAATTAGGCGACACTTACATTCAGTCGATGATTGCTGCTGCATGCAGCGGAAATTATTTATGGTCATATAAATGGTTTTCGTTGTTCTTATTAAATAACAAATAAATATCATCGAATTCAAAAATATGTATACATTGCAATGAATATGGATTAGCAATATGTATGATAATTGGAGTTATATTTGCTATAAGATTTTCTTCAATTGTTTCTAAGAAATCTAAAATGGCTTACATAATTTACATCTTGTAAAGAATTTGCGGTTCTCTGGCATATTTTGCATTTTAATAATAGTTTCGAGTTTAATTTTATATTGACTAGTCATGGCTATCAGATTAAACATATCAGTTGCATAAATAAATAAGGGCATTAAATAAATAAGGGCAATAAATAAATAAGGGCAAGACAGGACAGGAGGAGTAAAACTTTTAAATTTCGATACTCTATCGTAAAGTTTGAACTACCTATAAGCGCATTTGCATAAAATAACACACTTTCTTTGCCTGCGACAAAAAGGGAATTTAAATTATTTGTCAGAGTGTTTTTCTTAAAATTTTTATTTTCGATACTTTAAAGTTTGAACTACCAATAAGCGCATTTGCCTAAATTAACTACACTTTCATTGCCTGTGGCAGAAAAGGAAACCTAAAAATTTGCCAGAATATTTTTTTAAAATTTTAAAATATTTTGGACTTCTAGACACTGTCCTGATTTTTTTAATATACCATTTTAGAGATTTTGTTCGTAAAATCTTAATTGTTTTTTAGACTTCAAATTTAAAATTTACACTGTAAAATTGACATTGCTACAACTTTGAAGCCGTTTTTGGGAGGAGGGGTATACTTTTTCTTTCATGCCTTTAAAAATTCATGGAAAAAAGTGAATTTCGCATTAAATTATTCTCGTATTTCACCTTCTTTTTTGTTGTTGGGCTACAATATCTGGTTTTTGACTATAGCCACCTTTCAGTCAACGAACAGCATTTGCTGCACCACGTCTGCGATATTCTCGTACGTATGCATGGCGAAAAACAAAAAATTCTATTTACATTCGCATGCCTCACTTAACGCCCAAGGCGTTAAATACTTAACAACAACAGCAACACTCAACGAAAACAGAAAACACAGACTTTAGACGTAAATCAAAAAAACTCGAAAAAATAAAATAAAAACGAAACCCGCACAATTTTATATAAAATTTATACACACACTCTCAGTTTTATACACATTTAACCAGATATATTCTGCAAGCTAAAACCTGGCAGCTGTCAATCGAGTACACCAAAAGAAAAAAACACACTTTTATTACTTGGAAAATTTACATTCTCTTATGTGAAAAACGAAAATGTTTTCCATATTTTGATTAAAAATGCAAACACTGATAAAATGTTGACTTAATGTCATAACATCTTGGGGGGAAATTATAAGTGTTCTCTATGGACAGACATATTTTTTTGAGTGTATGAATAAAATATTCTACCGGCTCGCTACTTTACGTAGGATCCAGTGGTGAGTTATGGTCGATTTAATTCTTTAACTCACTAAACGGGACCTACTGCTTCAATCTGGCACCGACAGGACAGCGCAATTAATGGAGAAGCTTTTTCGTGAGATTAATAAATAATAGCGAAGCTTTATCGTGGATTCATTTAAAGAGAAGCTTTATCGTGAGATGTATTCATAGAGAGGCACTATCGTGAGAATAATTTACAGAAAAGTTTTTTAGTGGTACTATTTTATAGAGAAGCATAATCGTAAGATTTATATATGGTGAGATTCATTAATATAGATGATTTATCTTGGATTTATTTAAAAAGAAGCTAAGATCGGCTTAATTCATAGATATAGAAGCATTATCGTAGCAGTATCGTTAATTCATAGATATAGAAGCATTCATAGATATAAAAGCATTATCGTGAGATTCATTTATAGAGAAGCTTTTTAGTAGAATTTGTCAATAGAGACGCATTATCGTCAGATTCATTAATAGAGAAGTATTATCATGAGATTCATTTATATAGAAGCTTTTTAGTGCAATTCATTAATAGAGACGCTTTATCCTGAGAATTATTTACAGAGAAGCTTAATCGTGAGATTCATTAATAGAGAAGATTTATCTTGGATTCATTCAAAGAGAATCTTTATCGTGAGATTCATAGATACTGAAGCATTATCCTGAGATTCATAGATATAGAATCTTTATCGTGAGATTTATTTATAGAGAAGCTTTTTAGGGGAACTCGTTAATAGAGACGCATTATTGTGAGATTCATTAATAGAGAATTATTATCATGAGATTCATGTATATAGAAGCTTTTTAGTGCAACTCATTATCATTATCCGCTTTATCCTAAGAATCATTTATAGAACTTAATCATAAATAGAGCTTAATAGCTTAATCGTGAGATTCTTTAATAGAGAAGATTTATCTTGGATTAATTTAAAGATAAGCTTTATCGTAAGATACATAGATAGATAAGCCTTATCGTGAGATTCGTTTATAGAAAAGATTTATGGTGGGATTCAGAAATTAATTGCTTACTCGTTCAGTTTGAATGGGGTGGAAAATTCCTCATACAAAACATCATATGTGACAGCGCATAGAGAAAGGAACCTAAGGGTAAAAAAATCAATTTTCATTTTTTTTCCTTTTTTGATGAGCATCGAATGAGACCGATCCCATGCTCCAAAAGTGTTCCCTCCCAGAGATATGCGCGTTTTATGAAAGTGAAGTCGACGATACTAAGCGCAAATAGAAAAATAGCTTTGGTTTTTAACCTTAGGTCCCTTTCTATTTTGCGCGTCACATATGTTGCTGCCCGAATTTGACTCAGGATATTTTGGGCGATAAAAGCGCTTTATCTTTAGCTTAAGTGATTAATTTCTTACTCGTTATACTCTCGGCATTTACGAGATGACAAAGACTTTGCTAAGTAAAATATTATATTTTACTACCAGACTTTTAACCAGGATTACGTGTAGGCCATTAAACTACAGAAACAATACAAAAAAAAAATTTCATATTATACTTTGTTGATGTAAACAACTTTTAAAAATACTGCAGAAAACAAAGATTTGGAAAATAGCGCCCAACGTGTAGCCTTTAAGTATCTAATTTCTATTTAGGCAAGATTTACAGATAATTCGTTAAATTAAACCTTTGTCGACATTGAAAGTATGCAACAAGATTTTTCTTTTAAGGATTTTACAATTTTTTAAAATGGCGCCCAACACAGGCCATAAAATATTTCCATTCTACGAGTATATGCCGGAATTGTTACCCAAAATTAAATTTATAAAAACCATACAACAATATTTTAATAATCTAATAGATAATTGTTTTAAATAGCTTCCAAATAGGCGCGAAATAATATTGATATTCTATTGATGAAAGTTCTATTTAACAAAACTTAATATCAAACTATATAACTAGATTTCAAAGGTCTAACGATTTTTTTTAAAGACGCCCAACATGTTCTCCTAATTTTCTAATTGAAATTTGGAAGCAATTCCCTACAGAGAAATATAATAGAATTATTCAGCTATAGAAGACAACTCTTAGGGTTTTTTACATTTGTACCGATTTTATTACGTTTGGCACGATTTTCCAATTTAGGCACGATTTCTTCCAAAAAAGGTTTATTTTAAAAGTATAGAACAAGAATTCGCTGCTCTGATAATTTTTGAAAACAGCGTCCAGCAAGGCGACCTTTAAATATCTTATATCTTCTACGAAAATTATTCCTATAGTAATTACAACATATTAAAACTATGCACCTAGATTCAATCTAGACCAGACCATTTTATAACTGACGTCCAACATATTGCCACAATATATGAAATTTATTTTTAGGCAGGATTATCTACAGAAAAAGTATTATAATAAAATTTTACTATAATAGTCCTAGTCTGACTATTTTATTTAAATGGCGCCGAAAATACCTCCAAAAATATTTAATTTCTAATAAGAAAAAATAAAATAAGATTGCATAGATCTGGCAATATTTTTGAAATGGGACCTAACATGCCGCCATAAAATATTTAACTTCTACTACGACTAATTTCTATGTAGGCACGATTTTCTACAGAAAATGCATTATAGTAAAAATTTACTATAAAAGTCCTGGTCTGACTGTTTTATGTAAATGGCGCCCAAAATGTCTGCAAAAAATATCTAATTTCTATTAAGGCAAAATTTTCTAAAAGAAATCCCACATACTTACTGTCTACAATTAAATTGTATAATTGTATTTATAAAATGGCGCCCAACGCGTTGTCCTAAAAAATCTTATTTCTATGAAGGCAATATTTAGGATTGATTGATGTCTTTTGAAAGCATAGGGCAATGAATTAAGCTAGAGTTTTAAAATGTTGCTCAGTGATGGCTTCGAATCCTAACCAATTTGTGATTGCAAATAGGCGCAATCGGTCTAGGGATGCCAAAGTACTGCCTTTTTGTCTTTAAGTACAAAGTAAACGTTTCGGATTTTTTACTTAGTTAAAGAGGGCATAAAAGTTTCAGTCTGGTAGAATTTAAATACATTTAAAAATAATAATTTAATTAATGTTAAACAAAATGTAACGAAACGACGGGAAAAATTAAATTAAAAGGAATTTCTATTTACAACAATTTAGGTAATAATAGCCTACACAACTACACGGAAAAACGAAGACTTGACCAATAAAAGAACATAGCTCAGAATTAAATAACGTTTTTACTCGTTTAATTTAAATTTAAAATATAAAAAAAAAATTATATCTGACCTCGAGCTTAATAATTTATTCAATTTTGACTAGAATTTAAAAAAAAGGTAGAAAAATAAAATATCCATAAAATCCATACTTATAATATTTCCTCTTTTCTATTTCTCTGAGTGTATGTTTTTTTATTTTTTGGTTTACGACCTAACCATATTTTATCGGGTAACAAGACTAGACAACATTGAGGCCTAAAATAAAAAAAGAAACTGTAGTTTCTTAACCACTGGCAAACCGACGACATGCAAACAAAGTGCAACAAATTCATGTGGTGGCGGCTGTGGTGTTGCTGTTTTTGTTGTGGTTGCTGTTATGCGAGACACGCCCCCTCGGTTTTGTGTTACTTTATTAGACAACAGTACAACACTAAATGGAATACGGCACACAGCACCAAAACGTTGAGAAATCAATAAACGCCTTTTGAGCAAGCCAAACAAAGTACAGAGAGTAAAAGGAAGATTTTGACAAGAACGACTAAGGCAAAGACCCTTAATGTAAATAAGCCATAAAGAAGGAAAACAACTAACTTAAAGTGTTTTGGTCTTTGCTGCTTTTGCCATAAAACCAACAAATAATAAATTTATTAAAACTATCACTTTATGATAATTCAGCAAGGGATTCAATAAAGGAGACACAAGAAGAAAGGGTTGGTTGCGCTCGTCTTACACTCGAGCAAATAGCGACCAGGCGTGCTAAGACGCGAAATAGTGTTAATTAAACAAGTTAATGAACTTTGCACCGAATAAAGAGAAACCCTTTTTCCTGCAAGACATAAAAGCAAAATAATTTATGGCCTTCGGAATGGTTTTTGGGGTGTAACTGTTAGTTTACATTTTAACTGTTATCTCTGAAACCGAACTGAGTCTCAACTCAAGTGCGAAGGGATACCCAGACGCATGATGTTGGCGGCCACGTCAAGACGGGCCACAGCGACGGGATATCAACGATATCTTGATGTTATAAACGAAAGGAAAACAACTACAAAAACAAGAAGGCTGTTGTAATGTTAGTCGTTTGTCCTCCTTGTCCAGTTTGGCCATAAAGTTGTTTGTCTTGTCTGCTTCTTGTCCTACCCCTTACACACGACAGCACCATCGCCACCACTACCACCATCCTGGTCGTCACCGATGACCATCGTCATGTGTCCCAGGGTCAGTTTCAACATTCACACAATCGATTTGGCTCGACGTCGTCGTCGACGGCGCTGCTGTTGTTCTTGTGGCCTCTGAGCGCTCATAGTTACTTCAGAGTGTGTGTAGTTTCAGTTTACTTAGGCCACTAATTAAAACCGCCTCCTCGGTTAAGTTCTTCAACAGTAACAGCAACGCTCATGAAAACGGAAACTTAAACCGGAAGTTGTTTATTGATTGTTATTTCTGTTTTATTTTTTGGCGGACACTCACTTCTTTCCTCTAGCTGAACTTTTTATGTGATACAACGAAAAGTTCTTCGAACGGGGTGGTCTTTATGGTTTAATGTTTCATTTGGATTTGGAATTCTTTCTAGACTCGTTGCACGATGTCCTCGGTGGTCATTGTGGGTACCTTGTTCTATGGTGGAAACTATAAACTTATGTTGTGGTTTCAGAAATCTGATAAGTTTATGTTTAGATTTCTAAATGAAGGGTAAGGCCCGAAGGGCACCTGCACCTGTGCGACATTGAGTGTAGGTGACCTGGTGTTTTAAATCAGTATTTCATGATTTTCGGTATGATTTCTAGCAGATTTCTCCGGACACTGATTTCTCTTAAGCACTTGTTAACATTCTGAGGCTAGTAACCTATACCCCAAACATTCGGGCGCCACTTTATTAATTTAACATATCGTTGTTGTGAAATATAAAGGCTGGTTTTGTCAGGCTAGCTTTCCCTTTCAAATATCTCAGCTATGACGTTAGAATAAGCATGACAAAAAAAAATAAAAAAAAGATCATCTGCTAAGTAAGATCGGGTCCTATATTATATATAAACCTCCTTGGAGTGCATTCTAAAACGACGTTTGACAGTTTGAGAGCGAGTTCAAGTCAGTGTATTGTGCTTCAATTAGTTCCTTCCATCTCCGTCTGTCGTAAGTACTTTACATCATTTTGGCAGTAAAAGCAGTAGGGCGCCAAATTCGATACATGTATTCGGGCGCCATTTTAATGTTTTCATGTTTTCTGCTGCTCTTTACTATTTTTTAAATATAGACACGATATCATAGCCTTTAACTTTAAAGTAGTAAATATGAACTATTTAAGTTCAAATCATAATAGTGAGATTTATGATTAAAAACACTCTGTAAGTTTTCTGCTCGGGCGCCAATTGAAAGTGGCTTCCTTTTATTTTGCAACAATTCAGCACGTAAGAGATCTCTCAAAAGTAACAAGAAAAAGTTTTCGTATCCGTTTAGTATTAAATTTGTTAATTTAGAGAAGTCCTTTGATTAACAAATCATTATTGGTTTCCTGTTTCACTGATTCACTTAATTTTTAAATATTTTAGCATGAAAGTGCTAGCCGATACAAAATTTAAAAAAACAAACTACGCTCTTTTAATTTTTTATTACGCATCTATTATTTTTAAAATCTTTGTTAGTTACTAAGTTGGGCGCCAATTAAAACAGGTCTAACTTTTCTTTTTAATATAAGAGAGCAATTGATCGCACATAAATTACAATGAGCAGCTTTTGTATCCATTGTTTTCTCTACGACTTAATTTTTTTTAATTAACAGCACTTTCTTGAGGCCAATTAAAACTGATTTTTGTAAAATTGCTTCTTGCAAGTGCCCACTGATGATTACAACAAAATGGTTCGTCCTCCTACTCGTTTAGGTAAGAAAGGCTTCTTAATATACAGTAGTCTTTATTGGCGCTAAAACAGGAGTCTTAAAATTTTGCAACAGTATAGCAAGTAAGTGAATGCTTGTTATGCACAGGAATACTTTGCTCCTGATCTTTTGGTAGCGGTGGACACTTTGTGATCATCAACTCATTTTTGGTTTTCAGCACGGACGCCGAAACAATTGTTTTTTCAATCTATTATCACAGAGTTCCATCACAATAAAAATCTAGGTCTATTTCGTTTAGTATCGAAAGTCTTTTTAAGATAAAAAAAAAACTTTTTCTCTGATTTACGGCGCGGGCGCCAGTCGGAATTATGATCACATAATCATTCGACATTTTAGCATTTAAGGTTCTCAATTCGATTTAAAATTACATGGACGAGGTCATCATATTATTTTATTATCAAATGCCTTTTTTTATGATAAATGCCTTTTTTTGTGGCTTTCTGCTCGGGCGCCACTAAAAGCAGGGCTCACCAGGGCAATAAATGTCCGCATACGAGTGCTTAGAATTTGTCTTATAATATATTTGATTAATTCTTAGGCAACTATTGCCTAGGCTGATGATCATATTATTTTAGTATCGAATGCCTTTTTAAGATAAATGCCTTTTTTTGTGGCTTCCTGCTCGGGCGCCACTAAAATCAGGGCTCACCAGGGCAATAAATGTCCGCATGTGAGTGCTTAGAAATGGTCTTATAATATATTTGGTTAATTCTTAGGCAATTATTACCTAGGTTTATGATCGGGAGCTACTTTAATAGTATCCGCCGACTATCCAGCATCTACGATACCTATTCGTTTATACAGACTTCCTTAGTACATTGAATTTGGCTAACTTGTCTTCTGGTAAATGCTCTCACATGGCACTTATAATAAACTTATGTTTTTTTAAGGCATTAATTGTCCAGGTTTCTTATCGGTCCCCTTTTTAAATTAATATCTATCTATTTGAATAGAATAGATGGATATTAATTCAAATAGACGCCCGATCAGAAACCTGGGAAGTTAATGCCTTGAAGTAATAGACATCTATCTATTTGAATTAAAATCAATCAGGCTTTATTTGAATTAACATCTATCTGATGGTCAGTCTTTTCGCTTTCTAAATGCAGTTCTTTTGAGAACTTTAACAAAGTTCATTTCGTGTTTTTTCAAAACCAGATTAAACTTTTCAATAGAAAAAATGTCCTTTTTTGCTCCTCGGGCGTCAATTAAAACAGTCTTAAAGAGTTGTAATTTTCAGCCATTGCGTTTTTTACCAGGGCCAACTACAGTGAAGCAATTATATATTAATGTTGTTGCAATTAGTTTTCAGGTTTGTGATCAGGCGCCATTAATAATATTGTAAACGGACAATTTGTTAAAATTTTTCTTTTTCTTAAAGTTCAAAAAAAGTGCGCCCTGAATTCTTTACACGGCCATTTTAAGCTTTAAAGCCGATTTAACATTATCGTGCGTAAAATGAATTTGCAATTTATTACTACATGCCTAATTCGGTTATTATTATTTGCTGTTGCCAGTCAAAGCCTCGCGTTAACGTTTTTATGTCAAATTTACGTTTGCTTTCTGGATGCTTGATCGGGCGCCGATTAAGAAAGAAACTTGCATAAGCTCACTTGAATTGTTTGTTCTAAATTTCCAATTTTTATCTCAATACTCTTTTCCGTTTTAAAGTTAGATTACCGTTAGCAACTGATCGGGCGCCAAATTAAAAAAAGTGCTCTTAAATTTTGTGTTCTACATTTTCGGTTGCGTGTTGCTTGCCGACGATATCTCAATATACCCTATGTTTCTAAGCCATTTTTTACATCGGCTGTATCACTCATTTTACGAGTATTCTTCTCTTCCTTTTGTGTAATAAAATTAAAAAAAGTGATTGAATTTTCATCCTTGTGTTATCTACCGTTTCACCTGACTAAAGCTTGCTCCAGTCGCTCATATCCCCAATTGATACTAGTATTCCTAATTTAACCCAGATAACTTGCAGCAATGATCACACAAATGTTGTTTAAATTCGTAATTTTCCACTTATCCCTTTTCAAAGACAATTGTTGAACTTTATTCCTAATGCAAGTGTTATAATTTACTTAAACCTGGAAACTACTCCTCTCTGTGTTCTTTCTTTTTGCTATCCATTTTGCACAGTGCCACCGTTTAATGAATGACTTGATCTCACCCTCATGTTGCAGTCATTCATTCGCTCGTACGTATGCGAGTTTGTGCCCGGATTGCTTGCGGTTTTTTTTTTGCACCCATTTTGATAAATTTATTGATAGTGGGCGTGTATATCCTAATTGAATTAGTTGTGTGTTAGTGGCATAGCACATGTTTGGCCCCGTAGCCCGTTGTGCACAATGCCACATGGTGTTGCAACCACATAGAGAAAGAGAGACCAACGCAAGAAAGACCCTGTCCATGTGGCAGCCCACCAACAACAATAATAGAATGAACTTCGTACAGTGTACTGAGTGAGCACACACAAAAAGTTCATTGTAAATTTACTTTTCTTATGTTGGCCGTCTGCTGGTGTCGGTAAACTTGAGCAGCGTGTTTTGAGTTTTCTTCGCTGTTGTTGATTTTTTCTCAAAACTTTTTTTTCTTCTTTAGAGAAAACTTGTTTTCAATACAATTTTTTTTTCTTGTTCAGAAAAAAAAAACCTAAACATGTGGGTGTTGCATTTATATATATATAAATGCAACATATATGTGATTTTTGTTGTGTTCAAGCTCGTGGAAGTTGATGACGTTGTAGCGTTGCAGGAATAGCTGCCATTGAGGCGGGAGATGGTATACAGAATTGTATGTAAATTATTTAATTAATTTGATATAGGGGCGGCGGTGGGGACAAATCAAAAACAACAATAAAAAAAACAAAAGTGAAAATGTCTACAGTTTAATGTGTGTCAAATTTTCAAGGGCCTGCCATACAATTTTTTTGCTCGAGTGTATAGGTTGATAGTAGGGTTACATTCAGCCGCCACTTAATAATTTTTTTATGACTAGAAAATTCTTTAAACTTTTTAGTTCAAAAATCTAACGAAATTCAAACATAACTAAAAACATGTTTGCCGATAACGTTTTATATTAAAGGTTACTGCTCGGGCGCCACTTAAAATTCAAGAATTGTAAAAAATTGTAGACTGTCTTGTTTCAAGTAAACCAATTATGACGAGTTCGAATGGGACTAAGAAAATGTTGGTCTTCAGCATCCTAGTTTATTGCTCGGGCGCCATTTATAATTTAAGAGCACTTAAAATTATTCACCATTCTCTGTTTAAAAATATGATGAAATGAAATGTGACTAAGAATATATTGGTCACCTATCCTTAGGCCGCTAGTAAAGGACCTTAACTTAAGGTTCAGGACTATAAAAGAAGAGCCATTTAGAACAAAGAACTGCCTTCTTCTTCTCAAACATTAAAAAAGAATAGGTGTGTTTATAAAATACCAATCTTCAGTTTTCTTCAGTTTCAAGAGTACAAAATGGTTTTATGCTGTTAATTGCTTATGGTAGCCACTTGATATCTTAGAAAACTAAAAAATTATTAAAAATATTAAATTTTCGGTTGACTTAGATGGAAATCAAACTTTATTACAAAAAATTTTGGTGTCTTATACTTTAGGTTCCTTATCGGGCGACACCTGTAAACTTAGAGTGCTAAATAATTATTTAAAAAAAAGACCTCTGATGAACTCCGAACGTAACTAAAATATGAGATCCGCCTATCCTTCTGCTACTGCTCCTTGCTTGGGTGCCATTTATAATGGTAGAGATCTACGAAATTATTCATTATTTTTGCTCGAGCGCCACTTTATATCATAGTAAACTTAAAAATTATTTAAAATTTGAAATTTTCGGTTGCAAATCAAACGTTATCACTAAAATGTTGGTGTCTTTTACTTCCGCTTCCTGCTCGGGTGCCACTTGTAAACTTAGAGTGCTACATTTAAAATTATTTATTAGTTTTATTCAATAAAAAAACTAATAAATTCCAAACGTGAATTACACATGAAAGCCGCGTTTTCTTTTGCTCTCTGATCGGGCGCCATTTGCAGTATGAGAGATCTACAAAATTATTAAACATTTTTGGTTTATAAAATCGTATGTGAGTTGAAAGAGACAAAAAACTTGATGTGCGATTATCTCCATACTCCAGGTTTTTCTCGGGCGCCACTTAAAAACTTAGAGACATACAACATTATTTACTATTTTGGTTTAAAAAAATCTAATGTAAGTGAAACGAAACAGAAAACATGTTGGCCTCATGTCTTCTCGAATTTATGTTTGTAAAATTAGGTGAAATTTCCTTCTATTTTAAGCCCCTGTTCGGGCGCCAGCTTGTGTAATGAACCAGTTTCTAATAAGATTAAATTCGAATATTATTAAAATAATTATTCCATACTTTTGGCTAACAAAATCATATGTACGTCGATTGTGAAAAAGATCATGTTGGCAGCCATTCTCCTACTCGAGGTTATGATCTATCATTTTGGGTAAAAAGAATCTAATGTAAGTGAAACGTAACAGAAAACATGTTAGCCTCCTGTCTCCTCGAATACAATTTTGTCAAATTTAGATTAATTCTATTTCAGGTCGCTGCTCGGGCGCCAGTATAGGTAATGCACTAGTTTTTTCTCCCCTATTTATTTTTGCAAAATTAGGATTGAATTCAAATGTTATTAAAAGAGTTTTTGCCGCCTACCCTTCCATTTCAGGTCCCTGCTCGGGCGCCAGTTTAGTGGTTTCTCTTCCCTATTTTTATAAAGTCTGCTGTTGGTTGCTTACCGTTTCATTCTCTCTCTTTTTATTTCTGTACGGATACCTTCCGCTGGCAGTGATAACTACCATTGTAACCCAGTTTCAATCATATCGACAGCAAAACATGCATATATTATCATGAGAATTTGATTTTTTTTTCATTCATTCGATTTACTTCATAATATATGATTAAAATTGACATTTGTCTTTTGCCTCTACACTCCAAAACAGAGTTGGAGATATATAAAAAAAACAACAACTACAAGATATAAACTTGATTTTCAAAAAGTAAAAAAAATAAAAACTTTATACAACAGCTTATGCATGAATTAAAAATGATAATAATGCACTGAAAATAGCGAAAAATCTGATTTTTCTCTGCTGTTGATTCGAACAAATGTTGTTGCCAATGTCACACCCGTCCGTTTGTACGTACGGGTATAATTGTTGGGAAAGACTCATGCACACTCACACGTCGTCTCAAGCCGCCGCCGTCACCTCCAACCAAGACTTTAAGCAAATATCGCATATATCAGCGGCAACAGAGCACAATATCTGGCAACATTTTGCAATTGCATGTCACATTAACGTCTTAACAGTCAAACGCCACGAATAGCAAACAACACAGCGCCGCCAAATGCTCAATACCCCGAACCACGAAACAACATGGAAAATAAAATTTGTGTTGCTGGTGTTGGCAGTGATGGCGATGATGGTGGTGGTGGTCGTGGTACCACACCGCCGTCGTCGTAATCACGCAAAAATATAATGAAAAACGCGCAAAACTTGGAGCGTAGTTTCAAGATACGGCTACGATAAGTTTAGTTCGGTTGGTTGGCTGGCGGCCGGGCTGGTTGTTTTGTCTCGTCTCGTCATATGTTGTATTTGTGCACTATCTATCAATGAATGTTAGGAAAAACAAAATTTATTTATATGAATGTTGCCCGAGCCGCTCGAACGCCCCACCCTCCCTCAGCCACTACTCACTTTTTTAAAGTGTTTTTGCCTTTTTATCAAAACTGACTGAAAACTTTCGTAATATGCCCTCTAGCATTCTACAACTAACACTAGTCGCACTACGGTAACTACTACCACTCGTACGTACGATAGCTGCCAACAACTCTGTCCGTTGGTTAGATGCACTGCAGAGACAAAACTGATAGATAGACAACCAACCAGATGGATGGATGGATGGATGAATGGATAGACGGCTGGTTGACTGTCTGATCGGCTAGATCTACAACTATTATATATGGTTAATATGGACGGACAGACGGACGGATGTAGAGATCAACTAAACCGTGGATAACTCTAAAAAGACATAGTCAAGTTTGAGCACGTAATACACCTCAAAATTTACTGGAAAATCATGAGAAGCAGCCAAACGATTGAGAGCTTTGTAGAATAAAACTTAGCAAAAATTCATTACTAATCGGTAAATAAAATCAAAACCAGATTGTTTGATTAAACATGACAACGAAATACAAGACTATTTATTAATATTTATCATGATAAAATAATATATGCTCATACTCGTATCACATTTACTAGATAGAGACGACTCGGTAATACTCTACAAAGTAGTTACTTATATTACATAGAAAAGTTCCACTTGAAGCTTTACAAAGTGATAAAACTAAAAGTGAATTGTTTAATTTCCCTCAAAAAACTAAATTTTGAAGGTTTTTGGTTTATAAAATCGCATGTGAGTTGAATGAGACAAAGAACATTATGTAAGATTATCCCCCTACTTTAGGTTTTGCTCGGGCGCCACTTGAAAACTTAGAGACATACAACATTATTTACTATTTTGGTTTAAAATAATCTAATATAAGTGAAACGTAACAGAAAACATGTTGGCCTCCTGTCTTATAGAATTTATTTTTGTAATATTAAAGTCACTCTCTCTCACTTACTCTCTCTGCTCGGGCGCCACTTAAAATCTTAGAGCGTAAAAATTTTGTTTAAACTTTTTACGGTAAAACAGTGTTAAATGAAATCGAAACGTATTTTGGAAAAAAAATTCGACGCATATTCTCCTACAAGTTCCTGCTCGGGCGCCATATTAAATATTAGAGAGTTAACGAAATAATTTAAATGCTCATGATTTCTACTTGCTCTATTGATTTGGATAAAAAACATCAAATATTTTATATGGATTTACTGCAAATTTTCTACAAATGAAAAAATGACAACATGGTATTTTAGCAATTAATGCTTTATAGTCAGAGCTCGGGCGCCACTTAAAACCTTAGAGCGCTAAGGTTTTTTTTTAACTTCTTATGGAAACAAAATGTTGGATGAAATTCAAACGTGTTATAGAAAAAATCCGAAGCATATATTCCTACTTCAAGTTTCTGCTCAGGCGCCACATGAAATATTAGAGAGCTCACAGAATCATTTAAAACTTTGGTTAAAAAAATCAGATAAAATATGAAAAGAGTTTGTCGCCTATCTTCTTTCGACAGGTTCGGGCACTGCCTAAAAAATTAGATAGCAACACACAATTATTCAACAGTTTTAATTTTAAAAAAGTCAGTTCCTGCTCGGGCGCTACATGAAATATTAGAGCCCTTAATCAAATATTTAACATTTTTGGTTTAAAAATTTAGATAACTTCAAGTATTTTTAAGAAAAAAGTTCTGTCGTCTACTCTCCTATTTCAGGTTCTTGCTCGGGCGCCTCTTTAAATCGGAAAAACATACAAAGTTATTCAAAATTAATGGTTAAAAAAGTCCGATTGAGGTCAAACGTAACTATGAAAATAGTAACGTCGTTGATGTAGTTGCTTTAACTTCGCTGACTTACTTTTCCTTCTATTCCCTCTATGACAAACAACAAGCTTGTGGAGCAATTCCTCTTTTAAGAGAAAAAAATATACTCGACTGCAGGTTTCTGCTCGGGCGCCACTGAAAGTCTTGGATACAACAAAAAAATATTCAACATTTTTAGTTCAAGTCAAACGTAGCTAAGCAAATGTGGTTCCTGCCACTGGAAATCTTAGAGACCTAAAAAATTATTTAACATTTTTCCTAAAGATATATAAAGATATAACTTATACGTGCCTAAGAAAATGGTGTTGTGTTGTGGACCGCCGTGGTGTACTGGTTAGTGTGCACGACTTGCATGCAAGTAAACCCAGGTTCAACTTTGGGTTATTAAATCTAACAATTTGTACACCTTGTAAAAACTTTTACACCTCGTAAGAACCGGCGACTCTACGAGTAAAAGATTTATCTCTAAGCCATGCGAAAACGTCTCTATTCAATGTATTAACCACTCAGGGCCGGCATTAAACAATAGGTCGCGGCCAGTGAGTAAAAGTTGCCTGATTTGAGAGAAGTTCCCCTTGTTTCTTAGTGGTATGCTAAGGGACTTAAGTGAGTAAGAAAATTTTTGTTTATGTATTTCGGAGTTGGATTTTAATTTGCAAAAGCAAAAGCGCACATTAGAAAGTGAAATTTCAATACTAGGTATCAAGTAAGAAATAAGCGAGTTCAATTTCCAATCTGAATCTAGATCGAATGCTTTGCAAGATGTTTGTTTTTAGTCATCTCTAGTAGGATTTTCCCAAAATCTCTTAATGTGTTTACAAAATGTTGAAATTTGTTTTCAAACCCACTGCCGAAGGGTAAAGTGTACTTAAGAATAGCCAATTTTGTAATTTTGTTTGAAACGCCTGCAAATTTGGATTTAATACCCTAAAAAGTACATATATTTAGGTATTATTGAGTGTCGAAGCCATGCCTGTCCGTCCGTCTGTATATCTGTTAAAAACACTTTTAAAACACCCATTACGCTGAGGCCCTGAAAATTTACGCCATGATGTCGTATAGTCATAACTTGTTGGGGATTGTAAATGGGCGATATGGAACTATTAGGGGAAAAGTTTTCCATTAAGGAACTTAAGATTCCTTAGAAAAAGAACACTTTCTTCAGTTTTAAGTTCAAGGTGGAGGATATATAAGATTTCAACCGGCTGTAATAAACGACGTTTTTACTTGGGGTACCTTGATATCTGTTTTCTATGTTACAATAGTTAATATTTATAATTAGATTTTTTTTTAAAGATTTTTAAAATTTATAGCATATGCTAAGGGGGTTTCATTTTACAAAAATTAAAGCATACTTTAGGGGTTCTATCAATATAAACGCTTTAAACTTATGCTTGAAGTAAATAAGTACTTCAAGCACAAGTTCAAAGCGTGATATGATCGGCATTACTCCGGAAAAATTATGTCTTTGGCTCATCCAAAGTGGTTGTTAGCGTAGATTAAGGACTTGATCTAGCCTTTAGACAAATAATAAAAATTTTAAAAAATCTAGCGTAAATACAGCAGGTTGTTTAATTTTTAAAAATTAAAGAATACTTTAAGAGTTCTATCAATATATCCACTTTGATTTCTTGCTTGAAGTACTTATTCAATTTTGTGATGCCTTGTCCTTTATGTTCGGCATTACTTTGGCAAAAACGTTTAAAGGTCGGTTTCTGGCTCATCCAAAGTTATGGGTAGTAAGGGTAGATTTAGGACTTAATCTAGGCTTAGAAAAAAATAAAACAAATTTAAAAAAAATAGACTAAAGACGGAAGGCTGTTGATTTTACAAAAATTAAAGCATTCTTTTAGGGGTTTACAAAATACATTTGTTTAACATATAAACAAATTTTTTTTAAATTCAATTGCTTGAAGTAGAAGCATACTTTTCAGGTTTTTCAAATGGTCTTTACGAAATATGCATTTTTTAATAAGAAAAGCCGTAACCAGTTCTATGCTCCCGCTCAATATCTTATCTCATAGAGTATCGCTAAAATGTACAAATCATTTTTTATTAAATCTTTGATAAAGCTCATTTTTCATATTCATTTTCATATATTTAACTAAACAAGTGTAAAATTTATTAAAGACAAAAAAAAATCGCAAAAACGCAAACGCGCTTGAGCGCTTCATGTGTGCCCGGTTGTGGCTTATTGGACTGACCGTGTATGTGGTGGCGGCAGCATCGGCAGAACATCATTCATGGTCATAATTTTAAATTTATTCACAAATCATGTTTTATTTTGTTATAAACTTTAAGTACGTACGTAGTATGAGCAAGTGCAAAACAAAAAAACAACTAACAGCGACTGACGTCCACGGTGCTGGAGTTGACAGATAGAACGCGAGATGAGCTGACAGACGGATGGACGAACGGACGGAAGGTTTGACGGGACGGCTGTGATGCTCGTACTAACTAAAGCGGGCTGCTTGAATTTGATTGTGTCGTTATTTTTGTTTTGTTTTTATGATTTACTCTGAAAACATTTTAGCAGCTAAAATAATAAAACACAGTCGCTTTTAAAAAAAAAACTCATACTAAAACTGAAATGTACAGCAGCAAAAACTGAAACAGCAGCAGGCGAAGAAGGAAAAAAGTTGCATGTAATGTACGAGTATTGTATAATTTGTTGCTACTGTCCAACCGTCCAAAGTTTCGGCATGGTTGCTGCTGCTGCTGTTGGTGGTGTTTTTATTTTGCATTTAAAATTATTACTAAACATTCGTCATTTAGTTAGTTTGTCAGTCAGAGTTATGACTAAATACTCCAAAGTGTCCGTCTATATTCTGTAGCGGCATACAGTAGCAACCATCGCACAGTGGTTGGAAAAAGATATGTATTTTAAAAATATATACTCCAATATAAACTCCAATATTTGTATGCATATATTCCAATAAAAAAATATATATTTCAATACTCGTATATCTTAAAAAAATTATGTGTAAACCAAATCGGAAGAAAACTGTGGTTTAAGCAAGTGATCATATCAAAGGTTGCCAATTTCGAAGCGTTGCTACACGACAGCTTTTCCGACTAAAGCTCTAAAAATGTTAATGTTTAGCTATTTCAAATGACATGAATCTAAGACTAACGCAACATAAATTAGAGACTCATTTCCCAAATATATTTTTTCCATCCACTGTGCACCGCTTCGTTCATGCCTTGATGGGGGCCCAGTCACCGGCTAAGTGAGTGAGTGTGTTCCTATCAACGGTTTTGTAAGAACGTTTTTTTCGGGATAATTAGTACAAAAAAAAAATTAAGCTTTTCACTTTTTCCCTGTTGTTTTAATTAATACCAATTTAATTATGGCAATTTCTTGTTGTTATTGTTTCGTTAAGCTCTGAGTATTCTTCTACACTTGCCTCTTAACGCCCCCCAGCTTTTGCACACCATCGGGATCGATTTGTCAGCGGTCAGCAAACAATACTCATCCTCAGCGAACTAACTCATCAACTGGACTTGTTTCTTTTTTGTTTTGTTTTTTTGTTTGTTTGACTAACCTATTTTTATGAGTGTACTTAGCACACTCATGGATCTTTGGATGTGAGCGTCGTTTATTGTCGTCGTTAGCGCTGCGCTGATGATGATGCACTTGTTTAAAAGCGTTTTACATTCAATTGCTTATTGTGCCTGATGTTGTTGTTGTAGCTGTCGCTTTTTACTGTATTTGTTGTATCTTATGCTGGCGGTTTGTACTAAATACGTACTTGGCAAAGTTGCTTTGTGTTAGGGGATTTTTTACCCAGTTGTTGTATTTTTTGCTATTGTTTTTGTATATTGTTCTGATTACGATTTATTAAATCATCGTGACTTGGCAGCTTTTAATGCCTGCGTCTTAGACAGAAAGTACGGCGACACCGAACGTTACCGTGTAAATTTTGAGTAAGACATTCACATACACGACATTCGAAACTCTTGTTTTTAGAACCAGGGTAGAAGGTGAAAAAAGAATTCAATTGTCTGGGGCCTAAAAAGTATATACAAGTCAATATACAAAAAATAAAAATCTCGTTAAGTTTAGCCAGGCCAATTTTGAGGTGTACTTCTTTGTCGAGAAAATACACCGGAGACCTTAAGGCTTTTTTCCCACTGTAGCACTATTATCTATTTCAAAGCGTATGAATATGGAGGTATAGAAACAAGCATTTGTCGATTAAGTCGAATAGAGCAAAGTCATGTGACCGTCAGATTCCTCGGGTTCTTCCTTCTTCTTCTTCTTCTTCTTCTTCTCTCTATCTGCTTGGCTTCAGCGGCGGGAGTAGTTTCTCCACCGGCAGCCGCTGCAGCGAAGCAACAGCGCCAACACCGGAGCCAATGCTGGTGATCAAGTCCTTGACATTGATACCTTTCAAAGCCTTGGCTAACAAACCGGGCCAGTGAGGTGCAACCACAATATTGGCGGCCTGAAAAATTCTAGGATCCTAGCTTAATTCTGACTGCAGGATAGACATGGCTAGAATTTTACCACGATTATATGTGTATCCCGTAAAGGATCTTCGCTTACTGTTTGGAGGTGCTGTCAAAGCAATGTTGGAAATTTAGTATACACTTAATCGTTTGTTGAAAGATATATGTATAATCTGCCAAAGATGTTTTATATTTCTTTGAGCTGAAAAAAATTATTGCTATTTTCTTTAATTATACAAAGTATTAAGTGTATTTTTCTTTTAATTGTCTTTTATTTTTCTTTAAGTGTATTTTTCCTTATATAAAGAATTATGCGACCAGTTAAGAACGATAGAAAAAGAAATGTAAATTAACAAACAACGCTAAAAGATATCCAAATTCGATTCTAGCTTTATTTTGAAGCTACATTAATGTCATTAATTGTGAATAAATTTAGAAAAACACCATGCACCGGATGCTATAAAAACGGCCAACAATTTTCCAAGCTCAAAAAAAATTTGACGTAATGTTTTCGAGTACCTTCAATCAAACAAAGTATTAAGTGACCAGTTAAGAATAATAGAAAAATAAATGTTACTTAAACAACAAACGTTTAGCAAATCCGGTCTGGTCTCTGGTCCTTTATTTATGTCAATATCTGTAGAATATCACATCATTAAAATGCCACCTCTGCTATTTCAAGCGGCTATCAAATTTGTGTAGACTCTTACCAATATGTGTGGTGTTATTTCGGCGAATGTTGTCCTGAAGCTCATCCAAAGTAATGAATATGTTAGGAAACCGAAAGGTGGTAAGGCTCGCAGCAGCCAATTGAGGAAAACTCGCCAAGAGATAGTCAATTTTCCCCTCACAACTTTTAGCTTTGATTTATGTTTGGTGCTGTCTAGTTGGAGTCATAGCTTGTTTACATGGAGGCTTGTTGGTAGTCAATTTTTCCCCTCACAACTTTTAGAGGTTTGTTGGCTTCGTCCACACAAAGTCGGTTAAAAGAAATTCGGTTCACATAGCTCTTTATCGAGAAACATTGAGTGTTACCATAATTGTTCGCTATTTCATAAGAAATAAGGACCAATGATTTCGCCATGTCATTAACTGCACCAATCAAATAATTTTAAATTCAGTTAATCTTAAACTTCAGTTAATCTTAAACTTCAAATAATCCTAAACTTCAATTATTTTTTAACTTAAGTTCGAGTATTGGCACAGTGGATACACGCTGTGGCGCTTCTTAACCTGCGCGATTATCACACAATTACCCAGGTATAGAGCTAGAAAGAACATCGCACACTTTTTAGCGACGGTTTCTTTTTTTAGCATACTACCTGTTTTAGGCACTGCAGTGTATTCAAATAGTGAGACCTAAAAGTATGCTTTAAAATTTGTAAAAATGTACATAGATATCCTTGTAAAAAATTGTTTAACATGTTCTTGCCAATTTCTAAATTAACTTACATATTTCCCAGAAATCTACTTTAAGTTTACCAGTTTTATGTGCCTTGTTTTAGGCACTGTAGAACATTAAATGTATTAACCCTTAAAGTATGCTTTGAAATGCGTTTAATGTGCAAATGCTTTAAGTTACTCTGTTTAAAAAAAACCTTGCCAATTTCTAAATTTTCTACTGTAGTTCTTAAATCTACTTAGTGTTTACCATTTTGTAATTCCTGTTGGAGGCATTGCAAAGTTATAAATGCGTAAGCCTTAAAGGTATGCTTTAATAATTGTCTTTGCAAAGTAATAAATGCGTTAGCCTTAAAGGTATGCTTTCAAAATTGTGTTTTTTTATGAAAGTACTTAGCTCTGTTTAAAAAAATCTTGCCAATTTCTACATTTTTTAATGTATTGTCTACTGTAGTTCTTAAATCTACTTAGTGTTTACCATTTTGCATTGCAAAGTAATAAATGCGTAAGCCTTAAAGGTATGCTTAAATAATTGTCTTTATATGAAAATTCCTAAAGATATGCTTTAAGTTGCTCTGTTTAAAAAAAACTTGTCAATTTCAATTTCCCAAAAATCTACTTAATATTTACCATTTTTATAATTCTTGTTTAAGGCATTGCAAAGTAATTAATGCGTTAGCCTTAAAGGTATGCTTTAATATATTTTTTTTTTATAAAAATGCCTAAAGAAATGCTTTAAGTTGCTCTGTTTAAAAAAATCTCACCAATCTAAATATTTTGTTGTAATTCCAAAAATCTACTTAATGTTACCATTTTCATAATTCTTGTATAAGGCATTGCAAAGTAATAAATGCTTTAGCCTTGAAGGTATGCTTTAAAAATTGTGTTTTTTTATGAAAATACGTAATGGTACGGGTATACTTTGCTCTGTTTAAAAAAATCTTGCCAATTTCTGCATTTTTTAATGTATTGTCTAAAAAGTCGAATACATAATTACCAATTTACTCCATTTATTACTTAAAAGGATGTCGGGGGAAGTCATTAAGTTAAAGTGTTAAAAAGCCTATAGATACGAGTATGTTATAACTTTCTTAGTCGGAAGAAATATATGATAATTTTTAAATTTTCTAATGTATCTCCCAAACAATCTACTTTTAATTGTAGCTTCATAAAAATTCTGCAATATGTAGATTAGTCTAACATATTTCTTGATTATTTTCTAAATTTTTTAATGTGTTTTCAAACAATCATTTTCATATTGTACCTTGATTTTAATCTTTGTTTTAGTATCTGCAAAATATTCGTTAAACCTAAAAGTATGCTTTAAAACTTTTAATTGTATTATTTTTCAAACTGATAAGACTTCTATTTTAATTTGTTATCTTTTAAGTACCCCTAGAATGGTCCTCGAACTATTTATTTTTCCCTATAATTTGCCATTGCAGTCATTATTTTCTTTAATTACTATGCCTCAATGACATCAACACACTCCATTAGACAATTAATAACTTAATCAATAGACTGATGATGGAAAGCCATCCTCTCTCTTCTCCGCACCAAAAAACGATACGACATCTTTAGACTTTCTTATTTATGAAACAACTTTTGAAACACTTTCATTGTTCGGTGCATTTCAATAAACTGCGGCACGTTTTCACATTCAGCCGTAGCAGCAGCAGCAGCATCGGCAAAATAACACCGCGCTACGTGTTTGTATGTTTATGGGGGATATTGTTTTTATTGTTGTTGTAGAGTTGGTTTTGTTGTTGTTGCTGCTGTTTTCTTTTAATAATCTCGTCCAACTTGATCTCGGAACACACTATATCTATACTATAATGTCGGCAGCAATACTCCATGCATTAGTTATGTATGTGAATTATGTCCGTCCGTCCTTCTGTCTGTCTCTATGTTGGCACTACTCTGGCCAAACGGCAGAGTAATAATCATCGTAGTCATGAATGATGCTGTTATTGTTGTTGTTGCTGCTGCTGCTGTTGCTCTTGCTGTGGTTCATGATAATGTTGTTGTTGATGATGATGATTACCACATGACCCATAATTTAATTGACATTGTTGTATGGCCGGCCACAAGCATCATTCACTCACTCACTCGTTCCTACGTTCGTTTTGTTCGCAGTATTGAAAACTCAACTACTGCAAATGGAAGCCGGATAATATTTTCTACTCTGCTACAGCTACAGCTCATCATAGTCATACTCGTAAAGTATATCACATTCATCCCGTCTATATAACAACGATGCTCTCTATGAACTACAAACGAAAAAAACATCATCTGAGGGTTTATTTAATTGTACGTGATTTTGAACGTACAATAAAAAATAAAAATCATTACGATTTTTTGTTTAGCTAGAGCTAAGCCCGCCGTCTATATCTAAATATGTCTCTAGCTGTATCTATGACCGTCATACGTTTAAAACAAGTTGAAACTTAAAATCATAATGTTTTGCCTGTCTAGTTGTCCCCCAGTGTCTGGTGTTTGCTATGCTGAGCGAGCTTGGTTCGTGATGATGATGCCGATGACGGATAAGTTACAATATCATCTACAGTCCCGGTGATATGTGTAACTACGAGTATAAGCTTGGTATAGTCGTCAGTCAGTCAGTCATATGATGCACACCAGATTTTTTATTTACTCGTAGTGTTGTGGAGTGGCACATGTCGTAGTATACGATTTTGTCCACCATCTGATGGGGATGATCGGCGGCAATGTCGTTCGTGCTGTTGCCACCGTCAACGCTGCTTATGTTGTTGTGTTGCTCTTCATGTAAATGATGTTTGACGTTGATCGGTCGTTGTTGTTGTATTTAAATTGCGGTCAGCAAGTTTTATTTAATTTTATTTAGAGAGCCAAGCAAGACAACGGCGGCTACAAAAAAATGATATTCTTTTATATATACATGTTGCTGTCGTTTTTTTCGCATATACACCTCCTCTTTTCAAGCTATGCACGAATAAAGTAACCTTATGAGAATGACAGAATTTTCTAATTTCAATAAATAAAAAAGTAGCACCGAATTTTTACGTAATGAAGGAGAAATTTTTAAAAAACAAAAAAAGTGTCGTAATGTAAAAACGCCAGTTTCTTTGAAAACAAAAAACCACAAGAGTTCTCCGAAATGAATATATAATTGTGCCTTGAAAAAATCTCTAAAAAAAACTGTTTTTGAAAAAATCGCCAATTTAAAAATTTGGCGTTCTCGAAAAGAAACTTTTTTTTGTAAATAAAACCGTCAATATTCAAAAACAACCAGCACGACCAATAAATATTATGGTAAATATGCTATCTTTACAAGATTTGGGCTCCGTAATTTTTGAATTTAAAATATGACAACATTGCTATATTGTAAAATCTATAAATTTTTTACAAATCTTTTTAAATATAAAAAGAAAACGTTGTTCTTAGCGATTAAATAATATTTTTAAGTATAAGCACATAAATGAAACAGTTTTCGAAAAAATCGCCAATTTAAAAAATTGGCGTTTTTGAAAACAACTTCGTTTTGACAAAAATTCGCTTAAATTCAAATGTGCCACAACTACCATGTTGTTAGAAATTAGATGTTGTTATAAATACGATGAAGATCTTCAAAATTTTGGATCCGCAATTTTCGAATTGAAAATATTGCAAAGTTGCAACGAATGTGTCGCAAATAGTTGGAAATTGACTGAAATTGTGATAATACGAGAAAATGATAAAGAAACAAAACATATGTAAAGTTTACCGAGTACCTGAGTATGCCATTTAAAAAAATGTCGTTCTAGAACCGTTTGATTTTTTTTTTTGAAATTCGAAAAACGCTCAGTTTAGCTTCTTGTGTTTAAAAATGTATTGTGCAAAAATATGTCTAGAATATTGGATCGCCAATTAAAAAAATTGTGCAAAGTTTGTCTAATATCGTATGTGCCTAATTGTGCCGGAAATATTTTTTCAATTTCGAATATGGGCTGTAAAATTGCGATAATAGAGCCAGCTCCGATTTTTTTAATTTTTAAAAAAATATAAATCGAAAGTTGTGCTGTATTGTGTCATTTTCAAAAAGGTGATATCCTCTATATTCGAAAAAATTTTAAACCAGTGCCAGTAACTCAATTTCGCCTCTAAAAACATTATGTTGTAAGGATATACCCATTGTTGGTACCGCCATTTACGTGCCAAAGACAAACTTCAAATGAGAAACTTCGAAAAAATCTATTAAAAATATTTTTTTGTTTATTAAAAAAAAATCCGGTAAACGAGTACATGATTGTGCCTTTTTTCAATATCTCTATGCTGTTTTTTTTTTAAATAAAAACTAAAATTGTACTTCTAAAGTTCATAAAATTAACGTTTTCTCGAAAAGTTCTAAATTTTTTTTGAAAACGAAATTTAAAAAAAAGCCACCTAGAACATTTTGATGAAAAGAAATACTTGTTTTGTGCCATATAAATACGTTTATAAAGTTTATTATCTCATTTCTTAACAAATATAAAACTTTATAAATTGTTTAAATCTTAATATTCTGCTAATATGCCTAGTCAAATGCCGTATGCCAAAAATTGCTAATTTTTGTAATTTTGAAAATAATAGCGATTTTACGTTTTAGAGATTTTTACAAAAATTAAAAATTTATTGTGTGATTTTGAAACTTGTTTATAATAAAATTGTGCCAGTCTAGCTGGCACCACGGCATATGCCAAAAAATGCACCACCTTTCATAGTTCCAAATATAATCGATTTTAAAATTTCAGCTTTTTTTGCAAAATTAAAATTGCCGGCCTTTATAATTTTAAAATAATCGTGTTTTTAAAAAGTTGTCGATTTTTCCTTGTAACGAAAATTCCAAAAAAAACCTCTGAATTGTTTTATACCTGAGGTATGTTTGGTTATTGCGTTTTTCTAATTTTAGCACTTTTTCGCATTGTCTTTGGAAAAATAAAAAAAAAAAACATTTTAAAATCTCTAAATTAGGCTAATTTAAGCTAACCTAGTATAAGTCAAGCCAGTTTCGTTTCAACAATCCACTTAAGAAGGATAAAACCACATACTCGTACAATTAAATGCAGTTCAAGTTTCTTATATCTTATTATGCTTAAATGTTTTGTGATTTATCAGATTCTGTCATTCCAATTGGCGAGCGCCCAAAGAAAAAACTATTATTTGTTTTATGCCATAAACGCTAGTTTCTGCTTAGAGATTTTTATCATTATCAATTAATTCGAGCAAAGCACGTTACTTTCTTGATTTTATAAAAAAAGTATTACAAGTTATTGAATTTTAAAAAGAAAGCCAACTATTTTTGTCTTTGGTAAAATGTTGCTTTTTCTTATAAATCCTGATAAAGTTTACATTGTTTTATTTAAAAAAAAATATTTTTTTTATTTTTTGCTAATTTAAAACAATTTTTGAAAGTCTTTAACTTTCCCGCTTTTATTTGGAATTCCATGTATTGTGAACATAATTTTTGTTTCAGCAAAATTTCGCCTTTTTAATGGTCTATGTGTGTGTGTTTTGGTGGGGGTGTTAACTGGGGGCGATGCGTCTGCTTTTTTTAGCCTTCGTGCCTTTGGTGCCCGCTCTTTCTCACTCGCCCTCTTGGCCCCATCTTATGCGTTCTGTGTTTTTTTTGATTTTTCGGCTTTATGAAGTTTTTATTTTTGACGTTCTTTTGTTGTTGTTGTAATATCTTGAAGCGCCGTTTGTTTTGTTTGGCAGTTCATCTTTTGACTTGTTTCCAAAGTTCAAAAGCATTTTGTGGGTAGAGAACTCCTTTGGCTGGCCAAAACCTCAAAAAAAAAGGATTTCCATCATTATCTGCTCGCTAATATCAACGTCTTGAAAGGCTTACCACCAGCACCACCAACACGGCGAGCAAACTGAGATCAAAATATGCCGATAGTGCAGAACCAGCCATAAACACGCAGTTTAATCATTTTTTTTGGTTTCTTCAAGATTTTTTTGAAAACTGCTAAACCAAAAAAAATCTTTAGAACAAAGTTTCGGTTGAAACTTGTTGAAAAGTTCACACGGCTGCCTTCGTTGTCGTTTTCAATATTTTCACTTCAACGTGGTTGGAGTGTGTGTTTACCTTGGTTGGTGTCTGGTTTAGTTTGGTGTGGCATCATATGTCCGTCCATCCTGGTATAAGACAGCATCCTTGCGCCTTTAAGCCGTGTATTTTGGCTGAAGTGTGATCTTTGGCGTTTGTTATTCGTATCGTAGCCGGGCTTGTAGTTCTTCTCTTATGTTCAAAACATTGTAATTATTCAATTAGGATCAGTTATTGTTGGCTGTGGATATTTTTTCAATTTGTACTACTTTTTCATTATCACACATTCGTGTGTTGAAAGTTTAAGTTCCAGTAGTGATTATTGGGTTTCTTAATAAATGGTTGGCGGTGTTTTTAGTTTCGTATATTAGCCGATAAGTACAACTAATAATTTTGTTATCAAAAGAGGTAATGCTCACATACGAGAATGATGTGATGGGCATATGTGGAAGCATTCGAGGTGATCGTCTTTATTTTTAAGAACTGAGTGTGTGTAGCAGATGGTGGTGATCATGGTCCTGAAAACGAAAATTTGTTTGCAAGAAATCTTTAGCTAGTATTCGATTTTTGTGATACAGCGAATTTATAAAATATTTACATAATGAAGTGGGGGAGTCGGCTTAGTTTTTTTTTTAACGAATTGACATAATCGAATGATATTTCTTGGCTGTAGACATAATTTAGCTTATTTTTGTATAAGAGACGGCCTTTAGCCATGGCACCAATTGTCGAACTAAAAATTTAATTTTAAATTGACTGACAACTTTTTCGCATCATAGAAAAATCGCTTACCTTTGTTATTTTAAAAATAGTAGCGTTTTTAAATTTTTGCGTTTTTAAATTTTAGCGTTTTTTTTGATATGACTGCAAACATTTAAAATTTTTAAATGTCCTGCTAGTTTAGTATTATGCCAAAGGTTAAAAATTGGTTTTTATAATTTCGCAAATAATCGCGTTTTTAATTTAAGCGTTTTTTTCGAAAGACTGCAAAAATGTAAAATTTTTAAATTCTAATAATTCTTCGATAGCTGAAACTTGTGCTGCTAGTCTAGGCGCATGCCAAATGGCAAAAATAATTTTTCAAAAATTTCGAAAATAGTCGCTTTTTTTAAAAGAAAGCGTTTTTTAAAAAAGTTTTGCAAAAGTTATTAATTTTTAAAGTCTGTAAATTCTTTGATAACTGCTAACTTTTGCTAGTCTAACACCATGCCTTATAAAACGTTTTTTTTTTGGAAGTTCGAACATAAGGCGTTCTTTTAAAATTTAGCTTTTTTTGAAAACAGTTTGCAAATTTTTTTAGATTCGTTAATTCTTTGACAACTGTGCTCAGTTATGCTAGTCTAGCACCATGCCATATGACAAAAATCGGCAACTTTAATAAATTCGTTAACAATCCACTTTTTTAAATTTAGCGTTTTTTTCGAAAAAACTTTGGAAAAATTCAAAATTTCTAAAATCTGTAAAAAAATTTCTAGCTTAAACTAGTGCTAAGTTCTGCTAGTCTGTCACCATGCCATATGTCAAAAAGCGATAAATTTTCGAAATTTCTCGAGTTTTTAAAATTTTAGCGCTTTTTTGCATATGTTTGCGAAAAACGAAAAAAATTAGTAAATAAAAAAAATTGTAAATAAGGCTATTGTAATCAGGCTATTCAAATATATAAGTAAATGCACCTAGTATCGTGGTAATTGACAACTTTTTGGTGGCGTGGGCCTGTTGCTGGTCTGTTTTGTTTTCGGCATTTAAATGCTACACAGTAGCGCCTTTACGTAGAAGTAGTGCTTAATTCTGTTGCTGATGGTTCGTTTCCTAGGCAATCTTTCTACATAATGTTAGATCATTGGCTATTGGTAATAAAATATTGCGGGTTTTTTCGTTAATTGTTTAAATTGTTTTTTTTTTTGGTTTTACATCATAAATAAAATTGCCGGTTTCCCAGTAGAAATTGAGACCAAAACCAAGCAGCTGGTAGTCCAGCACATTACGACATCTACGTCTATGGGGTCACTTTACACATATGCTTATAGGAGTAGCCCAAAAAATTGCGACTGGCCCTGGAAATTTTTTTCGAGTGCAGCCCATTGATCTGCTGTTTTGAGCTTTCAGTCAGTTAAACGAAATTGCTTTTAGTATACTAGATTTTATTATATTCGAAAAGAACAGCTGATAGATAAAGTGAAAACCTTCCACAACTATGCTATATATTACAAATACTTTAGATCCCTAAAATTAGGCTTTAACTTTTGACTGTGCGACCATCGCAGATGTATTAAAGACTTTTCAGACTAACAAAACTAGTATTTTGGTGCTCATTTTTTTTATTAAAAAAAATAGAATAACCAACCAGCTGTGACATTTTTAAGGGAAAACAGCTTTAGGAACTCCTAGTTTTCGTCAGTCTAAATAGGACCCTAGTCATACTAATGCACCAAAAATAATGTGTCCGACTAGATAGAGTTTTCTTTAATCTTATTATACATCACCATAAAATGTAAAACTGTTGAAGGTGTGTTTAGGTGGGAGTTGAGTTTTTATTTTAATGTTCCTTAAGAAACGCACACCGAAACGTTTTACTACTGCCACCTACATTCCATTTACAACCCCGACATCTTCGTAACGCTTAAAATAGCAACTTTTCTAATTATAAATTAAATTAAACAACAATTTTGCATCAAACTAAAAACTCAATTTCATAAAAATGTTCAACCTGTGGTCAATTCGCGTCGGGCGAGAATATTTCTGTCCCTGAGGCACTGTTTCCACACATGCTGCATAGTAACGCAAAATGTCATGTTGGTTGTTTTGTACAAAAACGATTGTCGCCATTGGCTCATAGTCGTTTTTGTTTTTCATTCAATGAGATTTTCCATTAACGATAACAGAAGATTGACAATAATTTTACAATATCATAAAATATGACAACAGCAAAAGAACCACACACTCACTGCCAACACACGCGAAGTCACTCACCGTGAGTGATGTGGGATAGGTGGGCCTGATGACATATTGCTCTTGAATAGAGGCATGTTACAACCAACATCGTCGGTTTTAATGTTAGATTTGTTATCGCCAGCAGATCAGCCAAACTCATGAAGCCTGTCGTGGATATTTTTGTTGCGGCTAGATTTAAAACCGGCAACTTTGGTGCCACACTAAAGTTTATGATTGGGTTTTGATAGGAATCTAATTGAAGCTATGCTATCTGAGAGCATTAGCTGAAGAGGGGTGATGATCATAAGGAAATTGCAAAATATTTTGGCTATTAAAATAAAAGGCCAAAAGATTATGTCAGAAATATTGGGAAAAAAGCGAAAGCTGTTGAAAGCAAAGTTGCAGACAATATTTCTAAAAGACATATTTTAAATAAAAATATTTAACAGTGGAGGCTCAGTGCATGTCTCTCGGCAACAATGAAATAAGAAGGTTTTTAACTCTAGCATTATATGAAAAAAAAATCTGCCAACTTTGGTTGCAGAACCAAAAAAAAAAATATTATTTTTTATAGGTGATTCCAGAAGTTTATAATTTTCAGGAATTAAAAAATCTGTTAAATTCTTGCAGTATGTTTTAGTATTGCTACTTTCTAAAACCCCTAAAAATAGTCTGTAATTAATATTTTAACAAAAGCCTAAAGTCATACGAACAATGCCACGGTTGACATAAAACAATTTTCGAGAATTATAAAATCTGTTAAATTCTTGCATTACGTTTTAGTATTGCTACTTTTTAAGACCCCAAAATGTAGTCTTAATTAAAATTTTAACAAAAACCTAAAGCCAGACCTAATTAATAGAGTATACAAAAAAGTATACAACGCTCAACACTAAAGCCCGAATTAATTGCTTTGATCGCATAGCCTAAATACAATTTAAGTATTTAATAGTAGTCAAGAAAATGTACTATAGATTTATAATGAAAATTGTAAAAAATATATGTTTTAATTCATATTGCTGGTTTTTTAGTTTTAATTTGTTTTTATTTTTCTTATAAGCCGAAAAATGTGTGTTTATATTAGTTCTGACAATGTGTTTTTGGTCACAGGAGCCTAAAAGCATGCTTATGTTTTGTTGTTTATCCTTATCCAAAAAGTATTCTATACTTTTTAAGAGTAGAACATCCTAGAAGGACATCTAAGACCACAGTTAAAAAGGAAATTGTTGCAATTATTAGGAAATGGTTCATTTTTTTAAATATTTTTGGTATTCTACACTTTTTAAGAGTAGGACATTCTAGAAGGACATCTAAGACCACAGTTAAAAAGGAAATGGTTGCAATTTTTAGGAAATGGTTGCAATTTTTTTGATATATTTTTGATATTTTTCGCAGCTTAAACTCAATATAGTAGTCATTGGAACTATTGACAAAAGACCTGCTGTATAACGTTTTTCTGTAAGATATGTTGTTTAAAATCAAGCTAACTTAACACCAATACTCTGATGTTACAGTCACACTTCTGCTAAAAAACATCTAGTTTTTTTAGATAGTCAATATTAAGGCTGAAAAATATCGAATGGTCTTACTACGTTGGCCACAAAAGCGCTTTACAATTATCCTTCCAATCCTCAAAATAGGAATTAAAATATGTATTTATCTAAGCATGCGCCCTAAGTTATGCTATAATTTTTGAAACAGGCTTATAAATCTTAAAACTCTGCCCGGTTTATACAAATTTATTGATATATGTAAATATGTTTGTATTCTAGTTATATATCTCAAATTAAAAAATAGCCACTTAACACGTCTTGTGCAGCTTTTTATTTGCTATTTTTATTTGTCCTATTTTGCAAGCGTATTTTATTTCAATAGCGCCTCGAAGTATGCTGTAAGTTTTTAATGTTTTTTAAAGAGCCTCCAAGTATGCTGTTAATTTTAAATTAATTTTTAATATGAAAACTACGCTTGGTGTTCCTAAATTTTAAAAATTAAAATAATCCAACCCTGAATAGTTTGTTTTTTAACTTTTTTTGTAATGTTTGATTTTCGTACTTTTAGTAGAGCGTCTTGAAGATGGGCTACCTACACCTTTCTCCCATTGTTTAGTCTTATTTCTTTAGGCGTTTTATATTCTGAAAGCAGAAGAATTTTAAATTTAAAAATAAAATTAATTCAACCCTGAAAAGTTTATTTTTTAACTTTTTTGCAATGTTTGATTTTCGTACTTTCAGTAGAGAGTCTTGAAGATGGGAGAAGAAGAAGACCTACACCTTTCTACCATTTTTTAGTCCTATTTTATTAGGCGTATTATATTCCGAAAGCAGAAGAATTTCTCTAAAACCTTAAAAAATTTAAAAACTTAAAATAATGCCTTTGTATTTTTTTTATTTTTGATTTTCGTAATTTAAGTAGAGCTTCTTTACAAAATTTTAAAAATGAAAAACAAAGCATCTGTAATTTTTTTTTTATATAATTGGTATTCTCGATTTTCCCAATTTAAGTAGAGCTTCTTTAAAATGGAACCCACTTTTCTCGCAGTGTTCAACGGACTTCGGACGTGTCACCTTCTCTTTACATTGTCCCTTTGCTTAAGGGCAACTTCAACAAAAAAAGTTATGTGATTTTCGTTACGCGATAATAATAATAATTATAATTTTATTATTAAAACGAAAAAATAAAAGTAAACTTTTTAATAAAATCACAGTGTCGAGGCCAAGCAAACAATCGACCAGCAACAGCAACAACAACTACAATGCCCAAGTGTAAAGTTTCTTTAAAGAAGCGTGTTATGCTTTTTATATGGCACGCAGTGTCTGCGGCCGCTTGATGGCGGCGGTTGCATCATCACTGGAGGCCCTTTTGTGATGGCAGATATTCGTTCTTCTCTGTTTAAGTTAAGGTTTTCTCTTCGGCTTTGTGTGGCAATGACTCCTTCATCTACTCTCGGTATTTTGGTTTGTGGCCAAAAACAAAAAAAAACAAAAATAGTAGGCAACACCCGGTTAACGTGGCTGCCTTCTTGTTCTTGTCTGCCCTGTTTGTTTGCCAGACACTAAACCAGAAAAAAAACTGAGCAAACACCAGCTTATTTTGCCACATGATGGATTTTTAATCGATGATTTTTTTTTCATTGCTTTAGTCTTTAAGGTGGGCGACGTTTTGTTTCGTCTTTTTTGCCCAAACAAAAAAAACCAAAAGAATAGGGGTTTCTGTTCTTTGTTTATTTTTTTTTGGTATTTTTGAAGCTGCATTAACTATCAAAAAATGTAAATCAACTACACCAACATTCGGTCTGGTTTCCTGCAGCCCAGAACAATAACAAAAACACATCATTCGCATGAATCATATACGAAAAGCGAGTCAACCTTTATGTTTACACCCAAAACAAAACGACAGTTTAACCCTTTAAGCTGATGTCATTAAATTCGTATTTGTCCTTATCAGTATATGCACGTCCTTTTAAAAGGACTCCAATGACTATTAGCCTTTAGAGCTGGCCAAGCTTTGACGGTAATAAGGGCCAAAGAGGTTTTACAACAAATTTGCTAGCAACTCTCCTTTGCATTCGGCCAAGGTTTAAATACTAATTGGCAAGAAAATGTATCAAATTAAAAACCCGCAAACGGCAGGACTTGTTTTTCTTTTCAAGCGGGGGTTGCCATGAGAGTACTCATATTCACAGAGCAGCAGTATGGTGTTATTTGCTTTAATGCCATCAGACTCCTTTTAAGTAGAGCCAACAAGAAGCCAACCCTTGTGCAGGTCTATTTTGTAATCTGAGCGATATGAAGCCACTCATATGCTTATATTTGAAGTTATGCTCTTGCTCTAAAAACAAAGCTGTTTGATTTATAATGTGATGCCAATTACGGGTTGATTTTTAGTTGTTTTATGTGCCTTCCCCTTTGCACTCTTAGCAATTTAATGTGAAATTAATTCAACAAACAAAAACTGCATTTTGTTAAAATAATGAAATAGTTTTTTTAACCACAATCACTGGTCCGTTTTCCCGTGATTTTTTTTTCAATTTAAACTTTAACTCATTTTGTTTTGGTGGGTTTTTTTTCAAAACAGACCTAAGGTCTCACGTGACCGTTGTTCGTTCTGTGATGGTTAGACTTTAGTGAGTTTTATTTTAAACCCCCCCTTACCGCAATGCGTTGAACACATCAACAACAGACAGACGTTTAGACTAAACAAAAGCAATATTTTCAACTCGTTTTTGTGGCTAACTCTTGGATTTTTTTCCTCCTTTTTTACTGTAGACTTAATAACAATAATAATAATAAAAATAAGAGGTAAAATTGTTTAAAATCACCAAACCATGAAATTTTTTATGATACAACAACAGCAGTAGCAGAATTTAAAAAAAAAACACAGAAACAAATGAATGATAAACAACAAACAATTACACTGACATTTTGTCATCGGATTTATTGTTTTGAATAGTCTGGCAAAAAAAACTCAGACACAACAAAAAACAAGACAGAAATTATAAATATTTATTTGAAGTAAGAAAAATTCCCATTGTTTGGAATTGTACTGGGCCAGGTAAGGGAGGTATGGGAAAAATTTAAATTAATATAAAAAAAGGTTTTTTTAAAAGATGAAATGCAAAAAATATCCATTTTTGTAGTTTTTCGAGATTTTATAAATAAGTGGTCATGTCATATATCTAACCTGGAAAGTTTATTATGTCCCCAAGGGGCCAGCTTTGATGATTTACAAACCGCCTATAATAAATTTAGCTATTCTTCCTCAGGTCCAAGGCGGGGAAATGGACCATGATACAATAAACAAGGTAAAGTCGCTAGCCCAACAACAAACAGTTCTTTATACTGTCAAAGTCCCTAAAAAGAAAATGCCAAAAATAAATTGTTGTGAATGCTTGAAGAGTATTGTGAACGTTCAATATAGAAATTTAGCTTTACAAACTTCAAGCATTGTCTTTGTCAAATTTCACATTTGAAGGATTTAATTTCTACGAAAAAAATTGTTAATCAGCTGACTGCATAACTCTAACTTTACAAAATTTAAATTAAAATAAAATACTCGTATTTCTTTGTTTTTTTTTGTAATAAATTTTAAGGCAAAAGAAAAATGCATACTCGTATAAGAAAATTTGTTTTTTTTTTGTAATAAATTTAAAGGCAAAAGAAATCTCCGTTTCAGTAGCCCTACTGTGCCCATATTCATAAAAATTTGCGGAAGGTTAAGAATAAGAATTCCAATTTTTTTTTACAAATAAGTGTTTTAAACCTATTGCGAGATTTTAAGAATAACGAAGCATGTCTTTATTCTAACCTGACAAGCTTTACCAGATTATAATGCCCTCAAGATGCCAGCTTTAATGATTTACAAACCACCTCTGATAAATTCAGTTATTTTCTCTCAGGTTCAAGGCGGAAGGGATAGAGAATATTTAATATAAAATATAAAAAAAGAATTTAGTTAGATTAATGCAAAAAAATCTCCGTTTCTGTAGCCCTAGTGTGCTTATATTTATAACAATTTCCAAAAGGTAAAGAATTCAAATTTACGTTATAAAAAAGTTTTTTAAACCTATTGAGAGAATTTAAGAATAAGGAAGCATGTCTTTAATCTAACATGGCAAGCTTTACAAGCTTATTATGTCCTCTAGGACCCAGCTTTAATGATTTCCAAACTGCCTCTGATAAATTCATTTATTCCTTCTGAGGTTCAAACCAAGGTCTTTATAATAATAGCGGCAAACACTATCTTTCACCAGAGAAATTAACTTTCAGGGAGCTGACCAGCCGAATCTTCTTACTCTGGAATCGTATTAAAACGGAACCCATTTAAATTGTAACGTTTTTAAATCTGGATGTGAAACCGAACCAGATTAGCAGAAAAACTAACGCAATATTTATCAGCTGCCACAACACAAACAAACAAGCTTCCTTCATACAGCGTTGACTAAGAAATTACACTATCAGTGAAGTTATAAAGGATTGCCCATTTTTCGCTTTTAAACGTAAAGTTGAAAGGGAGAGAGTTAAATAAAAAGCTCTGATTTCATAGAGTGCAGCAAAAGGACCAAAAGCTCGAAAGCAATTGGACTGTCAATGGTGGAATAAGGCCAAAGATCAGAGCTTTTTTATATGGATTTATTTTTATAATTATTTTTCCCAAGTAATAGCAGAGTAATTAGAACAAAGAATAAGATTTGGGTTAAAAGGAAAAAAGCTTTAGTAAAAAGCTTCCTTTATACCGCGTTGACTGATAGCAGAGTAATTAGAACAAAGAATAAGATTTGGGTTAAAAGGAAAAAAGCTTTAGTAAAAAGCTTCCTTTATACCGCGTTGACTGAGAAATGACATCATCAGTGAAGTTATAAAGGATTGCCCATTTTTCGCTTTCAAACGTAAAGTTGAAGAAACACAAAAAGCTACGATTTGATTAAACTTTTGTTTTATAATAATGTTAAGACCTTGACTTATGTAAAAAACACAACCGCCTCTGGTTTGGTTTCAGCAATCGATTATTTTGAGGTAATGTACAACCACATTTTTTTCGAAATTTTAGGTGGGACTTGACACATGTGGATTTTTAAATGCTTTAGGGGCTTATCCGCATAGACAGGGTCTTTTGCGTAGCCCCACAAAAAAGTAATCTAATTGCATCAAATCGCATGCTCTTGTCGGGCAGTTGAAGTTGCCAAAATATGAAATTATGCGTTTTGGAATTGGCCTCGTCTTAATCACCTTTCTTGTAGTGAGTTTTAACTATAAGTATATGACAGCTTCTTCGGCTGTTAAACGATCCATATTCGTAAAGTTGGCGTTGTCAAAATCACCTTTCTTGTTTTAACTATTTTACAGCTTACTGCTAAATAAATGAAATATTTAACAAATGACCGAATTGCCAGGTCGGCGGTTTGAAACCAGGAAATTGATAGTCCTACAATATAGAGAGAAGTAAAATAAAAGCTCTAGTGTTTAAGGGCAAAAGCGCCTTTTTCCTATAGTAATTTTATGTTTCTGCTATTTTAAAGCTTTTATTTTCATATGACTCGCCGAAAACATAGTGCTTTTAAATGGTACTTCCCATTATAATAAAACTTCTCTAATAGTATAGAAAGAAGAACCATTAAAAAGCTGTTGTTCTTCCCTTAGCAAACCAATTGCTATTTATGTTTTAAATTTTGCCTTTATGCATCACCCCATAACATTACAGGTTTCTAATGGACATTTTCTCTATAATATAACTACTCTTTCATTGGTTACCTTTAAGCAGAACCAAAAATAAATGCCCCTCTTATTACACAAAACGCAACGTGAAAGCTCATTTTATTTTCCACGTTAATTCCACGTAAATAAACGATAATAATTTGTACAAATCTTTAGCGAACTTTTGCGTTGCGTTTTGCGTGGAAGGGGAATATCTTTTATAGAGTTTCTTTTAAAGAATATGTTTATTTTATAGTAAAGAAGCTTAAAGCTTACAAATAGCACAAGGTGTTCTATTTTGGTTATTGGTTAAATAAGGGTTTTGTCCTCATCTGCCTTATGTCTAAAGCTTTGTAATGGACATTTTCTCTACAATTAAAAAGCTTTCGATATTACATCATATGTGACGCGCAAAATAGAAAGGGACCTAGGGTAAAAACCAGTTTTGTCCAGGAGAGCCATTTTAAAGATTTAAATATGTGTATTTTTGGTGTGCCATCACTTTCATAAAACGCGCATATCTCTGGGAGGGAACACTTTTGGGGCATGGGACCGGTCTCATTCGATGCTCAGATATTGTCCACATCAAAAAGTAAAAATTGATTTTTTACCCTTAGGTCCCTTTCTCTATGTGCTGTACCATATATGTATAGACGCAAAGTATTTCGCATTTTCTTCTTACAGTAGATGACGCTGTTTCTTCTAAGTTAGAGTTATCTTAAGCGATTCGCGATCTAGGCCAATGGCAGCTGGTTTTTAATTATTCCGTCCCACGATTAATTATTTTTTAACACGGGCACCGCCTTCGGGAAGCCATTTGAACAATCTTTTTGTGGGAAACTGTTCATTGGTCTTTTACTTAAGCGTAGGATTAGACAATGTCGGCTCTCCGCCTAACGAAATAAGGACTGATCTTTCAATGAAATGTTTCAGATAATGTCAAAATTTTTAAAATCTTGAGTGTTTTTTTTAATTTATTAATGATCATCCGATTCTGAAACATTTGTTAGCCCGGCAGCCGGCTATGCCAATACTTTTGTCTCTACACGGTTAAAAATAATACATATCTAAAGTATAAAAAAAATTTCAAACACACAAATTTTTAACACAAAATTTATGTTATTTCAAATGAACTTATCTTAAAATGGTAGGCATGCTCTCTCTGAAGAAGGCCTAATACTAAAACGGAATCCAAACTTTCTAAGCATTTTTGCCAAGTTTCTCCCTGGCTTCAGAGACTTATCACCTACACGCAAAGTTGCCCTCATACGAGATTTTAAGATAAGCCTATTTTACAAAAATCTATATAACTTCCACGCTTGGAGCCCAGTATTCTCCCATTAGTTTTATGCTAATATCTAATATCGCTTTCCGCCACATTCCTTAGCTCGTAAGTATTAACATCTATTACAGCACTTGACATCATGGATGGCATGATAACATTTTTTCTACATCTTCTAAGACCGTAAGTGGCCGACTCATATCGATCGTTGAACGATTTTTGGTTATGCAGTATGTATTTGTAATATAACCATTTAGAGTTTTGCGTAAAACTATGTTTATGGTTTGGAGACATTTATGGTCAACGGTAATCAGCTTCATCATCGCCGTCGTTAGTCGATCACATCAATGAATGAGTGAGCACTGGCAATTTGTAAAATGTGGAAATGAGCCATTTCGTTGTTTATCGCAGCCATAAGGAATACCGCCGTTGAAAAGAAAAACGAAAGAGGAAAAAGTAAAATTTTCATATTGTGGAATGTTACACTCGCGGTAAAATGTTACTGCGTTGCTTGTTAAATTAATAGGCATGGTATTTTTGGGCAAAATATAGGAACTATAGGAGAAGCTCTGTTATAAGCAGAGCTTTGTTATAATTTATGGGGAATAACGCCTTTGAAAGTAAACATTTTAGAAGCTGAGGAAACTTTTTTTTTAATGTATTGACTGCAAAGAAATGTTACACTCACAGTAAAATCTTAGTGAGTTTCTTGTAAAATTGAAAGACGTAGTATTTTTGACGAAATATAGCAACAAAATAGATTCTCTGTTCAAAAAATGTTCAAAATGTGGTGACAGTAAAGAAATCGTACACTTGTACAGGGTGGGCCATTTGATATTTTAGATTTAAAAGGGCTATAAAAAAAGTACTGATAATTTTTTTTAATTTCTGTTTATTGGAGAGGTTGAACTTTGTCATTTAATAATGGAACACGAATACATGCATACTACCTCAACTGGGTTCAAAGTGACTATTAAAAAGACAATTCATCGACAAAAGCCTACCCTGTAGTGTAATTTCATTAAGTTTTGTGATTTATTACTAGAATTTTAACGATATATACATTGAAACACAAATTTTAGCTCTGTTGGTATAAGGGAAGAATCTCTATAAATTAACAGAGAACTGTTAACATGATTGCTAGTGCTAAATAACAGAAATCTGCTAAAATTAATGAAGGTTTTAAGTAAAATTAGCAGTAATGTTTGCAGATCACATATTTAAGAACCCCTTTGTTATTTATCAAAGATCATTATTTGTTTTAATATTTTACCAAAATGCAATGCCCACTAATTAAGGAAAAATGACTATTAAGAATCTCTGATAATAATCAGAATTCTGTTATGTGCTGCTTTTAATTAACAGAGTTTTGTTTAAATGGTTGAACTGTTAATTAGCAGAGTTTTGCATAAATGGTTGATCTGTTAATTGACAGAGATTCTGTTATGTACTGCTGTTAATCAACAGAGCTTTGTTTAAATGGTTGATCTGTTAATTAACAGAGTTTTGTTTAAAAGGTTGATCTGTTAATTAAGAGATATTCTTAGTTTGTTTCTAAAACGTGCCCCCTAAATTCCTTTATTATTAACATAACTCTGTTAACAAGGCTCTTTTATCATTAAGCTAATGTTAACTTAGAAAGCTCTGTTAAAATAAGTGGTATTATTGTTTATTAAGATAACATTGTTTACATGAGTGCTGGTGCCTTTTAACAGAGTTTTGGTTTTTAACCTTAAACTGGGATTCTTTCGTACCTTCTCAGGTTTAAGCATATCCCTCACAAAAGAAGTATCGCATAATGAACAGAACTTTGTTTACATGGGTGCAGGTGTTTATTAACAGAGCTCTGTTAACCTGAGCGCTGGCATGAACGGGGTTTCATTTGTACCTTTTAGGCATATCTCTTAAAAAAGAATTAACAGATTTTTTAATGAAGTTCAATTATATGCCCAAGGTAAACGACTTATGGTTAGAGTTAACAGATCTCTGTTATCATGAGTTCTGTTATAAATAACTTAGCTCTAATTTCGTGTTAGTTTATTTGACCTTTTATTGACAAACATATTTTATTTTTATATTAATTATCAGAGATTCTTATTTTGTTCTTCAAATTAAGCGGGTCCATTTTTAAAAGATGCATCGAAAAACGTTCCCCCTAAACTCTCTGTTTATTAACAGAGGTATGTTAAGATGGGTGCTGGTCTTTATTAACAGAGCTATGTACTCGTAATGATGAATGCAGGCGTTTAATGAAAGAGTTTTGTTTAGACGAGTGCTGGTGTAAATTAACAGAGATTTTTTTTACATTAGTGCCGGCCGATAAGCAGAGTTTGCTTTGTGACTTTTATGCTAAGTTCAGATAAGGCTACCGTTTGCTTAAAACAGCCATGTTTCAGCAAACGTTGTTCCTGTGTAGCTGTGTTTACACTTCTTTTGTGAACAAACAAACTAGTTGCTGCAACATGTTGCTCTCTACGGTTGCATCGAGTATACCAAGCATTAGAGTTGGTATCGATTTTATTTTTCTGTTTTTAAGTAAATTGCATTCGATATTTTTAGCCCTTAAAAGGATATAAATATTTCCATAATGAGTTCAATTAAACACACCCAAAGTAAAATGTTAGTCAAAATTTTTAATAATTTTTTTGTTGTTTTATGGTTTTTTTTGATTTATTTTACAATGTTTTTTATCCCATCCCATACATTCTTTTTTGTTTTCAATTTTATTTAAATATCGTATTTTTGGTGTTAGATTTTTCCACTTGCAATACAATTTTTGTTTGTTCTAACTTTTCACAGGGGTTTTTTTTCTCTTTCCACATTTCAAATTTATGCTAATCATACAACGCAACAATTTTCTAAGAAAATCCACAACAACAACAATATAAAAATTATAATAATACAAAAAAAATTTACATTCAGAGAAACAAAATCTAACTGTTGTAGTTGCAGTATCTAGATATACTACAAACGATACGACAAAATATCATAGAGAGCGGGAGAAAAAAAAAACAATTACATTTTACCACGATATGCCATTGTTTGAGCAAACACAGCAGAAACATTGTATTCGGAATATAAGTTTATAGAGAGACACGAAACTTGTATTATACTCGTACTATCTTGTATGTTTATTTCAACAAAAAAAAGTAACAAAAAATAAAAATCTAAACGCTGACTGCAGTTTATATGTAGCTGCTAGTACTCTAGCCATCGCATTGTTGTTGCTGCATAACTAGTGTTGTTGTAACATTTGTTGTCTTTCTACTCCGCCACAGTCTTGTCTAGGCCCTGTGGTAGCTGCCCGCCTGCCTGCCATTACATTTTATGTTCAAATCTAATTGTAAGCGTTTCTATGCTGTTGTTGTTATGTCCGAGAGATTTTTTTCGGTTGTTGTTGTCGGCTTAGACATTTTCCGAAACAATTGCGTGTTTTCAAATTGTCTAAAAGAAAATGTTGTTGTAAGTTTTTCTTTTGTGAAAACACCAACAACAACAGCAACTTGAAAAGAAGAAAAAAAATTACGCAATCCGTCAACCATGGCAATCAAAGAAAGAAGAAAAAAACCGTCACAGCGAAGTCAAGAGACAAGCTACAATGACGTTGAGCTTGTGTTGCATACTCTGACTGACAGTGTGACTCAAGTGTAGTGAAGTGAGTCTTTTCATTTAATTTCAATTTAAATGTGCGTGTTTTTTGACATCAAGTCAACGTTAAACAAAATCTTCAGAGGGGGTTGTGGGAATATTATGCTGTCTTTATACCGGCATTGTTCGCTTTAATTGTTTCGGAATTTTTGTTTAGAAAATCTTTGGCTTTAGTTCTCCTCTCGAAAATTACTGAACTTTTTTGTGTGAGCGTAAGTAACCATGAAAGGTGTTGTGGATGCATGATAAGCTCAAGGTTTGTGCAAAGGGCCTACAGACTGTACCAAAGTTTATAGTGGGCATATGCGAAAAATTATGAGAAATACCATTGAGGCAGGCCTCTTACCTACTTCGGTCCAAAACCGGAAAAAAGGCACATGCCAGTCAAAGGCAAAGAAAATAAAATAAAACTCTTTAAATGACAGCAATTACCATTAATTTTAAGTTATACAATTTTACTGTTTAATTTATTTGATTTAAAAAAAAACTGAAGCATAATTTTAGGGGTTGAGGGATAATCTCTTTTTAGGAACACTTTTTATATCGACGAATTTGTGGCATATTTTAGGGGCAGTGAGTAACTACAAAAAGCGGCAAAGTTCTAGGAGTATTAAACAATTAAAATCAATGTCGTTTTTCAGTATCCGTACATAAGATAGGAGCTTTTTTGCCTTGTTTTACCGCGATAGATGAATCTCTTATTCAGTATACATACATAAGATAGGAGGTTTTTCTGCCCTGTTTTGCCAGAATAGGTGATACTGGGCATTTCATTAATCTCTTTTATTGAAACATTTTGTAACGTCGAGTTTATGGCATATTTTTAGGGGCATGAAAAACATTTTTGTCCAATTTTTTTGTATTTACAGGCAGTGACTACAAAAATGTGGCATAGTTCTAGGGGTAGTAATTAAATAAAATCGATGTCGTTTTTAAGTGTATAAAGGGATAGGAGCTTTTCTGTACTGTTTCACTGGGAAAGGATGAGAAGTGATTTAAAATCAAGGAAAAACTCACAACGAATCTCTCGCTTTTCACTTACATTAATAAGCTGTTCTTTTTTATGTAAGCCCATATTTATCAGTGTTCTAAAGATAATTTAGCTCTAACGATTCAAAAATTTAATGAAAGTTTATTTATTTTGTGAGCTTAAAATTGTCGCAGGATTTAACATAACTTTTTTGTGTCATTTTCGCCTGCTCGTCTATCTGAGACTTCTACTCATCTCTTAATACTTTTATTTTTGAACTTATAGCAGATATATGTATAAGCACGTTGCTACCAACTCCCCTATAGAGTGTGCACTGTGGCATGTCCTACGGCCAACAAGTGTTAACATGTTCCCGTTTTGAAATATTCTCCTGGGAAAATTGTTGTGTTCGTAAGCAAACCAAAATGGTTTAAAGAATACTTTTTTCCGTAAACACTTGGACTGTCTTTCTGTCGGTCTGAAGTAATGTTGGTAATTACATACATATTTTTTTTGTGTTAAAGAAGAACTAGAACAAAACAAAAACAAAATAATTAAATCACTTTCATCATAATAAAATAACACAAGAAGGCAAAACCAAAACAACAACTTTGAGCAAAAAGTGCCTCTGGGATTGACGGACGGAAGAACGAACATGCGTCTGTCGTACACCTCATAAAACAGTAGTTAATATCGAATGGTATTTTGAACATTTATAGAGTTATAAATAAAGATATTGATCTTGATTATTGTTGCGAGTTTTCCGTTTCCAGTATTCAGCTTATGTTTGTTGTTCACTCGACTCTAGACTCTAGCTTAAACTTTTTTATTTCAGTTGTTATTGCAGCCACATTGGCCAATGTGATTGCTTAATTGTAAAATCCCGACTGACTGGACATAACTGACCAGAGCAGATTCCAGTGTTGGATGTTCTATTCAGCTAGTTTTTCTGGTGGTAAACAACATAAGTTTTTCCACCACCACCGCCACGGCATACTAGTAAAAGTTACACATCGTCTGGTTAATCATGATGATCGGAGGCAGAAAGCAGCATCTACTGGCCGCTTCTGATGCCTTTTATAGCTTAAATGGCATATAAACTGTAGCGCATCTAAAAGTGTGTGTGCGTCCAAGAGGATTTGCCTCAACGGGCATCTTACAGCGAACGCAGGTTTTGCCATATTTGGTTTCTTTTACTGCCGCCGTATCTACCGATCTTCCTCTCTTTTGGTGGCTAAAGATGCGTGGCTAAGATTTCAAGGGAAATCTTGGCTTTCAACTAGATCCATATCCTTGTAATTGTCCATTAAGCGTGTGTTTAGTGTCGTTACGATGGCCTTACCGCAAACAAAGTTGGCCAAGTAGCAAACACAAAAACTCATTAAAAATATTTATATTGATATATCTTTTTTAAATAGTTTTTCTTTAAAGCGTTCAGCCTGAATTTTTTGCGCATTCAAAAGAATTTCCATAAATTTTTACAATGTTTAGTCTGCTACGAGCCAGGCTAAATAGGGACGTACTTAAAGGTAAATAAGATCCCGATGATAAATTGAGTAAGCAAAGGCACACTGCAAGATGAAGCTAACAAAGGCAAGCAAAATTTACACGAAACCTTTAGTAAAAAAAATATAATGGCTTGCCTACATACAAATAATATGACACGTGTTGTAGTTTTTTTTTATTAGTATTCATAAGGCCATAGGATATTTGGTTCTAAGAGTTAATATTAGCTCAGTTAGTGTTTGTGTTTTCGATGGGTTCAACCATAGTCAAAGGTTAACTGCATACTCGTATAACCCGCATTCTGCTGGATAGTAAAGCAAACAGAATGACCGTTTTTGCCTGTGTTATGAGCAGATACCAATTCCCTGAAATAAAACATTAATGAAAATACTTAAAGCAGACTTTTTTAAATTCAATATACGATACTCGTCACAAATAAGTGTTAAATAAGTGTTTAATAAATTCAGGTAGCTGAATTACCTTCTTACCTTTCCAAACATATAATTATAGAAAGTTGTTTGAATTTTACGCTTATTCGGCTAGCTGAATTGGCTTTTAATCCATTTAAATGTAGAGTATTTTGGAACTGCTGCATTGCCAGATTTTTAACCACATTATTAAAAAAACTCTATTGTAAGCTAGCTGAATTACATTTATGCAATCCAACAATAATATATTAGTAGTTAATTGGGATTTCAATTTTTTTTATCAATTCATCTAGCTGACTTTCCTGTTTCTCCACTAAATCAAAGATATTGGTTTAGCATTAACTCTTATTCAGCCAGCTGCTTTGGATAAAAAATATATTTAGAAATTCTAAAATCAACATTATATATAAATCTTTTTATGTAATTATATAAATAAAAATAATATGTTTCATCTAGCAGAACTTGGAAATTAAAAAATCAACATGAACATGCCTTCTTTTATAGCTTAATTTTTTTTTTATTTATACAATTTCAATTTAAAATATTTGTTAATTCAAAGTTGCGGGTTCTATCTGTAGGATATTTAGCAAATGGGACCATTTAAATATATATTTATTTTGATAGCAATTTATATCAGTTGTGATCTGTTAAGGCAAAAACGATTAAGAAAAGACCTTATTTGATAGTTTTAGATTTAGGACTCAAAAATAAAGCAAAAAAGTATTGAGCATAGGGTCATTATTCGTGCAAAAATTTATTTATACATTCGTTCATTGTGTATATAAAACTTTTAACGTATTAATATATAGGATGGTTAAATTTTAAGGGCCCATGTTGATTTTGTCGCACAAAAGAGCCATTGTTTCGTTAGCTGTGTGGCAAGTAGGACCGTCCTGTTGAAACCACATATCGTCCACATCCATATCTTTCAATTCGGGCCATAAAAAGTTCGTTATCATCTCACGATAGCAAACACCATTAACAGTAACTACCTGACCGGCCTCATTTTTGAAAAATACTTCCCGATGATGCCGCCAGCCCATAAACAGCACCAGACAGTCACTCTTTGTGGGTGCATTGTTTTTTCGACAATCACACTTTTATAATCTACTGAGGTGAAAATGTGCCTCTTCACTGAAGATGATTTTCTTCATAAATTGATCGTCCACTGTCGCCCATTTTCATAATAAGCCTGAATAAATTTAAGGCGTTGTTCGTTTGTGTATCTTTCCATGGTTCAAATGGATTTAGTCTGAAATTGAGAAATATCAAAGGAAATGTGGAAAAAAACTTGACGTTTAGGTGTGGTTCACATTCAACATCGGCCCTTAAAATTAAACCACCCTTTATATTATTATTTATTACGATTCAGCTAGCTGAATTTGTCGAAAGTCGTAACAATGTATATATAATTAATTTGTATTACAAACTTTCAATTATTTTAGTTACAAGGAATTTCGAAAAATTGAGTGTACAGAATTGAACATTCTTTGATGACAATATTAAATTAAATATTTCTCAGTTATTTAAAAAAACATTGTCTAACAAATTAACGATTTAATTTTTTAGCAATATGAATTAACCAAATTATAGCTGAGCTGAACTGTTTTGATTTCCTTAAAACGAGGTGATTTATTTAATTATCCTTCCATTATTATAATTCAATTCTGTAGAAAAGTAAACCATTGTGCAATATTTTTCATTTTTTCTTTAAAAACACGAATATTTATTTAAGTATAGCTCCATAATTCGAATTCAGCCAGCTGTAGGAAAGCAAACTAGCGTGCAACATTATTTATTTAAAACTTTCTATTCAATAAATTAAACCCTGCTGTTTTTTCTCCAAAAAGTATAAATTTTCCCAGCTGAATTCATTGACTTAAATATATTGTTTTTTTTGTCTGTCTTTAGATGATTTTTTAAATTTTTAATGTACTCGTAATGTGTTTAGCTGAATTTGGTTACACTCAATGATAACCCTGTATAATAAGTAAAACCGATATGCCTTTAAAAAAGGTTTGCTTTCTGAAAACGTAGCCTTGAATATTTCAACTGATATCGCCTGTCGTTATCGTAATGTAGCTATGTTTGATATGAGTCGCGCCGATTCAACTGTAATCAAACTCTTCCTATAGAATTTAAAAAATATTTCAAATTTAGCAAAAAAATCATTGCAATATTTTTAATTTAATAATACATATAGAATTTACAAATGAGCTAAACTTATTGCATATACATAAATACACATATTACAAAACATAATTGAATTATTCAGCCAGTCGAATTTGCTAATAAAATCAATTCAGCAAACTTACATAATATATAATATAATACAAATGCAATAGATTTTTGAAATAATTCAGTTACCTGAACTTTATATCTAAAACATGTTTTGAATTTTGTCATTATTCAGCCAATTCAGCAGACCTATTAAATTTATATTTAAAGTACTTAAATATATTTTTGGAATAATGCATCTAGCTGAATTTCCTAACTAAAAATAATTCTGCTATCGAACTTTATATCTAAAAACCTCAATATAATACACTTTTAGCTAGCTGAATACTTCTTTCTTAAACATATGTTTTTAGTATGTATGCCTGTAATTCAGTACTTATTGAATCAAGCTAACTCTGCTATGAAAAAGAAATTGATTTGGAAAATTTCATACATATTTATGTTCTCCTTGAACTTAAAGCAAATTCAGCTAGCTGAATTGCGTTATTAGAACACTTCCAGTTGTGTTTCATGTTTTATGTTCTGCTGTGTTTTGTTTCCGATCACAAAAAAAAAAGAAATCCTTGAAAACTGTATATTGACAAATAGTAGAAAAAACAAGGTGGTTTCAACTGATGCCCAATGCAGAAACATTGTAGAAAACTTGTAGTTAACTATCGATGTATGTCTGAACGGATGTTGTTGACGTACATCCGTTGTGCGAGTGTATGTTTGACACCCATACATAGGTTGTGTTTATACTTATATATCGGCCGACCAATATACTTGGTGTATGGCATGGCGTCATAGACGTTTTTTTTTCTTCTAAGTATTTTTTTGCGTTTTTTCGCGTACACGTTTGTTAGTTTTACTTTGTACGACAAAAAGTCTTACAATTTTTTTCTCTATATAGATTTCCAATGAACACATTGTTGTGGCTGACTGGCTAGGTTTTCATTCTCGTCGTACAACAGCGAAAAAAAAAATCCGGAAACTGTTCCCATGTTTTAACCTTTGAGATTTTTATCAACAATACTTGTATACAAATTCATTTCAATATCGTAACTAAAACTAATGGATTGTTTTTTGTGTTTAGCTGTTTTTTTTTTTTTTTGTTGAGTATTTTGAGATCGACATTATACAACATGCAACGTTTGCCTTAAATTCCCCAAATCAAACTTATAAGCTGGCGGCTAAAACACGATACACCTGCGTTACAAAGATTTGCACTTTTTTTGTGTTTTTATTTTGGTGGCTTCGCAGAGCGACAAGACTGGCTGGTCGACAAATTGTTGGTTTTCAATTTCAATATAATGAATAAAGTAAAAGCTTTGTGTGCCTGTGCGCCTTTTCAAAAACTGAGTCATTGAATTCTAGAAAACTAATAAATGAAATTTGCAACAACAAAAAAATAGCATCGTTAATACAATGCAAAAAAACGTAAAAAACGCTAAAACAAAATCCAACGATATAAAACAAAACAAAAAATTAAAAAAAAAAACCGAACGAACAGTGGCAACAGCAGAACAATTCATTTGTCGGTTTCATTTGATCAACAATTGTCAAGGTTAGAATTCACTTAGACAGTATCTGATCTAAAGGCTTACAACCAAAGAAAAATCTCCGTTTAATGCAAGGAATTCCATTTCGAAATTTTAGCACGTACAATTTTAATTTTGACAAAGCTGCTCCAATACACCTGTTGCGTGTTGTCTGTTTCTCATTTCAACTTTGTGATGTTGTTGCTGTTTTTTATGAATGCTCGTCCGTCCGTCAAATAGTTTGCAATTTTAGTTCTGCATTAATTGCTAGTGGATAGCTGCTGGCTGGCTGTCTGGCTAGTTGTTTGGCTTTGTTTTAGAATTGGTTTTTCTATGAATTTTTGATTAGATGTTGTTGTACAAACTGCCGGTGCTGCTGTTGTTGTTGCTGTTGTTACAAATTGCATATTTTTTGTTTCTACTTTACTAGTATTCTCATATGAATTTTATTGTTTTATTATAACTATGTTAGCGCTTATATATGAAATATTATTTCCGTTGTGCAATACTATTTTGTGCTGTTCTTCTAATATTTTCGAACACGTTCGTTCTTATGGAAAAATTCCCACTTGTTGTAATTTTAAATTGTAATAATGTTGTTTGTTTTTTTATTTGTCAAGATATTTGCACAAACTTCTAGGAATTCCCCGTTTTTGTTTTATTTTTCTTGCTTTCGTTATTGAAATTGTAAATTTCCTCCCTTTTTTCTGTTGAATGATTAACAACAACAAAAACTGAGTGATATGAATTATTGATGGCACCAAGAATAATGTTACACAGCTGAATTTCCAGTGCAAATACATACCTGTGATTAATAAAGCCATATAATGGAATTCACAAATAAAAGTTGTTATACATCTATTTCCATTTCTTTTTGATATTTAAACTATTTACAACAATTGTTAAAGTTCAAAGTTGGCATTTATAAGTTTTAAATGTTACCTAACTACATATTCAGCAAGCTGAATTATCATTTTATATTTTGTGTACATTTGTTTCTTGAAATAAACTTTGCACTTTTTTGCAGTAAACATCGTAAAAAATTAAATAAAACTATTTTAGAGAGGAAAAATGTACCTTAATAAAACTACAGAAGGGAATTTACTTACACGTAAACAAGAAAAGTTGCTATACAATCTTTTCTATTTTTTTTTGATATTTAAACTATTCACAAGAATTGTTAAAGTTAAAAGTTGGTATTTATAATTTTTAAATGTTACCTAACTACATATTTAGTAAGCTGAATTATCATTTTATATATGGTGTACAGCAATATGTATAATATGAACAATCCTTTCTTCAAATAAGCTTCGTACTTTTTTGTTGCACACCGAAACTATTTAAATCGATTCTTTACATGTTAAAATCGACTTCTGAGATCTAGATTTAAAATTTGAAGTATTAAAAAGAAGTTTTAAAAATTCATTCAGCCATCTACTGACTTAATATACTCCGACGATTTTAAGAGCAGAAGAATTATCTTTGAGACATGTAAAATCTTCTCCATTAAGTGTATAATCCTTTCGTAGCCGGTTAAACTGTCAGTGAGTATAAGCATATTAAACACAGTTTATAAAAGGATTCCTCTTCTGTGCCTTAAAGGGATAATTAGGGAAATATGGTTATATTCAGCTAGCTGAATCCTTGTTCAGTTGTTAAAAGCATAATTTCTATTTCAAAATGTACTGTTAAATAATAAGCTGTACTTTAAATTAATTGCTTTTTACACCATAAACCAAGTGAAAAGTTGTTCTCCAAATGAATTAGCCTTTTTTGTCTTTTGAAGCTAAAAACCAATCAGCATTAATTGTTTTTTACAGCATAAACTATGTGAAAAGTATTTCTCTGCATAAATAAGTCATTTATGACTATTGAAGCGAAAAACCAACCACTAAATAAATGTCCAGCATTCGGAGCCTAAAGCTTTACTTACTTAATTCCCACAACATCTTAATAAGGAACAAGGGGAAACTTCTCTCAAATGCTTTACAAATCTTTTCTTTACGGGTCATTTTATTAAAAAGGCGGTGTTTATACAAATTCAGCTGGCTGAATTATAATATAACAGTGCTAACTTACCATTTTGTATCCCCCCCCTTATTTAATACAGTTTTGTAATTCGTAGAGTGTATAAATTGCACTTTTTTGCAGTTATTTTGAACTTTTAACACATCAGTGGCGAATATATATTTTGTTAAAACTAACAAATTCAAATTATTCAACTGGGTAAATATAATTAATTTCTTATTTTTTTCATTATAAGAAACTTTAATGTTTACATTCAGCCAGCTAAAGTGAATTTTACACGATCTAGTAAACATTTAAGCAAAGCGTTTTTGGTTTACATTCAGCTATCTGAATTGCTTGTTTACTTCTTATAGTAAACACACATTTTAATTTTTCTTTTTACATTCAGCTAGCTGAATTGCTTGTTTACTTCTTATAGTAAACACACATTTTAATTTTTCTTTTTATTCAGCTAGCTGAATTGCTTGTTTACTTCTTATAGTAAACACACATTTTAATTTTTCTTTTCCACTAGTTCAATTTTTTTCCATTTAACTGGCTTATAATGTCCAGCTGGATTATTAACTTACTTACCTTAGTTCCAATATGTCCCATTAAGGAACAAGGGGGAAAATTTTTTAAAATCAGTGAGCTGTACGTGATTCAATTCTTGTACTCACTGACTGGGACCCACTGTCTAACGCCGTCTAAAAACGGTTAATGCAGTTCAAATAGAGAAGTTTTTCATGGCTTAAAGATAAATCTTTTATTGGTAAAGTCGCCGGCATTTACGAGAAGCTGAATTATTCATTTTTAACTTTCTATGGAAGCATTTAATTTGTATTTTGCCGATATTAACAGATTCAGCTCGCTTAATATACTTTTTTGTTTGGGTCTTGAATTTAATCGAACTATAATTATTACGATACGTTTCTGCTTCAGCCTGCTGAATAGTTTGCTTACACCATCTAGACTATGTTAGCATTTCATTTGTATTTAGCTGATATTAACAGATTCATATACTGTTTTGTTTGTTTTTTTTTAATTTAATCGAATTATCATTAACACTGATATGTTTCGGCTTGTATTCAGCTAGCTAAATACTTTGATTACACCATCTTGTCAAAGCTTAATCATCTTTTTCCACCAAATTTCTATATTTAACAAGCTAAATAGTTTGACGGCGCTTTTCGAAAGATTCGTATCCACTCACTTGAGACGTGTTACATAATTTTCAGATTGCATAATTACAGAATAAAATTAAGCAGTAATGATGTTTGTTTTTGTTCAAAAATGCCACACATTACGGCAGGTGGAATATTTAATTTAATCGCATTATAATTATTACTGATACGTTTCAATCAAAGGACAATTCTATAAAGAATATTTGAACTTTTAACCAATCGTAAATTTGTTTGAATAGAGTTTTTAGTATATGAATGAAAAAAAAACAAACTGAAATCGTTTTTATAGCTGGTAGTACTTTTGCTTCGAAATAGCTAATTTTAATATCTATTCCGTATGCTGAATCGGTATACACCATACTTATATTAGTTTGGGGGACATCTTTTTGAATTTTCAAAATAAATACAGCTAGCTGAATTTCTTGCTTACACCACCTTCTACGTACTTAGTTAAAGTTAAGGAGTAATTTATCTTATTATTATATATTCGCCTAGCTGAAATGTAGATTTTTTAAATTTTCTTTTCTATTTGCTATGTATTTACATTTTCAGCTAGCTGAATTGTAGATTTTCTCGGCTTCATGAAATATAATCATTATTAATGTCCCTTGGGACATGTAACTTCACTTTCAGCTTCATACTTAATATTTTTGTCTAATTATTGCCTACTTTAAGATCCATTGTATACATTTCTTTTTCTCACTTTTAATTGTTATAAATTCAGCTAGCTGAATTATAGACTTGGCCATAAAAATCAACACATCATTTCCATTGGAGCTTCAAATCAAAGTAAAACACGCAATAAACAGTCGTAAACACGTTTAAATGATATCATTTAATGGTAGCAAAAGAAGACATGAACGCGTGCGTACAATAAATTACATTTTATTATGAGTTCAGCAGCTACAATAATAACAACAACAGCAACACTGATTTTAACACCATTACACACAGTTTCTGTTTTCAATATAAACTCGTCGTAGTGTGAGCCAGAGTGTTTTTTCTTCTGTTTTTGTGGCAGGGCTTGTTTGGTATCGACCTTTCGGCGTGAAGCGTTGCTTTAATATGCCCTAAGAGCACATGTTGTTGTGATTTTGTTGTTGTTTCTTCTTCTTCCATAAGATGAGCTGCAGTAGGCCTGATGGCACAGTTCAATTGTGGCTCATAGCTCAACTAGGTATACGTGTAGAGCACACTTGTACCACCTCGTTTTTTGTTCTTCTTGGCTAAGAGAACGAGCGCGCGCGCATGCGTTTGAGGAGTGAGTGAGTACGTGCGCTTAAGGATAAATGATGATGAGTTTCGGTTTAATAGATTTCCATATGCTGCAATATTCGACAAATAAATCTCCACGTTTGTTAGGCCGTGTGTACTTACACAGATGTAATATTTAACGCCTTTTTAAACGTAGCGCATGCACTGCTCCATGCTCCTCTTTAAAGCGTAAATGTGTTTATCGCTTTGCGGGCAGAAAAGGCAAAAGGGCAAAAACCATTATTCATTCAAACTTATATTCAATTTTTCTTTAGCGACTTTCGGCCAAAAGTGATAAGTCATACTGCATTTATTGAGTTGAGTCGTTGGGCCACAACAAAAACAACAACACCAAGTCTAAAATCTCTGCAAAGCAGCCGACTAAAAACTACAACAACAAAAAATATAAAGAAAACTGTTGGTAAAGATCCGACTGTCAGTCACTCAATATGTACAATGAGTATCTGGTTTTGGCGTTTTTTTTCTTCTTCGTCGTCGTCTTCTACTCGTTGCGTTATGGTCTCTGTTGGCCTTGAAGCCTTTGAGGGATTTCGGTGGTGTGTTGTTTAAGGTTTCTTCTTGCTTTAGTCATTCTTCTCTTCTCAATATTATAAATAGGGGCGTGAGGGCGTTAACTTAAACTGCCTTTAACGTTTTTATTTGGAAATTCGTTGTGTTTTCTGAATATTTCTTTTCGGAGGGGTGTAGTACGTTGTGTTTTTTGTTGTTCCTTTTTTTTATTCAAAAGTTGCTTTTGCTAAGATTAGGGCATGAAGCGCGGTGGTAAGAAGAAACAGCTAAAGTGAGAATATTAAGTATATTCAGCCAGCCAGCTGAATTTAAGGAAGTCAAGTTATGTTACCCACAAAAAGTAAACTGATTTAAATTAAAACAATTTTGGATACACAGAGTTATAAAACAATAAAAAATCAATCTTATTAACCGACTTTTTAAAAGCTTCCATTCCTTAAGCTGAATTACAATATTGAAAGTTAAATAAAGGTTGGCATAAGTGTAGTAGTACTCCTTGCTTAGCATAGTTGCTCTGCTCTGTTTGTAAAATTTCTAAATTTTATAACAAAAAATATATACCTACTTACTACCAACTATGTCATCACTATGCCTTTCCTAATTCAGCTAGCTGAATATGAGCTATGTTCAATATAACCCACTTACAACTGTGAAACTTTAATTTTTCTTAGTTAGCTAGCTGAATTGACAAAGAATGTATATTACAATATTTTCGATAACATATTTTAACATGAAATACATGATTTTTTAAATATAAGGTAATATTTGACTAATTCAGCGAGCTGAATATGGACTATGTGCACTAAGAACCATTTAAACTGCTGTTGTTGTTGTAACGGCAAACTGTACCGGGGTGACAGACGTTGGCCAAAGAATTGCTGCTTCGGTTCGATCCGGTGCATAGAACCGGCTGTCGTGGGATCGACCATTGAAGCTGTGAGTTTTCTAGTAGCTAGCTGAGTTTGGTAAAATGAGAACCACTTTAAACTTAGACATCACTATAATAAATCCAATTCAGCTTGCTGAATAAAGTTAATAAACCGGACTTTACAATTTAAAGAAGACCATTTAAACTGTGAGTTTTCTAGTAGCTAGCTGAACATGGTTTAAGTAAAAGTCGGACCACTCTAAATTGCGACATCATATATATAACCCAATTCAGCTTGCTGAATAAAGTTAAAAGAACGGACTTGACGATCTACACATTACAATCATTACGTGGACTCATACCAACTTAAAACACATGCCCGTTAGTGTCTTTTTCTTCTTAGGTTTATTTTTGACTATTTAAGCTAGCTGAATACGGTCTTCGTACATGTTTTAGCCCTTTAAACGGTGCCATCGCTATAATTTCCGAATTCAGATAGCTGAATATGGCCCTTACATAAAATAAACCACTTTAAACTGTACTCTCACTTTAAATTGCTTTTTCAGCACACAGAGTTTAGTTTGAGGACAATTTATGGCGATTTATAAATTCTGCGCATTACAATCGTTCCGAATAACCATTTTAACATAGGAACAATTTTCTTTTTTTTTCTACTTGTTAGGAACATGCACATTTCACTAATTCAGCTCGCTGAGCAAGGGTTTCCTACTCTACAAACTATTTTAAAATGTATTATGATTTGAGCTGAATACGGAGATTACAGTAAAGGTTTTTTAACTTGGCTTGCGGAATATAGCCTTTGTATAGGTAAAATACAACCAATTTTTAAATTTAATTTGCTTAATTCAGCTGGCTTAGTGTAGTTTTAAGACAGGACACAGCGATTTAAACTCGGCACTATACAAATTCTACTTTTTACGATCATTTCAATTAAAACATTAAACATTTAAAATAAAACTCATGTTTGGAAGTGTTTTTTTTCTAACTAAGACTAACTCAGCCTGCTGAATACGCATTTATATACATATGAGACCAATTCAGCCAGCTGAATACGGAGTACGGAAACTAAAAAACACTTTAAATAGTGCTATCTGTATGATTTTTCTAATTCAGCTGGCTGAATGTGAGTTTTGTACAAAATTAACCACAAAATTAACCGAAATCACTATGATATTCTCAATTCAGCTAGCTGAATTTGATTTACAGACAACAGGCATCGATTTAAAATGTGGATTTTTTTATTGTGTAAATAATGGCTTAACTTATACGTATTATTTTATCATACTCGTATGTTAATAAGAAAGACTTCTTGGGATTCTTGCTTTTGACTTCTCTCAGCTGAATTGAGGTCCAGCTAGCTGACTTTAAGTTTAACGCCTTTGTAAGTAAGAAATTTGTGTTTGGTTGTTGTTCCATCTGTCCATCTTTTCTTTTATTGTTATACAAATAACTGCTCGTAGCAATTCTATGTAATTTTGTTACATTGTTTTATTTGCCGCGGAATATGTTAATTATGTCTCGTAGGCATGTTACTCACTCCAAACATGTTGGACACAAACCACTTTCATTAACACAATTTTTTCATGTTCATGCTGCTTGATACAGCCGTCAATGTTGTTCCTGTTGTTGTTGTTGTCGATATAAATGAACCATCATATGTTTGTTGTTGGTCAGAAAGGGGTCGGGGAGGAGGGAAGAGTGCATGCTTAACACGGGTAGTCAAAATATTTAAGTAATATTAAATACCATTCACTAAACAACATTAAACGTGTAGAAGGACGGACGGATGAACAACACAGCGACAACCTACCAAGGCAATGTAACAACTTACCGTAAGGCAGATTGAAGTCCGGTCGTGGACCGCATCCGCCGAACACTGATGCAGCCAAGGCATCGCCTGCGTGTGCAACATGCCTCACTTTTGCTTTAAACTTATCAAAATTCAATATCGCCTCTTATTTTATCCGAGCGTTTTGTTTTCATTTAAAGAGGGGAGGGGTAGCATTGTGTATTTTTTGTTTTTAAATTTATGCCGGTTTTATAAGAATAAGAAAAATTTGATTTATTATCTTGTCGCGTAAAGCTGTTCATCATCAATGAAACGCTCCAAGATCGGTGGCCAGCCAGCCAGCCAGCATGACAAGAAAAGCGACGGGGAATCGGTGGCAATATTTAGAGTCTCTAGACACTATGAATTTTTTATAAGCAGTAGAGCTCGTTTTGCAGTACAGACAAATTCACCATATCGCCGTTTGGATGTTTTTGGTCGACAAGTGTCTCTTAGGTGGACAAAGGCATGTTCGACTACTTTTGACAAGAGAAGAGAAGAAAAAAAAACGTCATGCCATAAACCAGCGATCATTCATAAACATCAGTGGAAAATAGCACGTGTTTTCAAACGAAACACTAATGAAATTTTTCAATACATACTTTGAAATTTCATTGAAACGCATAAAAAAACATGTTTAATGCCAAGAAACACGCACATACACAAACTTCGAGATTGGTATCTTTTTTGTACAAAAAAGAGTTTGTGAAATTTTCAAAATAACGTCAAACCAACAAAAAAAACAATGTAAATTTAAAAAAAATAACAAAATATTTCTCGACAACTGAACTAAACGCAAGTTTCAACAAAAAAGCACCCAACCACCACAAGTTTAGATCTGTGATTCAGATCTGCGTCGGCATTGAAAATGAATTTTCCACATGACAACTCTTGCGTAACAAAAGCCAATGGAAAATAATGAAAATACAACCATAGCGACCATAGAAATTCCCAAACAATAGTAAATAGAAAAAAAGCCAAGGCATTGAGGTTTACAGCCAAGCTTCAAAAGTAAAACAACAGCACAAAAAACATTAAAAATATAATTAAAGCGAAAAAAAAACAAGCAACTTTGACAATGAACTTAACATTCATTCACTTTCGGCAGGGAGGGTATCTTATTGGATCATTGGAAAATTTGAAGCTTCATTGACTTTTGTGGTCTTCTCCGGCTCAGCGGCAACACGACGGGGCGTGTAGAGCGCACGTTTTTAGCATAGCAAAATTTTTCATGCGATTGCGGTTGACAACGAGCTTTTTCCCATGGTTTATTTCCACTTTGTCAGTATTCAAATGGATTTGTTTTTTATTTGGTATAATTAATTTCCCAAAAAACCGCACACAATTGATTTGGATTTTTAGCTTGGGCGTACTTTGTAGCGGATGAATTTTATAATTTTGCCAGCTGAATAGTGGAAATTGCAAAGAATTTGTAATTTTAAATGGGATTTTTTTCCTGTAATCATTTGGACTGTATTCAGCTGAACTTTAATACTGTATTGTAATCCACGGCTTAAGTTATAGATTTTTATTTAAAATATGATTCTAAATGAATAAGATCTTGTTTGTAGAGTCACAAGTCCGATTAGGTAGAACCCTAAGTCAAGTTCAGTTTAACTATCTTAAAGCTTAGAATTCAGCTGCATTTTATATAGCTGAATTATAATATTTGTTTGATTAAATATGTTATCGCCTGAAAAAATTACAAAAACTGTCAGACACAATTTTCTATATTAGAGAATTTACCATTCGCTGAAGTCTATTTTATGGCTAATAATCTTTAAATTGTCCAGCTGAATAAAATTAATTCAACTTTGTGGTAGTTTGAAGCCATATTTTAAAAAATCTCCTTTTAGCTGAATACGCGGTGAATGATTTCTTCTAAAATGGTGGTGTTTTTTAATTTTTTTTAATTATAATACAATTTGTGTGAACTGAACAGGCTTTGTGTTAGCTGAATACAAGGTTTTATTGGCTTAAAGGCAAACAATTAATTGAAAAGTAATATTTTGATTGTTCTTGGACTATGTTCGGCTTATATTTGCCTTTGCGGAATACTTTTAGAGTACTATTCTTATGTAAACTTCTGGCAACTTAGCTACCATTGGAAAATATTTCAAAGTTCTGTGTTCAGTTTTTATTGACAAATTGATATTCTTAATGAAATTTAAGTAAGTTAATCTTATATATTGTTAGCTGAATTAACATATTCTAGCTGAATTAAACAAACAAATTACGAATTATATGTTGTTACGTATTAGGTCATATTTAGCGTTTACTCAATAACATAGGTTTTCGATATTCGGTAAATTTAGAGGAATTCCATACATCAGGAATAAATTGCTCTATCATTGTCATGTATGTATGTTGAACTCTAATAAGCAATTTCTGTTAGTTCATTTTTTTCTCATTTAGCTGAATATGTATTTTCTTTGCTAAATAAACATATACATTTATTAAAGACAGTTTTAGACTACAATAAAGTATAATGTAGTTGAGAAAAAACAGTAACCAGTGACATACAAATTGTGTTTTGTTTTTAAAGAATTTCAGTTAGTTCAATTCATACCTTCTTAGCTGAATAGGTATCTTCTTAGCTGAGTTCTTTATACATGTCTTAAATATCTTGTACAAGTATATTAAAGTAAAATTTAGCAACTTTTTGTCTTAGCGGATTAAACATAGATAACAAATATATTTACTTTATTCGTTAAGTCCTACGACAGCCGCTTTGTATCGGATTGATCTGAAGCAGCAATTCTTTTGCAACCAAGGTTTGTTACCCTGGCTCTTTGTGGCCACTACAACATCAACATCAATTAACCTGTCTTTGGCGAAGTAAGAAATCTGTGAAAGTGTAGTGAAATTAATATTCTTTGTAATAGTTCGGTTAGTTTTTAAAAAAGAACTTTAGATGCATACGTATTTTCTTAGCTTAACTCAACATATTTAAATCAAGTAACAGCTTGTGTTCATATTCAGCTACATTTGTTTAAGTAGAATTACGTTTTAAAGCTATTTTGTGTGAAACAGAGTAAATATAGTTTGATAGAATCACCCTTGCTTATTAATTTTTCATTTCGTTAATCATTTGGTTTGTTAGCTGAATAGCGAAAAAGACGAAAGCGCCAATAGCTTATTATTGAAATTCGATAGAAGGTTGTTCATTGCTCTTAAGCTTAAATATTAAAAATTAAATATTAATATTTACAAAGATATAACAAATTCAATTGTATCGGAATGCTCCAGAAGACTTAGACAACAAAACCAAAAAACACTCTTCTGTAAAATTTTATTTTTGGCGCTTACGTCTTTTTCACGTTTAGGGATCGATGTGATTGGGTCGATTTGTATCATATTTAAATACATTTTGTTTTGAGCTAAATGAAGTTGGCTATCAACTTAGTCCAAAATGTCTATTTTGTTAGCTGAATAAATATTTTTTAAACTGAATCGAACATTTCTACAGTAAATTTTATCATCTAGTAAATTTTAGTCATATTTAGCTACTTTTTGTTTTAGCTGAATAAAGTTAGAAAGACATTTTGTTAAAATTCTGCTCCCTTATTTAGCAATCTTTTATGTTCTTCATACATATTTTAAAGATTCAGCGCAAATAGTGGTATTTAGATTCTTAATTTAATGTTAGTTAGCTGAATAAATATTTTCTTTGCTAAATTCATGTAATTTTAGTGTTTTTATATATTGATGCTATATTTAGCAATTATTTCTTCAGCTGAATAAACTTTGAGTGTCATTTGAATCGAAAATACGTTTTTCATATATGGCAAAATAAGTTTGAGGAAAATTTAAGTTTAAGGAAAATTTGTATCGAAACACGTGTTTAATGAATAAAGAAGTGCTTTGTTAGCTAAATTAATACTTTTATAGCTGAATAAAACGTATTGCGGCCCAATAATCCTTTTAGGATTTACAGGATACAGTATAAATATATATGACCCGAAATTGCGTTAAAAACAGTGTGCAGCGACGAAAATCAATGTCACTCTTTCATTTTGTTAAAAGCTTGTCTTCTTTTAAAATGTATAAGGAGATGCAAGAGGTCCCGAACCGGTTAATACCTGTCCAATGTGTATATGAAGTTCCAATCAAAATTAGCTATAAGCTATTTGTGGCTTGTTTAGACGTAATCTTACTAACCCTTCTTCATTTTAGTGAGAGGTTTTTAATCCATATTTAAACATAATTCTTTTTTAAAGATATGGCTCTGCTTTAAAGCTGATTGGTTACTATCTACTTTAAATTCTCGGCTTACACAGTTGTAAGTACATTCAGCACATGTTGCCTTTAGCTGAATACAAATTTGTTACATTTACTACACACAATATGGCGTTTTAAGCAATTGCGTGTGCAGCTAAACACATTCTTGGGCTTTTATTTATGCATTTCTTTTAATTGTTTTCCATACAATAACAACAATAAAAAAATGCTGTTTTATGTTTTCTGCTGTGGCTGTTGCCGCTGTTGTTTAACAATCGCTATTGTTTAATTTATAACAAGAGCAGCCGCGGTAGCAACAACAAGACGATATTGCATATGTACAAGAGTACATTTGTCGGTTTCTTTTCTTTTGTGTTGTGCACTGGAAAATGTACAAAATACCAGTGCAAAATGTTAAAAATTTTAAATTTTTTTTTTGTTTCTTGCCGCTGATCTTCATTTTGCTTGCTTCAGCGCCTCGCTAGGCCTTCATCATCGCCTTCATGTTGAAGAAATAAAGAATTTATGAATGAAAAGTTTGTGCTAAACAGAAGAAGACTTGCAACGAACGACAGTGAATAGCGACAGCAGAAGCAGCGGCGGCGACTGTTTGTTTCAAAAGTATCTGCGGGAAAAAATGCGCCTACAGAGGTTCGTTAGTGGATGTCTTAACAGAAAAAAAGCCTCGAATTCCGAAGCTGCTCAGAAATTCGCTTTGAAGAAGACGAGAGTAGACTACCGGAGAGCGCTTGGCTTCAAAAATGGTTTGAGGGCTTACGAGTATAAGGTCCGCGCGCTACCCCCTGCTTACCCCGCCGGTGGCTATTCTTTCCTTTTGGTGTTGGTTGACGTTATGGAAAAGAGGAAATGTAAAGTTTTGTCGTTTTTTTTTCCTTTCGCGGTTCGTTATTATGTGTGGTTTTCGTTTTGGAAACGTTTAGGCCATAAATTTATTAACAACTTTGGAAAATTGCAAAGTAGAAGAAAACTATTTTCTGTTTGTTTGTCAGACAATAACAACGAAAGCCGAAATACCAGGGGAAAAAATTTCCATGTGTCTGAAAAGCAAACAATTCGCCTGTGCTGCTTTTTTCCGCCTAAACGTTCGAGTTTTTCGTTTGTTTGTTAGCTTTGCTTTGAGTTGGGGAAGGAAGGCGTTGTTAGGCCATTAAGGTAAGTAACTATGGCTTTTGGTAAATATTTGCAAAAATATTTAAACACATTTAACAATTGTTACATTGCTCGCTGGCAGAGCGTGTGTCTGAGTGTATGTTTGCATTTGTGGGGTGTTTGCATACAAAAGATTTCAGGCCATCCGTCTGTCCGTCCGCCCCTCTTTTGTGTCATTGCGCGTCTTTGTCTTTCAAAGGAGACCACAAGATAAAGTTATTATGCATTTGCATACTCGTATAAAGGCAAACATCAGCGAAATGATTTACAACCAAAAGTGGCGCTTGGGAAATACTTAAAATAAATTACTATTTTTGTTTCGGTTGTCTACTACTCCTTCCTTTTTAATTTTTTGCCGGGGCCATTAGATGGCAACTTCAAACTTCTACTAATTTTTTTTTTAAAACTCTGCTTTAAACTAAGCCTATGATGGCAGTTTAACCAAGTGCCAATACTAGTTTTCAAATTCTATTTTTTCCCACCCCATTCGCCATAACATGGCTTTAACTAGTCATTAAAACAGATGGTGAACAAGTCTTCGATTTGCTGTCTTCCACGACTATAGGCTGTAATATGCGATATTGACCAAAGGATACAAGCTGTAAAACTTGAATTTCACTTTTAATACGTATGGTGTTTATTACTTTAGAGTTATTAAACTGTCATGATCTGTTAACTAATTGAGGTTTTATTTAAATGGAAAAAACACAAAGCATACTCTTAAATGGTTGTTGCTAGCGATGAGAACGCAAATATTACGCGTTATAACAATTTTTATAACCAATACCGCAGGTATTTTTTTCACTTCAGTTTGGAGCACATAACCCCTAGGGTAGATTTCATATATAACATACTTTATTCAGCTAGCTGAATAAAGTTAAAAACTAACTTGGGAGTACAGTGCTTGCTCCTGGCACTTTAATATGCTTTATACTAAGTGCCAGGCACAACCACCGTATCCTTAAGTTAATTTTTTGAAAAAGCTACATTTCCTTGCACAAAAAATGTAGCTTAAAACCCAAATTATAAAAATATTAAAATAATACCATCAGAGCTTTCAGTCTGCATTGAAATGCGATAGTTCCCATGTCATCCTATAAGTATATAAGTCTTAAATCTCCTTCTCATATTAAATAAAATTGAGGAAAAAGAAGAAAGTTTTTGCTTGCTGAATTTATCCAAAACTAAAAAATGTATACTTCTTGGGAAGTTGTACTCCTATGGCAGAATTTAGAGATTACTTAATATATTCAGCTAAATGAATATGCATAAAATATGCCTAATACATGGTATTTTATTAATTTTATAAAAAAAATAACATTTTAGGTTGCTGAATTGTTTCAAAATAAAAATTGTGTACTATTTTACAAAGGTTTGTGTTTTAAACACACAAGCAAGACTAGCGGAATTGCAATTATGCTAGCTGAATAGCCTGCTAAGTATTAATAATATATTGTAGCCAAAACAACCCGACCTTAAACTGAAAAACAAACATTCTGCTAGCTGAATTAATCTGTTATTAGGGTTTTAACTGCTTATATGATAAATCATTCACAATTTTAGTTTGTGGAGTAAATCAAAAATAAAAAAAAAACAAAATGATCACAACAAAACAAAAAAACCCTAAAGAACATTCACAATTAATTTTGTCCTTAAAGTTTTATGTCTTGAAGCTTAAAGCAGAATTGTTATTCAGCTTACTACGAGTAAATATATAAAAAAGCTAAGGAAATTCATACTGAAACCAAGAAATAATACGTTTATTATTTCAAAATATACGTAGAAAAACAAGATAAAGAAGAAGAAAATTATCTAATAAAGTATTTCGGCCTTGAGCTCCACCTTAACTCAGGGAATGGAAATACATTTTGCGTAGGGTTTAGCTTCGCTTAAACTTAAGTAAGGTACCTTAAGTAAGGCATTCGGCTAGCTAAACACGTATAAAACAGATACAGATACGAAAGACTTATTTTAATCTATAACATTCAAGGAAAAAGACAAATTTATTAAGCTGAATTAATATATTAGAAATATAAATGTCCATTCCAAATAGACTAAAACACTAATTGGCCCCTAATCGAAACGTTGGTTGGTAAGATAAGCTATTTTATCTTTAATTCAGCTAGCTGAATATGTAAATATATTTTGTAAAATTATATTTAATTCAGCTGTGAAAACATATGTTCTCCTGCATATACTTAATATTCGATTAGCTGCATAAATGTTTTATTTCAAATGTTCATAGCAAAACAACATTAGCTAAGTTTTTCACAGCTGTATAAATTTTTTTTTAAAAATTTAAATTGTGATTGTAGTAAATATATTCAGCTTGGATACTAAAGATACAAAATATTCAGCTATTTATACTTTATGTTGGTTAGCTTAAAATATGTTAAACTTTACAATACCATTGCTGAACGATTTTTGACTACCCAAATTAACAAAACATGTCAACTTATCGATTTTGTTTTTCCTACCCTCTACGAGTAAATGCTGAATAAACAAGGGGTAGCAAATTTTTCTACACTTTTATAAAATCGCCTAGTATTAGTTTCTCCTCATCTGAGGAGGAGAATATTCCTAAAAATTGTATAGCTTGCAATATGTTTTCTTCAGCTCCGAAGAGATTTGCTTAGCTAAATTTATTTATTCACCGCTGAATTGATAAATACTAAATTAAATTCTAAAAAATTTAAGTTGTATTTTTTTATTTCATTTTTGTTTAGCCGAATATGTGACAGCGCATAGAGAAATGGACCTAAGGGTAAAAAAAAGCAATATTCACTTTTTTTTGATGTGGATAACATCTGAGCATTGAATGAGACCGATCCCATGCCCAAAAGTGTTCCCTCCCAGAGATTTGCGCGTTTTATGAAAGTGATGGTACACCAAAGATACACGTAATTAAATGTTTAAAATGGGTCTCCTGAACAAAACTGGGTTTACCCTTAGGTCCCTTTCTATTTTGCGCGTCATATATATTACTTTTATAATTAACAGATGACTTAGTTAAGTTAAATTTGCTCGGCTTAATGTCGCTTTTTGCACTTGATTAAAAATTGCTTTTATTTTCGAAATATCCGATTCTTAAAATAAGAAACGCTATAAAATTGTGTTAATACCCTTGATATTAAACTTTTACGTTCTCAGTTCCTTAGCTGAATGTTACCGTTCGCAGCTGAATAGATAAATGCACACTTTTAAATCTAGTTTGTGATAAATTTAAGCAATATGTCATCATACTACGTCGAACAAACAAGTTTTTCTGTACTATTCATGTGTGCACCACACCACAAATATTACATAAAAATGTCAACTTCTATTAATTCCAGCATTGCGTTTAGCGTTGCGTTTCTCAATTTCCCATAAGTAAATTAATAATGGTTTGATTTTTTTTTGTTGCGTTGTCTTCTTTTGCGATATGAAATTCCCACGTTTCGTGCTGTGGGGAGCGAGAAAAGGAACAGACAAACAAACTCCAACTAAACAATTACCTATTTGTGTGTGTAATATGCAACATTTTAGTTAACTTCTTTTCGTTTTTTGCTTCCACAATCATGTGTCATTAAATTTAAATGGATTATAAGCGAGCTCGGTGGAGCAACAAATTCTGATCGTATGGCAAGCAGGCAGTTCGGTTCATGGAGGGGTGGAGGTGGAGCGGGAGGGGAACCAGTCCCACTGCTGTTTAATTAATGACAATTTTAACGCCAATTCGAGCCTAGCAAATGTGTTGACATTTCGAACTCGTGAAATAATTTGTTATAGTTACGATATGTACCAACTTAAGAAAATCTACAAAATCTTGTTACGCTGTTTAATGGATTTTGAAAAATGATGCAAAAAGAAAATGAACCGAATTTAAAAAGCTTCTACTTTTGAGTTTCCTTTAAAAACATATGACCAGAGTCTTGGTCACACTGTGTTCATACGTACCGTATGCCCCGAGACGGACTTTACACGCAAGCCACAACAACATCAAGGAAACCAGATCCAGCCATAGCGTCAGCAAAAACACTTGTGTCTTAAGAGCTGTCATAAATGTCTGTAATCTGTTAAGCAACATCTACACAACTCTACCTAGTGAATACTAGAGAGAAGAGAAGCTCTGACTCGAGAAGGAGAAGAAAAAAAACGCACATAAATTATCAGACGTGACATGTTAAGGAAGTGATCAAGACAAGTCGAGAAACAAGCTACGACTATTGTTATTGTGTTTCGCTGATGTTGTTGATTTTTTTTTATCCATAATCATTCATGGCAACATGTTGGCCAACAGAAATTGAAAGTAGGTTAAAAAGGATATTGGCCGACGAAGACGACGAGCATCATTTCGAAGGCAACGAGCGAAGAAAAAAAAGCAGAAACCAGACATGTCACTGCTGTCGAGGCTCTATGCTAATGTTGTCGATATTCATCGTTTTTTTTTTATTATTTTCATCTGTTGCCCGGTTGCAGCAACTTCCACTTTTACTACTGCTAGTCGTTTTGTTTGGCATAATTGAAAGTTGTGCTTACAAAGAAAGAAAAGAAGAAACAACGAAGGAGGAAGAAAACGAGCACAATTAAAATATTTTTTATTGACATATTGTTAAATGTGTGCTAGACACTCAGTCAATTATGTGTCAAAAATACTTTTACTCTCATTGAATATGTCAAACATTTGTTGGCAATTGGCAAAACAAACGCTGTAGGAGGGCTGCAAGCAACAGCGAGCAGCAGCAGCAACTCTCTCAATAGACTCAACAATATGTTACGCATGGTCAGGAACATCAGTTTGTAAGAGGGGTTGAATCACATAAATACAATGAAAGAGCCATTCAAAAAGAAAAACAATAAAAACTGTAAACAAGTAAAACCATTCAGCTAGCTGAATATCGATTGTAATGGAGAAAACTCCTAAAATAACCGTAGCTAACAAAAATAAAGTATGAAATAAAAATATAGATTGCTGAATCTACCTTATAATTATAAAATAGAATAAATCTTTAATACTGTCTACACAGGAGTTTTCCTTAGCTATATTCAGCTAATATTGCTGCCTGCTGTACATCTTATTATTAAAATATTGTTTTATTGTACTTATTATAACTCTGATCAAGTAGACCCATTCAGCTAGCTGAATATCGATTTTAAACAAGGAACCCCTTCAAATATATGAAGCTAACATAAATAAAGTGCAAAATAAAAATTCAGCTTGCTGAATATAAATTATAATTGTAATACTGGATAAATCTGTCGTACTGTCTACACTGGAGTTTTCTTTAGCAATATTCAGCTAATATTGCTGCCAGTTGTACATACACCTAAATATTAAAATATAGTTTTATAGCCCTAATACTAATAATTTAACAAGCTACTTATAAATGTTGCTCTTAGTTATAATTGAAGAGTGAAATCAATATATATCAATATATATTTTCCAATTAAATTAAGACCGACTGCTAGCTGAATGAAGTTTAATACAAAGGAAATTGTAAAAATAGTACTATTAATACTGCTTTTTATTAGGAAGCAGTATAGTGCTTAAAAAAATATTATCATTTCTCCCACCTAGACTATAGAAAGTGTTTTGTTTATATTATTTGATAAATGAAATGTAGTACAAATGTAGTTTATAAACATATTCATCCAGCTGAATAGAAACAAGTGGATAATTTGAAAGTTTGGCCGGGCCGAAACTTTTATATCCTCCATCATTGATTGCGCTGGAGTTTTTTGTTTTGGAGGACCTCTATGTGCATTGTTGAGGGGGCCGTAGAAAGCTATTTGATTCGGGCCTTAACTTTAAACAAATCTTAAAAGTTAAGGCATATTGAGATTAGTGAGGAAATTCCACTGTTCCGGCCTTAACTTTAAACAAATCTTAAAAGCTATGACATATTAAGATTAGTTAGGAAATTCCACTGTTTCTGAGTAACCATATGTCGATTTTCGATAGGACTCTATTTTTGGTACTCTAGGGACCTTTGACCTATGGGCATATTTGGCCCAAACCATATATCTAGGTACATATTTTGATTTGTGAGAAAATGTAACAGTTCCTGGATAACCATATTTTCGAACATTACGCGTTTTGGGGCTCAGATCACGTTCACAGTGCAAGGCCTTCAATCCAGCCAAATGTTAAAATTAATGTCATATTCATATGCTTCATAAAATACCACTGTCTCTGGGTACCCACATGTCCATGTTATCGGCGCTAGCTGAGTTGCATAAAACCCCACATTTGCTCCACAAATTAAGTATAATTTCTTCTATTTGCTATTTTGCCTTTAGCTCAGCTAGCTGAATTTGTATAAAAATGCATCACTTATATAAGCAACAAGTATTCAATCATTCTGTATAGATGTTGTTATTTTCTTATACTCTTGAGTTGTACTAAAATATTTATTTGATTTGCAGCCGAAGTAATCGTTGCCAAAGACTGCTGAAGAAAAACCTTGGCGGGTTTAGAAACAGCTGTACAGTCTGCCTGGCAACCGTAGCCAATACATTTCTCCAATTTTTTAGTTGATTCTGAAAAAGAAGCAACAAAAAGGTTTCGAACCAGAATAAAAACTGTTCAAGTCTTAATACGATTAAAATATTTTCATTCAACTCTATTAAATATACCGGCTGAATAAAACTCTAATTTATTTTCTAATTTATTTTGTACTGTTATTCAGCTAGCTGAATTTGTACCTAGATGGACCAATAAGTAGTTGTTCTTTCGTCGTCAACAATTTGCCAGCTGTTTAAATGTTAGCCACTTTTTTACAACACTTAAGTTATAAAAAAATACCTATTTTTGCTTATGTCTCGATTTAGCTGCCCAAATTATAATTCAGCTAGCTGAATTACACAAACAATCATATTTTTCTTATAAAACAAGTAAAATCATTTTATTTCGCTATTGTTTCTTTAATTCAGCTAGCTGAATTTGTACATATATGCACCAACAAAGAGTTACAGCGTGTATTAAACCACACCGTTCATATATTTCATTTCAAGAAAGAAAGAAATACTATTTTATTGCTCCAACACAGTCGGAATCTTATCTTCGATAGCCACACGGAACAGAAATATCTAATTTTTACAACTTTTTCTTGTGACAGGAAGCCATTAAACATAAAGCGATCTTGGCATATACAAACTCATAATGTTAATAGCACTAGAGCCTCCACGGTAGTTATAGTAGATGTTTCTTTTTTTTATTGTTTTATTTCTATATAGATATTGTTATCTTTTGGTTTCTGTTTTGTTTATTATTTTGGCTTAAGACAAAAACCACTTTCGCTGTATAAGAAAACCACTTTCAAAGCCAATCTAGATACAAGACAAGAAGTTTCTTTTACAAGACAGACAGACAGGCAGATCGCTTGCGCTCACTAGTTTATGCCGACCAACCGACCGACCAACAGACGCGTTTTTACTTTGCATACAACAGCAACAACAAAAATGCTGTGCAGAAAAGTACGAATAACAACTTGAACTATAACAGCGTAGAGTATTTAACATTTATGACGTTTTAACTTTAAACAATAAGTGGCATAAATTATGATGGAAGTGAAGCAGCAGCGGTAAAACAATGGCTTAAGAGTCGGTCATAATGAAATAAAAAGTAATCCGTACAGTTTGTACAGACTTACTCTCGTAATAGGTAATAACAAGTTTCAATTTCATTTCATATTATGTTAATAACAAGAGAATAAGCTAAACAAATAGATGTGTTATCATAAAACATATAAAATTGTCTTTGGAAAGGTTGAGATTATAAGTGGGGAACATTTTTGATTAATGGGCTTTTACTTTGAGTAGTTTCACACTTTTAGGTATAATTCAGATGGCGCAAAAAGAATTGTATAAATATTAGTAAAAATATTTCTTTTTTTTAAACTTATCTTCTATTAAAATATAGAAGCAAGTGGTCTTGAGCCGGTTTAGTCCCTGTTCAATGTGTAAAAATATTTCATTTAAATGGTTATTTTGCTAGCTGAATTGATTGGTACTTAGAAATGATGGCACGAAAATGTGAATTTTAATGTATTAAAAGGATTGTGCCAAGCTTTAATGTAATTCAGCTAGCTTAATAGAGCTCTAGAGAGCTTAAGTGTTTAATAGAAGTAAACTTTTAATAATACGAAAGATATTCAGCTTGCTGAATATTGTCAAGAGTTGCTTAAATTATTTACTGCCTGTGTTGTTTGCAAATTAATGATAAAGCCACCTTATGCTAAGTTGAATTAAACTGTTAATGCAAATTAAAGCAATTTCTAGTAATTCATACTTTTTGATTAAATATAAAGGAATATACGAATGTAGCTTATAAACATATTTATCCAGCTGAATAGAAACAAGTGTACAGTCCGCTCTATTTACAAAAGGAATTTATTATAAATAAAGCCTTTTCTCGGCACAATTTTTTTTTAAATTATCATTTTAATTAGTTATCACATTTCTTACTAGCACTTAAAAATGCATTTGTAATATTTTTTTCTGGAAATATGAGATAATGCGTAGGACTCAACCATTTGCTTAACTATTTCAAGCTTTTAGAAACTTAAAAACTTAACGTTTTTCTTCATCGTGTTAGATGTTTCTACATAGCAGTTATTCAGCTAGCTGAATACGGTACGAAAAATCTTAATTTGTTTACAACGTTTGTCCTTATGTCTTTCGAATGCTAAATCCCGTATTAAGGTAGCTGAATAACTAAAATGTTGAATATGAATGCTTGTTAATATAAATTTCTTAAGCCTGTGTTTAAAAGTTTCCTGCTTTTAAGCTAGCAGAAGAGCTTAACAGTTAATATACTTCATATGTACACAGCTTCCACGCAGAGTGGAAAATTCAGCCGAGTAACTAAAACTGTTGAATCCGGTTGTAACTACTTAAAATTTCTTTAACTTATTTTTTGTTTACAATGTTGAAAGAGCTCTAGTGTTCAGCTAGCTGTATAGTTAAACAATTTGTTTACTTCATATTTTATTAGCAAAAAAACTAAAATTCTTGAATTTTCACTTTTATAATTCTATTTTTTTTACTTTCAAACATAGAAAAATTTCTTGCTATTCAGCTGGCTGAAAAACTAAACTTTAGTACACTTCAAATGTATCTTATCAGCTTCCACATACAAAATAAACTAGCTTATGTTCGATACCACGACAGCCGGTTCTAAGCACCGGATCGATCCAAGAAAGGAATTCTTCGCACAAGGGCTGTCACCCCGGTACTATGTGCCGCTACAACAAAAACAAGAAAAAGCTGATATTACTAAACTTTTCTGAAAATTTTTAATTTTGTTTCTAAAATGGAAAATTGTTAAAATGTATATAATCAGCTGCCAGGTGCAAAGGCCGTATTCGGCAAGCTGAATAAATTTTTCCTCATGCCATTTTATATTTCAAAAATGCAAAATAACATTTAGATTCGATTTGTCATCACTTTCCTATTGCTTTAATATTCAGCGGAGATGCTATTCAACTAGCTGAATACCCAATTAATGTAAATATGTATTCGCAGCTTCCAGATACGAAATACACTATCTGATATTAGTCAACTTTTCTTAAATTTACTAATTTTTTCCAACATGAATATTTTCTAAAATTTATATAGGCAGCTGCCAGGTGCAATTGCCGTATTCAGCTGAGCAAGAAAAAAATTGCAAAATATCGTTAAGATAAGCGAGATTGTAATATAGTTGTAGTTGTCTTTACTTTCCCATTGCATTAATTTTCAGCGGAGATGCTATTTAGCCAGCTGAATACCCAATTAATGTAAATATGTATTGTCAGCATCCAGATACGAAATACACTAGCTGACATTCTTCAACTTTTCTTAAGTTTACTAATTTTTTTCCAACATGAATATTTTCTAAAATGTATATAGGCAGCTGCCAGGTGCAATTGCCGTATTCAGCTGAACAAGATCTTATCCATTTTGATTATTCAAAATTGCAAAATATTGTTAAGATTAGCGATATTGTAATATATTTGTAGTTGTCATTACTTTCCCATTGCATTAATTTTCAGCGGAGATGCTATTCAGCTAGCTGAATACTCATTTAATGTATTTATTTCGTACCTTAAAGATCACTTACTATGGTTTCAATAAATTTTACCCTATTTAGCTAGCTGAATATCGTTTAAATTCACATCCTCAAAAATAAATTCATCCACAAAATCACTTCACCACCTAAACACTCACTTTCTGAAATGTAATTACCTTAAGATAATTTATTCGTTTGCCGCTGCAATTTAAAATATGCTGTCGCTAATTTTATTTGTTTTTAAACGATCGAATGAGGCAGAGAAGTTAATCAACCGCTCCGCTCATACAGCGGCCACAACAAGACAACTTAACAAATTTGAACATAACACGAAGTTAACACTCCGCTTACCTGATGCTCTCAACATTTTCATACATTATTAAAACATATTTGAAAGAAGCCAACACAAAATTATCTCCTATTATTAACAATTATTATTATTTCTACCTGCTGTGGTTGCCATTGTCGGCGGTGTTAAACATGATAGCCGGTCGTGTTGGTGGCGGCGGCGGCGGCAGGCGGCAGACATCATCACATACTCATTCACCGTTTTGTCTATGATTATTTAGTTTATTAACTGTTAAATTATATATATTAATAATGTCCAATTAAAAGATATTAGCATTGCTCTGCTCGGCTCAGCTCAGCTCTCTCACATAGACAACATTTCTGGCAAAATGAAAAATGACTTGTTTTGAAGAGAAAATTCGTTAATGTCATAATTAGTTTTAATTTTATTTCATTTTAATTTTTCACTTGTCATTGTCGGTGGTGTTGGCTGGCTGGCTGGGCGCTATTCAATGAAAAGTGTTAACTACAGTTTAAATGTTTATAATATTAATTGATTTTTTTCTCCTGTCGCTGTAATTGTGATGTATTAATTGTGTTCGTATGTGTGTTTGTTGTATCATTTTAGGTCAAAATCTGGTTTCAAAATCGCCGCTCAAAGTACAAAAAGATGATGAAGGCCGCTCAGGTTCCTGGCCAGGGTAGTGGCATGCCATTGGGTAGCGGTGGCCCGAATCCCGGTCAACATAGTCCAAATCAAAATATGCATAGTGGTAAGTAGAACAAATTTGCAAAGAATTCTCAATTTTTTTGTTAAATAAAAAATGGTGTTGTTTATAGTCAGAGTGAAGTTTTTAAATTAATAGTCTTGCTTAAAAGAAGTATTTTTATAGTCTCATTGGATTTGTAGAATAATCCAATCGTGTAGGAAAATTCATTTGAGTAAACAGACTTAATAGCATTTACGGATATATTTTTTTTTAAATGTTAGAGTTGAAACTTTATTATTAGCCTCAAATTTAAATAATTTAAATCTTGCTTTAATCATTAAAAAGACTACATTTGTTTCCCGATGCAATTTTTAAAATAACCCCAGAGTTTTTTTACATTCAATTTTTACTTCAATTGATCACTCAATACTGATTTAGCGCCACTAAGAACATTTAAAACGTCTTGTTGGAATATCTGATTTTTTTTAGAAATTTAAGAATTTTTTTGTAGCTTCGCTTCTTGTATACTCGTATCTTTATCCATTTTGGTCTGTAATTTTGTACTTATCTCATCAAAATCTTTGGATAAATTCTATAGGCCCAACTATACCTGCAATAATTTATATTTTTAATTTGAACAATGTTTTATTAATGACCTTTTTATTTTTTATTAATTTCAGGCGGTAATAACGGTGGCGGTTCAAATAGTGGTTCACCATCACATTATCTACCTCCCGGACATAGTCCGACGCCTTCAAGTACGCCTGTATCTGAATTATCACCCGGTAAGTTTATATTACAATTAGAGTAAGACTAAAGCTATGAGTAATTGCTAGATGTATCTGAGGCATAGATCCTGTCATTTTTAAATGTGTGCCAACGCCGAATCATATAAAAGATAGTGCAACGGATGCCACTATTAATAAAGGGTGGTTAAATCTTAAGAGCAGATGTTGATTTTGTTTATCGACTCTTTCACTCTTGGACTCACTCACTCGCCCAAATGCTGCAATTCTACTTATTGAAAAATCCACTGAGGTGAAAATGTGCCTCATCACTAAAGATGATTTTCTTGGAAAATTGATCATCTACAACTCCCATTTTTATAATAAGCCTGAATAACTTTCGACCGTTGCTCGCTTTTGGATCTTTCGTGGTTCAAATTGAGTTAGTATGAAATTGGGAAGTTCAAATGAAATGCAGAAAAAACTTAACGTTTAGGTGTGGTTTACATTCAACATCGGCCCTTCAAATTTAACCACCCTTTATAATAACAATATTTAAAAATCCTTTCCCAATATTTTCAAAGATTTCGACTTTGCAAACACTTTTAAAGAGACCGACTTTGAAAATTTCAACCTCGACAGTCTTAACAGTTTCGTAGTTTAATCGGAATCTAGAGAGAATATGTTGCAACAGCTGCAAGGCATCTAAGTTTTTAAAAAAAAAAACTTAAGGCTAAAAAATAAATTTTAAACGTTACTTAACTCATTTTCTTTTTTTTCAAAAGAGTTGAAAAACTTTTAAATCCTTTTTTTAAAACCAAAGTATTTTTTGAATTTCATTGCCTTGCAAATATTTAATTTAATTTTAAAAAAATTTTATTTTAACTCAAAAAATCGCAATAGGAAATTTCTATATGTTCCCTTAATACACAAAATTATTTGAACAAAATTAGTGTTGAGGTTATTAACACATTAATTGATTCAACTAAACTATTAATCAAATTACTTAGCTAAGGCATATGTTGCATAATTGTAGGTATTAGCAATTTAAATTTCTTTTGGGTGCTATGCTTAATAATATGTTGCACACTTTTAGGCATTACCTTGCAATTATTTAATTAAATTTTATAAAGACTTCATTTCAATTCCAAAAATTGCATTATGAAATTTCTACATTTCCCACTAAATCACAAAAATATTTTGAACAAAACAAGTAATGTTATTAACACTTTAATTGATCAATTAAACTATTTATCAATTTACTTATCTAGGTCATATGTTGCATACTTGTAGGTATTAGCAATTAAAATGTTTTTTGGTGCCTTGCTAAATATAATGTTAACTACCTTTAGGCATTAAAAATAAATAAATAAATTTAAAATTATTTAAACAAAAAAGTTATCGGTCTTACCTAATGGTTCTGATGTTTCAGTACAGAAAAATTCATGCTTCTCAGCTCCAGAAAACTTCAGTCCAGGTAAATGCATCTTCGTCATTGCATTGTTTTCCAGTGCTATGCTTAATGACAAACTGCATACCTCTAGGCTTTAAAAATTAAGTTTAATTTGACAAACAAAAAAGTCATTGGAAATACCTAATGGTTCTCATGTTTCAGTACAGACAAATTAATGCTCCTCACCTCCAGGAGATTATCAGTTCCTAACTTTCGCTATTCAAGGCCTTTAAATATAGCCGCCTAACATAAACTCAAGTATGCACCAATCCACTAGAGAGTGAAGAAGAACCCTTGGTTTATATCAGAAATAAAATATCTGATATTTTTCATCGTTGTATACTTTTAGGTATCACATTGCTAAACAATGTGTTGCATACTTTAAGGCATCAGAAATTGAAATGGTTATTGATATGAACAAAAGAAGGGTCCAGACCAAATTAATTAATAACATAAGCTTACAAAAGTTTTGGAGGGTGTACCTCAAAAGCTTTGCTCTCAGAAATATCTTATCTAGCTAAGTCCATTGGTAATGTTCTGTGTCAATCTCCGATGTCCTACATTGACCTTTGTTTTGTGACATGATCCCTGATTGGTTTCTACTAGAATGTTTAGTATTCGGTTTTATAAATATTTCTTCTGTAAACTTTTTGGAAAATTGCCTTTTATTTTGTAAATTCCAAATTTTTGTTAATTTTTATTTACTAACACTGTGTGTTTACTCTCTTTTTTAATTTTTTTATTTAGAATTTCCACCAACGGGGTTAAGTCCGCCAACGCAAGCGCCTTGGGATCAGAAACCGCATTGGATCGATCATAAACCGCCGCAAATGACACCGCAACCACCTCATCCAGCTGTAACGCATCCGCAGACCCATCATCATAACCCACCACCACAAATGGGCGGTTATGTACCTCATCAGTACTGGTATCAGCCGGAAACAAATCCATCGCTATTAACGTAGGTAAAATATAGTTGTAAGAGCAAAATAAAAAAAAAAATAAATAAAATACAAAATTTCTAATAAAATAATAACAAAAATAATAAAATGTTAAAAAAAAGTTAAAACAATAATTACACTTATTTAATAAATAAAACTTAAATAATAATAAATAAATAAAACAAAAAAATAATAAATAAATAAATAAATAAATAAAACCAAAAGAGCAAGAAAAATAAATGAATAAAATACAAAATCCCAATTAAAAAATAGTTTAAAAAATCAAATATACCAAAAACAATAGTTTTATACAAATATTGAATATAACTTAACAAAACATGATATAAAAGTATTGAAAATTAATTATAAACTTTTTTTAATATGAATTAATTGCATTTTTAAATAAAACAAAAAAAATAATAAATAAATAAAACCAAAAAAGAGCAAGAAAAATAAATGAATAAAATACAAAATGCCCAATAGTATAAAAAAAAAATAAAAAAAATATAATAAAAAACTATAAAATAAAAGTATGAACAAATAAAACGCATAAAATAAATAAAATATAGAAACTTTAAATTCATTAAAAAATACAAAATTTGCAACAAAAAAATAGAAAACAATTAAATAAAAGTTTAAAAAATCAATCATACCAAAAACAATAGTTTTATACAAATATTTAATATAACTTAACAAAACATGATACAAAAGTATTGTTAATTAATTATAAACTTTTTTTAATATGAGTTTATTGCATTTTTTTGTTCAATTTAAACTGAAAAATAATTTTTGAAATAAAAAAGCTCCAGAAATAAACGGTTTTAAAATTAAAAAGCCTAATAAATTAATATAAAACAAATAAAATCATATTAAAAAAAAATAAAAACTAATAAAAAAAAATAACATAAATTACAAAATTTAAAAATGAACAAATAAAATAATTTAAATTGAAATGAAATTAAAGTAAATAAAAACTTATTTTAATTATTTTTTTAAATATATTTCACCATTTAAATATGTACTTATGTCCGTTTTTTTGCTTTTCTTTCTCTCTTCCTTGTTCCCTTTTACTTTAGGGTATGGCCAGCGGTCTAACAGACACCTCCAACCTCTACTATAGCAACCACAACAACCTTTTACCAAACCGATCCTATAGATAATTTAATGCATATATATTAACAACAACAACAACAACAAAAATCACCCAGCAACAACAAACAATTAGAGACAACTGAATAAATTATCTTTGAAAAATAAAACAAAAACAGCAATTTCACAATTGTATTTAGAAGAAAGAAAAGAACAAAAATTAGCAAAGATGTGCAAACAGCGATACTATTTCAAATTGAATTTAAGAAATAGTTGATATTTCTCAACACTCTTAACAAAAAACAAAACTCTGTGTAAAAAGTTAAAAAAGTTTTTCTTTAGTTTTATTTCCTTTTAAACCAACAAAAATAAAATAATTGATAATCATATTTTAAAATAAAAGTTTTTTCTAGATATTTTTTTTATATATATAAATAAACTAAATAAGTTTTAAATCTATAGAAAGTATACCTTAACTAAACATTAAAAGTTTTATGTAAGACATAAAAAGATAAAAAATTACCTTAATTATAAAGCGATAAAGAAAAACTTAAACAAAAAATGAAAACAAAAACATTCCTCATTGATTTTATGTGCATTTTGTGTAAATATGAATATAATTTTTTTTTATATATATAATTTTATTTGTAATTTATAATATAAAACAAAATGATTATAATAAAAGTACTTTGAATAAAATTTTTAAAAAGCAAAAAAAATATGTGAAAAAAATCAGCTGATGATCTTAATATAAACTTAATAACAACAAAATAAAATTGTTTTGAAAAATTTTTAAAATACGATAGTAAACATGGAACATTTAGCAAAAAGTAATTTAAAGAAAACAAACCATCACCCAAACGATCACAATCACTCACTTCAACAAAACAGTCACTCGCCGTCACTCACATCTCCCTTTCCTCGCGCTCTCTCTCTCGCTCCACCACTCAAGTAAATAATAACTTAACTCATCATTATTTTTTGTTACTCTGAAAAAAAAACGAAAATAAAATAGAAATCAATCCTCTACAAAAGCATTAAAAAAAGATTAAAACCTTATTAAGAAAAAACAAAATCAGTTTTATACGATCTCAATGATGTCATTTAACACCCCAACCAACAACAAGAAACCTGCAAAAACTAAGTTCAAATTAATATTTACACTAGTTTACAACAATTTTGGGCAAATAATGAGTATATTTAAAGGTGTTTACAATTAATATGATGGCAAAGAAAAGATTAAAAGAACAAATTTTGGTAGATTCCATCTAGAGATGTGACAAAAAAATTTTTAGGAGAGAATAAATCAAATAAGTACGTCAGGTCGCAACCATCAACATCGCCAACAAGGACGCAGCTAAGCAATGGCAAGAGCTAAAACAAGTGTTTTTTTTAAATTCAACAAAAACAAATAAAGGACCTTTACCGACTGTCGAAGTAGATTTCCTGGCCGTTTTCAATACAAACCCAACAAATGGTTGCCAATTAAAATTTGTTTTGTTATTTTGAAAAACCGAACTGCAAGTCTTTTGAAAACCAGAAAGCTGGCGCAAACGATTTTTATTGTGTTGTCTATACTGCCAGCAATTCTTATTGGAGTAGTGTAGCTGTTGTTATAATTACCAACCACTGATTATAGTTGAAACACATTCGCTGCTTGTGATCCGACGAGTATGAAGTGGCGTTCATCGAAACTGTGAAGTTATCCCTGCCTGCAACGAAAAATCAGTTTGCCGGTTCGCAAAAATCAGTCATGGGAAACTCTAGACAAATAATCAGAGCTTACAAAATCCACTTATTCTTTATTAAATATAATCTCCTCACTTTATAATCATACACATGTACACTCTATCAAATTCTAACTTATTAAAGTCCCACAATATCCCATTAAGGAACAAGGGGAAACTTCTCTCAAAACGGTGAGCTGTGCACGATTCAATTCCTATACTTACTGACCAGGACCTACGGTTTAGGGCCAACTACTAATGTCGAATGCCTTTTATAGAGAAGTTTTTCTTGGCTTAAGGATAAATCTTTTACCGGCATTTACGAGGTGGAAACCCGCCGCTGAAAAATTGTTAGATGTTCTTAGCCGGTGTTAAACCTGGGTTAACTCGCATGATAGTCGTGTACACTTCCATCTCGCCACTGCGACCCACTCTCTATCAAATATAATTTTATTTAAAGACTTTTTAGAGTAGGAAAAGTAAAAGATTTTGCGAAAAATAGTTTTTTTTCGAAAAGGTGCTATAAAGAAAACAAGGAATCGATTGAAATAGACGGCCTGTTTCTCCGAAGGTGGACTATTTATATGTATTTATCCGGCTGCTTACTACTTGTATCGAAATTTTGTTTTTGGCTGCCTATTGCTTTTATCGTGATTTCGAAACAAAGTTTACAACGGATTCGAGCTGCTTTTGTTAATCACACTTTTCAAGTTTTACCCAAAAAACTAAAATACATCATTACCAAAAAAGTTCCATTTTAGATATAAATGATTTTAAAAGCTCTGATGTTATGGCCAGAGAAGTCATATTATAGAAAGAATTAAAGAAATCTAATGATATGGGGTGGCGTATGAAGGCAAAAGTTTAAAAAATCTATTGGTTTTTCTTGGAAAAAAAATCGTTTGCTTTTAACTCCACGCTATAACATCATAACAAATTATATGTTATAGCGTTTGAAGGCAAAAGCTCAAAAGAAGCAATTGATTGGATATGGAAGGAACAAAGCTTTTTCCTTTAAATACTTAATAGCAACAGAGCTTTTTGATAAAAGTTCTTCCCACAATTCATTACCACATATTGTAAGACTTCACATTGTCAGCCAAATGCTCAAAAATATCAATTGGTTCGCTATCAACAACAAAGCTTTTTCCTTTAAATACCACACCATAGAAAGTGTGGTATTTAAAGGAAAGTTTTTTATGAAACTTCTTCCTTAAAAACAACTTATCTGCCATTACCACCACTACTGAGACTCCGCATTGGAAGACAAGTGCTTATAATTAGCAATTGGTTGTTATGCAAAGAACAAAGGTTTTTCCTTTAAACGTCACACCATAGCAACAGAGCTATTTGATGAAAGTTCTTCCTACAATTCAGCTTATCTGCCGCAACCACCTCTTGTAAGACTTCAAATTGGTAGCCAAATGCTCAAAAATATCAATTGGTTCGCTATGAAGAAACAAAGTTTTTTTCTTTAAATGTCACACCATACCAACGGATCTTTTTAATGAAACTTCTTCTTACAAATCAGCTTATCTGCCATTACTACCTCTTGTAAGACTTCACATCGGAAGCCAACTTCTCAAAAATAGCATCTGATTTGCTATGGAAGGAACAAAGCTTTTTCCTTTAAATGCCACACCATAGCAACAAAGCATTATGATGAAACATATTCCTGCAATTCAACTTAGCTGACATTACCATCCCTACTGAGACTCCATATTGGAAGCCAATTGCTTAAAATTAGCAATTGGTTTGCTATGGAAAGATCAAAGATTTTTCCTTTAAATGTCACTCCATAGAAACAGAGCTTTTTGATGAAACTTCTTCTTGCAATTAAACTTATCTGCCATTACCTCACGAGACTCCACATTGGAAGCCATCTGAGAGAATTTGTTTTTAGAGGGAGAAAGCTTTTTTATGACTTTATTTGTTTTGAAAGCTATAAATAAACTCGAAATGACTGAAACTAAAATAAACAAACTTTTACAGCATCGATTTATTTTTGCTGTTTTGGGCATAAAACGAGCTTTAGGATTGACTGGAATATAGCTGAGGTCCAGGAATTAATAATACATATTCTCTTCTTGGTCTTGTTTAACCTTTATTTACAAATCGGGTGGTTCATTTTTGTGTGGACAAATCATGTGGACTGATGTGAACTCCATTAAAGTGATTCCGAAACAGTTTAAGGACTTACATGGCAATTCAGGTAGAATGATCAACTATCGCTCATCAAGCCGAAGTTCAAATTACAAACGACAAGAATATGCGTTATTTTCTGCGACGATTGATTACATCATTTGTGTTTGCAACTTCATAAGCCAGACATTAATCTAAAATTAATTTTTTTCAAAAATCTGTTAACATTTTCGATCATTTTCCATTTTCTCAGGCGGATACTACACTGAATAACGAGAAAAATTGGAATCTTAATGAATAAAGTTGTCAAAAACTTATCAAGTGGTCAATTCCAACAACGCAACTTTTGTGTCACAGTCATTGTGACAATCGTAACGTCACTTTTTTTCTCACACAGGAAACTACATCAGAACGGTCAATACGAATTTTCACTCAGGCCACGCACCAAAGTGGCTTTAAAGTTTCGTCTTATCTACTTCCATAGAGGACTCCGTAAGAACAAGAAATTTGCAAAACATTTACAATTTGTCTGTCAAATCTATGAAACCATTTATTATATAACTTTTGAAAACTTTTTTGGTTGAATTTGAACTTTTCTCAATATTGTCATTTTGAAAAAAACACACTCATTGGCAGATGGAATTTAAAACATTTTTTACATGTAGTTAAAATTTTTTTTTTCAATTTTTAAGATCACACTAAAGTCGCTTGGATTAGCGCCGGCGACAAAAATTTAATTTGGATCTGCTTCTGTATGCAAGAACTTTCTTATGACCGATTTTTGTTTAAATCTCTGAGCTTTGCGAATAATAAACAAATCTTTATATTTCGTTGTTTTCTGTGATTTCCTTAAAGCAGATTTTTTTCAAAATCCTAGGCTTTGGGCAGTATAACCAATTGTTATAATTAAACCAGATTTCGGTAGTCACCGTTCATTTTAAAAAAAGAATCATTTTGTTTTTATAAAACAAAAAATATTGGCGCTTCAAAAACTTTGTAAACCAATCGATTGTCTTAAGGTTACAGTTTTCTAACCGGTTCGGTCGAGATAAAGTCACACTCAAAAAGAAAAAAATTTAAAAAAATAATTTTTTTCAAATTAATTTCGCTTAGAATTGTTTAAAAGCCTTTAAGCCCTAGGGCTCATCATTCATCAAGTTTTCTCTAATTTGTTGTAAACTAGTGCTATTCTTTCAAAATTTCCCCTACTTATGTGTTGGTAATTAAAGAAAATCTTTAAAAAAAACGAGAATTTAATAAAATGAACAACAAAAATCTATTTAAGTGCAATATAATGTTAATTTGCCGCTTAAACAAAAACTCCGTAAAACACAATATACATTTTAAGTACTTTTTATTTACCCAGACTTGTATAATTACACGATTTTTGGTTTTTTTTCTTCAAAATTTCCCCCAAATTGTATACGAATTCCTTGATATTATGTAAATTTTTGTAAAAAATCTTATTATTTTTCCTTACAAAAACGCCCACTTACATTTTCAAAAAAAAAGAAATACACACAAACATAACACAACTTGTAAAATATTATAAAACATAAAATTGTTTAACTTCGTACTTTGTAATAATTTAATTTTTTTTGTAATATTGTTTTTTATGATTTTTCTTAACTTTAATTTTATAAATATTTTGCTTAAAACACACACACAAAACGGTATTTAGTTTCCTTAGCTTTATTGAGTTTAAGCATGTTTTGTAAAATTTGTTTCTTTCAATATTTCTTTTCTTAAAATTTTTTGTTCATAACTTTCGTTTTCAACAACAGCAAACACAATTTTTACCATTTTCAAGCCTTTGTTAGGTTGTTTGCTCTCTTCTTTTCGTCTACATAATTTTGCAAAACCTTAAATCTTAATTAATATCATTTAATTTAGTTTTATTTGTAGTTATAAACACAACAGTTATCGCAAGATACCCCGAAAGAAAAACCGAAAATAATATTAAAAGAAAAACAAAACAAAAACCCTTAAAACAGAAATCCTTTTTAGTGAAAGTAATTAAGTAGTAGTTATTATTGTCATTTATAAACAATTAAAAAAAAAAACAAACAAATAATTAAAAAATAATGTGGAAAAAAAGAAATTTAAAGAAATATTATATTATATAAAACATAATATAAATAATATTTGTCGTAAACTTGTAAATTTTAGAAGATGATACAAACAAAACAATAAATACAACTAAATATAAAAATGACTATTATTTGGTGGAAATATTATTCGGGCCTTATAATTTTATTTTAAATACCTCTGCAGTTTTTTGGATCAGTGTCACCCTTTGGCGTAATTCGAGGCCAAAGCTGTTAGACTACAGCTAAAGTTTTTCAAAAATCACTGTCACCAATCGAATGAGAATTACGTTTATACACACAGAGAACACATTTGTTACCACAACCACATATTTTTGCCGACCAAATGATTGAGAATTCATGTACTTATACTAAGAGCATTCTAATCGTACAACCGTATGTCAATGGTTGCTCTGTCATTTTTGTTAATGACTCTAAAGTATCGGTGGAAGTAAAGAATTACGCAAATCTAAAAATCTACAAGTCGAACTTGTTTAACAAAAGGGTATTATCTCAAAAGTTTTTAATTTTCATTAGGGGAAAAAATATTTTTTTTTGCTTGAAGTACTTTAAAATATAAAAAGGGTCATGTCGAGGAAAAAGTTGAGTAGATGATGGAAGATTTTTACAAAAAAATTCCCCATTTAAGCGGTTTAAAGTCGGTCATATTAGAATTATTTAATTTTTATAAAAAAAAGAAATAAGAGCCACTAAACAAACGATGTTAAGGTGTGGTCGCACTAGGCAAATATTTGAAGTAAAACGTTGAATATTTCTTTGCCAAAATCTGACCACAAAATATTTTTGAATGACAAACGACAAAACAGCTGATTTCGGGGAAACAAAAATATTTGCTAGCAAACAAAAATATGTCTAATGTGAACACAGTGTGACCACCCAAGAACAAATATTTTTCTATCTTTTCGGCAAATATTTACTTGATCTTGCAATATTTTTGTAAGAGCAAACAATGAAAATAACATCTGGTAATATCAGTGTTGCCAGCTTTAATGGAAAAAATTCGCAATTTCAATTAGAAAAAAATATTTTGATAAAAAAAAGTTCCTTGTTAGTTATGTATTGTTGACCTACATTATATATTATATATATTATAGATTAATATATATATATCTGAATAGTCTGGCTCGAGGTCATTTATAAATTCAAACTGTCGACTTCGACGATCATCAGCAGGGAATATTAAATTTAAAACAAAACAATAAACTTCTTCGCTTTAAGGTTTTTTGCGTTAAAAACATCGTTAGAACCACGATGCACAAAGCAGGGTGCCAACAATCAAGCGGATCCCACAGACCGACCACCTATTGTTATCGATAAAAATAATACTCGTACAACAAAAACCAATTTGAGCAGTTTTTATGTTAACTGCCATACAAATTGCAAATTGTTATACATTTCTAAACTAAATCCCGAACGAATTAAAAGGAGGGATATAATTTTTATCTGACACGACAGAATTTTTTTCATGGAAGGCGTCACTACAATGACGAAATTTCAAATTTATTTAATACGATATGGAGACAGAGAAAACATTTTGGGATCGCTTGCGTACACTGATAAACTTGATTCATTAGACCGACCGTGTGTGCTAATCTCATAAATTACAAAATATTTCCGCGATTATGTCGTAGAAAAAAACACTGAGTTGGTCACACTTACACCAAGTAAACAGCTGTTGCTGTCATACTATTAAATTGACTGGCGGTTAAATTAAAGAAAAAAATATATATTAAACATTTTAATGGTTATACATTTCATTTTAGTGCCTGCCAAAAAGTCAAACTCTGCTGCGTTCATGCGCAAGAAGTTTTTATAGAGGGCTGGTGTTCCTGTACGCAGTTCTTTTAACAACATTTCGCAGCATCCTTCGTAACTCCGAATACGTACCCACCCACTTTCGAACACATTGCCTCTTTTTGCGCTTTTTTGCATTTTCCTCATCTTCCAAGACTATCAAAAATGCTGTTCCACAGCACAAAGTCATTAACTTTTCTTCTTCCTGCATTATTGCTTTTAAGAGGTTGACAGCTAATAAATTCCTATTTTTTAACAGTTTGATCAAATATTTTTGTTAGTCAAATATTTATTCAAATGTGAACACACGTCAAACATGTTTTCCCAAACTTCTATTTGACATCTGTTTGAACAAACAAAAACAGTCAAATATATGTCGGTAGTGTAAACACAAAATCAACCCTGTGCTATTTCGAAAGAATTTAGAGCAAATATGATGAAATACATTTTCGTCAAATATTTGCCCAATTTTACAGTACCTTTAGGCTTTTTTTAAATTTTAATTATCATCACAAATAACAAAATGTTCACAAAATTATTGTTTGAAACTGGTGGTTGTGACTGCTAACTATTTTTCCTAATTTAATTGGTATGGCCAATGAATTGTTTGTGCGTACAAATTCCTGATAATATTTATCATTCTTTAGTATGGCGCATCTAATATCTCTTAGTACTTTACAGATAAGAAAAACGAATCCACTTGGTTGTTGGTAAAAGCCATTGTGGATTGTAGTCACCTTTTAATTAGAAAGGTGGGTGAGGGAAACTACAAAGATTTTTAAGAAGAGCGAAGTGGGAATACATTGAGTTATGCAACTTAAACGCACTATGTTAATTGTAATAATTAATATTTTTATTGAGACTGCTTCGGTGGCATACCTCTATCCGACGGTCAATATTTTCAAAGGCACTGAGGCATAATGGAAGTTCAATGTCGTTTATGTGCCGAATTATATCATCCTTCAGTTCTAGAATTGTTCTTGGCTTATTGACGTACACTTTTTCTTTTGAATATCCCCAAAGAAAGATGTCCAACGGTGTAAAATCACATGATCACGGCGGCCACGACGTGAGATAACACGGCCGTTGAATTTCTCGCGTTAATGTGTCGAATAAGCTTTAGCTCTTCAAATGTTTTCGGCTTTTTAACGTTCGCTTTTTCTTTTAAATATCTCCATTATCGTGGCGGCCAATTAACATCACGGCGACGTGAGATAATACGGCCATTGAATTTCTCGAGCAAAAGAGCCATTGTTTTATTGGCTGTGTGACAAGTGGCACCATGCTGTTGGAATCACATATCGTCCAGGTCCATATCCTCAATTTCTGGCCACAAGAAGTCCGAAGTGCGCGAAATGCATTTAGGTTTGTACGCCCATTTTCGTAAAAGGTTTCAACAATCTTATCGCGATGCTCAATTGTGCACCTCTTCATCGTTGAATTTGTCAAAAAACTGAAACAATGCAATGTCCAATTAATTTAGACAAAAAAACTTAATGTTAAGGTGTGACTCTCAATTAAGATCGTGTGTTAGGGTTGAAATACCCTTTCATAATTCATTTTTTTCAACAAATAGGAGGGTATATCCATAATTCCGTGGCTTTTCCAACTTCCCTCGTGGTTATATGAAATGCAGCAATGTTCCTATCAAGTACCATCTGTTAATAGACCACTGTAAAAATGATAGATAGTTCCGTCATTCAGTTTGTGTTTAACAGTTGTTCACAAAATACAACCTCGTGGATTTGGTTAAAAATAAAAAAAAAATCGAGTGCTCACTAAGCATTATTTTTTTGTGGAAAAAAAACCTTTAATTAACCAATGAAAAGCTTGATAAATACTATGGGGATTGTGCACCATCGATTTCAATGGTAAAAAAGTGGTTTACTGGCTTTTGTTGCGGTCGCACAAGTACAAATGACGCTGAACGTTCTGGACGACCAATTGAGGTCAATACACCCGAAAATGTCGACAAAATCCATGATATGGTGTTGCCCGATCAAAAAAAAAGTGAAAGTGCGTGAGATTGTTGATGCCATACGTATTTCATATGGCAGCTTGGTTTCGATTTTACATGATCAGTTGGGTTTTAGAAAGCTGTCTGCAAGATGGGTGCCGCGTTTGCTCTCAATTGATCATAAACGTAATCGTATGACAACTTCAAACAATTGTTTGAAGTTTTCATTCAAATTGCGTTTTGTAACTGTGGAGGAAACATGTATCAATTACAACACTCCGAAAACTAGGCAGCAGTCTATACAATGAGTTTCTCCGGGTAAACAGGCTCACGGTGACTTTTTCGGCCAATAAGGTAATGCCAAGTTTTTTGGGATGTAAGCGGTATAATCCACATCGATTACCTTCAAAGGGAAAAACAATAAACGGAGAATATTATGCCAACTTATTGGACCGATTTACAGAGGATTTAAAAAAAAGGACCCCATATGGCCATGAAAAAGTTTTTTTTTATCAAGATAATGCAAGGGTGCACACGTGTGTAGTCTTAAAGGCAGAATTGCATGAATTGACTTTTTGATATTTCCAAACCTCGGTGGAAAGAGATTCAGCTCCAACGAAAAAATTATAAATCAAACAAATGCCTATATTATGGACCACGAAAAATCCAATTTTTTGAAAGGGATACAAAAATTGGAGAAACTTTGGACTATGTGTATTAGTGCTGCGACATCGATAGAAAAACATCGATGTTTTCAACATCGATGTTTAAAATTTGAAACATCGATGTCGATGAAAAATCGATCAATAAACATCGATGTTTAGTAACATCGATGTTTTTGCGCTTTCGAAATTCTGATAGAAATTCAAAGACGATACTTTATTAATAAAAGTTTTAAAATTAATTTTATTATAATTAAATGAAATTGTGTTTATTGTAATTAAATAATAGGTTCTTATTCAAGATTCCAGAATTTTGAGTCGACTGTCTGTAAAAACAGTACTTTTTGAAGCTTGTCCCCCGAAATAGAGCTTCTTCTGTTAGAAGTAATGTAGCCCGCAGCTGAGAACAACCTTTCAGAAGGGACTGAAGTGGCCATAATTGATAAATACTTCATAGCAGTCTTCATCAACGCCGAATTTTTGGGCATATAGCACTGTTGCCATCCCTCAAGGGGGTTTTCATTTAATCTAGATACTGGGCTTTTTAAATACATAGCCAGTTCTGCGGGCATTTGAGCAGTCTCCAGTTGATCTATAACTCTAGATCTTTTTTTGGCCTTCCAATTTTCTTGCACCAATTTGTGATGGTCGTCCCAAAAGCTGAAACCTGTAAAATTACACAATTTATTTTTAAATATTTTAACATGTTGTTAGTGCAAAATATATACCTGAAGGAGTTTTTCTTGGACTATTTGTGCTAGATGACTGTCCATCAGATTCTGATGAATATTCCTCATTTTCCTTTATTTCTGCACTTAATTTTCTTATCGCTGTCGCTAGGGCTAGACTATCTTCAAAATGGAGGTTTTTAAATCTAGGATCTAGTAGCGCAGCTATGGAAAAAAAGGGATTGTTTTCTATGCCATCAAACCTTTTTTGAAACTGAGCCTTTAAAATTTGTTTTGTTTCTTTGCCAAAGCTGGAAGTTACAACGGCCTCGTATATTTGTTTTTTCATCAGCCTTAAAACAGGTATAACGACACTTGAGGTGACAAACTTCTCGCCGCATAGCTCTTTTGTTGCCCGTTCAATCGGTTGAAACAACACAATAAAATCCTTTAAATAATCTACCTCGGGTGCAGTAATCATAGGTGGGGCAGTTGCGTTAAATGTTATTATGTTGTTGACAATTTCACGCAACAACAAAAATCGTTCCACCATATAAAATGTGGAATTCCACCAGGTTTCCACAGATTGTATAAGCACCTTTGCGTCTAAATCTGCGGTTTTTTTCGTAGCTCATCACTTCCAATTACACTTCGCTTGAACCAAGTTACTATAGACTTTACCTTCTCTATAACTGCCGTGCCATCTTTAAAAATAGACATTGTTTTGTCGGCAAGAAGGTTTAATATATGAGCAAAACAGTATGTATGTTTTTTTCCATATGATATTTCAACAGCCTTTATCATGTTTGCTCCTCCGTCCGTCACAACGGTTATCACCCTCTCTTTACTGATACCCCATTCTGAGCATTTTGTGCTTATCTCAACGGCTAAATTTTCTCCAGTGTGACGTTCAATTAACTCAAAGGCTCCAATAGTAACATTTTCCATGTGAAAACTTCCCTTCGAGTCAATATAGCTATCCGAGATGAAATGAGCAGTTATTCCGAGGAAGCTTCTCGACTTATGGGTTTCGGTCCATATATCCGTAGTTAGACATACATGAGGCACTTTCTGCAATTCTGCTATCACTAAACTTGATATATATTCGTATTTTGTATCAAGCAGATTTTCGATGGTGCGTCTCGGGGGAACTTTGTACATAGGTGCTGCAACCTTTAAAAGATATTTGAATCCATCGTCATCAACTATGGAGATGGGTTGACTGTCTCTGCAAATCATGTACAATATTGCAGTTGTTATTCTATTAAATTTATGTCCCCCATCTTTGAAGGATGAAATTGTATTAAAACAATTTTCCAAGGACTGTTGCCTTGCAAGACCTGAAAAATTTTAAGTCAAATTAGAATAAAAATTAAGTTTTTAATATTATTACCTGTTGATCCCGTTGGTTGTTCTGGTTGTGTTGAACTCGTACTAGGCATTTCTTCCGTATTTGGTATATCTTCCGAACGTGCTGCTGTTTTGGTTTTAGAGGCGGCAAAATGTTTCGCATATGATGAATTTCATATCAAAACCTATAAAAAAAGGTACATTTTGAACCCGACCATCTCAGATTTTAATGAAATTTTGCATACAGCTAGATTTTAGGTATAGAAACACAACCTCATTTTTAGAAATTGCATTTTTGAAAATATGTGGGCGTGGCAAGGTATCGAAATATTTGAAAAATTACGGTAATGGGTACTTTTAAGCTGCGATTACTATGGAATGACTCAACCGATTTGAATGATCTTGGTGCCATTAGAAAGGTATATAAGTCAGCTTTCGAAAACATACTCTGTAAAAATTTTATATTACACTGAAAAATTTTTTTTGCCAAAAATAAAAGTTTAAACTTGGAAAACACTTTAAAGATCAAGTTTTTTTTCCAAAAAAAAATTTTTTAGATAGGTCTATAATTTATATATAACATATCTAAAAACTAAAATGGGGTTTTTTTTTATTTTTTTTTTAAAAAAATTTTAAGTAAATACATCTCTTGTTAACTTCCTTATATTTTGATATCTTTGTGTGACAAAAAAGAATAAAGTAGCTATACTTTGGAAGTTATACAGAATTTTTTGGTAATTCTAATAGATTAGAACAAGAATCGTATTATCAAATTTTTCAGACACCCCCCCCAAAAATATGGACTTAACCTTGATAAATTTTTTTTTCATATATTTTTTTTTATATTTAATATAAAATTTTGGGCAAGAAATACTGTTGACTTTCAGAATATTTGCTAACATTTAGTGAAGTTTCATCTAAAGGTATAAAAGAATGGAAGCTTTGAGTTCCTGTAATAGTTTTAGCATTTTTATACTTTGAAAATAGCTCTTCTTTTGTTTTGTTGTAGTCGTCAGCGTCTGCATAAGCAACTTCTATGGAGGTCTTAAAAGTTTGTGAAGCCCAATGATAAAGGTCTTTCGCCGTTTGAATTTGGTTTTTATTTGCTATGCTATACATCCGAGCGCCTCTTTTTAATGTCCCACCTATACCATCACATGTTAGTTGATTCCATATTTATTTTTATGCTTGTTCACCTGTTTTAACACTTTCACGTTTAACTCTTCTGAAATGTAGTATTCAACTGAAATTATTCATTTTCTGTGACATTATTCTGACATTATTCTCTTTCTGTGATAGTGCACACACTCTGAGTCAAATTTCAGTTGAATACTAGATTTCAGAAGAGTTAAACGTGAAAGTGTTAAAACAGGTGAACAAGCATAAAAATAAATATGGAATCAACTAACATGTGATGGTATAGGTGGGACATTAAAAAGAGGCTCTCGGATGTATAGCATAGCAAATAAAAACCAAATTCAAACGGCGAAAGACCTTTATCATTGGGCTTCACAAACTTTTAAGACCTCCATAGAAGTTGCTTATGCAGACGCTGACGACTACAACAAAACAAAAGAAGAGCTATTTTCAAGGTATAAAAATGCTAAAACTATTACAGGAACTCAAAGCTTCCATTCTTTTATACCTTTAGATGAAACTTCACTAAATGTTAGCAAATATTCTGAAAGTCACCAGTATTTCTTGCGCAAAATTTTATATTAAATATAAAAAAAAAATAAATAAAAACAAAATTTATCAAGGTTAAGTCCATATTTTTGGGGGTGTCTGAAAAATTTGATAATACGATTCTTGTTCTAATCTATTAGAATTACCAAAAAATTCTGTATAACTTCCAAAGTATAGCTACTTTATTCTTTTTTGTCACACAAAGATATCAAAATATAAGGAAGTTAACAAGAGATATATTTACTTAAAATTTTTTTAAAAAAAAAATAAAAAAAACCCCATTTTAGTTTTTAGATATGTTATATATAATTAATAGACCTATCTAAAAAAATTTTTTTTTGGAAAAAAAAACTTGATCTTTAAAGTGTTTTCCAAGTTTAAACTTTTATTTTTGGCAAAACATTTTTTTCAGTGTAATATAAAATTTTTACAGTGTATGTTTTCGAAAGGTGACTTATATAGCTTTCTAATGGCACCAAGATCATTCAAATCGGTTGAGTCATTCCATAGTAATCGCAGCTTAAAAGTACCCATTACCGTCATTTTTCAAATATTTCGATACCTTGCCACGCCCACATATTTTCAAAACTGCAATTTCTAAAAATGAGGTTGTGTTTCTATACCTAAAATCTAGCTGTTTGCAAAATTTCATTAAAAACTGAGAGGGTCGGGTTCAATGCATATCGGTTTTGATATGAAATTCATCATATATGCTATTGTGTTTAGCCTTTAAATGACCAATTAAATTAGTAGTATTTCCACAACTCTTTAAATTTTTTCCACATAACTTGCATAAAGCAAAATTACTGTTTGTTTTTGTGAAATGTTTCCATATGTCACTTTTTGGAGGCATTTTAATAATTAAAAAATTCACAAAGTAAAAATTTTCAAAGTAAAATATCCACAAATAAACACAGTGATGACACTGACGAAATAACGTTAGATATCGCAGTCAGAGAGAAAAACATCGATTCAAAACATCGATAAAAAACATCGATGTCGATGAAACATCGGAACTAAAACATCGATGTAAAAAGTACTCGATATTTTAGAAAAACATCGATGTTTCGAAAACATCGATGTCGATGTCGCAGCACTAATGTGTATTGAGCTGAAAGGAGATTATGTTGAAAAATATTTTTTTTTTTGCAAAAAAATGTTTTTTTTTTAAATTGACGGAATTATTGATATGCCCTCGTAAGACTGAAGTGTTCACCAAAAAGGTTAAGAAGAAGTTCAATTGCTGTATGCGCAGTGCCTCCATCTGGCTGGAACAATATGTTAGGATTAACTTAAGGACGCAAACACTTTTTAGTCATAGTCCTTTCCGTTACGGGTTTCTGGTTGAGCCTTTTCGTTTTCAAAATGGACCGATAACTCCATCAACCATCAGTGACGCTGATGTAATGTCCTAGGATTCCGACACTTATCCCTATTCCTCAACAGTGATGTTCTGACATTAAAATGACGACGATAATTTCGTTGAGTTGAGTTAATAAACATGCCAGAAGAATAACGTAATTCACCAATTTTGACGCCTTGCTGTAAATTATACAGGTTGATTCATTCGCGACTGGGAAAATTTCACCAGCGTATACCTTGGCTCATTTTATGAAAATATGTCCATTTACGACCATGCCCGAAATTGCAAGGAGGCGAAGTGGCAGCGGTTTAAAAATTTTCGGATTAGTGGTCGGGGGTGCTAGGGTAAAATTGCTAAGTTCTGCACCAGTGGTCGGAGTTTTTTGTGTGTGGTCAAATTTTTTTGTTTTTTTTTTCTCTTAAAAGATGGTAATGCTATCTTTTAAGAGGAAAAAACCTTTCTAAAATTACCTAAATGAAGACCCGAGGGCAATTTTTTTTTGGCAGAGAAATAACAGCACGCATTTCAGTCAAATAGTCATAACTTTCGAACGGTACGACCTCTGGGTTGGACCTCCGGGCCTCGTTTAGGTAATTTTCGAAAGGTAGGAGGCAGGGCTGGTTCAGAACAAAGAAATTTTACAATTTTTCAAAATGCTGCCATTTCGCCCCCTTTCTTTTTCAGGCATGGCCGTAGATGGACATATTTTTATGAAATTAGCCAAGGAACACGATGATTTGTCCAATCGCTAATGAATCATCCTGCATATTTCCATAAAAAATTATATAGGGTGATTAATTTTGAGGGTCCCTACTTTTTTAAAGAAAAAAAACACATAAAATTCAAATTTAATGGGGAATGTTTATTATCATTTCAAAGAACATTCTTTGGCATTTATTTTTTGAATATTATGTCTATCAAATGTTGGCAGCGTTTACGTCTCAGATGGTACATCCGTTGAGTCCAATTTTTGATGACTCGTTCCAGCATTTCGACAGGTATGGCGTTAATAACGCTCGCAACGCTGGCTTCCAAAACCTGAGTCGTAGCTGATTTGTCAGCATAGACTTTGGACATTACGTAGACCCAAAGAAAAAGTCCAACGGTGTGATATCTCACGATCTTGGTGGCCAATCGACAGGCCCAAAACGTGAAATTATCTGCTCACCGAAGTGTTCTCTCAATAAAATCATTGATTGATGCCGTCTTGTTGAAACCAAATGTCGCCGAAATCACGAGCTTTAATTTCAGGCATCAACTAGTCGGTTATCATGGCACGATAACGGTTGCCATTGACGGTTACGTTCTTACCGGCATCATTTTGAAGAAATATGGACCGATGATTCCACCGGCCCACAAACCACACCAAACCGTTGTTTTTTCTGGATGAAGTGGCAGCTCTTGAACCTATTCTAGTTGCTCTTCGTCCCAAACGCGGCAATTTTGTTTGTTTACATACGCATTGAGCCAGAAATATTGGCCGATTATGTTGACCATAAGTTGAACGAAGTGCACGAAACACATTCCTCACAGAACGTTTTGAAATAAAGTTGAACGATTTGTAAACGTTGTTCAGGCGTAAGTCTTTCCATGATGAAATGCCAAATAATACTAAACAAAAATTACATGACAGCATGACACGACTCACACGTGATCTGTCAAAAAAAGGCTATTGAAAAAAGTATCTATACATGGATCACCCATTATAACCTGCAAAAAAGACAAAAAAATAAAATTAAATGTTATTAATATTTTAACCCTTCAGTTTTATTTGGTCCACCCAGTATTAAGAAATGAGAAGCGATAACCCTATTTTGCAAATTGCCTCGTAAAATATACCACAAACAAGACATAACCCTTTTTTGCCAAAAGTCAATTTCTTTTAACACAATCCGGAATTCATCAATAAAATGTAAATTTGCTACTCCGCCAAAGTAAATGTCAACTAATCGGGCGAGAAGAATAAACCAACGAACTCAGCCCTTTTCAAATCAATTTAAAACATTTCAGAATTATGATGTTGCCGCAAAAAAAACAGAGAGGCAACAACAAAATTCATTAAAACACTTAAAAAGTTAAGTGCACCATTTAAAGCAATATGAAGGGACACAAGGGGATAGGATGCGAATAGAAAAGCTGGCTGGCTGGTATCTGCTGCCTGACTGGAGTACTCGGAGCTGGGTAGAAAATCTTTCACACACTTCATTTGAGTTTATTTTATTTTACTTTTTTATTATCTAGACAGCGCTTGTTGACGAATAACGAATGGTGTTGTTGTTGTTGCTGTGTTGTGCTCTTTTGTTGTTGTTAATGTAAGTGCTACAAACTGCAATAAAGTAACGGAAGGAAGCATAAAATCTGTTCCATTAATCACACAAAGAACGAAAATGCAACAGGATACAGGAATCCTCATACATTTAATACATGTACACTCACTCACTCATCCACAAGGACTTGCTGGAGAGCTTTGGCAAAAAATCAAGCCAAATAAAAAGCACAAGATTCACCGGCGAAAGGATACATCGCCTCAATGGTTGTCGTCAAAGGCAGGACGGTCGTTAATGCAGGGAGAAGGAGGTGGTGGTGATGCTGCTGCTGCTACTGTTGGCAGTTGTTAGTGGAGCTCACACAAGCAACTCTGATGAACAATGAAGGACTGAATGAATGGTTCCATTATGTGCTCGAATGAATTTTCATATCGTTTCATTATGATTCTGTTCATATTCTCTTTCCTTTGTACGGCTTTTGTCCGTGTGCCATTTGCCGTATTTTCCATTTTCCTTTAATAAAGTGCAGACAAGAGGCAACACGTCGCTGATGAGGAGAACGTGGATGACAACGACAGCGGCGACGACAAATGCTGTTGTCCATAATCACAATGGGGAACGAGGGAACGTGAACAGTAACATTTTTGAAAAGGACTTGTTAACAACAACCCGAAAGGACGGACGAACGGACAGAGTTCCTCAACAAAAGCCTGGTGGGTGGCTACTGATTCGCAGGGTTATAATTTTATTGGTTTTCAGGGAGGGCGACATGTGATGGATGGACATTAGTCAAGTATATGGTAATAATTCTTATCTAACGAATAGATTTCTGGAAAATTGCAAATCGTTGGCTCCCCCCTTGAGTGGGAGGAACATGTAGTTTTTGTAACGATAACTTTATGAAACCTAATTAAGAAACTGTGCTCCATTGGAAAAGTACATGGGATTTCGATCGGAACTGATTTTGAAGAATTCTCTGGATTCGGAATTTTAAAGACTGAATTGAAAAAATGTCATTTATTCAAAAACCTAACAATATCAAAACAAAAAAGCATTAAAAGATTGTTATTAACTCAATGACCTATACCTGAAATTATCTTAAGGCTGTTTTTTTAGACGTGTGGTTTTCAATCTGGCCACACTTTTTTCGGAGTTGTTCTTTTTGCCAGCTGTCACTTGATTTATGCTGTTTGGTTTGCCATTTCATAATAAATGGACTTACTCCGGAACAACGTTTGCAAATCGTAGTAAATGGGTCCAAAACGACATGGCCACCGATAAAAGAACATTTTATTCAGCGATGAAGTTCACATTTGCCCGATTGGGTACGTTAATAACCAAAATTGTCGCATTTGGAGTAATGAAAATCCACAAGCCATTGTTGAGACGCCGTTTCATCCTCATAAAGTCTCTGTTTGGTGTGCTCTATGGACAGAGGGAATCATTGGTCCATATATCTTCAAAAATGAAGCCGACCATTACGTTACAGTCAATGGGGAACGCTATAAAGCCATGATTTATGACTTTTTCGTGCTTCAATTGGAGCATGCTGGTGTGGACTACCTTTGGTTCCAACAAGACGTCGCTACATGCCATACAGCCAAAGAAGCAATCAATTTATTAAAGGAAACTTTTGGTGGGCACATTACCTCGCGTCGAGGGCCTGTGGCATGGCCTCCAAGATCGTGCGATTTAATACCGCTGGAATTTTTTTGTGTGGTTATGTGAAGTCGCTTGTCTACGCAGATAAGCACGACATGATTGACGCCTTGGAAGAGAATATTCGGCGCGTTATTGCTGATATTCGGCCCCAAATGCTGCAAAAAATGGTCGAATATTGGGCCTCTCAGCTTGAATTTATAAGAGCCAGCCGCGGACACTTACCCGAAATCAGTTTTAAAACATAATTCTAAAACCTTATTATTATAATAAAGCTAAATTCTTGGCCATAACAGTATTTATTTGACACGTCTAAAAAAACACCCATTATATTAGGGTCACAGAATGAAAGCCGCTTGGACTATGTTCAAAGTAAAGAGTTTCTATGGTAATCTCTCAAGGCTAGATCTTAAAATAATGGGAGCACTCAAAAAACCGATCACTGGCTTAAGTGAATGTCGTAGGATATACGTTATACTTATAATTATATATTTCTGGCCTAATAATAAAAATGCGAATATTAATCATCATAATGGGTTATATTATTTTTTAAAGTATTCTCCAACATGATTTATTTACTCTTGCATACGCTCAAACCAATTGTCGAAGCACTTTTTCCACTCCGATTGAGACACCTCCAAAACATGGTTTTTGAACGCTTCAACAGCATCTTCTGGCGAAGAAAATCGTTGACCACGTATTTTTTTTTTGATGTGCGGGAATAAAAAGAAGTCATTGGTAGCGAAGTCAGGGCTGTACGGCGGATGACCCATCAATTCGACGTTTTGGCCGGTCACAAAGGCGCTGGTTTGAGCCGATGTGTGAGAGCTCGCACTGTCATGGTGCACCATGATTCGTCTTTTCTTGTTCGTTTCTCGAATTTCTCCGAAGACTTCAGGCAAACAAATTGTAGTGTACCACTCAGAATTGACCGCCCTACGTTGCTCAAGCGGAACAGTCGCCACATAACCAGTTTGCCGAAGAAACAGACGACCATTTGCTTCGAAATGCTTCTTCCACGAACAACTTTTGTTGGATTTGGCTAGTCTTCGAAGACCCACACGGTCGATTGCTGACCCATGTTTCATCACCTGTGACGATCTTATAAGCGTCTTTTGAAGCACTGCAATTGTATTTTTTTAAAATTTCTTTGCACCAATCGACACGAGCCTTTTTTTGACCGATTGCCAAATTGTGCGGGATCCGACGAGAACAAACCTTTTTTACGGCCAGGAGTTCATGCAATATCGAATATATGCTGGTGGAAGAAATGCGCAAGGGTGCCTCTATCTCACGGTATGCCACATGACGATCTTGCATTATCAGTTCACGCACGGCATCAATGTTCTCTGGTACAACGGCTGTTTTTGGACGCGAGCGAGCGTCGGTCACGATTGAATTTATTAAACCAGTTTTTCAGTGCTATATGATGGTGTGTCATCGCCATTCAAAGATTTAAGTTCATCGATGCACTCTTGTCGTGATAATCCACGTCGAAAGTTGTGAAAAATGATCGCACGAAAATGTTCACGAGTTAATTCCATTTTTTGATAGAGATTTTTAAGTCACTGTAAACAACACAAATGACGTTCGTATGTCAAAACGTTCTAATTACGTTTATGCTAAAAAATGTCAAAATTTCCAATGGAAATGTTCGATGGCGCCAGGCAACACTTAGTGTTGCCTAGGCCAGAAATATATATAGTAGCCCTCGTATACTTATATATGATTAAAAAATTATTGGTTTAAAAATCTTCTCACGAAAATTATAAAATCGCGGAATTCGTGAATTTATAATCCCGAAAAATCGGGATGTCCCGATCGACATCCCTTAATGGTACTGATTAGGACACCTAGAGACTTTCTGAGGTCTACAATAGTTTATCACTGCGCTTTTTTAAACTTTGTTGCAGATTATTGTCAGGTGCACCATTGGGCTGAACCAGAATTGCGAAAAAGTGACTGTCAACGGCAAACGTTATCGGGACATGGTAAGTTACATTATATACTATCTACCGAATAAGAAAGTGTATACCGAATTTGTTATTCTGTTTGCAACATCTGGAAATATTGACCGGAGACTGGTACGTTAGGCATATCCGTTTGTCCGTCCGGCCGTCATAAGCTGTTTGATATAGCAAATGTGCGAATAAGATGGAAAGGGGAAAACTGGTTTCCTTTAGGGGTCTTGAACAAATGTTCATATACATTTTGAGCATTTACTCAACCGTGGATGTAACATTTGGGCTGTACAAACAAAATGATAATACTTGTTATATACGGTGATCCATCTAGAGTTATTTTTTTTAAATAAAAAAAAATAAAATTTAAATCAAGTGTGGAATCTCTTTTATTCATTCGAAGAAAATGAATGCCATTTATTTTTTGAATATAATTTACTTCAAATGTTGGCCGCAACTACGCCTCAGGGTGTCCATTCTGATGGTGCAAATTTAAATGATTTTAAATTAGCTGCTCTTCGAAATTACCTCTCACTGGATCCACTGTTTGACCAGCTGCATGGTAAGTGGCACCGTCCTGTTGAAACAAAATGTCGTCAAGAATACGGGCTTCAGTTTCAGGTAGTAAAAAGTTCGATATGATAGAGCAATAGCGAGCACCATTGAAAGTTAAGTTTCGACCATCATCATTTTTGAAAAATATGGACCGATAATTCCACCAGCCCATAAACCGCATCAAACCGTGGTTTTCTCTAGATATAATGGCACCTCTTGAACCTCTCCTGGTTCCTCTTCAGCCCAAAAGCGGAAATTTTGTGTATTGAAGTTGCCGTTGCGCCAGAAATGGGCCTTATCACTGAACACAATTTTAGTCGAAAACAGCGGAAATTCTTGTTATTCCCCGAACGCTCATTTCCATATTAGAGATGCCTAATTTGAAGGAAATTTTATTTATATTTCTACCACCGGATGTGATAAATAACAATCGTCTAAAATATTACAATTCTAAAAACTATCGCTACTGTCTTGTCCCCATCTTATGAAACCACATTTCGATTCTCGACTGCTGCTATTGAACTCTATTCAAACCTAAGGTATTTTTTGATAGTAGATTCTCGACTGCTGCTATTGAACTCCATTCAAACCTAAGGTATTTTTTTATTGAAGAAATGTTTTAACAAGAAAAATTATCTCTTAAAGTGTTCGTTCGCTCTACATACCTTAATAAAAACTAACTTCAAAAGGTCGAAATAACATTCTTTCTGCAACTAGAGCTAATAGGAAATTAAACTCATTTCAATGTCCCACTTATGGAGAGGATTTTACCGACCATCAGAACATTTGCGCAATGAAGAATGCAAATGACTAGGCACGTGTTCTCTCCTCTGACAGCGTTTTATCAAGATTCTTGTAAAAATAGTCCTGCTGACTGGCTGCCCTAGCCATCCAAGGCAGTTTCTCTGAACCAAAGTTATTTGTAAAATACCTTTATGCTAATTCCACACTAATTTCAATTTTCCACATATTGAAATCACTTATGGAACAGCATAACTTTCGAAAAAGGACCGTAACCAATAAAAGGGACAACTTAATATGGCCATTGGAAAACACAACTCAGTTTCCAATCTATTCTACGGCCAACCGAGCGATCGCCCGACCGACTGACTGACTGCCTAGCCAGGCTACCAACCAACCAAACAAGCACCACTTGTTTTCGTAGAGTTTTGCCTTTTTGCTTCAATTTCGTTTGCATATTAATTTGATTAAGAGAATTTTTCTGTAATTAATGACTGTGAAACATGTAAGAAATCACCATACAATTATGGCCATGCCATAAGACACGGCCAAGACCTTAATGGTAAATCCAGCACTGCACCGCTCCGCTCTGTTACGCACGACACTGTGCAGCGTATGAATGTCGGAGACCATATTCCAACTAAAATGCTCATGTACGCCTTAAAAATAGCCACATTTAGCAATAATTTATTTATTAGTTTGACTTCAAATAGATGTGAGTGATGGCGGAACCAGAAGGATCTAAACATGTACGCAATTTTATTTATTTTTTCTCTTGTACGCACTCAGGCTATGGGAGTAACAGTCGATGGCTAAGAAATTAGAATCGATGTGTAGATTGGTATAGTGCGCGATTATCACACAAGTGAGCAAACTCATAATCGGGTAGACATACAGTTTTTTTTATACCTTCTAATAGAGTTTTACCTGTAGATCTTTACCAGTGGATTCTAAATTTATTTTTTACTCACATTAAGTAACGAGAAGTTTCCCGTTTGTTCCTCAATGGAATATTGAGGAAAATGTATATTCATATATGTAGATTAGGGTGTTTCGAGGAAGATGCGTAGGAAGTAGACTCTTGGCTACATATAACACATCAATTAACTAGAAAGTAAAATATAGATCGCAAACAGTCGGCCCAGCACCATTTGTGACGCGCAAAATAAAAAGGGGCCTAAGGGTAAAAAACAGTTTTGTTCAGGAGAGCCATTTTAAAGATTTAAATACGTGTATCTTTGGTCGACATCACTTTCATAAAACGCGCATATCTCTGGAAGGGAACACTTTTGGGGCATGGGATCGATCTCATTCGATGCTCGGATGTTGTCCACATCAAAAAAAAGTAAAAATTGATTTTTTTTACCAGTAGGTCCCTTTCTCTATGCGCTGTCACATATACTTGTGATGATGTATAGACTGGAAATCGACCAAGTACCTGCTTAAGTTTCCAAAATGATATTATCAATATATGTTGGAAATGAAGAACCTAATGATGAAATACCCATTCACACTTAGGCGAGAAATCAGTTTTAGTAAAAGTGTTTTCAACACCTCGAAATGGGTACTGTTAGTTAAGACGCAGTTAATATCTCAAAAAAGGGCATAGTTGCTGCACACAGAGAAAAATTTTGTTGGAAATCAGTCCGAAGTAAAAATACTTTCTGTTGCAGTCACTAACATTTCATGATTTTGATGGTTGCATGGTTCGACTTACCATTAGACGGTAGCTACAATTATAAAGGGTGGTTAAATTTTAAGGGCCGATCATCCACTGTTGCCATTTCTTGTCACCATTCTGTCCATTGACGACGTTTTGAATGGTAAAGAGGCTTTAGTTCTTAGGTCAATTGCACCTTTTAAGCGTTTAAATGCAAGTCTTTATGCATAATTTTAATCAACGACGAGCGTGAGAGGTGCAATTGTTGGGCACGACGACGAGTTAAGGTGGACGGCTTTTCAGCCACAATATTGCCAACAGCAGCAATATTTCTGCAGTACGAGCATGCACTAGTGTTTTCACATCTCCTACAGACCCGGTTAGTTAAAAATTTTGCACGATTTTTCAGATTGTATGCACATTTGGAGGATTAAATTGACCGAAAAAATCACGAAGTGAACGATATGCATTTTGATTTTAAAGCCCATTTCATAATAAGCCTGAATAAATTGAGTAAGTCAAAAATGGAGAAATATCAAATGAAATGCATAAAGAAACTTGACGTTTAGGTGTGGTTCACATTCAACATCGGCCCTTAATATGTAACCATCATTTATTACGATATTTACGACCAACAAGTCGGTTGGTATACCAATGGAATTCAGAAAATATTACTTGCCACAAGTTGTGGTTATAACAACTAACCAATTATGAAGTACATACATGAAGTACATGTTACACCGAGTTTGAAATATAATTTTCAGTTTTCTCTTTCCATACAGAGCACTTTAGACATAATAATTTCGATTAAAAACTTACCTAGCTGTTGCTAATATTGTCTGTCTCCAGTCATTTTTCTACTTACATATGTACATACATACAATTTGTATTTCCAAAGTTGAAACCATGGAATTCTTACTTTTCTGCTTTTATTCATCGTTCCATTATAGTTGACGGTACGATCTTCTGCTCTATTGAAGGCGATTATTACTTTTACTATTATTAGTATGTATTATTTAATTTTTTCTTATATAATTAAAAACTGCTCCATTTACGTTCTTTTTAATTATGAAATTAATGAAATCTCTGCTCTTTTTCTTCTTACAATAACAATTGTTATTTACAACGTTCAACAGCTGTGATAAAGAGATGGTGGCATAAGCGGTGTTCACACATGATAATATCAATAAACCAATGACGACAAATTGTACCAAATGGACGAAATGAGCTTCTACGAGAATTTGAGAAACACAAGAATCATATTGGGAGAGTTGTTTTTTGTATCTAAAATGTGAGAGTTCAATGTTTTCTGTGTTTAATTTCCTTTTTTGATTTCTTGTGATTATGATCAAACGAAAGCGGATAAATAAACCGAGAATTTTTGCGTAACGGAGTACTGCTATTCTACGAAATTGCTCAGAAGAAATAAATCACCATCATCGTCTTTAGTTTCAAACAGCGTTCCGACAGTTGCGACACAAAAAATACAACTGGAGTGACAGTGGTGTATTCGATGTTCCCATTTAATAATGACAACATTGGGAATTTAGAACCATTTTCATATTTACAATTGAACACAATTCTTTATAAACATTATGTATACGACGGAACAATGAAGAACTAGCATTAGGGAATCTTTTAAGTCATGAACACACTGACGTTTCTTAATACCTTCCATAGTAGGATGTAGAGTATATTCGCTTTGTCATTTAAACCTTTTGAAATACTAGTCGAACACCCCACAAAAATTAATATATTCTGAATATTCGTAAAAATTGAAGAGGGGAGAGTAAACTACTCGCGCTATGAAATCCTGGTGGCTAAAATTTTTCAAAAACTAAACTTGTGTTGATGAGCGCAAACTGTTGGTATTGAAAATGGGAGAAATCGCTCTATTATAATACATAAAATTTTACAGCGATCATAACTGTATATACTATATACGAGGGATATATGGTTAGGGCTTATTCACCGGAATTCCCGGGAAATTCAGTAATTTCGTTTCACGCTTTCCCGGAAATTTCATGACGGTACCCCGGGATTTTTTAAAAATCCATAGCAGAAGAACATAAAATTAAGAGAATGCTATTAAAGAAATTGTAAGTCATTGGAATAGGACTTTAAATGACCATCATAGGTAATTTTTTAGTTTCTAAGATAAAAGGCCCCGGCACCCTGAATGTTTTTTTCTTGCGCAGCGGTTTTTTAACTTTCGGTAGTCTAAATACCAATGAAAAATATGTCGAAAAGTTTATTGTATGTATTTTCGGTATGCCGTGCCATTTTTTTTTTTGGTTTCAGACGTTCAATGGTTATTAGACTGCCGGAAGTCGAAACGGGAATACACTGCGTAAAAAAAAAGCTTCAGTGTGCACGAACCTTAATACGGAGAGGTTTGTTTAAGTGCTGCAAATGGTAAATTATAATTTTAAAGAAGATGTTGATGGAAACACCTTATTTAAAATTAGATACACCTTTTAAATAAGTTGTAAATAAATCTAATCTTAACGTAAAGTTATGTTGTCAATTTCAAACTACCCCAAATACTTTACAATGTCATATTAAAAATATATTTAAGGATGCGACTCTATGTACAAATTATGGTCTCACTTCATTTTGAAAAGTTTGATAATTTCTTGATATACCGAAGTGAATGGAATTTTGTTTCCAAATTTCTCTTTATAGAAATTGAGATTTCGAGTTATATCTACATTTTTCACAGTATTTACGTTTGTATAGGAAACCACGGTATCCCAACTGGATAAGATGAGTAGATGAAATGTCATGCTCTCATACCCTGTATTGGATACAATTGTATATAGACAGAATAGGTGGTACAGAATTATAATATTACTCCGTATGTTTGTTAAGCAGATGCAATTTGGCAGAAATGTGGTTACTAGTAACTTTTTGATATTTTAAATAAGATAAATGTGTCCAGGGAATATTGTCTTATTCAAGATTTGCCAAAACGGCAGTATAAGTAAGAACAGCTACTTCTTAAAATATTTAAAATTTAATTGCAAATAGTCCAAAACGGATTTGTGGTTAACTTTTATAAAGCTCAACAATTTCCGGACAAGTTTATAGTGCTGAACAGAGCAACTTAAATTCCTATTTTAATAATGAGTGTGTTTTATAGTATGCTTAACTTTTTCTCATAATAAGTGGTTCAACGTCAAGCAAATTTGCAGTTGTAATATTTCCCGGCCAGGATCCTGGTAAGTTTAAAATTTTCAAAAAAAAACTTTATATGTGGCCTTCGTCCAGTATTGCGAGGTGTTGCAAGCGGAATGGCAAAGTAAATAAACATTTTGTCCTTTAAAGGGGGATATAAAAAACTTCAGTGTGCTTGTACCTTTTAAGATTGTTATGTATAAATTAGGGATTTAAAGAATTAAATTTTATGCGAATATAGTTGAAAAGTAAAACTTTTGTCATTATTTAAAGGGGAATTCAAGAAACGACTATTTGGACGCTACTTCATGCAGGCAAATAAAAGAGACGTTTTAAACACAATTACAAAGTAATCGAAGATATAATGTGTGAACACCGCTTTTGTCATCTGATCTGACATTCGATGTAAACAAAATTTTTTGTTATTGTAAGAAGAAGAAGAACTGTGATTTCATACATTTCGTCATGAACTAGAACATAAATTGATAAATTGTATAATTTAAGTAAAAAAATTCAGTAATAATAATCCAGTAATAATAACCTCTAATAAAGATAGTCCTGCCAAGCGAAAGATGAAACCTGAAAAGTGAGGATTCCTACCACTGTAGTCGTGTAAAGAATATTAAGTGAATAAATGGCTGGAGACATTAAATTTACTTGTATAAACAACAGCCAGGTAAGTTTTTACATGGAATTATTATGTCTTAATAGATCTCTAAAGAGAAAAAAAAGAAATATTTATGCCGAAGTCGACAGTCCAATGAATCGAAATATGCAATAGAGCCTCTTGCCAGTGTTTTGTTTACCTTCAAATCATGCAGGGCAATAGAGTGGGCGAAAAGTTAGTGAAGAACATGTGGCCATTTTCGAGCGGCAATTGTGCATCCGCCTTTTTCTTTAAGGAAAGGTTTTATATAATCATCGCTAGCGGTAAAAGCATTGTATAGCTGTGGGTTGCCTCAAGCATTTTGTGTACTGCAGCGTTTTTCTCCTACGCTTTGGTTTTTGCAGTCGTAAGTTTTGTAAACTTGCCTGGAGTCGGATCAGGAGTCAAAAATAGGCTCGACTCCGGATAAAGGTTAAAAATTTATCAATCAAAAACATTAAATTTTGAAGAATATTTTTATTCCTAACTTTAACTTGATATGTCCTGGGTTAGGTTAAATTGTATATCTGTGCGAGTAGACTCAGTCTCAACACTTTATTTGGATACATCGAAAACTAGTTCGCTTTAAAGTATATCTTTTAAAGTGATAGAACATGGTCAATAAAAAAGGTCAGCCCAAACAAGTATTTATTACTTTCCGTTCCGTATATTAGATCCTAAAATGGTCAAGACCGATATCTGTAATGTCGTCTAGCTCCCAGTCTGTTCGTTGGGCATCGTTGCTGGACTTTTTGGCTCATGTGGCTCAAAAATCGTCCCACATGATATAAATGGGCGATAAATTGTCAATTAGGACATATAGGTACTCAAAATTTCCAAAACCACTGCCCTCGTAGGTCCGATGTTTTTGTATGGGATAAGTAAATGTTGCAACGCTATATTGTAAGAAATAAGTTAAAAGGTAGTAAATATTTCTTCGTTTTACCAAATTTTCGTTATAACGTATGGCGTATATTTTTGTAGAACATTTTAACATCCTATCTCTAAGATTTGAGTTTCCTTTTCATTCTGTTTTCGAAAAAGTAAACAAATGTTGTCCAATTAAAATGTTTCCTTTTTTTAATAAAACTGTAAAAACGGTCGTGTTTTGGTTAAAATGTTCTACTTAATTACAATTATTGTAGAGTAGATAGTCAAGAATAAAAACAGAGTGTCTCCAATGTAAAAAGGAACTTTTCGTCCTTCTTTCTAAAAAAAAAAATTGTTATTAAAATTGAATGAATATGATACGTTCAGGATGAAAACCAAAATCGACACAAAGGTGCGAATTGTTAAATAATTTTTTTTCATTTAAAAGTATGTATGTAAATATTTTTATCACATGTAGGCAAGACTTCACAAGTTCATTTGAGATACTTTGTGTCAAATACCCTTAGGTAGCCGGAAATATTCCATATTATTATATAAGAGAATAAATATTTTCAAATCGTTGAATATAAAAAATAAATAAATTCTTTTTTTTATTTTGTTCAGGTCACCGAATACATACAATTTTACCATATGTTAGTCCAGTTAACACATATTTGTGGTAATGACAACTGATCTCTCAGAGTACTCATAACTAACAATCTATTACAACAATCAATACATGTAAAATTCTGTCGCAATAGTCTAAATCCAGTCAGTTTTCTGCTCATATGTGGTACCTGTTTCTTTGAGTTGTCAAAAATGCAAGTTTACTAACCGTAGTTTTCAGGAAACCGACATTTCTACATCGTTTGAACATATGGGTGGGAGCTATTTATATTTCGGGTCCGGCATTAAAAACACAATAATTTATCATTGGAAATGGTTTTATTGTTTTTCAAAATATTCTTCTTAAAGATCAATACACTTTTGCATGCGCACAAACCAATTTTCGAAGCACTTTTTCCACTCCGATTGAGACACCTCCAAAACATGATTTTTGAACGCTTCAACAGCTGCTGCGGGCGATAAAAAACGTTGACCACGCATTTGGGGAATAAGAAGAAAACATTGGGTGCCAAATCAGGACTGTACGGTGGATAGCACATCAATTTGACATCTTGAGTGGTCAAATAGCTCATTGTCGTGATGCAAAATGATCCGTCTTCTCTTATTACCCTTTCTTATTTCTTCGAACACTGTTGACAAACAGATGGTTGTATACCGCTCAAAATTGACCGTCCTACGTTCCACTCAAGGCAACCCTCGTATATTTAAATTTAAGCCGATTTTAATAAAGGTCAACAGCCTATCTAAAAGACATACTTTTGTAAATTTCATAAAGATCAAAAAAGAATGGGCCAGCATTTGGAAAACAAGCGGATAGACAGATATCGTGAAATCGATTCAACTGGTGATTTTTAGTCGTAGGTCTAACTTAAATTTACGTATTCTGTACTTGAATATTATGAATTTTCTTTGCTTTCACATACAACAACCAAAAACCAGAAAACCGGAAAACACGACAGCAAAAAACCGGGTAAACCGACAAGTCAGTTTTTTTTACTATTTTTTTAGGGTTTGGACATAAAACCCGGAATGTCGGCTCCGGTTTAGTACACTCTAGTTTCACCATTAACTTGACTTTCGACAGTTTTTTCACCAGACTTTTCCGTTTCTACCTTCAGTTACAAGATTTCCTTAACTTTGGCCTGACACTGTGCCGACATATTTGACTTCATTGCTCCTTCGCAGAGTATATGGTAAAGACATGATTGAACGAGACAAACATGTCGCAACAGCAAAAGAAGTGACAAAATACATGAATGCGTACATATGATAAAAATGACAAAACATAAAAATTATGTATAACAAATGATGTGATGGCACGTGGATCGCAAAACAAGTCACCGAATGTACGGCATCTCGGCCACAAATAGAAAAATACACGAATGAGGCATGACAAACACTGCATTCAGATGATGCGCAGATGACATGGACGCGCTGCGCTGATCATGCCGCGGACTGGCAATGATTTGCCTGATCATGAAACGAAAGAGAAATGTTGTTGCATCACTCTGCATGCATACATACGAGTACTCGTACGTCTATCAGATCGTTATTGAACGATTCCGCCAAACAAGGTAAAAACATGCCACAATGTGCATGTAAACAATCACCAGACAACTCCACTCTGGTGGACAGACTGAACGACGCGTCGGACAAACGCTGATGATCTACTCACTCCTCGCATGTATGGGACTGGACAAACAAATCAAATCTTTTCCAACCATCGTCCAACATTTATGTATTTTGTAACGATTTTGCATTGACTCTCGCCGGGTTTATTTTCCATTTCGTCTGTCAGTCGCTGATGGTTATGACAACTCCTCAGCATGCATTCGTCCATCCATCCCGGTGTTGCCTGAGCAGCATTTCAGATTGGTGCTGGGACTATGTATGATATGATATGTGCAGAAATTTCAATCGAAAACATCAAGGCGAAATATTTACTAATTAATTAGCAAATACCCATGTGATCGGCATAATAATGTCTAACAATTCTGAATTTGTCCACTGGTTAGGGGCAATGGAAGAAGTGTTCTAAGGAAAGAGTGCAGAAGTTTATTCTTTATAAGAGATGTAGGAGGTTTAATAGATATTCGGGAGTATTGAAATGATTTAGCCACCGACTTGGTGAGGATATTGACATTACTTAATAGCAAGGCTGTGGAGTTTTGGGAAAATAGTGCAGTATCAGTTGCTAACGAACCTTGATTCCTTTTAAAAATCTCCGTCTCCAGCTCTTTGAAAGACTTTGGAATCCGATTAAAACTAACTTCGAATGTAGCTCTTTAAAAGACTGTGCCGTCTAAGTTTTGTGAAAAAACCTAAACGACTCTGAAATCTGCAACTTCTACAAGCCCGCTGAATCCTGTAAAAAAAATTATTATTATTTTATACTCCTGGGTTTTTAAAGACTGGAATACAATTAGAATCAACTGCACCCTCTTCGTCAGAATGCTTTTACAACAAAAATTTTGGGTTGCGCCTAGTGCTAATCTGAAAATCTATCTACTTTGAACCAAGTAAGATCCTATGTCTATGGGTTCGAATATTTAATACGTACACAGAAAATAAGACAACCCTCAAATTGTAAACAAAAAATTGATACTTGAATTCTATTACCACCTAATTCAAAACTTATGTAGTTAATAAGTCAATCTTTTTTTTGTAATGCTGGCTTCCAAAACCTGAATCGTAGCTGGTTTGTCAGCAAATACTTTGGACTTTACGTAGCCCCAGTGAAGAATGTCTAAGGGTGTGATATCACACGATAAAGGCGGCCAACTCACCGTTTCAAAACGTGACATTAACTGCTCTTCGAAATGACCTCTCAATAGATCCATTGTTTAAGCAGCTGTACGCCAAGTGGCATCGTCCAGTTGAAACCAAACGTCGCCAAGATTACGGGATTCAATTTCAGGTAGCAAAAAGTCCGATATCATATCATAACACATTCCGGCCTTCATCATTTTTAAAAAGATATGGACCGAAGATTCCACCAGCCCATAAACCGCACCAAACTGTGGTTTTCTCTAGGTGACACCTCTTGAACATCTTCTGGTTACTCTTTAGCCGAATGCGGCAATTTTTTTGTTGACGTTGTCGCTAAACCAGAAATGGTCCGCATCAGTAAACAAAATTTTGGTTGGAAAAAGTTCTTCACCGAACGCTCATTTCATAAAACAGTTGCATAATTTGGAGGCGGTGTAAGTCTTTCTATGATGAAATGACAAACAATATTGAAAAGAAAAAAATAAAGTTACACAAATCACGCGTAATCTGTAAAAATCACTATTGAAAAGATACCTCTAGATTGATTACCTGTTGTAACAAATCCGATGCAGTTTTTAGATTTTTAAACCGCCATTTTTGTTAAAGTAATGGGCAAATCATACACGCAGAAAAAAGTATGGTTGGGGTAACAATATTCGAAGAGCACCATGCTATTGTTGGTTATATGGTTCTGGCTCAACAATATTATGATCATCACAACAATAGTATGGTTCACACACAACCATACCATGATTCCCATAACAATATTATGGTCCTCACAACAATAGAATCATTCACACACAACCATACTATGATCCCCACAACCAAAATATTATACACATTCAACCATAGTATGTTTAACGTACAACCATAGTATGATCCTCACAACCATAGTATGACTTACGCACAACAATACTATTATCCCCAAAAAATTTTGTAAAGACTGGATTACGTTGTTATTTAACAATAAAGAATTTTATTAAGTAAGTTATGTAATAATAGGAGTAATAAATTTTAGTAATACTAATCCGTTGTTTTTTTGAAAAAATTTAATTATTATTACTATTATTGGGTAAGATTCGTAAAAAGTAACATTGTCAAATTATAAAAAAAATTAAGGTTTTGCCGGTATGATTGCCGTTACCATGTTATTGTTAACAGAAAACCCATGAAAACAATACTTTTGTCCCACCATCGATATTTATATTGTTGCTACAACTATATTTTTATTTATAAATTTGGCAACAATACTATTGTTACTTTTCAACAATATTAATATTGCCGCAATCATACTATTGTCAAAATGAAATTCAAAAAACAATACTATGGTTGCGACTACCATACTTTTATTGCAGCGAACATACTATTGTTGCCGTGACCATATAATAACCATATATTTTCTCTGCGTGTAGGCATTGATTGAATAACATGAGGGAAAATATGACTGCATAACCTCTTCGGAGTCAGAATTATATTGTGCACAGCTTTCTGTTTACTCCATAATGAAATGTTGGGGGAAGTTAGTAAATAAGTGGGCAATAATTTTGGCATTCGTTACTGAATACTGAATTTAAAATCGTTCAATGGGGTCTAGCGATTCTAGCGATCGATTTTTTTTTGTAATGTGCCCCAGATATGTAACTTCTATGCAATTTCGATAGAAGGGGCTACCATCCTTGCGAAGCTAAAAAGCCATTATGCGTGTTCTATTAGTACTTGTTTAATAAACGAATAAGTAATCGCTAAGGCGATAACTCTTACGTTAAAAATTTTAAAATTTCTTTGTATACAAGAACTGGATGACAGACTTTATGCATCATAAACCGTTTGATTTGAAGATTGTGTAATTTGTAGAAAAATAGGTATATAAAATAATACTATAAGCGAGTAAAAAACGAGCTCGCTAAAGGTTATTCTTGAATAACTTTCTTCCCAAAAGCTTTAATTATTTCAAATAAAAGAGTGCAAAGCAATTTGCTTATATTTTTCTGTAAACAAAATTATTTTTATATTAGTGTAAAATAATGTAAAATTTTCGCGTTAGCGAGTTGCCAAAAGAACAAGGTTATTGCCTCCTAGAATTTGCAAACAATTTGAACTCGTCGAATGTGTAAATGTCCAATGACACTTTGTATTGCTGTTTTTGGAGGGCCGATTCTACTTGGATCTTATAATAAATACCTACTTATATCGGTCTTTGAAGGTACTCTTTCCAGCTACCAATAACATTTTTAAGAAATCCATGAAATATTTGCAGTTTTCTTGGGTCGAAGCTGAACATATACACGGCAAATAAACAAAGTTGCGAAGCTAAGGAAATATTGTCGGAATTTGAGGGAATTCCATCAAAAGCATTGTTGCACCACTCACTAACAATGGGAATTTCGGATTTGTACGTGAACGTACGTCTGTCCGCCCATACACGTACTTACGTACCGTACTCTACACATGCGAGTGCGATTTCGCGCATGCGCACTAGCCAGCAACCAGCACACCGCAGCGCATCACTGCTTACTCCTCTACTTATACGTCAGCATGTGAACATATGTACAGACGCAGTGGATTTTGAAAAACGAAATAAAAATTGAAATAAAACCGGCAAAAGAAGAATAGCTTCTCTTCACATCACTTGCAAGTGGCTGCTGCTAACACCACAAGAAGTGCGTCGCAGAAGTGAAACGAAGCAAATCGATTGTAGTTTTTTGAGAAAATGTTCGCCGTTTAGCGGTCATTGTCACCCCGAAAAGTGTCATTACGCAAAAAGACAAATGTGCCATTGTTTCGCGAAAAGAAATCCACCATAAACCAACAACAACAGCAGCAGAAATACAAAATGCTCAAGACAGCAAAACGTAGGAGAACACAATAAAGCAGCGAACAACAAATGTTTGATTTGAAAATGTTACACGGTAAAAATAATAAATTCAAATGAGTTTTCGTTGTCTTTTGTAGAATTCTAGGTTGAAATGTTACAAAACTGCATTGCAAGTTTCACGCATAAAATGCCTGCCTTGTAACCTTCATGCTATGCGATATTCTCAGTATTGTACGAAAAGGGACATGTTGTTCTCAAGACATTTTTAACAAATCAATCATACAACGTGCACATTAGACTGGGTCGCACTGAATGCAAAAACCATAGAAATTTTGAGGTGTTAGTCAACTGTGGATGGAATCGTTGATACACTATCGAGAATGAAGGCAGCTACTCTTAAGCTTAAATTTTAGAAAGCTTTATTTTTGGCTCGAAACATTCCTAAAAAGTGGAATAGTAAAAGGGGAACATAGTGACAACTTTTTGATCTCACCAAAATCCAAAGGTTGGTTATCTTTTCTGAGTTAATAGACGGGGTCTGGTCTATATACACAGAAAAAGATACACACACAGCTGAAAATATCAACTTATAAAAGTTGTTCAAAAATCTTGTATAAGCTTTTTTTTTTAAAATAAGTCAAATTTTAAGAATCGAAAAATTGCACCCTATAAAAACGTTGTAATAAGTACTTCATCAAAAAGATGTCTCAGTTTTAGATAAATTTGTCATTCCAAATTTTAGTTGAGTGCTATTTTTGTACTTTTTATACGTATGGATAATCTCATTAGCGAACAGATTTTTATTTGTTGACTTTGTTGGGTAGAAATCTTTACTATCAGCAATTCTCGTTAAATACACGTACCTGCATGCTCTTAAGTGTATAGCTGCTGGTCATAGTTAAAGCATAGTCAATATTTTAGCCGGGCAACTTGCAAATGTTTTTTACGGCAAGAAAGGAATGAGCTAAAATCTTATTATTAAAAGGACTATTGGATCTTATTTTAAAGATCAATAAATATAAGTAATTTTGAGAAAAGGTACAATGTCTCTAAAACGACATAAAATCATTAAGCAAAAACTATTTTTATACAAAGATAAGATTATATCTTAAAATAGAGACTGAAGTGGGTGTCTGCTTCAGTCTGCTTCCTGAGAACCTTTGGAAATAGAAACCTTATTCAGACAACCAAGTTTTTTAGTTCTTCTTAGGCAGAGGACAAAAACTATTTTTTATCCAGAAAATAAGATTATGTCTTAAAATGGAGACTGAAGCAAACACCCACATTTCCTGAGAACCTTTGGAAATAGAAACCAAATTCAGACAACCAAGTTTTCTAGTGCTTCCTAGGCAAAGACGCCCTTAATTTTTTGCTCGGCATATAATACTCTCATAGGTATCTATCCACAAACAGTCCAGATGCACTTAAGCATGGGTGTAATCGACCAAGTAAAATCGAGCAATCATTCCTTCTTCCGTTGATGTAAATGCTAATGCCACCTAAATCGCATTATAAAACAAACAGGGAACTTTCTGAAACAAACAGGGAATTTTTCCAAAGACTATATAATTCGTATACACATCGACCAGCACCTACTTTTAAATGCTGGCTACGATCAGCTAATGCATATTGTAGAAAAGTTTAATCATAGCTTAGATATAAATCTCTTACTCATGGATGTGAAAACCCGGCGCTGAAAAATGTTAAATGTTCCTACCCGGTTTTTAGTCTGTGTTAACTTGTGTTACTCGTATTGTCGTCTAATTTAACCATCACATTGCATTTTCCATGCTAAGACCACGAGTGTAAAAAAATGCATATTGTAGAAAAGCTCTACCCTGGCTTAGAGATTGATCTCTTACTCTGGGATGTGAAAACCCGGCACTCAAAAATGTTAGATGTTCCTACCCGGCTTAAAGTCTTTTTAATGTGTTAAAGTCGTCTAATTTAACCATCACACTACAACGGACTATGCGAAAAAAGTAATGGGGACAAACTGTACTGCCCATAACGCAACACTGCAGGGAGAAGCCACAAGAGCTTCATGAGAGAAGAACCAATGTTAAGAAAAACCTGCTCCAACGCAGACCACAAGAAATGTGTAATTGCGCGAAGCCGAGCTATCGGGATTTAAAAGAAAATATACCCGAAAAATCAATTTAAAATCTGGATATTACCCTCAGGACCCGCCCAAACATTGGTTTGAACTGGTGTAGAAAGAGAAATGCAGATCTGGTAAGAAGTACGGCTATTACAGAAAGCTATTCTAGTTATTGAACTGTAGTAGATTCCGTTAAAAAAGTCCACATAGTTCCATTAAATCCTACGACAGCCGATTCTGTGGACCAGCATTTCTTTGGTGAAGGGCTGTCACCCTGGAACACAGTTGTATCTACAACAACAACCTTGTTCCAATCATAGATGACACCTAAGACCGTCACTGATTCTGTCTGAAGAAGTCATGACTGCAATCTTGCTCCTTAAATCTTATAAAACAGCAGGTGCCGATGGTCTACCGACTGAGCTTTGCAATGCTAAATGAGATGAGTGACGTGGGAGCCTAGCTAATAATTGAGATTTGCTAAGTCATATTTATAAATATATGCGGTAAAAAAAAGTCTATATTCGATCCGCGCCGATGACTCTTTGCTTTAGTAGAGAATTTATCAAAATCATACTTAAAATGCCACTTCTATATATAAGTATGGATCGATATGGCCCAAGCTTAGTAGTATTAGTTACTATATACACCATGCTCAATACGTGCAAGATCTGTATTAATTTGTGGTTTCCAGAACGGAAAGACCTAGAATGGCAAGAACCTTTCTGCAGGGGCCTTGCAAATACCTGGGCTGATATGATCCAGTTGGTTATTGGTAGTTCATTAAGAATCATGCGAAATTTGAGCATAATATTATTTAGTTTGTGGCGTCTAGAGCTACAGGTTCTGAAATCGGAAAGACCAATTTCAAAATGGTTCTTTTTTGTAAAAACCCGGCGCTGAAAAATGTTAGATGTTTCTACAGGCTTTTAGTCTATGACAACTTGTGTTATAGTCGTCTTATTTAACCATTACACTACAACCCATCATGCTAGGACCGCATATGTAATAAAGTAACAGAGACAGTTATACTGCCCATAACGCAACACTGCAGGGAGTAGCCACAAGAGCTTCGTGAGAAATAAATCATATATTAAGAAAAACCTGTTCTAAGGCAGAAAACAAGGTTATTGCAGTAAACAATATTATTTAATATGTAGGGGTCTAGAGCTACAGGTTCTTAAATCGGGTAGACTAAAAGGGTTCATATTTGTAACCTGTATTTTGATTACAGCTACAGATGGTCAAGCGGGCCTAGCTCAAATATTATTCTGAGCCGATCAGAGTTATAATAACCTGAGTCACAGTGCGGCATGGGGTATAAAACGAAACCAGATGGTTTGCGCCATTTACCGTGGTATAGATTTACTTTAACCTGCATACAAAGTCCTCTATGAAATGGATAAGCCTTTCGGAGCCGGTGTTTAACAGAAGTTCCTGATCAGAGAGCATAAAAATTGAATCGCGCACGCCTCACTAATTTGAGAAAAGTTAACCCTTCTTCTTTAATGGGATATTGTGGGACTTAAGTAAGTACAAAGTCCTTTTGAGCATATTATAGAAACGAGTGATTTACCTGGTTTTCTGCCAGGTCAATTTGTTTCACGAAAGAAGTTATAGGTCCTTTAACAGCGAGCAATTCGAATATGGATCGCATATTCTTGAGTCAACGTTTTCTTTTTTGACGTTTATAAAGGGGTTTCCAATAGGGACATAACAATTTATGATCTGTATGTCAACGCAACCTCAAACATTTTTAATGATCATTCAGTGTCAAAACGTTAGTCGAAGTCAACGTTTTCATTATGGTAAAGTTCACTTACGAGCAACGTTTCGAAATCATTAAAAATTACTACCGAAATTCTGAGTCGGTGGTCGCAACTTTAAGAGCGCTTACTCCAATTTTCGGCCGTATAATCGTCCCACCCGACAGGCTGTGCGTGCTTTAGTGGATAAATTTGGATCCAAATTTTCACTCTTGATGTTCCGGCGCCAAAGAGACGCTGCACCGCTCGAAGCGATGAAAATATCGCAGCCGTAAGTGTATCCGTTCAAAATGAGCCAAACCAGTCGAATCGGAAATCGGGCATCTCTCAAACCAAACTGTGGCGTATTTTGTGAAAAGATCTTGGCATTCATCCTTAAAAGTAAAATTAAACTGACTCATGAACTAAAGCCTTTTGATCATTTGAAACGATGAAACTTCTCCGATTGGGCTCTGGAAAAGTTTCACGAAAATCCATCTTTTTGGCTAGAATTGGATGAGCTTGACATCACCGATATATGGTTTCAACGAGCCACATAGCACGAGTTACAATCGATTTACTGAAAGGCAAATTGGTAAACGTGTTACCTCGAGAAATGGTCCGGTCGAATGGCCACTTCGTTTATGAGATTTAACGCCATTGGATTTATTTTTATAGGGCCACGTCAAGTCATTGGTCTATGCTAACAAGCCGACAACTTAAGATGAGCTCAGAGACAACATTCAACGCGAAATTGCCAACGTTCGGGTCGAAATGTATGTAAGAGTGTTGATAAATTGGGTCAAAAAAAAAAATAGATCGCTGCACGCGTGCTCCTGGTGTCACGAAAGAAATCGAATTTTATACTCAAAATGTAACATTTGCACAAATTTGAACTTTATATCTTTGTAACGTCCTTAATGGAAAACCCTGTACATGAGCTGCTAAAATTTGATATGGGTAAGAACATTTGATATTTTTTAAATGTTTGGATTAGCTGTGTGATAGTCGTGCAAACTACTAACAACATGTTGTATTTATATTGAAAAATTAAAAACGTAACAAAATCAGATCCCCTTGAAAAGCAAGTGTAATGCCCCATATACTCGTTCATATGTTATGTGAGGATAGCAACGAATCCTCTTTACACAATAATTTCAATAATGTACACAAAAGACTTTGCCGCGCATGCGTAGAGCATGCTGCACGCATATGCCGCCGCCCCATATATACAAACAGTGCGCATGCGCACAAACTTCTCCTGAATCTGCTTAGCTTGTGCATAAACGAGGAGGGGGATGGCCGGCCGGCTGATGCCGTAATAAAAGCAAGAGCAGAGCAGACGACAACGCATGCGAGCACGTAATTCGGTAGTCAAAATCTTGAAATATTTTTTTAAAACTCCTAAAGATACAAAGCCGAACTTATGCAACGCTCGCCGAATGTCTGGCTGCCCTTCCGCGTGCCCGCGTGCTTTTGGCCGTAAATGTCCCCTTTTTGGATGGATGGATGTTTTAAATTTTAAATTGAAATTTGAGCAAAACAAAAAGAGTTGATCAACACAAAACGACAAACAAAAATAAAAAATTCACTCCGGTATTGCATACAAAAATACCCAAATCCTTTTGTGGAGCCTCCTGGAGCTGTGTGCCTTTTTGCCCTGCAAATGTAAAAGTGCGATTTTTATATTTATTCTTAAAGAGTTTTGTCACCGTTTTTGGTTTAAAGCACAAATCTCGTTTTTGGTTAACAAATCCTTTGAAGCCAAGTTACGTTTTGGGTTTTTTCTTTGAGATTTTTTTCGTTTTTGCGTGGTTGGCATTTTGTTTAAGATGAATTTAAAGTTAACGTGGGCTTTGGTATTTGTCGCTGTTTGCCTGCTGGCAGGCAGGCAGGCTGACTGTATATGAAGATGTACGCATTTGCAAAATCTGACTTAATGAGGTGAGGCATTGATTGACATATGTTAAGTTTTGAGAAGTCAAATTGAAGTGAAAGCTACAAAGGCATCTATGCAACACCTTGACACATCGAATACATTTGAATGTGTTATATGGGCTTATCCCAACTGAATTATTTTCAATGGATACGAGGAGTTTTACTGAAAAACCATCACAGATTATGGGGAACTTTTAACATGCAAGACAAGGACTTACCAATACGCAGAGAAAAAATGTATTTACACAGACAAATAAGAGGGCTGCTTTATATATTTTATATATTTCTGGCCTAATAATGAAAATGCGAATATTTAAAATCAAAAATGGTTTTATTGTTTTTCAAAGTATTCTCCAGCTTGAGTTATACACTTTTGCCTGCGCTCCAACCAATTGTCGAAGCACTTTTGCCACTCCGATTGAGACATCTCCAAAACATGGTTTTTGAACGCTCCAACAGCATCTTCTGGCGACGAAAATCGTTGACCACGCATTTTTTTCTTGATGTGCGGGAATAAAAAGAAGTCATTGGGTGCCAAGTCAGCGGATGACCCATTGATTCGACGTTTTGGCCGGTCAAAAAGGAGCTGGTGAGAGCTTGCATTGTCATGGTGCACATGTCGTCTTCTCTTGTTCGTTTCTCGAATTTCTCCGAAGACTTCAGGCAAACAAATTGTGGTGTACCACTCAGAATAGACCGTCCTACGTTGCTCAAGCGGAACAGTCGCCACATGACCAGTTTTGCCGAAGAAACAGGCGACCATTTGCTTCGAAATGCTTCTTCCACGAACAACTTTCGTTGGATTTGGCTCGTCTTCAAAGATCCACACGGTCGATTGCTGTTTTGTTTCGGACTCAAACGCATAGATCCATGATTCGTCAGCCGTGACAATCTTATTAACGTGTTTTGAAGCACCGCGATCGTATTTTTTCAAAATTTCTTTGCACCAATCGACACAAGCATTTTTTTGAACGATTTTCAACTTGTGCGGGATCCAACGAGAACAAACCTTTTTTACGGCCAGGTATAGGTCATGCAATATCGAATGTATGCTGGTGGAAAAAATGCCCAAGGATGCCTCTATCTTACGGTATGTCACATGACGATCTTGCATTATCAGTTCACGCACGGCATTAATGTTCTCTGGCACAACGGCCGTGTTTAGACGACCTTCGTCTTTGAGCGAGCGTCGGTCACGATTGCATTCATTAAACAAGTTTTTCACAGTGCTATAGGATGGTGCTTCATCGCCATACAAATATTTAAGTTCATCGTAGCACTCTTGTCGTGAAAATCCACTCCGAAAGTTGTGAAAAATGATCGCACGAAAATGTTCACGAGTTAATTCCATGGCAACACTCAGTGCTGCCTAGTCCAGAAATATATATAGCAACCCTCGTATTGCCAACGTAAGGTTAGTAACACTTCAATCTTTTAGTCCTGTATATGCTTTATAGGGCCTTAGATCCATATTTTGTGGTGTTGCAAACGGAATGACAAATTTAATATACCACCCACCCTTACGTGTAGGGTATTATAATATACTTATAGTTATGTATAATAATAAGGTATATCTTTTTTCCTAAATGTAGAAAAAAAAGTATGGATGCGATAACAATATTCGAAGAGCATCATACTATTGTTGGTTATATGGTTGTGGTCCAACAATATTATGATCCCCACAACACTAGTGTGATTTACATACAACCATACTATGATCGTCACAACCATGCTATGATCCTCACAACAATAGTATTATTCACACATAACCACACTATGATCCCCACAACCATAGTATGATTCACACTCAACCATACTATGATCTCCACAACTATATTATAATAGTATGTTTCACATACAACCATAGTATGATCTTCACAACCATTGTATGATGCACACGCAACCATGTTATGATCCCTACAACCATATAGTTATCACACAATTAGAATTTGATCCCTTATATTATTTATTAGAATTGAGTCAACAATAGATTTGAATTATGCAAAAATATATTAAATTCAAAATAATAGGAGTGATTTAATTAACAGTAAAAAAATCTGTTTAAGAAACAGTAAGCGTTTTTATTAAAAATATTTCCGTTAAACAAGGCCAAAGCAGTTTCTTTGAAAAACTCTAATTGCCATATAAAAAGTACTATGATTGCATTGGATCCGTAACAATAACATTGTTCTTAAAAAGCATATTCAAATGAAGAAAAATTACAATCATACAGTATGATTGCCGTAATCATATTATTGTTAACATAAAACCCAAAAAACAATACTTTTGTCGCTCCAACCATATTTGTATTGTTGCTACAACCATATTTTCATTATTAAATTTGGCAATAATACTATTGTTACAATTCATCAATATTAATATTGCGGCAATCATACTATTGTCAAAATAAAATTCAGTAAACAATACTATGGTTCCGACGAACATATTATTATTGCCGTGACCATATAGTAACCATGTTTTTTTCTCTTCGTGTATGTAAGTGTTACAAATAAGAGCACTAATCGGCTATTTTGCGGTATAAAGTCAATTAATCGACCTTTATTTCGACTTTTTTCTATTCAAGATTTTAGTAAATTTTACGCTCCACCGTAGGGTGAAGGTTATACTAAGTTATTCATTTCATTTGTAAAACCACGAAATATTTATCAAAGACCCTATTTAGTATATGTGACGCGCAAAATAGAAAGGGACCTAAGGTTAAAAACCAGTTCTGTTCAGGAGAGCCATTTTAAAGATTAGGTCCCTTTCTATTTGCGCTTAGAATCGTCGACTTCACTTTCATAAAACGCGCATATTTCTGGGAGGGAACAGTTTTGAGGCATGGGATCGATCACATTCGATGCTCAGATGTTGTCCACATCAAAAAAAAAGTGAAAAGTTGATGAAAAGTTTTGTTCAGGAGAGCCATTTTTAAAGATTAGGTCCCTTTCTATTTGCGCTTAGAATCGTCGACTTCACTTTCAAAAAACGCGCATATCTCTGGGAGGGAGCACTTCTCATTCGATGCTCAGATGTTGTCCACATCAAAAAAAGAAAGAAAAAAAATGAAAATTGATTTTTTTGTACCCTTAGGTCCCTTTCTCTATGCGCTGTCACATATGTGACCAGGCCTATAAAAAGGGCTTATGACTCAAAAAAAAAATTGTCCACTATTTTTTTGGTTTTGTTTATTGTTTATCTTTAACAGCTGTTTCTCGCAATTTTTATTGAGTCATAAGCCACCTTTTCATAGGCCGGGTCACATATTTAGTATATATCAGTTCTCGTCGTAATTTTAAGAGGATTAGCAATGTCCGTTCGTGTGTTTGTTAAAAGCACCACTGAGGTCAAATAAACTAAACTAGGATTCTAAAATTGTGCAAGATATGGCTTAAGGTTGTAAGATGTTTGTGATTGTAAATAGGCGAAATCGACTCAGGAAAAAAATGTTTCCCTTTAATGGACTTTTGGTACTCCGGATAACACACTTTTTGAGTATTTGCTTTGCAAATCACATATTTTTTGAACGAACAATGGGTATACCTTAAAGAAAGCATAGTTGCCTGGACTTTTTTGCTAATGTGGCCGAAAAACGGCCAATTTGGTCAAACGGGCCATTAATTTGAACATATGGGTACTCACAATTTTGCTTCAAATGCAATGATGTATTAATTTTTTAGGTATTGATCGGGCACATGGCCCGAGGGGACCAGAAAAACGAACGGATAAAAAGCTAGTCAGGCGTGGGCGACTATGTTAGAATATAACACAACTTCTGGATGTGTAGAAAACCCAATTGAAAAGAGATTTTTGAACTGACCGAGGGGCTCTACATTTTTATAGATTTTTAAAATCATTACATATCCGAATTTGTTGGAAACATCTTTTATTTTTTAGGTACATAAAAAGTCACGTTTCGATTGCCGATTTTTGGCATAGGAGTCCGTCACCTAAATTTAGCCAATTACATAAATAAAGTAATGTTTGGCTTCGAGAATCCAATTGTACTGTTATTTGTTAACCGTATAATAAAAGCTCTTTTCGGCCCCAAATTATTTGTATGGGACTTATTTAAAAAAAATGTTCCAACTCGTCTAAGGTCGAAATTGGTCCAAGTTTGGATAATTGTCCATCATAATATACTATAAGTATACGCTTTATTTAACTCGGATCTAATGAGAGTGTTCTAGAGCAGGACAGACCTTTGTACTGTAGCTATAACAAAAGCTGGACCGTAAGCTGGAGGTAATAACCTGGGCTGGTTAACGAACGATTGTAAAGAATTGTGCCAATTTTCCTAAGGATTGCTTGCAATATGTGGCTTCTAAAGCTAAAGACATGAAATCGGTTAATGTATCAGTGTATGGGAGATATATCTAAATCGGAACCAATTTTGTCTGATCTCAGCCAAAAAAAAAAACTGACTTCTGCCAAATCTTACGAAGATCGGACAACAAGATATATCTAAATCGGAACCAATTTTGTCTGATCTCAGCCAAAAAAAAAACTGACTTCTGCCAAATCTTACGAAGATCGGACAACAATAGCGACCTGCTGTTTGATAACAAAATTAAAATCAAACCAGTTTCTGATTCTGAGTTGATCGGTATCCACGGTACAGATGGGTCTTGCTCAAACAGTTTTGATAGCCATTGAACTAACTTACAATTTTCTTTAACAGTGAGTGGCGCTGGGTAAAAAATATTTGTTAAGCTGGCAGCAAAAACTCGAAGGCAATAGTCGATTAAAATCGGACACAAAAGTCGATCAAGACGCTTAAAATTTTTGCAACAAAGATTCGATTAGTTGTCTAAACGATAATCGACTTTAAGATCCCTAGTATGTGGCAAGGTATATATAGGGTGATCCATCTAGAGGTATTTTTTCAGAACAAAAAAAATAAAAAAATTCAAACCAAATGTGGAATTTTTATTGGTAATTTGAAAGGACATTGTATGGCATTTATTTTTTGAATTTAATTTCCTTCAAATGTTGTAGGGTTTCCATTCTGAGGGTCCAATTTTGGATGACTTATTCGAGCATTTAGACCGTTATGGCTTTAATGATACGCGTAATGTTGGCTTTCAAACCCTGAATCGTAGCTGGTTTGTCAGCATAGACTTTGGACTTTACGTAATCCCAAAGAAAAATGTCTAAAAGTGTGATATCACTCGATCTAGGCGGCCAACTCAACAGTCCAAAACGTTAATTAGCTGCTTTTCGAAATGACCTCTCAATAGATCCATTGTTTAAGCAGCTGTATGGCAAGTGGAACCGTCCTGTTAAAACCAAGTGTCGTCAAGATTACGGGCTTAAATTTCAGGTAGCATAAAGATCGGCGTGATAGCGTGCACCATTCACGATTGCGTTCCGGCCATCATCATTTTTGAAAAAATATGCACCGATGATTCCACCAGCTTATAAAACGCTCGGAACCGTAGTTTTCTCCGGATATAATGGCACATCTTGAACCTCTTCTTGTTGCTCTTCAGCCGAAATGCGGCAATTGTGTTTTTTGACTTTGCCGTTGAGCCAGAAATGGGCCTCATCACTGAACCAAACTTTGGTCGAAAACAGCGGATCTTCCCGTTTCTCACCGAACGCTCATTTCCATAATACTGTTACCAACATTTGAAGGAAACTATTTTCAAAAAATCAATGCCATAAAATGTCCTTTCAAATTACCAATAGAGATTCCACACTTGATTTGAATTTTAGTAATTTTTTTTCATTTTGAAAAACAAAACCTCCCGATGGATAACTCTGTTAATACTCTTGTGTTTTTAGACCCACGACGCTGTCAAACTTGCCTCCGACATCCAGGAAATGTCCGGAGAGAAACTCGTGCATTCTATCCTTAAACTCTATTTACATCGAAGAGCACTATACAGAGATTCTATGAAAAAAATTAGAGCCATGCAATGCTTTCAAACTAAAATTACAGGAATTTTCTCTGCTTAAAGGCCATCTTTTGCGACAGAACCCAGCAGCGTCAATATGACTACCAAACGCAAAACTAAGTCTCCTCCAACACCACCGTCACCAGATAGAAAAAATCCAATGGACGAAAGCCGCTTGGGTATGACTCAAATGCACATCAACATATTCCAAGAGACAAGTCTTCGTTGAACCTAAGACAGGCAGGCTGCCGCAGAAAGTCAGACAGACGAACGGACGGTCATATGTATGGACTCAGTAATAGTTAGATGGACGGACATCGCAATGGACGGACATATAAATCGTCATACCAAATTAGTGATCAAAATACAGTAAAAACGTATAAAAACAAATCTGAAAAGAAAACAGAAAAACGCAAGAGACGACAATGTCATCAATAGCGACAAAGCCAACTGCAAGTGGTAGCTGCCGCTAAAGCTTGCCTTAGCCAAGAGCAGTGGTGGAAGCTGCATTCAAAACGGACAAAAGGAAAACAACAAAAACAAAAAAAGACACAAGTGGAATCCTTAAAAAGTTATTTCTGAAATGCATCCATCAAAGTCTCCTCGCCAAAGTCAAGTCAAGCGCGAGAAGCGAACCAGCCTAAACAGCTCGCCAAACAAATCGACGAACGCTGGAGCAATACGCCAAATACTGCCTGACCGCCGACTGCCGCATGTAGATGTGGCCGAGTCCGCGGCCGGGGCCGTGGTGGACATGGATGACTCGTTTTAGCTGCATGCGGCGTAAAACATAAAAAGCGTTCCTCTTGGTCTTCCTCAGCCAACAGAAGACAATATTGGCAACAGAAACAGCCAGCATTTTTGTTGCCCTTTCCTTGGCCATCATACCGTCGTGGGCTTCATCTGCTGTTTTTGTGTTCATTCGCTTTGTGTGGATGTGGTTGCGGATGAGGATGAATATGTATGCTGGATATGCTACTGCAATGCGCATTCCTTTGGCAAAAGGATTCATGGTATGATGAACGATGTGTCGCTGATGACCTGATCAAAGTGGAGCATCTGTACACATATCGATTGCACTGCAGTAGAGAATCGTCAGTAGACCTTCCGACCACTGCCGGTTGCCATCGCCAGCACCACCTCAAGTCGGTCTGTTGATGTCAATGCTTACGTCTTTTTGTTTGTTTTTTTGTTTGTGCGTTGTTTTTAGGCTTGTTTCCTTATTGAAAATCCACGCAGTCGTTGGTTGAGCCTTTGAGGCAACATGAATGTTGCCAGAAAGACCATAAGGCAACCTCTTGGAATTTGTTGTTTTGTTGTTGAAAACATTTTGGAGGATTCTCGTTCTATATTTTTGGAGAAAAACTGTAGAAAATCTAGAAGCTTCACTTTCAAGTTTTACTAATTGATATGAGATGATGTCGTAAATTTTGTTAGCATAGCCGAAATATTGTCTACAAAATTCTTACTACTTAAGCATAGAAGAATTCTTAGATATAGGGCAACTGCCTGTAGATGTCGACTTTTTACAAGGTGACCAGATAAGAACTACAGACAAAAAATTACGACCAAGCTTAAATAATATAAACTTTCCTTCGCGGATTCGCCTCTAAAAAGGCAGAAAAAATATTTATCGAGTTTATAGTCCCTTAAGTCGCCTGATTTTTCCATCGTTACGAGTTAAACTTCCTGCAATTCTGAAGATTAGTTCCAAATTTTAAGGACCGTACTTTCGGCATGGGTACAATCCAAACATTAACTTAAATTTTTATTAAAAAAATTATTTAACGTCCTTTAATATTATTTCCGATTTGTTCATATTTACTAGAGTCGGCTTTTTTGACCGCAATTCTTCGTTCAATGGGTTCTAGGGTTCCTAAATCGGTCCCCTATCTCGTGTAAATCTTAAAAATATATCCATATTTCGTGGAGCAATTTGCTTTTATTTGAGTACCTACATGGCACATATTTACTTTTTATTGATCGTCATTAAAATTAAAGAATTCCTAACTATACATAAATCCATATTTGAATTACTAGTAGAATCCGCTTTAATTGACATCTCCATATGATCATTTCTATCCTAAAATCGTTTGTATACGAGGGCATATCAATCATTCAGAGATTTTTCCAACTTCTCTCGTAGTTACTTAGTAGGGACATAAATACTGTCATACACGGTTTATGCTGTAAAATAAAAAGTACTGAATGTTTTTGGACCAAATATTTTTTAATATATTTATTGATTATATTGTATCCAAATCTAAAAAATCTACTTGTTCGAAATGTCCGCCTTTTGCCTTTACACACGCCTTAAGTCGCACTGGCCAATCGTCAATAGCTGCACGAACCTCGTCCATTGGAAAATTGACCACAGCTCGAATCAAAGCAGTCTTAAGAGATCCATTGTTGGGGTATCTTTTGTGACAAATCTTGTCCTCTAAAACCGTCCACAATTTGTAATCCAATGGGATCAAATCTGGACTGCCTGACGGCCATTCTTCAGAGGAAATGAACGCTGGGAAATTGTTTCGAAGCCGGCTTGGGACGTTTTAGCCTTATGGGCCGGCGAAGATTCCGTGGCTGGTTTTGGAACAGGGAATTGTTAAGAGCTTCACAACAGCTTCCAAAACGGTTTCTTGGTAAACTTTGGCCGATGTTTTGACTCCTTGTTCAGTGACCCCATCGTAAGAGACACCCCACCAAACCATGACTGAAGCTGGGTGATGACCCTTTTTCACCCTTAGGATCAGTTCAGATGCTTCGTTAGATGACCGCGCATACACTCTATCATTTTGCTTGTTAAATTTTTCCTGAACGGTAAAAATGTTTTCATCGGTGAACAAAATTTTTCTGTGCAAGTTATCAGCGTGCGTCACCAAAAGACGTTTGCATTTTTCAATCCTATTTTTTTTTAAAGCTGCAGTCAATAAATTTCCGGTACGTCGTTTGAAGGCCCCAAGTCTCAAGTCTTTTTTAATGATTCGACTCATGGACTTTTGCTTGATATTCATCTTACGGGTCATGATTTTCTGCTGTCGAAGCGGAATTCTGTGAATTCTTGATTTAACGTCTTTGATGACATGCGGTGTTCGAACAGAGCGTGGGCGGCCCGACCAGTGGCTGTCTTTTACATCTCCAGTCTCCTTAAACAGTTTTATGCATCGGTAGACGAACATGCGGCTAATCCCTAGTGGCCGGAGCGTTTTGAAAATATCGCTTTTTTTCATTTCACACTTGAAAATCGTTATTACAGCGATACGGTTCTCATTATCTGACCACTCCATGATAAAAGTTGAAACAATTTTAAAATCCCGTTACGACTAACGCTATTGAGGTTAGCTTTCAAAGCCCATATAACATTAAGGGGGTATGTTCAGTTCTACTATTGAAATGGGTGTGTTCAATGTTGTAACTGTATTTATGTCTCTACTAAGTATATGAAATGCAACACTGCACCCATCAAGTAACATCTGTTAGTAGGCCACTGTCAAATTTTGAGAGAGTTCCGTCATTTAGTTTGTGTTTAACAGCTGTTCAAAACAGAGAACCTCGTGGATATTGTTAAAAATTGAAAAAATTGAACTACGAGTGCTGATTAAACATTATTTTTTGTAGGAAAAACCGTTAATAAAATCAGGAAAAAGCTTGATAAATACTCTGGAGACTCTGCATTATCGATTTTAATGGTAAAAAAAGTGATTTACTAACTTTTGTTGTGGTCGCACAAGTACAAATGACGCTTAACGTTCTGGACGGCTAGTTGAGGTCAATGCACCCGAAAATGTCAAAAAATCCACGATATGGTGTTGGCCGATAGTTAAGTAAAAGTGCGTAGGATTGTTGATGCCAAACGCATTTTATATGGCAGTGTGGTTTAGATTCTACATTCAGTTGGGTTTAAGAAAGCTGTCTGCCGCGCACAGTGGGAAAATTACGAAAAAAATTGGAAATAATTCGGCCATTTCGTTTGTAATGGTCCGATTTAAATGAAAATTTACATTGACCTTCTTGAAGTGTTACTGAGCTTAAGTTTTGAATTTCATGCATCTGTGTTTAACAGGTGCTGCACAGTGGGCCCTCAAAGTTGGTCACCTCGAGTTAAAATTTTCTTTTTCAAGCCGCCAAAAGCGTATTTGTGGTCCGATCGTAATAATTTTTTCTTTAGTGAAATCTGCTGGACAAACCCAACCAAAAATGTTATTACAAATTTTTTCATATCTCGTACAATAAAAAAGATATCGGGACTTAAAGTTTTTTTTTCGAAAAATTTGCTTTGGATTTTCTGGGATTATTTTATTTTTGGGAATCAGTTTTAGGTGAATCGGGGAAAATTTAATCCTGGTTTAAAGAAAACACTTTGGTTAATGTTTTAAAAAAAGAATTGTAGCAAAATCACCAATAATATGAAAATGCCAGCTGTTCAAAGTCAACTATTGCGAAAAAAGTGGGATTTTGAGTGTTTTACGGCGAAAAGGTACCTTTACTCTTATGTCAATAACTTTAATGTTTCTTAAGTAACATACAAAAAATTTGCATTTATTTCAAAGAAAACTTTATGCTTAATACAAATAATAATAAGCAATTGTGACCCTAGTCGGTACTTTTCTTGCTCCAGGCGTCTCCAAATATGGGCATTTTTTTCAAAAAAAATTGAGTTTGAGCTCAAATAAAAAAAATCGCCACACTGCTGGCCCAATTTGGTGCTATAAGTCAGTTAACTACATATGTTTTCTAAAATCCCAAGCAAAGAAATTTTGCGGGAGGCCATTTCTAGGACAAAAAAAATGAGTTTTTGTTAAAAAATCCCATTTCTGGGATTTTGTTTTCCCCTGTGTCAAATTTTAGAAAAGTGGCAACTCCAATTTTTTTTTTGAATAAGTTTTTCATTTTGTCACAAAAATATTGATACTACGTAAAAAAATCAGGTTTATATCTCCAACCAGCAAAATTTTACAGTGGTCTGAAATATTGACTTTTTTTGCTACCTTCACAAAAAAAATTTTTTTTCTCGTTTTTAGCAATTATTATTCAACATATTGAGTTAATTGCATTCTTTTTTATAATCTGTTAAAACTAGAGGTAATTACCTTTCCATTGGTATATAAAAAGTATATCCTTTTACCTACACTTATAACAGCACGTGCGCTGGAATAAGAATACCTGTCGAATTTAAATGCAAAATCTTCTAATCTCGAAATATCATCTTTTAATTTGTCTGTGATGGCTTTAGTTAAATCACTCGTTTCTTTATGATATACGAAGGAGATTGGTCTGCAATAAATTTTGGAGCCAGGTGTTGGATTACGCCATATTGCTTCAGTAGGGTTTGATTTTCTGCGCGAAGTTGAAGGTAAGGTAGAGTCTAAATTTAACCTCAGAGGAACCAAAGATGCCATGAATACGCTCTTGAATTCGATCTGGGTAGATTGGCTATCAGAGCATTGTTTGTATTCCGAAAGTGCTGACAAACCATCACATCCCCACTTGCATATTAATTGAAGATGGCTGTTGTTGATTTTTTTAGTTGTTCCTCATTCAATGTTGTAATTATCCTACTGGCAGTATTTTGGAGAAGTAGTTCCAAACTAACGCTGCCGGCCTTTTCTGTAATTATCACTGGGTTTGGCAAAATTTCCATTTTTCGTTCCTTTATTCGGTTGTATGCGGGAAACATGTCACATCCTTTATCAAGCAGCATTCTTCTTAAATGAGTGTACTTGTTCTTACTCAATCCCAATTCGATGATTAAAGCTAATGCTTCTTCCTCGCTAAAACCAGGACATGGTGTTGCAATACTTCTTTCAATGCGTTGGAGCCGCCTTGGTGATGCTTCCGTTAACACGTCTGCAATTCTTTTTGCGCTAGATGGCCGATTTTCCACCGTCAGTAATTCCTTGAATGTATCACAAATCTTTGAAGGTGAATGATTTGCCATCTCAGCCGACAACCGTTGTTTCTTTGCCTTTGGACATAGATCGTCGTATTCCTTAGTAGGAGCACCCACTAAAGCAGGGACAGTTTTAAATTCAATTATACTGTCGAGCCACTCAGTTGGTAATCTTGAATAATTCCTGTGATACTTCTCCATGAGCCGGTCAAATTTTTTCAAAAAATTTAATACTTTGCTGCTTTCGTTAGATTGTGTTATCTCGCTATATGTTGACTATATGCACTCTATTAAATATGCTACTCTGTTCTCCATTTTCCGAAGTTTGGTGTTTTTTAAAAATTCAACAAGTTCTTGAACAAGGAGTGTTATCGTCATGGCGGATTAATTTGTTATGATAAACCCATACAAAATCGGCGGTTCTTATATCAATGAGTAATACTTACAGGTAATCACAATAATATCCGCAATTAATACTTGACTAAAATACCAGGTATTCCCCAAAAATACATTTATAACAATGAATTTTTATGTACCCAGGTACATTCGCCTAAAATGTTGCACAATATTCCGGACATAGGGGACAGGTATTCCCCCAAAACATATAAGAATGAATGTTTAGGTACCTAGATCCATACTATACAATACTACCCATTTTCCGTTTTTACACAATAGGTAAACAATAATGGTAAAAATATATATTTTTGCTATTTATGGATAGGTACGAGAATTTTTAAAATTGGTATTCTTACCTATAAAATTCATACTTTACTCAAAGGGGTCTTATTCCAGCGCACGTGCTGTTATAAGTGTAGGTAAAAGGATATACTTTTTATATACCAATGGAAAGGTAATTACCTCTAGTTTTAACAGATTATAAAAAAGAATGCAATTAACTCAATATGTTGAATAATAATTGATAAAAACGAGAAAAAATTTTTTTTTTTTGAAGGTAGCAAAAAAGTCAATATTTCAGACCACTGTAAAATTTTGCTGGTTGGAGATATAAACCTGATTTTTTTACGTAGTATCAATATTTTTGTGACAAAATGAAAAACTTATTCAAAAAAAAAATTGGAGTTGCCACTTTTCTAAAATTTGACACAGGGGAAAACAAAATCCCAGAAATGGGATTTTTTAACAAAAACTCATTTTTTTTGTCCTAGAAATGGCCTCCCGCAAAATTTCTTTGCTTGGGATTTTAGAAAACATATGTAGTTAACTGACTTATAGCACCAAATTGGGCCAGCAGTGTGGCGATTTTTTTTATTTGAGCTCAAACTCAATTTTTTTTGAAAAAAATGCCCATATTTGGAGACGCCTGGAGCAAGAAAAGTACCGACTAGGGTCACAATTGCTTATTATTATTTGTATTAAGCATAAAGTTTTCTTTGAAATAAATGCAAATTTTTTGTATGTTACTTAAGAAACATTAAAGTTATTGACATAAGAGTAAAGGTACCTTTTCGCCGTAAAACACTCAAAATCCCACTTTTTTCGCAATAGTTGACTTTGAACAGCTGGCATTTTCATATTATTGGTGATTTTGCTACAATTCTTTTTTTAAAACATTAACCAAAGTGTTTTCTTTAAACCAGGATTAAATTTTCCCCGATTCACCTAAAACTGATTCCCAAAAATAAAATAATCCCAGAAAATCCAAAGCAAATTTTTCGAAAAAAAAAACTTTAAGTCCCGATATCTTTTTTATTGTACGAGATATGAAAAAATTTGTAATAACATTTTTGGTTGGGTTTGTCCAGCAAATTTCACTAAAGAAAAAATTATTACGATCGGACCACAAATACGCTTTTGGCGGCTTGAAAAAGAAAATTTTAACTCGAGGTGACCAACTTTGAGGGCCCACTGTGCAGCACCTGTTAAACACAGATGCATGAAATTCAAAACTTAAGCTCAGTAACACTTCAAGAAGGTCAATGTAAATTTTCATTTAAATCGGACCATTACAAACGAAATGGCCGAATTATTTCCAATTTTTTTCGTAATTTTCCCACTGTGCCGCGTTTGCTCTCAACTGACCATAAACGTAATCGTGTAATAACTTCAAAGGATTGTTTGAAGTTGTTTAAGCGTATTTTGAATGAGATTTTGCAACGTTTTATGACAGTACATAAAACCCTCTGGAGACCAAGCAGCTGTCTCCGGGTGAACCGGCTCCGAAGATGGCCAAGGTAACTTTTTCGGCAAATAAGGTAATGGCCTTTACCTTCCCTTTTGTACCTTCAAACACAATAAACGGCGAATATTATGCCAACTTATTGGACCGATTTAACGAGGATTTAAAAAAGAACTACCCCCTATGGCCAAGAAAAACGTTATTTTTCATCGAGATAACGCACAGGTACACACGCTTGTAGTCTTAATGTCAAAATGACATGAAGTGGGTTACGAATTGGTACCTCATACGGCATATTCTCCGGATTTAGCCCCCAGTGACTATTTCCTATTTCCGAACCTCAAGAAATTGCTCGCTGGAAAGAAATTAAGCTCCAACAATAAAATAATTGATTAAACAAATGCCTATTTGATGGACCTCGAAAATCATATTTTTGGAAGGGATACAAAATTGGAAAAACCATGGACTAAGTGTAGTGAGCTAAAAGGAAATTATGTTGAAAAATATTTTTTGTTAGAGCATAAACCGAAATTTATTTTATAATGCAATGTGATTGAAACATTTGGAAGTACAGTGCAAAATTCTACCCCTGATGACCGTCCAAAACAAGAAAATTACAAACGGCAAAATTCCAAAATCAAGTTAAGGGCAGATTCGGAACCGTGAATGAGTTTTTTTATTTTTGTGTTGAACATAAAAGACCCTTTTTAACGGTAACTGACTGAAAAATGTTAAGCAAAATGGTCGCATCTGCAACAAGGATTTAGCGGAACGGAAGAATGGAAGAATATCTGATAGCCCTTGTTTTTAGAACTGAAGAGAGAATGCCCAAGAATGTAGTGCTTTATGTATGGACTCGGTTCATTTTGTAGTACCCGGCTCTTTAGTTCAAAGCAAGTTACAATTTAAATTATAAATTAAAAGAAATAAATATTTTATTATATTTTTATTCCATAATTGAAATAAATATTTTATTATATTTTTATACCATAATTGTTATGCTTATTGTTTTCTGGCTTTTAAAGATTCAGTTTATTCTAAAATCTGGTAAAAAGCTAAAGTTATTATAATAGTCGCTACGGCCTAGATAATAATAGCTTAGTGGACGACGGCCAAGATTAGATATATGTATTGTGTGGCGTCCGAAGACATAAAATTGGTTGAACATATGTGTCGAAGCTGCAAATATCTTAATCTATACCGATTTTCTTCGATCTTCGCTATCCACAAACTGCTGCATACGTTTTCGGACTTTGACTTTAGGTAACCACAAAGGAAAAAATCGAATGAGGCTAAGTCTGGTGAGCGTGCCGGCCAGTTCACATCACCCCTCAAACAGATAAGCTGGCCAGGAAAGATTTGCCACAAACGATTCGTGGTAACCCTTGCTGCGTGTGTAGTGGCACCATCCTGTTGGAACCATGTATCTTCAAGAGCCGGCTGAAAAAAAGTCTGCAATTGCCAAGAGCAAGTAATTGCTTCCGAGCAGAGCGTTTTGGAGATTGCAGTACTGCAGCTCTCATTCTCTCGATGTTTTGTGATGTTGTAAACTTTCACTCAGGTCTCCTTCGTACACATGACACATTCCCGTATATATGACATATTCCCTCAATAAAGTTACTCAATTTACAATTGATTGCCATTTAGGTGGAACTCCGCGTGGGGGAACAGCGAATCGTAAACGAAAAGCACGCTGCACTGCAATGATCGAGTGCGCATTTGAAAAATACAGTTCAACACAAAATGACCTCTCCTCACGTGTCCAATGAATGATAGCAACTAAAAGGCAAACGAATACAAATCTCCCGTCATCTACTATAAGCCATGCATACTCTCCACTCTTTCTGACCGACAGTGCCCCCACAGCCTGCAGTGCAAAAAAGTGCAAAATACAAAATAAAGTCAGATTGAATCAGCGTAGGAAAATCTAAAAAAATTCAGTGGCGGTTTTTCCACCACGCCAATGCTGGTGACTTTACGAGTAAGAGAGAGATGGGTTCTGTACAGACAGACAAAGAGACATCATTAAATAGAACAAGTTCAAGATTTTGACTCCATGGTCAGCCCATATTTTTTAAGTAGTTACAGCATTTAGCAAGAAACTAGCATGTTATAACCTGTTTCATGCGAAATTTAAGTCAGATCTGAAATAACACTCGTAGTATTTAATAATGATAATGTCCTGTTTTCTTGGTAACCATTTCTAAGGACAATACAGCGTTTTCTGGTCCATTAAGGATAACTGTTTTGTGAGGCGATCCGCAGACATGTTCGTTTCCATGATGTGCAAGCTATGTTTAGCATGTCCCGGAGTAATGAAGACTTATGGTCGACAAAGGGTCCTCCTGATTTGAGGTCCAGCCGATCTAGAAGACGTATATATAAGTAAACTCCGATCTTGCCTAAATTTCTCCTTAAAAGCTACCAATAATTAATAACTCTTGTAAAACTGGACCTTATCGGTTCGTATTGTTGAATAGCTCCAACTTAAATTTGAAGTCCTGCCGCTATACAGAAAACACTCGACTTAGCTCAAAATGAAACATAGGGCTTTTCACTCTTCGACCTTTATCTATTCTTAGTTTCAGCCTTTACAAACGATTCTGCTGGCAGACATGGCAAATCGTCTTCAAGCTTTACAGACTCACAAAGAGTGGCAATTTTCCACCATATTATGGAGGATATGGTAAAGAAGAGAGTTTTTTGGTAAACATATATATGTTATAGGTGAAGGAAATACCTTTCTAAAAAAATAATAAACTGTAAAAAATCATTGATCTTTTTTCGTTACCTAAAATTTTTTTTTGTTTTAAAATATAAGGGCAATTACTAGAAGTGACACTACTTCAAAAATTATATAAAAAAAATAAAAAAGAACCCATTTTACTTTTTGGATATGCTATAGGTGAAGGAAATACCTTTCTAAAAAAATAATAAACTGTAAAAAATCATTGATCTTTTTTCGTTTTTCGTTACCTAAAATTTTTTTTTGTTATAAAATATAAGGGCAATTACTAGAAGTGACACTACTTCAAAAATTATATAAAAAAAATAAAAAAGAACCCATTTTACTTTTTGGATATGCTATAGGTGAAGGAAATACCTTTCTAAAAGAATAATAAACTGTAAAAAATCATTGATCTTTTTTCGTTACCTAAAATTTTTTTTTGTTATAAAATATAAGGGCAATTACTAGAAGTGACACTACTTAAAAAATTATATAAAAAAAACTAAAAAAGAACCCATTTTTATTTTTTGGTATGGTATAGGTGAAGGATAAACTTTTCTAAAAAAATAATACACTGTAAAAAAACCCTTGATCTTTTTGGTTTTTTCGTTAGTTAAAATACTTTTTTTTTACAATTTTTTACAGTGTATTTTTTTATTTTTTTTTTAAACGTGTCATAATATCGTGTTTAAAATATCTTTTTAATGATACCAAGATCATGCAAATCGGTTCAGCCCATTCTGAGTTATTGTAGTTTAAATGGAGCTCTTTTCGACCATTTTCGCGTTTTTTCCAAAACTTTCCCACTGTGCCACGCCCAAAAAATCCCATAACAGTCATTTCTAAAAATAAGAGTTTGTTTGTATTGATCAAATTTAGCTATGAACAAAATTTCACCGATATCTGAGGGGGTCGGGTTCAATGCATCTCGATTTTTACATGAAATTCATCATATGCTGAGAATATCCCTAGCCAAACATATTTGCCCACCAGCTCTTCTCAGCATTAAAAGAACCCAAAAAAACAACAACCTTTAAGTTAGTTTGTGAGAAGTAAAGTTCATCTGTGTCTTGAAACACCCAAAGAAAGCTTCTGAAGAAATTCAGCAAACATTCAGCTAAAATACAGAATGAAAAAGGAACAAAAACACAGGAATGAAAAAAATACCAAAAGACAAATACTTTTCATTTCAACCTCTTTTTGGACAAACTGTCAGACATAACAAACAACTTTGAACTGAATTTCCAATGACCATCGTTAAATCGTGCACTTACTCACTCACTGATCTGTCCTGTCCTGTTCAGTTCAGGCCTTTGTCCGTCCATCAGTCGATGCGATGCGACAACACGCGGTCTTGCCACCGACCGACTACGGCGAACAAAAGTACAGCTTTATCTTTGGCGTATTGTCCAGCTACTGGGTATTCCAGTCGGATACTCATGAGCTTGCCAGCTTCAGTTACGACTTCAGTTCGATTGTATAAAAAAACAAGAAGTTTTATGACAAATGTATTTTATGAACTGTCAAAATAGGTGTTGAAAATGATTTAATTTGTAACTGTCATGTTTTCCGAAACAGAAACCCGAACAGCAACGAAACAAAAGGACTGTGGCGGCGGTGGCGGCATGGACCAAAGTGAAAAGGCCACGAGATGTTAAGAAGCGATAGAAGAACGGACAGATTGCCATGAAATTGTTTATGCGATCGACACAGGGTGAGAACGTTTCGGAGAAGGGTAACTAACAGACGCTCGGAGGTGAAGGTGTGGTTGCAGCGTAACGGCGAATGCGCCCGGTACGCGTGACATATGAAATTTAATACTTTTTAAATTAGATTTTTTTTTTTAATTTTCGATTCACACTTGTGTGTTTTCCCGCTACAAAACGAGTCGAGATTTCATACATCATTTTGTACAATTGATTTAATTAACCCTCATAATTTTTATGAGTGATAGAAGAATGGTTTGTGTTTAAACATAACTAGTGAATGGCGACATTAGAAGGGCCTTCTGCTAGAAGGCCTTCTTGAAGATTTAAAAAAAAAATTGTCTACTTTGTGAATTTTGCTTTGAAATGTAGTTAAGGAATCATTAACTGTCCATAAAGGAAGAGGTTTTTACCTTAGATAGTTACCCTTAAAATATAGAGATTCGCTAATAAAAACTAGTAAAAAAGCTTAGGCCGGGCCTGGCCAATTATTACATAAGGTGGTCCATCTAGAGGTAGTTTTTTAAAACAAAAAAAAAATAACAATTCAAATCAAATGTGGAATCTTTATTGGTAATTTGAAAGGACATTTTATGGCATTTGTATTTTAAAAATAATTACATTCAAAGGTTGGCAACTGTATTAGTGAAATGCGCGTTCGGAGAGAAACGGGAAGATCCGCTGTTTTCGACCAGAATGTTGTTCAGTGATGAGGCCCATTTCTGGCTCAACGGCAAAGTCAATAAACAAAATTGCCACATTTGGGCTGAAGAGCAACCAGAAGAGTTTCAAGAGGTGCTATTATACCCAGAGAAAACCACGGTTTGGTGCGGTTTATAAGCTGGTGGAATCATCATAATGATGGCCGGAACGTAACCGTGAATGGTACTCGCTATCTCGCCATGATATCGATGTTTATGCTACCTGAAATTGAAGCCCGTAACCTTGACGACACTTGGTTTCAACAGGACGGTGCCACTTGTCACACAGCTGCTCAAACAATGGATCTATTGAGAGGTCATTTCAAAAAGCAGCTACTTAGTAGGGACATAAATACTGTTACAACATTGAACACACTCATTTCAATATTAGAACTGAACATACCGCGTTAATGCAATATGGGTTTTGAAAAATAAACTCTATAGCGTTAGTCTGTAACGGGATTTAAAAATTGTTTCGACATTCATCATGGAGTGGTCAGAAATGGAACCGTATCGCTGTAAAAACGGCTTTTCAAGTGTGAAATGAAAAAAAACGATATTTTCAAAACGCTCCGGCCACTAGGGACTAACCGCATGTTCGCCTACCGATGCATAAAACTGTTTAAGGAGACTGGAGATGTAAAAGACCGCCACCGGTCGGGCCGCCCACGCTCTGTTCGAACACCGCATGTCATCAAAGAATTCATAGAATTCAGCTTCGACAGCAGAAAATCATGACCCGTAAGATGAATATCAAGCAAATTCGCCATTCACTATTTATGTTTAAACACAAAACATACTTCTATCACTCATAAAAATTATGAGGGTTAATTAAATCAATTGTACAAAATGATGTATGAAATCTCGACTCGTTTTGTAGCGGGAAAACACACAAGTGTGAATCGAAAATTAAAAAAAAAAATCTAATTTAAAAAGTATTAAATTTCATATGTCGCGCGTACCGGGCGCAAAAAAAAATTTGTTCACCGATGAAACAATTTTAACCGTTCAGGAAAAATTTAACAAGCAAAATGATAGTGTATGCGCGGTCATCTAAGGAAGGATCTGAACTGATCCCAAGGATGGAAAAGGGTCATCACCCAGCTTCAGTCATGGTTTGGTGGGATGCCTCTTACGATGGGGTCACTGGCTTTCATTTCTGCGAACAAGGAGTCAAAACATCGGCCAACGTTTGCCAAGAAACCGTTTTGGAAGCCTCTTTACAATTCGCTGTTCCAAAACCAGCCATGGACTTTCCAGCAGGATTCTGCGCCGGCCCATTAGGCTAAAACGTCCCAGGCCTGGCTTCGAAACAATTTGCCAGCGTTCATTTTCTCTGAAGAATGGCGCTCAGGCAGTCCAGATTTGAACCCATTGGATTACAAATTGTGGACGGTGTTAGAGGAAAATTTTTGTCACAAAAGATATCCCAATATTGGATCTCTTAAGACTGCTTTGGTTCGAGCTGTTGCCAATTTTCCAATGGACGACGTTCGTGCAGCTATTAAAAACGGACATAACGGATAAGTAGATTCTATTGGGATACAATATACGAGTACATCAATTAATATATTAAAAAATATTTAGTCCAAAAACATTCAGTACTTTTTATTTTACAGCATAAAACGTGTGTAACAGTATTTATGTCCCTACTAAGTATATGAGCTAAAGACCGGAAAGTCCTATTTTAAGTACTTTAGGTTTGAGCACCACTAACTATTATTATGTAATCGTTGACGATGCAATATTTTTTTATTTTATGAACAGCTCTGCCGCCGGTTACTAAGGTCCCTCTACATCCCATTAAGGAACTAGGGATGTAGAGGGTATCAGTTTCACAAAGCAGTAAGCTGTGAACAAAATATTTTTTTTACTCACTGACCTAGATATACTTCTTAACTCCGGTTCGGAACGGCTAAAGCATTTCAGCCCTTTGGAAATTATTAGATGTTATAACTCAGGGTTGAACATGAGTTTAATTGTATGATAGTCGCCCACACTATCGATTACACCACGGCGGAGTATAATTTGTTCTTTTTTAACTAACTAAAAACGCTTACCCACATCCTCTACATTATCATGTATAAAATGATGTTTACGTTTCAAATGCCCAGATCGAACGTTATTTCACTTGATTCAATTATAATACCCTGCACTACTCTGTGGGGCAGGGTGTTATAAATTAGTTTTTCGGCAAATGTTAGCAAATACCAAAAATATTTTAGCTGACACCACGTTAAAGTATACCTATGGACTTATAATAACCTGCAGATTCCATTTAACAATGTATATTTGTCCGTCCGATCGTTCATCCGTCCGTCTAAGGCTTCATGAATTTTGGCAGATATAGGGTTTTTGGACCAAGGACGGAGGCAATTGAAAATCGGATCATATGTTAAAATATAGCTTTCACACATATGTTTATTCGATTTTTATGCTTTTGGCTCTAGAATTCAGTTTGTCCATCCAATCTTGATGAAATTTATCACGAGAAACTGCTATGGAACAATGAAGTACAATAACAAATTTGAAGAATTAGATATAGCTTCCACATATATGTTCAACCGATTTTATAAAAAAACAATGAAACTTTCTCACAAATTTAAATATGACATAATTTTTAAAATCTGGGTAAATTTAGAGCCCGTCCAAGGAGGTGCAAAAACCTATGTTAAATTTTTCTATACATCCTGAAGTGCAGGGTATAATATAATCGGCCTCGCCTGACTTAGGTTTTTTTTATTATTTATTTTATCTTCCCTCACTTAACATTGCTTTATATTTTCATGCTATAAAAAATGTTTTTTTCTGTTGACCGATCACACAAATGTGATACCTCCAACTCGGATGTTTTCTAAGGCCTTGTAGAATCCTCCCCTTTTGCTATGGCATATTTTTGCTTGTTAGTTTGGCTCTTGTTGTTGTGATTGTAGCTGCTGCTGGGTGTTTGGTGATGATTTGATTTAATAATTCCCGTTTTGGTTTTCAACAGCTTTGCAAGCGATGTAGCCAATTATGTTGAAGAGGTCCATCCAGTTCAGCTCATTTGAGAGGGGTGAACGGAAATGAAGCAAAATGTGGGCGTTCATTAGAAGCAAATGAATAATAATAAAACAAAAACGACAGAATCACGTGACAAATACTCGAATATGATACTCGAATGAAACTTAAAATATTGAAGAACGATTCCATGCCCAACAGACAGGAAATACTTTGGCCATAGAATTGTACATATTTGAATGGGCTGGAGAAAAGGTTCTGCAGAGGACGTGTAGCTCAAGAAGAAATCATTTCAAATTTGTTGTGGAAATTTGCTAATTGACTTAAAATGATGAGATGAGTGTGGAGGGTGCGTAAGGGGCAGTACGTGGAGTAGGCGGGAGTTAATGTAAATGCTGCTGCTGAATGTCTGGCTTCTGTTGTGAATGAAACTACGTGTTTTATTTTTTTTTTAGTAGTGGGTTCTCTTCTACCTCGATAACAATGGCGACTTATCGAGCAAGAGATTGATCTTTAGTCATTGTAAAAAGGTCTTTATAAAATGTATTTACCATGTGGAGCCGACAATACTTAAAACAATAAATCCCGGTTATTAAGTTCAATAGTTATACAGTTACTAATTTGAGAGAAATTTCCCCGTTTGTTCCTTAATATAATGTTGAAGGAAATATGTACGCGTATATGTAAGCAGGGCCTCAGATCAAGCCCCGAAATTTCTTTTATATGCCAAGAATAATTCTCTTGGCACGCCATCATATGCCCTTTTAGAAACCTGTTTTAAAACCATTTGAAGGAAATATGTATGCATTTATGTATGCCGGGCCGTAGATCAAGCGCCGAAATTTGTTTTATATGCCAAGTATAATTTCCTTAACACGCCATAACATGTCCTCTTTTAAGACCTGTTTTAAAACCATTTTATTATACCTCCACCATCATTGGAAACAGTTCTTTCGTCCACTCTTAGGTTAACCACACACAGACACAGTCCCACTTTTCCAACTCATAATCCACACGGCAGAATGGAAAATGGATGTAACATTTCTAACGGGCCCAATCCATTTTCAAATCGATTCACTCAATGAAATGTAATGCAATGTTAGCCGCAGCTACAAAAACAAAACAGAACAGCACCAACAACTCTTGACTGAAGTGAATGTGTTGTGTTTTTATGCATTTTTGCATTTTGATAAGTGCAAATAAAAATGTAACTTATGAAAAGTTATTCTGTATCGCAAAAAAGCAAAATCCACAGAAATATTCAGCCGACCAACAAAAGCGAACAAACGTACGTAGCACAGAAGTTAATTTATGCGAAAAGTTTAATGTCATCCACACATAAATTACGCACACACCGACACACTCAGCACCGCCAGAGATACAAGCATACTTTTGCACATAAGTGTTGACGCTTTTTTCCTTGTGACCCTACACTAGGCAGCCAACCAAGGGACGTTGCTATGACTCGAAAGAAGAAATTGGAGGATAACAGACTACTCGTATCTCTCTTTGCGCTGAACATCCTAAGAAATATGCTGAATAAGCAAAACTGTATGCCGGGTGGTCCATCTAGTGCAATCTTTTTGTTATTCAATTTTGCCAGCTCTTTCCACTCGAGATGTTGAAAAAATTTAAGTACCTTATCTCTGTGGAAGTGAAATGAATCGCTTTACACTTAAAGAACCAGCGTTTGGAAATATAAGCAATACCAACATATTACCAAAATCTATGCTGTATAGCTCAAACAACGCGTTAATTGCAAATACTTTTGGCCATAATAAACCGCCTGCTGTAAGCATGTTTGTGTAAAAAGTTCGCGTGGCAGTAACACTCACAGCTCAGGCCGTCGGTGTTCTACCTACTACTCTACCTCTACTACGAGGTTGCACAATTCAAAATTTTAATGTGCGCCAACGATATTTTATAACCCATTAAATTTGACCGATTTTCGGTTTTCATCAAAACATAATTTTAGGTAGTTTGGTCCAATATCGCCTTTTTTGTTTCTATTGATTGGTGTATTTATTAATGTTTGCTTCGAGTTTCTCCAGGTTAATCAGTAGTTTTAAAAAAACTATCCAGTTTTTCACTCTTCTTTCAAGTTTGGTAGATAATAAAAAATTTTGTAGTTTTTCTATAAGAATTGCCATATTTTTAAAATATGTTCTTTGGTTAATCCTTTACATAATTCCGGTTTTATCTGCCTTTTGGAACCACTTTGGCTTTTAGAGGTAGACTGTGCCGAAAATACAATGATTTTTTAAACCAAGTGTCTGGTTGAGTTTTTCATGGTAAATGTTTGATAAGGTATCCAAAATAGTTGAGTTTATAAGGTTGTTTTTTACAAGAAAGATTCAGAAAATTGTGCGACATAAACAAAAATTTAAAGATTATTCAGCTTTGTTGTATTAAAGATTTTGATCTGCTTTGTGTTATACGAAGTTCAGAATTAAGTTACACAAAGTTGAAAAAAGACCGAATAAATGTAAACAAAACATAAATAGTAGGTTAATTTTATATTAAAATTGTAACCGTACCTCTGGTTAAAAGAGGTAACTAATCATGAGTTAACGTAACAATAAAAATGATTTTTATAACAATCTGCATAGTTTATAAGTATAATATTAACAATTTCATTGTTAAATTGAAGATGTATTGTTTCAATAAATTAACTATGAAATTTTAATATTAACAATTTTCATGGTTAAAAACAAAGCATTGTTAAAACAATAATAATTATTTTAATAATGACAAAAAACTCAAAAATTTATTGTTGAACAACAATAATTATTATAAAATTAACAATGTTCATGGTTAAAAAATTTGACCATAGAATAGTAAAATTAACTATTATTATTGTTAAATACCAGTCAACAACAAAATGTTCAAATTAAGCTTATATAACGTATATGTTTATTTATGGTTAAGTTATATACCTTATAGAATGTTATTTTTCTTTTCACTGTATAAAAGGTAAAAAAGACATGGTTCCAGTAATTGTGTGGCGTTCATCCCTTGCATATTCAAAAGATATGTCCGTGGAAATCCATTGCTACGTTATTGTTCTTTAAGGTACATAACTAATATATTTATTCTGTAATGTTTTGACTGACAATTAGTTTGATCTAATAGCTTGATTTCATTTTAAGTCTGTTGCTTACCGTAGAGCCTCCACCAAAGTCTGTTTCCATTATTCGGTTAGACTGTCCCAAGTACGGATACGGAAATTGAACTCAACCGATGGAAGCACGTCGAGGAGATTTTTTGAAAATGGTGAGGCAGTGACTAGAAACTGGAGTTGACAATCATATCGTTAATAGATTGGATACGATCTTTAATGTTTTAATTTGCAAAGAAAACGTCAATTCTACATTCTATGGAGAATATGCATCGAAAACTCCATCACTTTTAGCTGAAATGTATTCACAAAATAAGTTGACCCCAACAAACAGTCCATAAAATATTGGCGCATGGCAAAGATATAATTGAATACCAGTCTCTGCCGATTAAATAACACAGAAGCTCTTAACAAATTGTATAAAAAAATATAGATTGCAACACACGTTCAAAGCATCAAGAGTGAAGCGAAATGAGGACCTCTTCAACATGTTAGCAGCATTTTCCAATACACTACTTTCATGCCTGCGGCATGTGAAGCCACGAATAGAGGTAGAAAATACTTATAGTTCGGAAATGTTTAGTCTTTTAGATATACTTAGTAGGGACACAAATACTGTAACCCACGTTTTATACTGTAAAATAAAAAGTACTGAATGTTTTTGGACCAAATATTTTTTAATATATATATTGCTACAATATATCCAAAAAGAATCTACTTATTCGAAATGTCCGTCTTTTGCCTTTACACTCGCCTTAAGTCGCACTGTCCAATCGTCAATAGCTGCACGAACCTCGTCCATTGGAAAATTGGCTACAGCTCGAACCAGAGCCGTCTTAAGAGATCCAATGTTGGGGTATCTTTTGTGACAAACCTTGTCCTCTTAAACCGTCCACAATTTGTAATCCAATGGGTTCAAATCTGGACTGTCTGAGGGCCATTCTTCAGAGGAAATGAGTGCTGGCAAATTGTTTCGAACCAGGCCTGGGACGTTTTAGCCTTATCGGCGCAGAATTCTGCTGGAAAGTCCATGGCTGGTTTTGGAACAGGAATTTTTAAGATGCCTCACAACAGCTTCCAAAAAGGTTTCTTGGTAAACTTTGGCCGATGTTTTGACTCCTTGTTCGCAGAAATGCAGGTCAGTGACCCCATCGTAAGAGACACCCCACCAAACCATGACTGAAGCTGGGTGATGACCCTTTTCCACCCTTGGGATCAGTTGAGATGCTTCCTTAGATGACCGCGCATACACTCAATCATTTTGCTTGTTAAATTTTTTCTGAACGGTAAACATTTTTTCATAGAATAAAGCTAAAAAATCCAAAGTTGGTTAAACAAATTCTTTAGTTATCATAAAATTAGTAAGGACCTGCGTAGTTCTCTTTTCAAACCGTCTTTTCAAAGACGGAAAAATTATCTATCATGTACCCTTGTCGGAAGGTTGCTGCTAGTGGGTCCTTTGCAGGATATGGCGCAGTGTTAAGATTTGGTCAATTATACTTTATTCGGTCTGAAGTCATACTGATGGGATCTGGTTGGGCTTAAAGTTTTCTCAGGGTGTAGTCGATAGTATTTTATACGTGATTGATAGGAGTTTCTACCCGTGGTAGTTGGCGAAAACGGTCTTGTCTCCTTTCTTGCAAATGGGGCCTAGTACGCTAAGGTTCCAATCAATGAGGTTGCGTTCGGTTTTTCAGAAAGTGCAAACTAGCTAATGAATGGACCTATACCGTCAGTATATCGTCGGCTTCTGCGGCGTTGTTGCTCTAGGACCGGTTTTATTGCTGTTTTGACTGCTTGCTAGTTCGCAGGTGGACATTCAAGCCCTTTATCCAGTAGCGTGTGGTTGTCTTCGGGAAGGTCTTCAGCCGTTAATGAAATAGGAAAAATCCTTTTCTCAGAAAATGCTCTTCAATTCGTCATTATTTAAAAGAGTTCCATTTGCATCTCTACAACATTTTTTTAATAATACTTTATTTGGTGTTATTGGAGCCTCTACAACAAATAACTTGCATTAAAACTGAGTTAAACCTCTAGCAAATTTGATCATCCACCGAGGGGTGAACTATGTGGGTAAGCAATTGACAGTCACTGTAACCGATCCTACGTTAAGCTTTTCTTTTTAGGTGCCGAAGTAGCGCATCATGCTGTCGTTATTGATTGGATCATAAATGATCCTAGTGGCATCTTCTTGCAAAGAAGTGGCCCACTAGTAGCTGGTGTTATGTTTGCGGATGCCGCTGCTTTTGCTGCTGCAGTGGTACCTTTTAGAGCCGACAAAACGGGAAGAGTTAGTCCGGCTTGGTAATATTTCCCAGGCGAATTTAGGCGTGAATCTATTTGGTTGCACATCATCAACATGGAAATGGAAAAGTAACTCCAGTGGCCACTTTTAGCAGCGACAGTCTTTGGCGTTGTCTTTATCATTGGGCTGGATTGGATGCGATTGCATTGCAGTGTGTGGCATGAGTGAGCAATAGATTTATGCCGTGCAGTGAAGAAGAAGAAAAAAAGGCATTGCTGCTGTTGCCGTGCAGGTTTATGTGTATGTGTGTGTATGTTAACAATTTATATCGCTCATGTTTTATGCGCATGCTTAAACGTTTGAAATGTCGTCGTTGTGTTTTCGCGAGTGTTTGTAAGTCGGAGTGTTTTACAGCAGCAGCAAAAGAAAAAATTGCCCCTGCTGTACCTTTTGCTGGCGGTGGTTATTTGGTGGCCGATTGGACAGCGGGGGGAAAACAAATCAAGACGAGCGTTTTATTGATGTTACAAACATAACATTCTGTGGCATGCAACGCGGCAGCAGTAGGCAACAAAGAAGCGAACAACATGTGTGCTTAAAATCGATTACTTTGACACCTAACATCGTTTGTTATTGTTGTGATGTTGTTGTTGGTGTTACAAGGAACATATTATTCCATAATACCCGAGATAGAAGCTACATTCCCGGTATTTATCGGTCAATGTAATATGGTGTCAATGTGTCGTTGTGCCTTTTTAATCCCATTCCATATGCCATTGCCGGGCTTGGTCATGCCTCGACGGCGGGCAACTGGTAACGGCAAGCGCGAGCAACCGAACAGCAAGGTAGGCAGGCAAGCAATGCTACTAGAGTAGCATCTGTTTCCAGGAGACAAAAAGCGATCATCTCCTGTTCATTGGCAATAAACACATTAACGCATTATTTAGTTGTCAACAAGAGCGCAAGTTAAGTTCGCATATATGACTTTTTGCCGTCTTTTCCTTGAGCGGCTGCAGCAGCACCAGCAGCAACACAAAACGATTCGTTTCACCAGCAGCAACATCAGCTGCAGCTAACACATTGAACAACAGCAACAACAAACCGAGTTGGCTATTGTCTGCTATTGCTGCTGCTCGATTTATTTGCTTCACCGGTTCGTTTTCCGATTTTCTCCTTTGGTCAAGTCGACAGCAGAAGAAGAGGAAAAAAAAGTGAAGTTTGTCGGCTGTTATCGTTTGATGTTTTCTGCGAGAAACATTGTTTTGTTCAAGTGATACACGCCTTTTGTCATCATCACTCAGCACGATCATCATCATCATTGGAGCGATGATGACACGAATTGGTCATCATGTTGTCCCGCTGGTACATTTTGGAATTCATTGGAGACATTTTTAACCTGATTTGGTTTTGTGAGAGTTTGTACAACGCGGTACGCGCGTTTATGCCGCGCGTTTAAAGCAAGGAATACTCGTAAACTAGTGTCTGCACTGAAATGTACTCCGTTTTGTAGCCACAACTTTGAAAATAAGCAATTACAGTAAGTAAGGAATACCCTGAAGGGTTGGGTTGACTCAAGAAATATGGCTGTCAGAAGTTGAAAAGGTAACATTCCGAGCAAATTCGGTTTTCTGTGACCAATAGGTTAGGGAAGTTTTTAAAAAGTCCCTATTCCAATCAAGATAAAATTCTAAAATATTGCTCCGCCTACACCCACTTGAATTCAGCTACTTTACGAATTTGAAAATATTTCAAATAGGGTAACTTGCTACAAGGGCGGTCCGGAAAGTTCTTAGCCTATCAATGAAAGAGAATAGTTAGTTTTTCAAAAATATTTTTATTTTTCAATATAATCTCCAGAAACTTCAATACACTTAGTCCAACGCTTATCTAGCAATTCTATCCCTTGATTAAAGTAGTTTTCCTCAAGGTCTTCAAAATAGTGGTTTACGACTATAATTGCGACTTCATTTGAGGTAAAACGCTTGCCAGCAAGGAATTTTTTTAGATTTGGAACCAGGTAAAAATCACTGGGAGCTAAATCAGGAGAATAAGGTGGGTGGTCAAGCAACTCGTACTTTAATTCGTTGATTTTAGCCATTGTTAAAACACTCTTGTGCGCTGGTGCGTTGTCTGGATGAAAAATTATTTTTTTGTGTTGTAAGCAAGGACGTTTTTCTCGAATTTGTACATTTAATTGATCTAAAAGGTTGCAATAGTACTCTGAATTTATTGTTTTACCCTTTTGCAGATAGTCAATCAATAAAATACCTTTGAAGTCCCAAAAAACCGTTGCCATAACCTTACCAGCCGATTGAATTGTTCTTGCCTTCTTTGGGGCACTTCCTCCAGCTTCAGTCCATTGTTTGGATTATTCTTTTGTCTCTGGAGTATAGTGGTGGATCCATGTCTCATCAACAGTTATGAAACGACGCTTAAAATCCATTTTATTTCGCTGAAAACGATCCAAACAAGCTTGAGAAATGTTCATTCTTATGCGTTTTTGGTCGACTGTTAACAAGTCCGGCACCCATCTTGCAGAAAGCTTTTTCATCTGTAGTTCTTCATGCAAAATTAAATGGACTCGATCATTTGAGATGCCCATGATATTAGCTATTTCACGCACTTTTATTCGTCGATCATTTAATACCATATCACGCACTTTGGCTACAATTTCTGTTGTTGTTGCTGTTTTTGGACGTCCACTACGTGGTTCATCTTCAATGCTTGTACGACCACGTTTAAATTCAGCAACCCAATTTTTTACTGTTGCATATGAAGGAGCACTTTCACCTAACACATTCACCATATCATTATGAATTTCTTGTCCCGATAAACCTTTTTTATGTAAATATTTGATGACACCACGCATTTCTAATTTTTCCATTGTAAAAAAATGGCGGATGCGTCTTTTGTGAACACCTGTTTCTATATGAAGGAGCTGCCAGAACGAAACAAAATTTAATATGTGATCATAGCAGAGATGGAACACTTAACTTTTTTCTGTTTATACCGCGCTTTTTGTGCTAGGCTAAGAAGTTTCCGAACCGCCATGTTTGGGTTCAAAAGTTGAGAGGCAGAAGAGCTGCTTTATCAGCAGCCTATTAAATGATTATAACTTGTATAGACGCAGAGAACAGATTTGTTGCCACGTCCTTTTTTTTCACCCTATTGTGTCAAACTGTTTGCTATCCGTACAGCCGAAGACCAATTCATGCGCTGGAATTTATGTAACAGGAACTTAAATTACACTAGTTTACATTCATTTTGGTCCAGAGATATCCATTTTGGTCCAGAGTTATGAATATTTTTTTTTTACAGATTTTGGCCTTCTATGCACTAAAATGAACTAAAAAAATTTTCCTCTGATTAGTCTTCAAGATAGAATTTTTGGAATTTTGTTACGATTTTTTTTATCAGAAGTCTCTGATTAGGAGTGGCCTCAAATGAAAGGAAATCAGCTAAAACTTTTTCATACAAGGTATTAAAATCAGTTTAATAGTTTTGAAGTTAGAATCATTTAAAATATAAATAATTGAATTCTGTGAGCAAAAATTACGAAATTAAATAGAAAAAAAATATATAAACAATAATATAAAAATATACAAATTAATTGAGCATAAAGTTTGGACTTACTCGAACAAAACAAGCCATAGTTTGTTGAAATTGGGTGAGAAATGGAAGAGCGAAAATAGCTGAAACATCTCATAAAAAATTGCAAAAATTCTGTATTGGAAATTAATAAGAGGAAAATTACACTCTGCGACAAATGGTAAGGGTCAGTGATCGGTTTGGAATGAAACCACCGGGGAAAGTTATATTGGTAAAAAAAAAAGTCATACGTGTTCCAGCGTTTCGCTGGGTCTCATCTAGGAATCGAGATATATCGATTTGAAGTTAGTAAGTATCGTATAGGGGAATTTGTCACGTTTTAGGCTCTTTTGTTTGACATAACTCGAGAACCACTCGTCCGATTTAGCTGAAACAAATTTAGAAAAATTAAGAATTACAATTCCTCTAATCTGTTCTTAAACCGTTTTCCTACTTAAGCAACAGTTTCGCAATTATAAATAAATGTATGAAAAAAAAAATTATTTTTGCCTAAAAATTAAAATTTTTTTTTCATGCGCTTATTTTTAACTTGGAAACTATTACTTGTAAAGGAAAATAATATATGAACAGATTAAGGGAATTGTAATTTTTGGTTTTTTAAAATTTATTTCAGCTAAATCGGACGAGTGGTTCTCAAGTTATGTCAAACAAAAGAGCCAAAAACGTGACAAATTCCCCTATACGATACTTACTAACTTCAAATCGATATATCTCGATTCCTAGATGAGACCCAACGAAACGCTGGGACACGTATGATCTTTTTTTGACCGATATAACTTTCCCCGGTGGTTTCATCCCAAACCGATTGTGGCTGTCGCACAGTGTTATAAATTCATTTTCGTCTATAGGAGGCCAAAATCTATCGGAAAAAAATATTAAGAACTCTGGACCAAGAAATAAATTATAATTTGTAAACTAGTGTTATCTGTAAAAGTGACAAAATACAGTACCTCGAAATAATAATGTGATATCATTTAAAATTATTCTCGGTGTAGGCCAATTGCAAACACCACTAACCGACACAAAAAAAATTACTTTGTTTCAATTAGTTTGTATCGACATTAAAGCCTTTTTGTGGTCAAACCATAACATAGCTATGAAAGAATTATGGTACTGACAAGAAATAAATTTAGTTTGTTAGCAATAAAAAAATGTTGATCGGTACAACTGCCTAGTAGTGGCTGCTTCTACAGTTCCATTAAAATTGCAGTACTGCGGACCCTATGAGTAGTGAGTCTTTTGACCCGCAGTGTCATTTTAGTCGTGGTACTCTGTAGGGTCATCTTGGCCCTCTAAAGACCTTAGCCTTCTTAATCTGAAATCCAGTTTCTCTAAATGGTAAACCGATTGAGGGATTACATTTTGCAGTTTGCATATTTTTGTCCAAAAAACCGGGGGTTTTATAAAACCAGTATTTTGGTTTTTTTTTCTCAAATCCGTGATTAGGAAAAACCGTTACTATTTTAAAGAAAAAAACCGTCATTAACCGACATTCTGGTTTAAGCTTTTTGCTATGAGTGAAAAATATGAAGTAATTGTGCGCATGAACAAGATCTAAATTTATCCAGATGTTAAATAAAGGTTAATTGGCAATAAATGAAAAAGTTATTAGAGAATTACCCAAAAATTTTTTTTATTATAATAGAAGGATTTCTTACAATTATGTGTTCAACAAATATTGGACAAATGCTCAACATGGCTTCGGTGGCATACCTCTATCCGATATTCCACATTTGCAATTACTCTGAGACATAATGGAGGTTCAATGTCGTTAATGTGCCTAATTTAACTTTTCCTTTATCTCTTACATTTTTCTTGGCTTACACAGTACAACACATGATATCGGGACTCAATTCTGATAATTGTTTGTGAAAGTAGCTCCAAAAAGAAGAACTTCTGCATCATTCGTTTGGTCAAGGTACATCAAATAATAATTTAATAATTAATTTAAAGTTTGTAAGTATCGTATAGGGGAATTTGTCACGTTTTAGGCTCTTTCGTTTGACATAACTCGAGAACCACTAGTCCGAATAAGCTGAAATAAATTTAAAAAAATTAAAGATTACAATTCCTTTAATCTGTCCATACAACGTTTCGCTAAATAAGCAACAGTTTTGCAGTTATAAATAATGTATGAAGAAAAAAAATATTTTTTGCCTAAAAAATTATTTTTTTTTAATTTATAAAAAATACAAAACGGTAAAAAGTGTCAAGTCTTTTACGTTATGCCACATAACCTATGAATAAAATGAGACATAGATCATGAAAATCGAGTTACGCGTTTCGCTTTTATGCACAATTAAGTGAAGGTATGAATTTCAAAAATTTGCTCGACAAAATTCTTTGGAAAAAACATTGATGACTTTTTTATTGATTCTTTATTTTTCATGCAAATTCATTCCGATTCATATTACAGCTATTCTTACACAGAATATTTGAGATTTTTATATGTTATCGATGCATGGAAACAAAATTTAGAACATTTTCAATTATTGTCACTATCCATCCCCATTGAAGTTGGCGCTTGTGGTTCTCATGACCTTATTTTCTTCGTAGGTTGTTCATAGTCATGTTCTGAGTCTGCATCATCAGCCGAGATAGACATAATATTCAAGGGTATGTTTTGTTCAGTGTGTCCACAAATTTCAGTGTCATCATATATCTTCGGTGCTTTCATCTTCAAACTGCATAATTTTACAACTCCACCAACAAACCTCCGCAAGCAATGCATCCAATTTTTTGCCTTTGAATCGATTTTTTCAATAATTTTTGACGTAATTTTTTTTTAAATATTCATAAAAAAAGAAGTCCAACGGTGTCAAATTACTTGATCATGGCGGTCAATTCACGGTACCTTCTTGACCGACCTCATTTTCGAAGAAGTACAGCCCGTGGACGCCGCCAGCCAACAAACCGCATCAAAGAGTCACTCTTTGTGGATGCACTGGTTTTTTACCAATCACTCGAGGACCTCATTTGATCAAATGCGGCAATTCTGTTTTAAGTTAGTCAAAAATCCTGACGTTAAGGTGTGACTCACAATAAATATCGTACATAATGGTTGGACCGCCCTATACTTAAGTGCAGGCACTTACATATTTAACAAGAACTGCCGGCAGTATAGTTTTCCACCGAATACAATAAAAATCCCTCGCACTACATACAGGGTTTCTGCCGGGAAGGTATACTACTTTGTTTTGCCAATCCCACGACAGTCGGTTCTATGCGCCGGATTGACCCGAAGCAGCAATTCTTCGGCCGAGGGCTGTCACCTCGGCACTGTGTGTGCCGCAACAACAACAACAACAACTTTGTTTTGCCGCCATTTTGGGTAAACATTAGTCTTGACAGTTCATATTTTGCAGTCGTGAAGTAGAGACGTGACAAAATTTATTATGGAAAAATATTCGAAAAACCAACGTGTTTTTATCGTTAAAACATTTTATCAAAATCAATCATCGCTTTCTGTGACGGTGAGAAAGTTACGTGAAACTATTTGTCGTGAAGTGAATGATTTCGAAGAAAGAGGGTCTGTAGCTGATAGGCCCAAGCATGGACCACAACGTACTGCATGATCGGCTAAAAACATTACTGCTGCTCAAGAAAGTGTTCAAAACAATCCATCAACCTCAATTCGACGCCGTGCTCAGGGCGTTGGTCTTTAAAGAACAACTTTGGCCACAATTTTGAAAAAGGATTTTTATTTGTTGCCATTTAAGATTCTTTTGACACAAGAGCTTCTTCCACAAGACCATTTACGCTGCCGTAAATATGCCAAGAGGATGTTACAGCTCGCTCATGGCATCGCCGATTTTCGTAAAAAATCGTAATGGGTAACGAGGCACATTTTCGTTTGAATGAATATGTGAATGAACAGAATAGTCGGTTCTGGGCAATGGAAAACCCTCAAATTATTCATAAGTTAAAAGTGACAGTCTGGTGTGCAATTTGGTCAGCAGGAATCATTGGACTGTACTTCTGTGGAAATGAAAACGGCTTAACGGTAACTGTCAATGGGGAGCGATATCGTGATATGATTGAAAACTTTTTAACGCCAGAACTTCATGCTTAGGGCTTGATTAACATGTGGTATCAACAAGACGGTGCCACATCGCATACAGCCAGGATTACGATGGAATTACTGCGAGACCTCTTTCCACAAAAAGTTATTTCAAGAAATGGTGATTTGACTGTCCAGAGCAGTCAAATTCTTTTTGTGTAGATATCTGAAAAGCCAGGTTTATGCAAACAAGCCAGAAACGCTTGAGCAACTCAAAAAAATATTAGTGATGAAATTATTGAAATACCGCGTGAAATATGTGAGAATTCAATGAAAAATGTCCTCACACGGGCTCGCATTTGTGAGGCTAACAGATTCGGACATTTATTTATCTGATACTGTATTCCATACATAATTGCCGACATTAACTAAAACATTTATTAATAAAAGATCCATTTTCTCTTATTTAATCAAAAGTTATAAACAAACAAAGTAGTATACCTTCCCGACGGACACCCTGTAAATACTTAAACACATACACACACGATACAGTACATGAACTTTATGTTTTTTTTTGGTGTTTACATTCATTAAATATCATTGCAATACTCGTATATGATAAATAGTTTAGCTTATTTACGAAATTTTTAATTGAGCTGTTATTAAATTCACATACAAATTTTTTGTTGAAATTAAGGGGTTTCTTTTTGTTCTGTGTTGGCAAAAAGGCTAAAACCGAAATGGCGGTTAATTACGGATTTTTACTTAAAAAAACCGACCGTCGGTATTTTCTATACACGGTTTTCAAAAAAAAACCGAAATGGAAGTTTCGTAAAAACTCTCTATACCCTAGACCATATGCTATTGTCGTGCAAAATTTCAGGATCCTAGGTGAATTCGAATACTTTCAACAGACACTCGGACGGACGAACACAGCTAGATCGTCTGATAATTTTGCTACTACTCCTCTCAATAATATACGAGTAGATAAATTATCCAATTAATATTTCGAGCTGTTGCCAACGGAATGAAAATTAAGGTATACGAGGGCGACCGCAAAAGTAACTGGCCTCACATAAAAAGAACCGTTTTTTTGGAATTATTATTATTTATTTTTCAATATAGTCTCCTTCCAACTCAATACACTTCATCAAACGTTTTTCAAGTTTTTTAATTCCATCCGAAAAATAAGATTTTTCAAGACCTTCAAAATATGCCTCAGTTTCAGCAATAACCTCGCTATTGGACGACAATTTTTTGCAACCGAGAATTTTTTTTTAAATTTGGAAACAAGAAATAATCAGAAGGAGCTAAATCTGGACTATATGGTGGATGCGGAGCAATTTCAAATCGTAATTCGGCCAGTTTTTGTTGAGTTAAAAATGCAGTGTGTGAAGGAGCATTATCTTGATGAAAAGAATTTTTTTTTCTAAATGCGGTCGTTTTATCTTGATTTCTTCACTCAACCGATCCAATAATGCACAATAATATTCACTATTTATAGTTTTTCCTTTCTCAAGATAATCAATAAATATTATACCCCTTGCATCCCAAAATACTGTGGCCATTACTTTTCCTGCTGACTTAGCAGTTTTCGCCTTCTGGGGACCACTTTTACCAGTCTATCCATTGTTTTGACTGTTCTTTACATTCTGGGATGTAGTCATGGATCCATGTTTCATCTACTGTTATGAATTGGCGCAAGAACTCTATTGGATTATGCTAATAAATCGCTAAAAGCTCCTCGGAATTGGTCTAACGGACGATTTTTTGGGGCAAAGTCAACAAACGCGGCACCCATCTTGCGGATAGCTTTTTCATGTGGAGTTCATCATGTAAAATACTCCAAACTTGTTTTTCGTGTATTTTAACAATATCAGCAAGTTCTCTGAGCTTTATTCGTCTATCTTTAGTCACTTCATTAAATATTTTTCTAATGTTTTCAATAGTAGTAGCAGTTTTAGGTCTTCCAGAGCGTTGTTCATCTTCCGTACTTGAACGACCCATTTTAAATTGTTGAACCCAGGATTTCACGGTGGAGTATGATGGTGCATTATCACCATGGACAGAATCCAATTCATCTTTGATTAATTGTGGCGTATAACCTTTCATATAAAAGTGTTTAATTACCGCACGAAACTCTTTATTTTCTATTTTTCAAAAATTATAAAACTTGTTTACTTCAATCACCTGTAACAAAGAAAAAAATCATTAAATATTTCGGAAATTTTGACAGATGGCTTATAAAAGATTGCTTTTAAAAAACAAAAAACAAAAAAGTTGCTAGTAAAACAGAAAATGTGCCAGGCCAGTTAGTTTTGCGGTCGCCCTCGTACACCATTCGTCTATGTAGGGTTTAAAAAAGGTTTTAATTTTTTTTGCTTTCTGGTTTTCGATAAATTTCAAATACCTCAATTGAAACACTCTCTATTGGACAGCGCATAGAGAAAGGGAACTAAGGGTAAAAAAAATAATTTTTTCATTTTTTTTTTTTCTTTTGTTTGATGTGGAAAACATCTGAGCATCGAATGAGACCGATCCCATGCCCCAAAAGTGTTTCCTCCCAGAGATATGCGCGTTTTATGAAAGTGAAGGTGACGATTCTAAGCGCAAATAGAAAGGGACCGTATCTCTAAAATGGCTCTCCTGAACAAAACTGGTTTTTAACCTAAGGTCCCTTTTTATTTGCGCGTCACATATACGAAATAACATATGCTATTTCTCTTCAAAAATACTAGAACACATAGTCCCACTCATCCTTTAACATCCACAATGTCCTGCTGTTTCTTTAAATCCACAGCTATTCCATTAGGCCATGTCAACACCTACTCCTTCTCACCTTTGTGGACAAAACAAAGCCAAATACAAAACAAACAAACAAAATTGTTGCAAATTAGCAGGATATCCAACTGTGATCGTCGCATAAAAGGACATTCAATGCGGATCACAAAAAGTGCATTACGATTAACGAAAACTGCCATCCAGCATCCATCCCCCCTTCCATCTAGAAACATGCGCTAGGCAGCTCTGCCAAAGAAAAAACATTGGTAATCCTCTTACGAGTGCTGTTTTGTAGCCCACGGCAAACGGGGCATTGTGTGGAAAACTCGAATTGTGTTCACGAGAGATTAATGCAGATTTTCTCACAGTACTTGAACGAAACAAAGAAAAACTAAAATGAATTCATGCAAAATTCGAGGGCGTTGCCAAACTCAGCATCAATGCGTGTTGTCTGTGTTTTTGGAAAATGTGTTTTCTCGAGTAGTTTGGAGTCGCAGGCACATATGATCATCTCTGCAGGGGTGAAGCGTTTTTGGCAAACTGTGTTGCGATGCTCTTTTTGCAAACTGATAAATCTTATTAGATTTAGGGAGCAAAGTGCCATCAGCAGTAGTATCTTGGGAGGATTTTGTGCTCAACGTATCGGGTAACTTGTTTTGAGTGATGTGATGTCTATCGGTAAGCCAGTTTAGTTCATTTAAAAACTCTATCTAGATCGATTGACTGATAAATTCATTGAAATTCTATCAGAATTATTGGCATGAAAATGGTCTATAGATAAGACGAGCGTAATTAATTGTTTAAAAAAGATACTTAAAAAGTGAAACAAATAGATAACTAATTGTAGATTAATAATAATAGTACGAACCTATAAAATTAACCAATAAAATATTCAAGCTCGAGTTCGTGGTTTTGTAATTATAATCTTTATTTTATTTAATATTTCGTCTCTCTTTGAGAGACATCTTTAGGAATTGAATTTTTTACATACAGTGGATCACAGCTTATTTTATACAGTGTTTGAGTAAAAATTAAAATCGCCATAATTTTGAAAATAAGAATAATATCAAAAAACCCCCAAAAGCAATTTTATCAGAAAACATATGTAGTTATTCACCCTTATTCTGATTGTCGTCTTCAACGTCGTCGTCAATTTAATATCAATATCACTTCGTTTCAATATAATATCACATCAACGCATTTTTGGTATTCCGTATCATTATTGTCTTGACGTTGACTGTTTATCGATAACTTCAATAAAAAAAATCACATACCTAACATTTTTGCATCAGATTTTGTATCTATTCATCCAATTGTTGAAAAATGTCTTTTGTTTCTGATTCAAACTCTGATTCAAGTCATGAAGAAAATAAAAAGAAACTTATTTTACAGAGAAAGACACTGCGATATAGGTCTGATGTCATGAAACTACCAGACAACAAGTAAGTTTAAGGTTTAATTAATTTCCATTGGCAATCACAAAGTTTTCTTTCATTCAAGATTTCAGAAATACTTTCGTTTAAACAAAAATGCGTTTAATTATGTGTTGGAGGAAATTGCTCCTGAGATGGAAATTGGAGCCAGGTCAAATTGTGTATCCAACAGCTCTTAAGGGTAGTATATTTGTGGACTTTGACCCGGATGGAGTGGCTCTTGAACTGCTCCCGTTCCTTGATGTTGAAGGCTCCTCCTGTTCCAGTAGAATTTCTTCAGAGTGAACAGTTGTTTCCATCTCTATAACTGGGTCAACACCGAGCACTTCAGTGACAAGTTCCTCATAACTTGCTGCACCACCATGAGCTGATCCTTCAGGATTTATCTGTTTTTGAAACTGCAGCAGGTTTGCAACAGCTTCTTCTAACGGGCTCAGTGTAATATATTTATTTACACCGCCACCTGTTGCTCTCATCTCCGATTTGTTTTCAACCATTTTCCTTTTGACTTTGAACTTTAAGTCTCTCCAAACCTTAACGAAAATATTTAATTTTATTAATCTACAAAAAACCAGGGATATAAGTTAGTAACCTTCTGCCAGCCATCACCATCTCTACTTGGTGGTCCGGAAGCATTCAAAACACTTGCAATGTTCTCCCATTGCTGGTTAAAATTTGTTGGCGCTGTTCCTCTTTTAAACCTTTTGCTAAGGATGGATTTTTCTCCAACTCTTCAACAAGTTTTTGGAACTGTTCATTATTTGTAATTTTCATATTTGCACTTTTACTTTTGCTTTTGGTTTTTTTTTATTTTAACAGCAAACTTCTTAGTCGTTACCAAAAACTGCGACGACAAAAACAGAGTCGTATCAATTCAATAACAACGTCAATATCATTTAGAGAATACCGAGTTGTGTCAATAGTTGTCAATAGTTATCGAAAAACGACTACGCGAATACCAAGTATCAACAGTCGTCGCAAGATGTCGTTGTTTTGTCTTGACGACGACAATCAGAATAAGGGTGATTAAATATTGATAATATTTGAATTGATTACTATTCAACAGCACACAAATCGAACATAACAGAAAAATCATAGAAATTTCATCTTACAGCTTATTTCATACAACCTTAATCTAACTTAATAAAATCATAGAATATACTTAATTAAACTATTTTTAATACTTTGTATGATAGCCCTTTGCTTTCTCAAGAGCCTGCAGTCTTTTTGGCATTGAATTTACAAGGTGTTGGGTTATTTCTGGTGTTATTTTTTCTTACTCCAACTGTAGCGCCCTTTTCAGATCGTCTTTGTTAGAAATGTTGTGTTTCCAAATGTTCTGATCCAATATAGCCCACAGATTTATAATCACATTCATGTTTGGAGATTGTGCTGGTGGTTGCATCAAGTGGGCACAGTTCCATATAAGCTAAATTTTGCACTATTCCGGACTTGTGCTTCGGATCGTTATCTTGGTAGAACCGGAAATTTTCTCGTATTCCAAGTTTTTCGGCACTTTGGAGAAAATTATGTATTTCGTAGAATGCCGAGATACATATTTTTGTCCATAATTCCGTCGATGAATACTAAGTTTCCAGTGCCGGCTGCTGACATGCAAGCCCAAACCATCACACTGCCGCCACCTTGTTTTACACTCGGTTTAAGATTCTCCTTGTTTAGCTCTGTGTTTGGTTTCCGCCAAACATAGGACATACCATCAGATCCGAACATATTGAACTTCGATTCGTCTGCAAAAATTACCGTATTTCAGAAGTCAGAGGTCTTCTTAATATGTTCCTTGGGAAAGGTTTTGTTTGTTATTTTTACTGATAAATGGTTTTGTACGTGCTACTCAGCCATTGAATTCGTGTTCACGATGGACACGGCGAACGGTTTCAGCACTGCATGATCTCCTGAATCTCATTGGCCAGTTTTGGAGCGAATTTTTTGCCTTTATTTTGCGGACAATCCATTGCTCATCAGTTGAATTAAAAATTTTATTCGGCGCATTTCTGCCCTTGTTTTCTATTCTGTTCTCTCGGACAAAACGTTGAATGATTGATAGATATACTGTACTGTAGCAGCTTGATCCAATACATTCAGCAATCTGCCGTACCGATTTTTAATTTTTACAATGTTTTATGACAAATTCACGTTGTTCAATTGTTGACCGGCGTCTCATTTTTTTCTTTTCACTAGAACTTTACTCCGCGACGGCAAAGTCACACAGAGTTTCTTGTAATCTAATTCCTAACACAACTAAGAATTTAATAAGCAAAAAAGAATCGATTACCGTTAGACTGGCCTAGTGTGATCGCGAAAAAAAAATGTCTGTATGAAATAAGCTGTGGGCATGTATTTTGTTCGTACAGAAATTCGAGGGCGACCGCAAAAGTAACTGGCCTAACATAAAAATAACCGTTTTTTTGGAATTATTAGTATTTATTTTTCAACATAATCTCCTTCCAACTCAATACACTTCATCAAACGTTTTTCAAGTTTTTAAATCCCATCCGAAAAATAAGATTTTTCAAGACCTTCAAAATATGACTCATTTTAAGCAATAACCTCGCTATTGGACGAAAACTTTTTGCCACCGAGAAATTTTTTTAAAATTTGGAAACAAGAAATAATCAGAAGGAGCTAAATCTGGACTATATGGTGGATGCGGAGCAATTTCAAATCGTAATTCGTCCAGCTTTTGTTGAGCTAAAAATACAGTGTCTGAAGGAGCATTATCTTGATGAAAAATAACTTTTTTTTCTAAAATCTTGATTTCTTCACTCAACCGATCCAATAATGCACAATAATATTCACTATTTATAGTTTTTCCTTTCTCAAGATAATCAATAAATAGTATACCCCTTGCATCCCAAAATACTGTGGCCATTACTTTTCCTGCTGACTTAACAGTTATCGCCTTCTTGGGACCACTTTTACCAGCTTCTATCCATTGTTTTGACTGTTCTTTACATTCTGGGCTGTAGTGATGGATCCATGTTTCATTAGCAGTTATGAATCGGCGCAAGAACTCTATTGGATTACGCTGATAAATCGCTAAAAGCTCCTCGGAATTGGTCCAACGAACGATTTTTTGGGGCAAAGTCAACAAACGCGGCAGATAGTTTTCGGATAGCTTTTTCATGTGAAGTTCATCATGTAAAATACTCCAAACTTATTTTTCGTGTATTTTAACAATATCAGCAAGTTCTCTGAGCTTTATTCGTCTATCTTTAGACACTTCATTAAATATTTTTCTAATGTTTTCAATAGTAGTAGCAGTTTTCGGTCTTCCAGAGCGTTGTTCATCTTCCGTACTTGAACGACCCATTTTAAAATGTTGAACCAAGGATTTCACGGTGGAGTATGATGGTGCATTATCACCATGAACAGAATCCAATTCATCTTTGATTAATTGTGGCGTATAACCTTTCATATAAAAGTGTTTAATTACCGCACGAAACTCTTTATTTTCCATTTTTCAAAAATTATAAAACTTGTTTACTTCAATCACCTGTAACAAAGAAAATAATCATTAAATATTTCGGAAATTTTGACAGATGGCTTATAAAAGATTGCTTTTAACAAAAAAAAAAATGCTTGTTAAACAGAAAATCTGCCAGTCCAGTTGGTTTTGCGGTCGCCCTCGTCAGGTACCACTGATGACGACGAGGTTTAAATAACTTTAGTGGTTCAACTAACTTAAACGGCCGATTTTCAATTTAAGAATTCGATCAGCTTTATCAACAAATAAGTGTTTTACAGTGAGCGTACACTTTTAGAACCGCCTTTTACAATATAAAAATATACGTATCGGGTGATCCATCTAAAGGTATTTTTTCAGAACAAAAAAAAATATAAAAAAAATTCAAATCAAGTGTGGAATCTATATTGGTAATTTGAAAGGACATTTTATGGAATTTATTTTTTTAATATAATTTGCTTTAAATGTTGGCTGCAATTACGTCTCAGGGTTTCCATTCTGAGGGTCCAATTTTGGATGACTCGTTCGAGCATTTCGACCGGTATGCGCGTAATGTTGGCTTCCAAAACCTGAATCGTAGCTGGTTTGTCAGCATAGACTTTGGACTTTACGCAACCTCCAAAGAAAAATGTCTAAAGGTGTGATATCACTCGATTAAGGCGGCCAACTCACCTGTCCAAAAGGTGAAATAAGCTGCTTTTCGAAATGACCTCTCAATAGATCCAGTTTGAGCTGCTGTATGGCAAGTGGCACCGTTCTGTTGAAACCAAGTGTCGTCAATATTACAGGCTTTAATTTCAGGTAGCATAAAGATCGATATCATGGCGCGATAAGGAGCACCATTCAAGGTTAAGTTCCGGCATCCACATTTTTGAAAAAATATGCACCGATGATTCCACCAGCTTATAAATCGAACCAAACCTTGGTTTTCTCTGGGTATAATGACACCTCTTAAACCTGTTCTTGTTGTTCTTCAGCCCAAATGCGACAATTTTGTTTATTGAATTTGACGTTGAGCCATAAATGGGCCTCATCACTGAACAAAATTTTGGTCGAAAACAGCGGATCCTCCCGTTTCTCACCATACGCTCATTTCTAAAATACAGTTGCCAACATTTCATGGTAATTATTTTCAAAAAATAAATGCCATAAAATGTCCTTTCAAATTACCAATAAAGCTTGCACACTTGATTTGAATGTTTATATTTTTTTGTTCTGAAAAAATACCTCTAGATGGATCACCCTACATAAGTAAAACTGCACAGAGGAATTCCAGAGGACTAACCTGAAGCAGGAACTTTTCAATACATTGAACGGCTAATGACGGTTATCTTTCGCCGACTTCCTAAAAATATGTCAATATCTTTAGTATTTTCAAGCCAGTGAAATATTTTCAAGATATTTGGTAATATCAAAATAAACGCGTACACAAAAGTGCAGCTTGGAAGAATTACCTCTTAGATAGCTGAGGTACGAATTCATCAATAGCTCAACAATATTTATATTTTGGTGAGTTTTTAGTGACGTCTTTTTAACAAACTCAAAATGAAAATTTACGTTCTTTTTTCATTTATGACTTTGTTGTCAGTTGAAAATATTATTTAACATTGGAAAAAACTAACCCAACTGTTCGTTTTTCATTTAGACAATACAGCTGTGAATTGTTTAAAGATTTTTTAGATCAAAACCCATCTTAGAGTAAAATTAAAATAAGTCTACTTTTAAAAATGCCACCAAAAAACCATTGATTGGAGGAAAAACATCTAAGATAAGGAAGAAGCTGGAAACAAGAGCTTGTGAAACGGACGAACAACAAGAATCACGACTTCAAGAAAACCGCGACAGAGCTTCAACGTCTAGAGCAGTTGAAGCGTAGCAAAGATATAGCTAGTTAAAGATAAAGCTAAAGCTTTAGTATTTACATAGTTGTAAGCCATCTCCTGAAAAGTAATGCGAATTACTGCTCTCAATATGGACCACATTTTTTAAATTTGGTTTTTCCTAGGACGACCCGAACAAAGTTCGCCTTTCTCGAAAAAAAACAATATGTGACGCGCAAAATAGAAAGGAACCTAAGGGCAAAAACCAGTTTTGTTCAGGAGAGCGATTTTAAAGATTTAAATACGTGTATCTTTGGTGTACTTCACTTTCATAAAACGCGCATATCTCTGGGAGGGAACACTTTTGGGGCATGGGATAGGTCTTATTCGATGCTCAGATGTTGTCCACATAAAAAAAGGAAAAATTCATTTTTTTACCCTTAGGTCCCTTTCTCTATGCGCTGTCACATATAGCTAACATTCTCTCTCGGCTGCGCTGTGCACAATTTCCTTCCACAGGACGTTCGCATAGTCTATCTGAACCCTTCTTCATTCTAAAGTAAGTAGTTGCCTCCCTTATAATCGCCCCAGTATATTTGTTTGACACCCTTTCAAATATAAAAATTCCCATCAGCCCGTATTGCAAACGCAATTGCTGTGAAACTTTTGTAAATGCAAGTGCCATTTAAGAGATCTAAAACTCACATACTCGTGCAGTGTTTTTCGCCTTTTTCTCCAGAAAACTTAATAAGGAAAAAGCTTTCATATTTCATCAATAAAAACAAACAACATCACTTCCCCACCTAGAGGGGGAGGTGGGGCGAACATAAGAACCGAGCTACGAGTACACACAATTGTCGTTTTGTTCTCGTAAAAAATAGTGGCATTGTCATAAATTTTACTAAATTAAGTGAAATTAAAATTAATAATGTCTTGATTTGTGGTTCCGTAATTTGTTTTAGTTGTATTCCTACGCCTGTTGTTGTTGTAGTTGCCGAAAACAATCACAGTAACCCGCATAAATTTGCGTAAAACAACACGACTTACGATGGATCGGACGGTCGGACGGACAGATACTCAGACCGAATGTAGTACACCCATTCGACGACAACGGACGGCATCGGCGATCAAAGCTTAAACAGATGATGTCGTTTTCATTTTGCGTTGTTTTAATTTTAAGTGCGAGAATGTCGAGAGTTCTTGGGGAGAACAAATTTATTCACACATCCCAGTGATAAATGTCACATACAACATTTTCTTCGCAAAGAATTTTCGACAACATTTTCTTGAGACAGCAAATATTGACGTAGTTTTTAAGAAAAAAAAACTTGCAAATAATTGTTGTAAAATTAATATTTTAACAAATCAAAATTCATTGTAGATAAAAAAAATTTGAACAAATTTATTCACACATCCCAGTGACAAATATCACGTACAACATTTTCTTTGCAAAGAATTTTCGACATCCTTTTCTTGAGACAGCAAATATTGACGTAGTTTTTAAGAAAAAAAACTTGCAAATAATTGTTGTAAAATTAATATTTTAACAAATCAAAATTCATTGTAGATAAAAAAATTGGAAAAGATTTTCGTTGAAAATTGTCGATATTTTCTTAAAAATATTTGTTAAGAATTCTAAAAAAATATAATTATTACAAAATCTAAAAAAAAAGATATGATAAATGTTTGAACACCGATTTTCTGTCCATCTTTTTTTTATAGATACAAACATTTGTTTTACAGAGCAACTTTAATATAAAAATTAAAAAAAAGGTTTTTTTTTTATAGTATTGCTGGTCTATAGAAAGTGTTAGATTTGCAAAATATTCTTTAAACATAAAATTAAGACAAAATTTTCTAATACAAAAATATACAAAATTTTTAATAAATATCTTTTCTAACGAAATTTTCAATAAAAAACAAAATTTCTTTGAAATTACGAGTGTATATCAAAAACTAAATTTGGTCGAAATCTCCTAAGTAAACAAATTTTTTTCGAAATTTTATAAAAAAAAGTTTTTACCAAATTTAATGTAAAAATTAAAGCGACGAAAATTTATAAAAAAAAGAGGGTTGTCACGGACCCGAAATCATGATAAAAGTAGTGGGCAGCCACGATAATCAATGTCACTTTGACATTTTGTTAAAAACTTGTCTTCTATTTAAATATAGAAGCAAGAGGTCTTGAGCCGGTTTAATCCCTATGTAATGAAAAAAAAATAAAATTTTTGACAAAATTGTCTATATAAAGTTGAATTTGAAAAAAAAGTCCTAAAAACTCAAAAAAATCGAAAAGCTTTTGGAGGAAATCGCGATAAAAACAGTGTGCAGTCACGAAAATCAATGTCACTTTGCCATTATGTAAAAATAATTTTTTTATATTCAAATTCTGAGGTCTCGAGCCGGCTAATCCCTGTTCAATGTCTTAAAACAAAAGACCGCAATAAACAAACCAGCTGAGCATAAACCCTTGGATTACTGAGTCATAAGTTGCCCTTATACGAGGTTAAAGGCCCGTAGTGTCGGATCGCACTTTTATACGATTCTAGAAAAAAAAATTCTTGGAATACATGCGGGGGTTGAGTAAACTCTCCATGGCCCATCGTGGAGTATATTCAGTTTGAAAATCAAGAATATCCCCTGGGACCTTCTCACTTATCATCATCTGTTTTTTGTTTGACCTTAAACCTAATCAAAAATTGACAACAAAAGGTCAACTGTATTAATACAGGGTGGTGGAGCGCGGTAATTTGCTTTTTTGCACTGCAGGCTGTGGCGGCACTGTTGGTCGATGAGAATGGAGAGTGTACATTAGAGCGTACCAGGTTACAAGTAAAAAAAAAAGTTCGCCGTACACCTTCGAATATGAAGTATTATTGAAAGGTAGTTTCAAAAATTTTTTTTTTATTATTTTATGCCGAACGTAGGGGTCGCGCTTTTACATTTTTCTATATAACTTCTGCATTTACAAACGGATTTTAAAGTGTGATACATCGATGTTTTTGTCTCGACGAGGCCGATTTTTTTGTCTTTGAAGTCATTGAGCTCAAGCATCCTTAGGAAGAGTTTCATGATTTTATGCGAGCTTTAATTTTCTGATATTAGAGTGGTACATTAGGGTAGTAGCATCTGAGATATGATGGGTAAGTACCAGAAGGGGGTGCTTGAGCTCAATGACTTCGAAGACAAAAAAATCGGCCTCGTCGAGACAAAAACATCGATGTATCACACTTTAAAATCCGTTTATAAATGCAGAAGTTATATAGAAAAATGTAAAAGCGCGACCCCTACGTTCGGCATAAAATAATAAAAAAAAATTTTTTGAAACTACCTTTCAATAATACTTCATATTCGAAGGTGTACGGCGAACTTTTTTTTTGAGGTACGCCCTAGTGTACATGGCTTAAAGTGGCTGACGAGAGATTTGTACTCGTCTGTTTTCAGTTGCCATCATGCATTGGACACGTGAGGAGAGGTCATTTAGTAATGAAGCGTATTTTTCAAATGCGCACTCGATCATTGCAGTGCAGCGTGCTTTTGTTTACGATTCGCTGTTCAACCACGCGGACGTATTCCTGGTTAAACAAACCCCAGAGAAATTTACCAGAGACCTCTGCATTCGTACCGCATCACTGTGTGGTGCGCCATATCCGAGAAGGCATCCTTGGCCCTTACTTTTTCCAGGATAACCGTCTTGCCGTAACTGTGAACTCCGAACGGTACTTGACTATGATACAGAATTTTTTTCAGCCTCAATGCAATTAGAGGATACATGGTTCCAACAGAATGGTGCCACTACACACACAGCAAGGGTAACCATGAATTGTTTGAGGCAAATGTTTTCTGGACGGCTTATCTCTTTGAAGGGTGATGTGAACTGGCCGGCACGCTCACCAGACTTAGCCCCATGCGATTTTTTCCTTTGGGGTTACTTGAAGTCGAAGGTGTATATTAACCGTCCCAACACTTTGGAAGACTTAATTAACAATATTAAGCCTGAAATTGGCAGAATACCAGTCGACATGCTTGTTAGAGTTCATGAGAACTTCAGAAAACGTATGAAGCAGTGTGTGAATAGCGAAGGACCACATTTGCCAGATACACTATTTAAACCTTGTAGTTAAAAAATTCCCTTACTTTTCAATATAATATAAATATAAAATAAATTTTTCTAAGTTTCATTTTTTTTATTTCATTCCCAAATATGCACAATACCGCGCTCCACCCTGTACAAAAAACAAAATATTGTCGTAATTTTCTGCAAAAATATTAAAAAAAAAAAATCAAAATTAAAAAATTCGGTTATGTTGAATTTTTTAATTTTTGAAGAAAGTTTTTACTCAAATTTGGATGACATTTTCCAAAAAAAATTAAAATTTTCCTTAAAAATAAAATTTCGATGAAAATAAGGAAATTTTCTATAAAAATAGTATTTGTTCTTGTCCATAAAAATAAAATTTCGTCGAAAATGTTGTCATTTTCTATGGAAATTAAATGTTGTCAAAATTTTCTATAAAAATAAAATTTTCTATAAAAAAAATTCGTAATGAAATGAAACGTTTGTACAAAAGTAAATAAATAATAAAATTTTCTATAAGAAATATAGTTTTAAATACAAATTTAGTTTTGATGTAATTTTCTGTACTCGAACAAACAGAATGTTGTGCCAATTTTCTAAAAATATCAAATTTCTTAAATTTTAAAGTTAATAAATAATAAAAACATCATCAACTGCTTTCTGTTCGACCTCAAGCCTAACCAAAAAAAAACAACAAAAGGGCAATTTTCTCCAAAAATATTAAAAAAAACTTTTTATTAAAATTAAAATTTTTTATTTCAACGTAATTGTCTAAATTTGTAATAAAATTTTGATGAAATTTTCTATAAAAATAAAATTTCGGTGAAATTTTCTATATATTAGAATTGCCATAAAATTTAATTTTTTTTGTCGAAATTTGCAATGAAATTTTTTTTTCGAAATTTTCTGTAAAAATTTATATAAATGTATAAATTTTTTTTCGAAATTTTCTGTAAAAATTCAATTTTAAACATTGAACAGGGATTAACCAGCTCAACAGCTCTTGCATCTATACTATATTTAAATAGAAGACAAGTTTTGAACAAAATGTCACATGTTGTCACGGACCCGAAATCGTGATAAAAGCAGTATGCAGCCACGAAAATCAATGTCACTTTGCCATTTTGTTAAAAACTTGTCTTCTTTTTCAATATAGATCCAAGAGGTCTTGAGCCGGTTAATCCCTGTTCAATGTGTAAAAGCAAAAGACCGAAATAAAACAAACGAGCTAAACAAATTCAATTTTGTCAAACTTTACTATGAAAACTATATTTTGTCAAAATTTTCTTTAAAAATAAAATTTTGTCTACATTTTCTATAAAAATTAAATTTTGTCAAAATTTTCTATAAAAAAAAATTCGATTGTCCATAAATTTTAAGTTTTGACAAAATTTGCTATTTAATAAGTGTTCGTCGAAACATCCTAAGCAAAAAAAAAGGTTTTCCTTCAAATTTAAATAAAGAAAAATTTCGAGAGAATTTACTAAAAAACTAAACAAACATTTTCCTGAGACCAAATTTCGACGAATTTTATTTAGGAACAAAATGACAGGGAAATTGTTGAGAAAAATTTCGCAGAAAGTTTTCTGACAAATTTTCGTACAAAATTTGTATTCGCTAGGTTTGTTGGGACCACATCTACAAGTATTGACCAGGCAGCCGATATATTTGCATTAAAACTTGTCGTTCTGTCTTCTCTCTGCTTTTGATCGTGTAGTTTGTCAGAACAAAGACAATGGCAGTACTTACGGGATGAGGAACAACCGAGTCGAATCATTTGTAGCCTACACTCAAGTGCAAAGCAAAAAATAGTAAGAATCCTGGTGGACCGTATGACCACCAGGATTCTAAAATAAGAAGTGATTATTCCATACACTCTATGGTGGAGAGTTTTAAAAACAAAAGGATTTCAGTAGCTGAGGCATATTTAGACTAACAAAAACTAATAGTTAGGCAGGTTGTTTTCTCATTAAAATCCGAAAAATGATTGGCAACTCTATTTTTTTAATTGAAAAAACTACTCGTTTTAAAAGTCTGCAATGGCTGTAAGCTGGAGAAAAAAATGTCATCTAAGAAGAATGACGGTGGGCGTTTAAAATCGCCTACTATATCTAGAAAATCAAGATATAGGAAATATGCCAAAATACAGGGTGCAGCGCGGCAATTTGCTTATTTGGGAATGAAAAAAAAGGATGAACCTTAGAAAAAATTTATTTTGTATTTTAATAACATTGACCAGTAAGGGCATTTTTTTAAATTACATGGTTTTAAATAGTGTATCTGGCAAATGTCGACCTTCGCAATCCACACATCGCTGCATACGGTTTCTGAAGTTTTTACGAACTCTAACAAGCATGTCGACTGGTATTCTGCCAATTTCAGCCTCTATATTGTTAATTAGGTCTTCCAAGGTGTTGGGGCGGTTGATATACACCTTCGACTTCAAGTAACGCCAAAGGAAAAAATCACATGGGGCTAAGTCTGGTGAGCGTGCCGGCCAGTTTACATCACCCCTCAAAGGGATAAGCCGTCCAGAAAACATTTGCCTCAAACAATTCATGGTAACCCTCGCTGTGTGTGCAGTGGCTCCATTCTGTTGGAACCATGTATCCTCTGATTACATTGCCTCAAGAGCTGGCTGAAAAAAATCCTGTATAATAGTCAAGTAACGTTCGAAGTTCACAGCTGCGGCAAGACGGTTATCCTGGAAAAATTATGGGTCAATGATGCCTACTCGTGATATGGCACACCACGTAGTGACGCGGTCCGAGTGCAGAGGTCTCTGGTGAAGTTCTCTGGGGTTTGTTGCACTCCAGTACCGCACAGCGAATCATAAACGAAAAGCACGCTGCACTGCAATGATCGAGACACTCAATTCGGATTCAGGAGAACATTACATATAAGGATGATTTGGTTTCGTCGATAGGAGGATTTTAGTGCTGAACATTGTTTTTAACGGGTTGCCTGACAGCTGTCCTATCAAGACGATTACATTTTTGATCACCTGCTACAAAAGCTTAGATTCGTCCAACCAAACTTAAACTTAGCTTTAAGATACCATCACCGGCCTTCCTTGTCTTAAGACTCCGATGATAGAAGTTACAAACCTTATGTCCACCAGGATATATCACTCGCCCTTTCCGATGGAGATAGGGTGCACAAATAAAAGAAAACGAGATGAATGAGGGTTCGAGAAACACCAAAACACTTTGCACCGCCAGCAAAACAATAGAGAGACGACACCAATTGTGTATGTCAGAGTGCGCGCTCTTGTCGTCTCTGCTGTGTTTATAACTTTATTGATAGCATTCCCAGACATTGTGGAGATCTCCACAGCCACCACTTCTATGTCCGCATGAACAGCTGCCGTCGCCGCCGCCGCACCGCATCTCCATCACAATGAGAAATGGAAGAAGAAACGCACAATCATCATTGGAACTGGAATAAAGACTTATTGTCGTCTGTCCGGACGATTGTCGTTCCTGCGTTTGGTCGGTCGGGTTGCACTTGATAAAGACTTTAAGATTTTTATCAATTTTGAAACAAAAATGATGAGGAGCTGCCGCCACTTGGATGGAGGTGGTGGTAATGGTGGAGGTGATGAAGATGGAGATGTTTCTGCTGGAGACGATGAGGATGTTGGATAGGAAATATGAAATTGTTAATGCTTATGATGAAGACTGATGGTGATCATAATGACGACAATGCTTGCAACGACAACGATTATGATTATTTTTTGACAACAATTCTCACAGAACTCAACGACGACAGCAACACCGACATTCTCCTCCATCATCTGCTGGTACTCGTACGGAGCAGAAGCTTGGCGAGTCCAAACTTTAATTGTGTGTGTGAACCGGTCATAAATTCATCGAGTTTTGTGCCTTTCACGATTTGGTTTTCTGGTGCTGTGTTGCATTGGAGCATAACAAAATTATCCAACAGTTGGTCAATGTTTGCAAACTTACAGAAGTACAAATAATTGTCGAGAATAGGGATATATTCTTGGGGTGATAGATTTTTAGAGAAAACAACGATTTAGTAGAGTTATTCCGCAGGATTTCTAAACTTACTAACATTATACAGGGTGGAGCGCGGTAATTTGCTTATTTGGGAACGAAATAAAAAAAATTATGAACCTTAGAAAAATACATTTTATAATTTAATTATACTGAACAGTAAGGGAATTTTTAAATTACATGGGCTTAAATAGAGTATCTGGCAAATGTCGACCTTTGCTATCCACACACCGCTGCATACGTTTTCTGAAATTTTCATGAACTTTAACAAGCATGTCGACTGGTATTCTGCCAATTTCAGTCTCAATATGTGACGCGCAAAATAGAAAGGGACCTAAGGTTAAAAACCAGTTTTGATCAGGAGAGCCATTTTAAAGATTAGGTCTCTTTCTGTTTGCGCTTAGAATCGTCGAATTCACTTTCATAAAACACGCATATCTCTGGGAGGGAAAACTTTTGGGGCATGGAATCGGTCTCATTCGATGCTCAGATGTTGCCCACATCAAAAACAAAAAGAAAAAAAATGAAAATTGATTTTTTTTTACCCTTAGGTACCTTTCTCTATGCGCTGTCACATATAGTTAATTGGGTCTTCCAAGGTGCTGGGAAGGTTGATAAACACCTTCGACTTCAGTTAACCCCAAAGGAAAAAATCGCATGGGGCTAAGTCTGGTGAGCGTACCGACCAGTTCACATCACCAGTCAAAGAAATAATCTGTCTAGGAAACATTTGCCTCAAACAAGTTATGGTAACCCGCGCTGTATGTGCAGTGGCACCATCCTGTTGGAACCATGCATCCCCTAATAGCATTGCCTCAAGAGCCGGCTAAAAAAAATTCAGGAAGCAAGTGATTGCTTCCGAGCAGAGCGTTTCGGAGATTGTCGTACTGCTGCTCTAACTCTCTCGATGTTTTGTGGTGTTGTAATCCTTCTCTCAGGTCCCCATCATACACATGACACATTTCCTGCTGTTATCAATGACGTTTGCAATTGATGGTCGTCCAGGAATACGTCCGCGTGGGGGAACAGCGAATCGTAACCGGAAAGCACGCTGCACTGCAATGATCGAGTGCGCATTTGAAAAAAACGCTTCAACACAAAATGACCTCACTTCACGTGTCCAATGCATTATGGCAGCTGAAAGGCAGGAGAATACAAATCTTCCGTTAGCTACTATAAGCCACGCACACTCTCCAACCTCTTTGACCAACAGTGTCACTTCAGTCTGCACTCGATGTTTTGTGCAGACTGAAGTGACATACCCTGCTGTTATCAATGAAGTTACCCAATTTACAATTGATTGTCGTCCAGGAACACGTCGGCGAGGGGGAACAGCGAATCTTAAACGAAAAGCAAGCTGCACTGCAATGATCGAGTGCGCATTTGATAAATACGCTTCAACACAAAATGACCTCTCCTCACGGGTCCAATGCATGATGGCAACTGAAAGGCAGACGAATACAAATCGTCAGCCACTATAAGCCACGCACACTCTCCATTCTCTTCGACCAACAGTGCCGCCACAGCCTGCATTGCAAAAAAGCAAATATCCGCGCTCCACCCTGTACTTACAATATTCAATAACAAGGGATTTGATTTCTCTTAAATCATAGAGGAGTTGAGATAGATCCCTGACTCGTAAAGTCATCACATTACTAAATGAACGCGTATGTTCAGGAGATAAACCGCACCAGACGAATAATACCGAGCCGAAACAAATGCGCACGCTCGGCTTCTAGCAACACACCTTACCAAATGAACCGTCTAACGACGTACGACATCTAAATGAAGGCGTAAGCGAATGCGTCTACTCACACCAGAAGGAATGCGTAATCATCGGTATAAGAGGAAATACGAAGGATTTGTATTCTGAAAACTAACCACACCTAAATGGCGGCATAAACGTCAATACAAGACTCGTCATAACCTACAAATAACTCAGTCTACTGTCGGACAAGGATTATGTACCTCTATGTGCCTCATCGTGTCCCTAAGGAATTAAAGAAAATAGTTGACTTAAAATGTGTTGTCCCGCTCGTCCAGGCCTCAAACCTAGAGCTAAATAGATCGGATTAAGTAACGGACGTGGTGTGGAGGTGCCTTATATAGGAAAGGACCTTTGTATGGGGGCTATATGAAAACCCATACCTATAACGTCTTATTTTACCAAAGTGTGTTATAAATCGCTTATAAAGCACCAAACGAAATTTGAGTAAGATCAGGTGTTCGAGGGCGGTTCGGAAAGTTCTTAGCCTATTAATGAAAGAGAATAGTTAGTTTTTCGAAAATATTTTTATTTTTCAATATAATCTCCTGAAACTTCAATACACTTAGTCCAACGCTTATCTAGCAATTCTATCCCTTGATTAAAATAGTTTTCCTCAAGGTCTTCAAAATAGTGGTTTACAACTGTAATTGCATCTTCATTTGAGGTAAAACGCTTGCCAGCAAGGAATTTTTTTAGATTTGGAACCAGGTAAAAATCACTGGGAGCTAAATCAGGAGAATAAGGTGGGTGGTCAAGCAACTCGTACTTTAATTCGTTGATTTTAGCCATTGTTAATACACTCTTGTGCGCTGGTGCGTTGTCTTCTCGAATTTGTGCATTTAATTGATCTAAAAAGTTGCAATAGTACTCTGAATTTATTGTTTTACCCTTTTGTAGATAGTCAATCAATAAAATACCTTTGAAGTCCCAAAAAACCGTTGCCATAACCTTACCAGCCGATTGAATTGTTTTTGCCTTCTTTTGGGCACTTCCTCCAGCTTCAGTCCATTGTTTGGATTATTCTTTTGTCTCTGGAGTATGGATCCATGTCTCATCAACAGTTATGAAACGACGCTTAAAATCCATTTTATTTCGCTGAAAACGATCCAAACAAGCTTGAGAAATGTTCATTCTTATGTGTTTTTGGTCGACTGTTAACAAGTCCGGCACCCATCTTGCAGAAAGCTTTTTCATCTGTAGTTCTTCATGCAAAATTAAATGGACTTGATTATTTGAGATGCCCATGATATTAGCTATTTCACGCACTTTTATTCGTCGATCATTTAATACCATATCATGCACTTTGGCTACAATTTCTGTTGTTGTTGCTGTTTTTGGACGTCCACTACGTGGTTCATCTTCAATGCTTGTACGACCACGTTTAAATTCAGCAACCCAATTTTTTACTGTTGCATATGAAGGAGCACTTTCACCTAACACATTCACCATATCATTATGAATTTCTTGTCCCGATAAACCTTTTTTATGTAAATATTTAATGACACCACGCATTTCTAATTTTTCCATTGTAAAAAAATCGCGGATGCGTCTTTTGTGAACACCTGTTTCTACACTGAAAAGAAAAGGTTCATCAAATTGATGAATTTTTACATCATTTTGATGAATTTGTACTTCATTTTCCAACCTACAACACTTTTCATCAATTTGATGTAGAACTTTTCATCAATATTTCTTCAATTCCATACATCAATTTAATGAAAATTGTTCATCAACTTGATGAAAGTTATACATCAATTTGTTGAAAATTGTACATCAATTTGATGAAAATTGTACATCAATTTGATGAAAATTATACATCAATTTAAAGAACATTGTTGTTGTTGTTGTTGTAACAACAATATATTTATTTTGAGGTCTTGTTCGTCTGTGGGGGATCTGCTTCGATATCCAGGTGAAGGAAACGCGCCATTTGAACTGGATGCGTCCACAGAGACCTGGGGGTCAGCTGAGTGGGCTTGGCCGGACAATTGAAGAGGTGCAGTACATCATGTGGTCCCTGATGGCAGGCGGGACAGATGTCCGGAACGTTAGCATCAATTCGTGCCCAGTAAGAATTGAGGCGGCTGCACCATCCGGATCTCAGCTGCGCCAGAACCACGCGCGTCTGCCGAGGTAGTACCTTCTCCTCAGGTGAAATCTCCGGGGGATGTTCCCCTAGCACTGCATTCACACGGTAGCTGGATACTGCTGCTGCGACATCATCGGCGTGAATGTTGTTCAAACCTGCCTGATAGTTTCGATGATCTAAAGGTTCTCTCTTATACCGCTGGACCTCTCTCTCTAGATCATGAAGATCGTTCCTGATCTGCCTGGGTGGAGGCATCCTGTTCAAGAGATGGTGGTTAGGATGACTGCTGCGAAAACACCCTAGCAGGTATTGCTTAGACAACAGGAAATTGTGTCTGCGCACGGTAAGGACCTTCGTCTCCTCATGTAGATGGTCCTCAGAGGACATAAGAAGACACCCTGTTGATGTTCTAAGGGCGGCATTCTGGCATGTCTGAATTTTCTTCCACTGCGTCGTACTCACGTTCGCCGACCATACAGGTGCTGCGTAGTTTGCTACAGACCGACCTATCGCTTTGTAAGAGGTCAACAAGGTTTCTTTGTCGGCTCCCCAAGTACTGCCGGCAAGTGACTTGAGGACCTTGTTCCTACTTTTGAGTTTATCGCAGATAGCTTTAGCATGTGCAGAGGATCTAAAAAGGCTGTCCAATGTGACCCCAAGGATTTTGGGGTAGTTGGTGGTCGGGATGTTGACGTCATCGACTTTCACATTGAGTGACAACCGCACCTCTGCGGTCCAAGCAGTAAACAGTGTGGCTGATGATTTGGAGGCGGATATTTTCATATTCCTCGCAGTGAAGAAACGTGCTAAGTCAGTGAGGTAATAGTTGATTTTCTCGCAAATGTCATCCACTTTAGGTCCTGACGGAAAAATTGTGCAATCGTCAGCGTACGACACAATTTCAACGCCGTCTGGTGGTGCAGGAATTTTAGAGAGGTAGAGGTTAAACAGAGCCGGGGATAAAACTCCACCCTGGGGAACTCCTTGTTTAACTCTACGGGGCTTCGACTTTCTGTCTCTAAATTCTACATATGACTGGCGCCCACACATATAGTTTACGACCCAACGTTTCAAACTGGGCGGAAGGGACGTTTCTTCAATGTCCTCGAACAGAGTGGCATGATTGACCGTGTCGAAGGCTTTTGTGAGGTCAAGAGCCACGAGGACCGTCCTGTCGTTAGGCTTGTTCTGGTTAAGGCCGCGACTTATACGTGTGGTGATGGCGTGTAAAGCAGTTGTTGTGCTGTGCTGCTTGCGGAATCCATGCTGATGATCAGCACTAAGAAAGTGTTCGATCAGGCTGGGGAGGAGCAGTGCTTCAAGCGTCTTTGCTACTGGAGAAAGCAAGGAGATCGGCCTGTACGAATCTCCCTTACTTGCGTCTTTGCCTGGCTTCAGTAGCGGGACCACTCTGCCCATTTTCCAGGCATCGGGAACTTCGTGAGTGGCTAGCGACAGATTGAGCACTTTGGTCATGTACTCTACTCCCGGGGTGTCCAAGTGCTTTAACATCAGCATTGAGATTCCGTCCGGACCCAGCGCCTTTGATGACTTTGCGCTGCGGATGACATGGGCAACTTCGCCAACGGTAAATTGTGGTGGTGCCTCTTCGACTCGGAGAGCGCGGATACGACGCAATACTCTCCTTTTCGCCTTATCACTCTCTGGGTGCTCAATAAAAAGCCGGTTAAAATAACACGCGCACCGCTTCGGATCTGTCACTGTTCTATCACCGAACGTGACAGCTGTCCGATCATCCTTCCTTACAGGGTTAGAGAGTGATTTGACCGTTGTCCACAACTTACCAATTCCGGAACTCAAGTTGCACTGCTTTAAGTGGTCTAGCCATTTGTTCCGCTTATATTCGTTGACCAACCTACTGATCTCGGAGTTGAGATCCCTAATTCTAGGGTCAGTAGGGTTGGAGCGACGAATGTCATCACGCTCGTCTGCGAGTCCCGCTGCCTCTGCTGGGAAGTTTGGTCGTACTTCGGGTATTCGACCAGCAGGGATATGGCGAGCGGCTGCTGCGTTGATGATGGCCCGGAACTTTTTCTCGGCTACCCGAACGTCCGACGGAATAGCTAGATTATTAAAGCTGCGGTTGGTGGCTTCTCTGAAGGCCTCCCAATCAGCCTTTTTTTGATTGAGAAACGTACGGCGTTCAGAGGTTATGAAATCGGGTGGTCTATTAATGGAGAGAATTATGGGAAGGTGGTCCGATCCTAGTGAGATGACGGGTTGCCAGGTGACGTCGTTGATCAGGCCAGGCGATGCCAAAGTGATGTCTGGCGAGCTATGGCAATCGCCCATAATCCGCGTGGGGGCGTCCTCATTCACTGTGCAGAACGTAGAGCTATCAATTTGCTCTGCCAAAGCTATGCCCCTCTGGTCGTTGTCTAGGAGAGAATGCCACAGTTCGTGGTGAGCATTAAAGTCTCCTAGGACCAAGCGGTTATTGCCTTGTAGCAAATTGCTAATGTCTGGCAGATAACGCGGGGCACAGCTACCAACCGGCGGGATGTATACGTTGTACAGCTCTATTTCGGCAGTTCCAGACTTGACTGCTACCCCCATACATTCCATGTATGGGTCTCTAGAGTCAAGCTCAGGCGAAATAGGTCTGTACTGCACAGAATGGTGTAACAGGAAAGCAAGTCCCCCACCTCCACTTCTGGTGCGATCCTTACGTAGCACGTTGTATCCGTCACAACTGTGCAGGCTGCAGGTGGCATTCAGCTTAGTTTCTTGGATCGCGGCGACCATGATGTTTCTCCGATTCATAAATTCTATGACCTCACTGATTTTGTTGCGTAGGCCATTACAATTAAATTGCAAGATTGATGCACTGTCAGGAGTGGCAACAGCAATCTGTGGTGTAAGATGCTGTATGTGTTGATGCTGTTGCGAGGGCGACTGCGGGGGAGTCTCGTAGTTAGATGATGATGATGACGACGAAAATGCAGACGACGATGATAACACCAAATCCAGAGACCCACTGCTAACTTCGTTGATACAGCATGAGGCAACAAAGTCTGCTTCGCTATACTCCCTGATGTGGTTCAGACCTGAACAGCTCCTGAAGTGCACCCACTCCATGCAACGATTACACCTTACAGACGTAGCACGATGGTGTATTCGGTTCTGACAAACCGAGCAGATCCAAGGTCCGGGGTTTTGTTCGATCCCGGCTCGGACCAGTAGTATTCGGAGCAGGCATTCCGGGAAGTGCTGCTCCCGCGACGAAAAAATGGACGAACAAAAAACATATATTGTTGAGGTGACTGCCCCTGGCCGAAGAGTTTCGGGTCAATCCGGTACATAGAACCGGCAGTCGCGGGATTGTAATTGTACATTAATTTGATGAAAATTGTACATCAATTTGATGAAAATTGTACATCAGTTTGATGAAAATTGTACATCAATTTGATGAAAATTGTACATCAATTTGATGAAAATTGTACATCAATTTGATGAAAATTGTACATCAATTTGATGAAAATTGTACATCAATTTGATGAAAATTGTACATCAATTTGATGAAAATTGTACATCAATTTGATGAAAATTGTACATCAATTTGATGAAAATTTTACATCAATTTGATGAAAATTGTACATCAATTTGATGAAAATTGTACATCAATTTGGTAAAAAATCTACATTTATTTGATGAAAATTTACATCAATTTGATGAAAATTTTACATCAATTTGTTGAAAATTGTGCAACAATGAAGATCAATTTGATAGACATTATACATTAAAGCTCGGACATTCTAACTCAATTGCATGTAGTTATAGTAATATCAAGACAAGTTGCTTAAATATATATACATATGTACTCATATTACTATAATACATATGTACAAGAAAAGACATTATAAATATTTTTAACATTTTATTGATATATAAAAAAGTTAATACAATAACAGTTTAATTGTACTGAATTCACTGAGTTGAGGAACAAAAGAGATCAAAAAAAAATTTATTTCATTTAATAAAAACATAAAGCAACTCTTAAATTAAGAAGTAAACTAGTTATGTTTCAAATCGTAATTTTCAAATGAACTATGTAAGTTTCAATCTGATGAAACTGTTCATTGCACAAAAAACACTCCATTTTTACACTTACACTTTTTAAAACTGTATTTGTTACACTGTTAATTTAGTTTAGTTCAATTTAGTATCACTTTCACACTTTTAATATTATTTCCGATGTTTACGCTCACTTATAACACGCGTTCTATTCAACGATCACTTAATCAATGAAATGACAAACTAGAATGAAAACGCAAGAAGAAACAACAGCTACTCCGTTTTCGTTCTTTGATTTCTTCTGTTATTGCTACCCGACAATGTTGCCATACGCTGATTAGAAGAAATTTGCTAGACCCTGAAAACAATGCACTACATATACAATTTACATTACCTTAATTTATAGATGGATGCATTTATGACTAAAATTAAGATACTAATTTTTTAGTGAAATATTTGTTGAAATTATTAATTTTTTTGAGATACACAAAATATTTTATTCGCCCTTTCTTCAAATCAAGATCATTAGCATCCCTAGTAAAAATCCAACCGAGTTGTGATTTTGCCCAACTTGTTTGTTCGTGTTTGTTTGTTGTTTTTATTTGTTTTTCTACGTCTGTGGTGGAGTGGCTAATCATTGCAAATGCATTGTATAGACAAAAAGAGAGGGTATGAAAGTGTGTGCTTTCATTTGTTTGGTGGTAGGCATATAAGCATTCTGCTTACTGTACACTTGCTTTTTAAAGAAGAAACGAAATATGCAAGCAAGTAATTATGTATTCAATGGATTTTTACCAGTTTAGCTCACAAACCGTCAACCCAGAACGAAACTTTTTTTTGAATAATTTTTGGGAATTTTATTTATGTCACCCACCCTTATTTTTATATGTTTGTATGTATATTTGTGTGTGCAGTTTTTTTTTACTCTGGCTGTCCCTTCTGAAATATTGATGTACAATGTGAAAGATTGATGAAAAATAATACTTCAATTTGATGAACGCACAAAAATGGCATAGAAACGTCATACTTCAAATTGAAGAATTTATTCATTAAATCAATGAATTTGTTCATCAATTTGATGTAGAACTATTGAAGAATCTTTTTCATTGATTTGATGTACAGTTATTTTTTCAGTGTATATGAAGGAGTTGCCAGAACGAAACAAAATTTAACATGTGTTCATAGCAGAGATGGGAGTTTTCAAAGCACTTAACTTTTTTCTGTTTATACCGCGCTTTTTGTGCTAGGCTAAGAAGTTTCCGAACCGCCCAGAGAGGCAGAACCTCAAATCGGGGGGCACCTTTGCATAAGGCCTCTATCAACACTTTGGTCGACTTGGTACAGTTTCTCCACAGTTGACCAACAAGAAGTTGTGGAGCCAGCCTAAACTAGTAATTATTGATCATTATGTGCAAAATTTAGTTAGATCCGGATTTAGTAAGAGCCTTCTCTATCTGATCTAGATCAAATCATGTACCGAAATTCAGTCACGAATATAATTAAAACACTTTAGCGATAGACCATGAATACAATTGTCAGTCATGAGTTCTATCACCCCAAAAAGGGTCGACTTTACAATGATTGCAATTGTGATTTATGTTTATTTCACAGACAATTAAGACAAAGTCAAAACTTGCAGTCTAGTAAAAACTTACCAATCCTGAACCCCATGCCACCACAACAGAAACTATCCTGCTTTATACTCCCAATTCCAGGGGGACTGGTGGATATAAAAACAACACCATGCGAACATGGGGCCGAACATTGTTTATTGAATTGAAAATTCAATTAAATCAATTAAAGGGCCATATTGCTGGAAAAGGGTACTGGTCCCATCAAGCTGTCTGGCTGACTGATTCTTATGCACTTCGCCATTAACCCCCTCTTGTCGGTTGGTTTAAAGTTTAATTTGTGCCGCTTCTGTTGTTGCTGGTATTCTTCACCATCCGCTACCGATGTGTAGCACCAGAATGCCAAATGTTCATTCCGGCACAATTAATTTGTTCAATGCAATTTATTTGAGTTACCCAGTGCTGCACTTCAATTTTCCGTTCATTTGCGAGTTGACAACATTTTGCCTTCAAGCCGTTTGGATTGCATTGCAGCGGCGACGGCGGCATACTGAAATTGAATTGTGTCTTTGATAGTTTGACCTTTAGAGGTCAATTAAATTGTCACTGCTGCCCGTCATCACCATGGGTGCATGGTCGCCTCGAACAAAAAATTGTCTTGATTTGTGCTTTGCTTCCCGTTCCTCTCTCACGTTCGTATTGAACTCATCATTGGACTTGACTGTCCGCCGAGTTGGTATTCAATACAATTATCGTTCAGTTAACATTTGATGATAATATAATCACGCAAACTCTTCAAATGACCCATATAAATTATTTAGATGCATTACAAAAGAATTCGATAATAGTTGAATGATGGAATTCCAATTTGTATACCCTTCACCATAGGTTGGTGGTTATACCAAGAAAAATCCCATTCTGTTTGCAACGCCTTGAAAAATATTATTAGGAAAACCTATGAAGTCTGTATAATCTTGATCGTCGCGAAATTCTAAAGCGATCTAGCCATGTTCGTCCTTCCATTGGAAGTACAGGGTGTCCCCCAGAAAGGTATACTACTTTGTTTGTTTACAATTTTTGATTAAATGGATCTTCTCTTGATAAATGTTTTATTTAATGCCAACAATTATGTATGTAACAGAATATCAGATAAATGTCCGCCTCTGTTAGCCTCATAAATGCGAGCCCCTTTGAGCACATTTTTCATTACATTCAGCACGGCGTCGAATGTAGGTAGATGGATTGTTTTGAACACTTTCTTGAGCAGCAATAATACTTTCAGCCGATCTTGCAGTACGTTGTGGTCCATGCTTGGGCCTATCAGCTACAGACCCTCTTTCTTCGAAATCATTCACTACACGATAAATAGTGCGTTTTGTTGGCACGTTGTTTCTCCCAAAAATTTTACATAACTTTCTCATCGTCACAGTAATCGATGATTGATTTTGATAAAAAGTTTAACGATTTATCGAATATTTTTGCATAATAAATTTGCCACGTATCTACTTCCCGACTGCCAGGTATGAACTGTCAAGACTAATGTTTATAAAAATGGCGGCCAAACAAAGTAGTATACCTTCCCGGCGGACACCCTGTAGATTAGAGGGCAAACGAAATGAGAAAGGATGAAAGATATTGGCTCAATAGCAAAAGCGGCCTGGAGGAAAAAAAGTTATTTAGGGACTTAAAGTAAGATGTCTTGTAGTAACTTGTCTTCTATTAAAATGTAGATGCAAGAGGTCTCATGTCGGTTAATTCTTGTTCACTGACTTAAGTTCCTCTCTGAAAAAAGTACTGTGTTTTGAGTATTTTCCCAACATATCTCCAGAATACGAGTATCAGAACGAACTTTGAATTACCTTGGGGTCATTATTACAGATAGACGTAACAGCTTTAAAATGTGCACGATTCATAGATCTATGTCTGTTGTGACCCGAAAAACGACTTAAAATCCTAACAAACATATAATTATAAATATTGACTCAAAGTCAATTAATTTTCATTATAATGATTTGATATATTCATGAGTTTTCAAAATTAGACTTCATTTCTAATTCGGATTTACGTGGCCTTAAAAACTGACATATGATCAAAACAACCGACATTTAAAATTAAATTTGCAAATTAACTTACGGTTTTATCTATAAATTTATTTTGCACGCACTGAGAACAGATTAGTTGCCACAACCGAATTTTTTGCCAACCGAATGTAAGTGGTTGCAAGAACTATCCATATATTCCATGTACAGGGTGGAGTGCGATAATTTGCTTATTTGGGAATGAAATCAAAAATTATGAATCTTGGAAAAATTTATGTTGTATTTTAATTATACTGAACAGTAAGAAAATTTTTAAATTACATGGTTTTAAATAGTGTATTTAGCAAATGTCGACCTTCGCTATCCACACACTGCTGCCATACTATTTCTGAAGTTTACATGAACTCTAACAAGCATGTCGACTGGTATTCGGACAATTTCAGCCTCAATTTTGTTTTAAATAAGTCTTCCAAGGTTGATATATACCTTCGACTTCAGGTAACCCCAAAGGAAAAAAAATAGCATGGGGCTAAGTGTGGGGAGCGTGCCGGCCAGTTCACATCACCCCTCAAAGAGATAAGCCGTCCAGGAAACATTTACCTCAAACAATTCATGGTAACCCTCGCATTGTGTGCAGTGGCACAATCCTGTTGGAACCATGTATCCTCTAATTGCATTGCCTTAAGAGCCGGCTGAAAAAAATCCTGTATCATAGTCAATTACCGTTCGGAGTTCACAGTTACGGCAGTTACGGCCGAGCAGAGCGTTTCGGATTGCATTACTGCTGCTTTATTCTCTCGATGTTCTGTGGTGTTGTAATCCTTTTCTCAGGTCCCCTTTGTACACATGACACATTCCCTGCTGTTCTCAATGAAGCTACCCAACTTACAATTGATTGCCGTCCAGGAACACTTTTGCGTGGGGGAACTGCGAATCGTAAACAAAAAGCACGCTGCACTGCAATGATCGAGTGCGCATTTGAAAATACGCTTCAATATGTAATGACTTCCGTCAGCCACTAAATGCCACGCACACTCCAACAGCAAATTACCGCGCTCCACCCTGTATTAGTAAAACACAGAATATTTAAGATATACTTAGTAGGGACATAAATACTGCCACACACGGTTTATGCTGTAAAATAAAAAGTACTAAATGTTTTTGGACCAAATATACCTATTCGAAATGTCCGCCTTTTGCCTTTACACCCGCCTTAAGTCGCACTGCCCAATCGTCAATAGCTGCACGAACCTCGTCCATTGGAAAATTGGCCACAGCTCGAACCAAAGAAGTCTTAAGAGATCCAATGTTGGGGTATCTTTTGTGACAAACCTTGTCCTCTAAAACTGTCCACAATTTGTAATCCAATGGGTTCAAATCTGGACTGCCTGAGGGCCATTCTTCAGAGGAAATGAACGCTGGCAAATTGTTTCGAAGCCAGGCCTGGGACGTTTTATCATTATAGGCTGGCGCAGAATCCTGCTGGAAAGTCCATGGCTGGTTTTGGAACAGGGAATTGGTAAGAGGCTTCACTACAGCTTCCAAAATGGTTTCTTAGTAAACTTTGGCCGATGTTTTGACTCCTTGTTCGCAGAAATGCAGGTCAGTGACCCCATCGTAAGAGACACCCCACCAAACAATGACTGCAGCTGGGTGATGCCCCTTTTCCACCCTTGGGCTCAGTTCAGATGCTTCCTTAGATGACCGCGCATACACTCAATCATTTTGCTTGTTAAATTTTTTCTGAACTGTAAAAATTTTTCATTGGTGAACAAAATTTGTCTGCGCAAGTTATCAGCGTGCTTCACCAAAAGACGTTTGCATTTTTTAATCCTATTTTTTTTTTAAAGCTGCAGTCAATAAATGTCCGGTACGTCGTTTGAAAGCCCAAAGTCCCAAGTCTTTTTTAAAGGTTCGACTCATGGACTTTTGCATGATATTCATCTCACGGGCCATGCTTTTCTGTTTTTGGAGCGGATTTCTGTGAATTATTGATTTAACTGCTTTGATGAGCGAACAGAGCGTAGGCGGCCCGACCGGTGGCGGTCTTTTACATCTCCAGTCTCCTCAAACAGTTTTATGCATCGGTAGACGAACATGCGGCTAATCCCTAGTGGCCGGAGCGTTTTAAAAATATCGCTTTTTTCAGTTCTACTATTGAAATGTGTGTGTTCAATGTTGTAACAGTATTTATGTCCCTACTAAGGAGAGTTCAAATTTATTCCAGGTGTTGTGCAAATGTTACATTTTAAGAATAAAATTTGATTTCGGTCGTATGACCACCACAAGCCCGTCTACAGCGATCTATTCTTTGGGCCCTATTTTCCACCACTCTTGCACATATTTCGACCGAAACGCTGGCAATTTCGCGTTGGATGTTTTCTCTGAGCTCGTCTAAAGTTGTTGGCTTGTTAGCATAGACCAATGTGACTTGATGTGGCCCCATAAAAAGAAATCCAGTGGCGGTAAATCGCATGAACGAGGTGGCCATTCGACCGGACCATTTCTCGAGCTAACACGTTCACCAAATTTGCCTTTCAGTAAATCGATTGTCACGCGTGCTGTGTGGCACCATCTTGTTGAAACCACATATCGGCGATATCAAGCTCATCCAATTCTGGCTAAAAGTAATTTACTAATATGGCACGATAGCGCTCTCCATAGACGGTGACATGACGATTGTTTTCATCGACGAAAAAATACGGCCCAATCACACCTCCGGCTTGAAAACCACACCACACAGTAATTATTTGCGGATGCAATTGTGTCTCTTGAAGCCCATGTGGGTTTGTTGCTGTCCAATAACACATATTTTGTTTATTGACAGAACCACTCAGGATTTTCTTAAAACTTAGGGTAATCCATCTAGAGGTATTTTTTCAGAACAACAAAAATGGTAATTTGATAGGCATTTTATGGCATTTATTTTTTGAATGTAATTCCATTCTGAGGGTCTAATTTTGGATGACTCTTTCGAGCATTTCGACCGGTATGGCTTTAATGACACGCGTAATGTTGGCTTCCAAAACCTGAATCGTAGCTGGTTTGTCAGCATAGAATTTACGTAACCCCGAAGAAAAGTGTCTAAAGGTTACATATCACTCGATCTAGGCGGCCAACTCACCTGTCCAAAACGTGAAATTAGCTTCTTTTCGAAATGACCTCTCAATAGGTCCATTGTTTGAGCAGCTGTAAGTGACAAGTGGCACTGTCCCGTTGAAACCAAGTGTCGTCAAGATTACGGCTTCAATTTCACCAGCACCATTCACGGTTACGTTCCGGCCATCATTATTTTTGAAAAAAAAAGTGTACCGATGATTCCACCAGGTTACAAGCCGCACCAAACCGTGGTTTTCTCTGGGTATAATGGCACCTATTGAACCTCTTCTTGTTGTTCTTCGGCCCAAATGCGGCAATTTTGTTTATTGACTTTGCCGTTGAGCCGAAAATGGGTCTCATCACTGAACAAAATTTTGCTCGAAAACAGCGGATCTTCCCGTTTATCACCGAACGCTCATTTCCATAAAACAGTTGCCAACATTTGAAGGAAATTATTTTCAAAAAATAAATGCCATAAAATGTGCTTCAAATTACCAATAAAGATTCCACACTTGATTTGAATTTGTATATTTTTTGTTTTGAAAAAGTACCTCTAGATGGATCACCCTATATACCTTTAGGAAAACCCTTTATATCGTATTTGAACATTATGAATTCTCTTTGTATGTATGTAAAACATCAACCAAAACACTGGAAACCGCAAGACCTGACAGAAAAAAACGCTAAAACCGATTCGACAGGTTTTAGCCATTTTTGAGAAACCGACTTCGGGTGTGCGCATAAAAACCGGAATGTTGGTTTTCGGTTTTGGACATTCTACTCTGAATAGCAAGTGAAATTTAGACTTGAGATTTTGTCTACATTAAAGAAGCACAATGAAGATTTTTGATTATGTAAACACAGTACATCTACTTTGCTGTCCTGGTTATTTTTTTGTCATTAGATTATATCCTTCGACATTAAGTACATGTATCCTGCCAATAGAATTTAAGCATTCTCTAAAGGTGTTATTTTTCATCCTTTCCGAAGAGATTGCGCAACAGATTTGTTCAAAGGACGGGCATAAAAATTGCATGATCCATGTGCAACAAACATCCGTCGAGGGGTGGGGCTACAACATGATCTTATTGTTGTCCTGGCATTCAAACCAGCGGCTGCTCTTGTCGTCGCTCTTGCATGGGCAACAACGCCACTGATGTCATTTGATCTTATTAGATTACGACCGGTTGCGAGTGTGCCTGCCCTACCCATTCACGGAGGTGTTGCCACATATGCATGTGCGTTTCTTTTTTTTTTGATACTTTTTTTATGGAAGTCCGTCCATTTCCGCTCCATTTTCAACGGGGGTTTTCCCAACTGCCAAGCAGTAAAAAGTAACTCTTACAGCTGCTTTAAAACAGCACGACGATATTAGTGTTTTTCTAATTTTTTACACTCGGTAACCCCGTGATGAAATTGAACTGAAATCACCACAACTGCAGCATGTATTTGAAAAGCTATGACAAGATACTGAAACAAAAGAAGTGAATTGAAGAAAACCCAACGTGAAAGATTTTAACTTATCTACACTTTTACTAAGCCTGCAAAGCACTCCAGCAGCCCACAGCATCGGCAGCACCTGTGGCGTTTTTCATTTTACCACCCAGTTAATGTTAACATCCTATCGCTCGAATGGTTGGTCAAACCATTAGTCCACCTGAGCTGAAACCACAAAAATCTTGCAGCACTAATATCTTAATATTGAATGAAAACCGAATGGATACCGCTGGGGGGAAAAGCTGGCCAGACCGCCGGCACAACGACAAGAAAATCAAATGATTGTAGGCAAATAACCATCATAATTGATTTCCAATGCGTTGTCTGAACTGGTTTCATTCGGAATCGACAAAACGATAAATGTGAATGAACACACAAAGATCAAGCGATTGAGCGATAGTCGATGATTGGCACAGTGGGAGTCATGATATGAATGGGGAAGTAAATTTTTTATATTAAAAAAAGATTACTTACATAAAGGGTTTTCCCCTTTATCGTATCTTTATGTCAACGCACCCTCAAACATTTTTAATGATCTTTCAGTGTCAAAACGTTAGTCGAAGTCAACCCGTTCAACATGGTAAAGTTCACTTACGAGCAACGTTTGGAAATCATTAAAAACTACTACCGAAATGCTGAGTCGGTGGTTGCAACTTTAAGAGCGCTTACTCCAATTTTCATCATCTTCAGCGATGAAGCTCATTTCTGGCTGAGTGGTTTTGTCAATAAATAAAATATCAGTTATTGGACAGAAACAAACCCACATGATCCGAAATTGCATCCGAAATTGAAGCTCATTTCTGGCTGAGTGGTTTTGTCAATAAATAAAATATAAGTTATTGGACAGAAACAAATCCACATGTGCTTCAAGATCCGAAATTGCATCCGCAAAAATTAATGTGTGGTTTTCTTGCCGGAGGTGTGATTGGGCCATATTTTTTCGTCGATGGAAGCAATCGTCACTTTACCTTCAATGGAGAGCGCTATCATGCCATGTTAGAAAATTATTTTTGGCCTGCATTGGATGAGCTTGACTTTGACGATATGTGGTTTCAACGAGACGGTGCCACTAGCCACATAGCATGAATTACAATCGATTTACTGAAAGGCAAGTACGGTGAACGTGTTATCTCGAGAAATGGTCTGGTCGAATGGCCACCTCGTTCATGTGATTTACCGCCATTGGATTTCTTTTTATGGGGCCACATCAAGTCACATTGGTCTATGCTAACAAGCCAACAACCTTAGACGAGCTCAGAGACAACATCCAGCTCGAATTTGCCATCGTTGCGGTCGAAATGTGTGCAAGAGTGGTGGAAAATAGGGTCAAAATAATAGATCGCTGTACATGGGCTCGTGGTTGTCATATGACCGAAGTCGAATTTCATTCTTAAAATGTTACATTTGCATTTGAACTCTATAAGTATATCTTAAATATTCTGTGTTTTGTTAATATATAAAATTATTATGTCCTTAATGGAAAACCCTGTACGAGGGCTGCAGTATATATTTCTTGCCTTATAATGAAAATGCGAATATTGATCATAATTTTTTTTGTTATTGTTTTTCAAAGAATTCTCCAGCGTGATTTTTACACTTTTGCATGCCCTCAAACCAATTGTCGAAGCGCTTTTTCCACTCCAATTGAGACACCTCCAAAACATGGTTTTTGAACGCTTTATGAATGATTCGTCTTCTCTTGTTCGCTTTTCTAATTTCTGCGAAGTCTCCAGGCAAATACATTATGGTGTACCACTCAAAATTGATCTCCTACGTTGCTCAAGCGGAACAGTCGCCACATGACCAGTTTTGCCGAAGAAACATGCGTGCTTCGTCCACGAACAACTTTCATTGGATTTGGCTCGTCTTCGAAGACCCACACGGTTGATTGCTGTTTTGTGTCGGTCTCATACGCATAGATCCATGATTCGTCACCTGTGACGATCTTATTAACGTCGTTTGAAGCACCGCAATTGTATTTTTTCAAAATTTCTTTGCACCAATCGACTCGAGCCTTTATTTTAAGCAATTGTCAATTTGTGCGGGATCCAACGAGAATAAACCTTTTTTTACGGCCAGGTGCTCATGCAATATCGAATGTATGCTGGTGAAAGAAATGCCCAAGGATGCCTCTATCTCACGGTATGTCACATGATTTGCATTATCTGTTCACACACGCAGAGAAAAAACATGGTTACTGCATGGTCACGGCAATAATAATATGTTCTCCGCAATAAAAGTATGTTCTTCGCAACCATAGCATTGTTAACTGAATTTATTTTTGACAATAGTATAATTGCTGCAATATTAATATTGTTGAAATGTAACAATAGGATTATTGCCAAATTTAAAAATTAAAATATGGTTATAGCAACAATATAAATATGGTTGGTGCGACAAAAGTATTGTGTTTTGCAATTTATGTTCACAATAATATGATTACGGCAATCATACTGTATGATTATAATTTTTCTTCATTTAAATATGCTTTTAAGAACAAATGTTATTGGTACGGATCTAATGCAATATAAGTACTTTTTTATCGAAATAAAAAATTTTAAAAAAGCTGCTTTGGCTTTGTTTAACTGAAATATTTTAATAAAAACGCTTACGTTTATTTAAACATATTTTTTCTACTGTGAAATAAATCACTCTTATTATTTTGTCTTTAATGTGTTTTTGAATAATTTTCATAATTCAAATCTATTGTTAAACCAATTCTAATAAATAATATTGGGCATCAAATCTATTGTCGACAACTTAAACAAATTCCAATTAATAATATTTGGGATCAATTGTGTGTGATCATACTATGGTTGTAGGCATCATAACATGGTTGCGTGTGAATCATACTATGGTTGTGAGGATCATACTATGGTTGTATGTGAAACATACTATGGTTGTGAGGATCATACTATGGTTGTGGAGATCATAGTATGGCTGAGTGTGAATCATACTATGGTTGTGGGGATCATAGTATGGTTATGTGCGAATCATACTATTGTTGTGAAGATCATAGTATGGTTGTATATGAATCATACAATTGTTGTGAGGATCATAATATTGTTGTAGCACAACCATATACCCAACAATAGTATTATCGTCTTCGAATATTGTCACCGCAACCATACTTTTTTTCTGCGTCCACCCGGCATCAATGTTCTCTGGTAGAGCGGCCGTTCTTGGACGACCTTCACGACATTTGAGCGAGTGTCGGCCAGGATTGAATTTATTAAACCAGTTTTTCACAGTGTTATAGGATGGTGCTTCATCGCCATATAAAGATTTAAGTTCATCGATGCACTCTTGTCGTGATAATCCACGTCGATCCACTCTTGTCGTGATAATCCACGTCGAAAGTTGTGAAAAACGACCACACGAAAACGTTTACGAGGTAATTCCATTTTTTTGCCAAATTGATTTTTTTAAGTCACTGTAAACAGCACAAACGATGGTCGTACTTCAAAACGTTCTGAGTACGTTTATGCTAAAAAATGTCAAACTTTCCAATGGAAATGTTAGATGGCGCCAGGCAACAGTGGTATTTTATTAATAATTAAATAATTAGAATATTTCTGACTTTAACCAATCGATTTACATAGTTGTTTCCAATAAAAAATATCCTTATCTCTTTTCACTCTTTCCTCGTCAGGATCCTCCCTATGAATTCTTAAGTACAGTAAAAGCTCTGCTTGCGGACAGCTCTCTTAAGCGGACAAATTTCTGGGTCCCAAAATTTTCGCCTTGTTTTAGGAAGAAATCATGCTCCCTGGAGCGGACGCTCCCTTGGACAGACGCGGACACTTTTTTGGTACGAAACATCTCTCATGATCGGACAACTCTCCCTTCCACTTTATCTTGCTTTATTTTTTTTAAATCATTGGACGACAACCATAACTTAGATTTTGTGTGGGTGAGTTGCTCTCTTCCCTCTCCCAATTTGCTATACAGTTTTATCATAACTACGAGGGCGGTTCGGAAACTTCTTAGCCTAGCACAAAAAGCGCGCTATAAACAGAAAAAGTGTTAAGTGTTTTGGAAACTTCCATCTATGCTATGATCACATGTTAAATTTTGTTTCGATCTGGCAACTCCTTCATATAGAAACAGGTGTTCACAAAAAACGCATCCGCGATTTTTTTACAATGGAAAAACTAGAAATGCGTGGTGTCATTAAATATTTACATTAAAAAGGTTTATCGGGACAGGAAATTCATAATGATATGGTGAATGTGTTAGGTGAAAGTGCTCCTTCATATGCAACAGTGAAAAATTGGGTTGCTGAATTTAAACGTGGTCGTACAAGCATGGAAGATGAACCACGTAGTGGACGTCCAAAAACAGCAACAACAACAGAAATTGTAGCCAAAGTGCATGATATGGTATTAAATGATCGACGAATAAAAGTGCGTGAAATAGCTAATATCATGGGCATCTCAAATGATCGAGTCCATTTAGTTTTGCATGAAGAACTACAGATGAAAAAGCTTTCTGCAAGATGGGTGCCGCACTTGTTAACAGTCGACCAAAAACGCATAAGAATGAACATTTCTCAAGCTTGTTTGGATCGTTTTCAGCGAAATAAATTGGATTTTAAGCGTCGTTTCATAACTGATGATGAGACATGGATCCACCACTATACTCCAGAGACAAAAGAACAATCCAAACAATGGACTGAAGCTGGAGGAAGTGCCCCAAAGAAGGCAAAAACAATTCAATCGGCTGGTAAGGTTATGGCAACGGTTTTTTGGGACTTCAAAGGTATTTTATTGATTGACTATCTGCAAAAGGGTAAAACAATAAATTCAGAGTACTATTGCAACCTTTTAGATTAATTAAAAGTACAAATTCGAGAAAAACGTCCTGGTTTACAACACAAAAAAATAATTTTTCATCAAGACAACGCACCAGCGCACAAGAGTGTTTTAACAATGGCTAAAATCAACGAATTAAAGTACGAGTTGCTTGACCACCCACCTTTTTCTCCTGATTTAGCTCCCAGTGACTTTTACCTGTTCCCAAATCTAAAAAAATCCTTGCTGGCAAGCGTTTTACCTCAAATGATGATGCAATTACAGTTGTAAACCACTATTTTGAAGACCTTGAGGAAAAATATTTTAATCAAGGGATAGAATTTCTACATAAGCGTTGGACTAAATGTATTGAAGTTTCAGGAGATTATATTGAAAAATAAAAATATTTTTGAAAAACTAACTATTCTCTTTCATTGATAGGCTAAGAAATTTCCGAACCACCCTTGTATGTTGAAACTATAAACAAGGAAAGAAGAAAGTAATGTGCGTTAAGCTGTGATTCCCCGTATTTTGTTCATAGACAAAAAATGCCGCAGCTTCTGCGACTTTACCGTTACTTTAGATTGTGTGTTTTTTTGAGTTCTATTTTGATAAACATTTTTTGAAAACGATCGATTCGTTGACCAAATTCTCTTCTGAAGGTTCGGCAACTTGATATGTTGCACTGATACTACAGGTCCAGTAACAAAAACGATGTATTTCGTACAAATCGTTTAACCCGTTCTAGAACAGCTGGATTTTTCCTACAGCCCAAAAATCCACTTTTTAGGCATTTTCAATTTTATAGCCACCCAAAAATTTACAATTTAAATATTCACTTTGTCATTCCATTAACAAACTGGTCGGGAAATAAATATTTTAGATGATCTAGTCATGTCCGTCTGTCTGTCAAAAGCAAACTACAGGTCGTATTATTGCAGCTAGGTAACTGAAATTTTGCAGCAATATTTGTTCACATTCTGAAACGGTTGGTATTGAAAATAGATTAGCTTGTCCAAGAGGTAAAAATTATTGGCGTTAAAAACTTGCATTAATGTCCGAAATAATTGACCGAACGTTATAAAATTCTTACAGCACAAACTTTATCTTGACTTTGTTTACAGCTGAATGTATTTAAGGCGTATTCTCTTGTATTTTGAAATATCAGCTGTTACCTCTATTTCTACCTAACCAATAAAGCCATCTACGAGGAGAACGATGCCCCTTGTATACAAATATTCATCTATTCGAATATACATATTTCGTCCCACTGTGCCAGCTCACACCACAGCCAACAACTCTCTAATGCCGAACAGTGAAATCATCAATGAACAACATTGACTGCCGTCCATCAAATATTGTAATGATCTTTCTAGCCATAACCTGCTGTTGCTATTAGCTGACGCCGTGATGCTGTTGCCGCTACAGTTTGCTGATGTTGATGCTGTTGGCGGTTTTCATTGCTTTGCTTTGCTGGCCGCTGTTGGCCAACTCGCGGTGTGTCTATGCTACGGCGGCATGTCCATGTGTTGCCCATGCTCCATACGAGCATGCTGGAGGGGGGTTTATTATCCAAGTGTTGAAGTATATTTTTATAATTTAATGCTTGGCTTCTGGTTAATTACCACGTTTGTTACATGCTCGATACGCATGCGCACAAAATAGAAACAATAAACGCACACATGCGCGACCGGCAGCCGCGAAGCAACAACGTTGCGACGCGTCCACGTCTTACACCATATGAAATCGACGAAATGATTGATTCTAAACTCATCTAAATCATCGTCGCCGTGATCAGCGTCGTCATCATCAGCATCGACATCAGCGTCAGCGTGCTCGTCTTCAGCATGAATGGATTTAATGAATGGCCGTTACGAGCAGCTCCCTCCATCCATTGTTTGGTTTTGGTTCTCTGTTAGCCCAACTCCCGTGTCCAGCTGCGTAATGAACGATCGAGTGTCTCCAGTGTAGTGTGTGTGTGTGCCTGTAAAAATTTACTTTCAACGCTTTGATCTTTGATTAATTTCCCCCTCCCCGCCAAAGTTCTTGGGGGGTTTTCTTGTGTCGAGTGTATCTTGAACTTTTCATTTTGTTCTCATCTCTTATGGACATTTTTGAAGCTACCATAATTGATGTTTCATGGTGCTTCATTTAATGTATTTTTTTCAATCAATTTCATTTCATTACTTATATATGTGTGTGTGACGGACGAATAACACTGAAACAGGATGTCTAGAGTTTGTAAGAAATTTTCTTTTTTTTTTAATTCAGTGTAAATTACAAAATTTAGTCGGAACGTGTACTTTTTATATACCCTGCTAGACACTCTGTGGCCTAGGGTATTATAATTTAGTTTTAGGATTTTTGTCAGTAAATTCTGGTACTATTTTTGTTGAAGAGAAAAATAACATAACCTTTAAATGATTTCTAGATACGGGTTTCATTCGAATTCGTTAGTAAAATAATAGACATGTACTTATATATTATTTCATGGGAGAGTAACCAAAATTTTTACAATTGCATGCAGCATTTCAGTTATTGCCGTATAACAGTTCTAAAATTATTTTTATATTGATTTTGACACATTTTCACAGTGTACACCAAGACCGTGGCGAGTCGATTCCGCGCCGTTCGCAGCATCTCGGACTGACGTATGGAACGACTTGGCGCATTTTACGTCGAGATCTTAAATTGAAGGCGTACAAAATACAGCTTGTGCAAGAACTGAAGCCGCCCGACGTTCCCAAGCGACATCGCTTCGCTCTATGGGCTCTTGAAAAGTTCCAAGAAGATCCAATGTTTTCGAGCCAAATTTTATTCAGTGATGAGGCCCATTTCCGGCTCAATGGTTATGTAAACAAGCACAATTGCCGCATTTGGGACGAAGAGCAACCTGAAGAGGTTCAAGAGCTGCCACTTCATCCAGAAAAAACAACGGTTTGGTGTGGTTTTTTGGGCCGGTGGAATCATCGGTCCATATTTCTTCAAATATTTTCTCCTTATTAAATCATATCTTTCCAACAGAACATTTTACGTAAAACATAAGCGCAAATCTTCTAGTATTCTTAATATTTCTTCTGGAGTTCCACAAGGCAGCGTTCTAGGTCCTTTCCTTTATACACTGTTTACATCAGACATGCCGATTTCCCCCGACACCATGGTGGCTACGTACGCTGATGACACCGCTATTCTGTCATCGAGTAGTTGTGCAGTTGAAGCTTCTATGTCAGTTCAAAGTCATATTCATCGCCTTGAATTATGGATGACCAAATAAAAAATTGAAGTAAACTGCAACAAATCATGTCATGTCACATTCACAATGAATAGGAGTGAATGTCCGCCGATCAGTATAAATGGTTCCATTATCCCTAAAAACAACTATGTAAAATACCTTGGAATATACCTTGATAAAAGATTGTCGTTCAAACAACACATAAAAACGAAAAGAAAACACATGGAAATAAAGTTTAAAAAACTTTACTGGCTTCTAAATCCAAAATCGTCATTAAGTATAGAAAATAAAATTTTAATCTACAAAGCTATCATTAAACCTGTATGGACATACGGAATTAATATATGGGGCACTGCCAGCAACTCTAACATAGCTATAATACAAAGATTCCAGTCAAAATCACTAAGGACTATTCTTGGAGCCCCGTGGTTCGTTTCCAACAAAACCATACACGATGACCTGAGACTGCCATATGTGAAAAATGAAATAAGAAACATGACAGAGAAATATTTAAATAGATTAAGCTACCATCCCAATTTACTAGCCATATCGTTACTAGACGATTCAAACGAAATCAAGAGATTGAAAAGATTTCATATTTTGGACCTGCCTTTTAGAGAATAAGATATTGACCAATTCGTTTCAATCACAATTGATTTGAATTATTTTTGGATATGTATATTTTTAATATTTTATAAATATATTTCGCTTAATGTAGTAGAAATATAAACCTAGAGTAAAAATTGTATTCGAACATGTAAAACATTGCATTGATCTCATTTGCTTATTGTCTCCAAGACAGATTGCAAATATAATAAATTAAATAAAAAAAAAAAAAATATTTCTTCAAAAATGATGCAGGTGAGAACGTAACCGTCAATGGCGCCATTATAACCGACTATTTGATGCCTAAAATTGAAGCTCGTGATCTCGGCGACATTTGGTTTCAACACGGCGGCGCAACTTCCCACACATCGCATCAATCAATGGATTTATTGAGAGAACACTTCGGTAAGCAGCTAATTTCACGTTTTGGGCCGGTCGATTGGCCACCAAGATCGTGTAATATCACACCGTTAGACTTTTTCCTGTGGGGATATGTAAAGTCTCAAGTTTTTGCGAACAAACCTGCTTCGATTCAGGCCTTGGAGCAAAACATCACGCGTGTCATTCGTCAGTTACCAGTCGAAATGCTCGGACGAGTCATCGAAAATTGGACTCATCGGATGGACCATCTGAGACGTAACCGCTGTTTGTACAATTGAAAACTCGTCTGGTTACGAATTTGATGCGAGCTATTACAATTACAAGTTTACTGATTGGGTTGCATTTAGAAACATAATATCGAATAAAATATTCATAAATACTGATACTTATAATTCAAAAACTTCTATCGGCATTGAAATTGAGAAGTTTATTCAAATGGTTTTGGTAGCACGAAATAGCTGTACACCGAAACACAATTCTTCTGGTAAAACAAGGCGACCAGCAGATATTATCAAGCTTATAAAGACTCGAAGAATGCTTAAAAGGAAAAGCCAAAGGATATTCGCGGCTTCTGAAGTTAATGTTGTTAACAGTGTTGCAAACTCCTATCTATAATGATCGACAGAAGATGTCGGATTTAACGTGATTATCGCCGAAATGGCCTGAACCACGGTGTGCCATCACACTGGGGCCGTAACGATGCGACGGCCAACGCCCCATTGGATTGATTCCGCCGGTACCAATTCGAAGCATAACAGTTATGGGTCATGGCTTCCCTCTTGGTTAGGGGTCGAGGACTATCTAAACCTCAACTGTTCTATGGGTCACAGCACCCGGTCGCAATGCAAATCCACATCGAACCGAAGTTCTCCCCGCGATTTGGGTATAAACCACAGCCACCACGATACTCCCCGAGGGGCCGCACCATATAGTCAGGCCAGAACAAGTTCTGGGGGCTCCTGACTACCCGTGGTACCAGATTTAAGTCTCCGGTCAGACCTCGCAACCAAAAGGCTACTCCCAGTTTTTGTTCCATACAACATGGGACTGGTCACCCATAGCCACCGACATCCTAAAACCAACAATCAACCTCTACTCTATACTGCCAAACTCGCCCTAGCACGCCGCATCGAGAAAACCCTATTTGCGAACTCATTCGCTCTGGCCAAAACCTCTTGTGAAGCAACCATCCCTCTAACATCCCACTGTCCGTCCGTCATTTCAATTCCTAACCGACCTAAATCCCTAACACTTTCATAAAGAGTACATTCACAGAGAACATGCAACCAATCCTCAAGAACCGCACCACAATCACACGACTCCCCTATCGCTTAGGTATAATGATCGACAATAAAATCAATACTCACCGAAACGAAAATTGGAATAGAATGCTGTCAAAATTAAAGCCTGGGGACAGATCGTTTTGGAAAATCAGCCGAAGTTTAAGAGGAAAGGGCAAAATAAATATTCCATTTTTTATGCAAGGAAACAGAAAAATTATTACAGATAATGAAAAAGAAGAAAAACTTTCTAATTCGTTCTCCGCTTCAAGCAGTTTAACGTCTTCCTACAAACATTCGATTGATAATATGGTTAATGCCAAAGTTAATCGTTTTAAGTCTACTGACATTGACCGTTCTAACTGGCCTCTTACATCGATAAGCGAAATGAACTCTTAAATTGCATCGCTTAAAGGAACTAAATCACCCGGTCTGGATGACGTCTCCAACGTTTTAATTAAAAATTTGCCACCCAAGGCTGTGCAATTAATAGTAACTATTTTCAACAGCTGCTTACAGATCAACTATTTTCCGAAACATTTTAAAAAAGCCAAAGTCATCGCGTTTTTAAAACCAAACAAGCCAAAGCACAATCCCAATAGTTACAGACCCATTAGTTTATTAAGCAACTTAGGAAAACTGTTTGAAAAAATCATTCAAATTCGACTTTGTGATTTTGTTGAAAATTCGTCTTTAATAGCAAATGAACAATTTGGCTTCAAACAACAGCACAGTGCTGTTCACCAAGTAAATCGAATAATAAACATAATCAAAGCTAACAAACGCAGAAAACAATCAACAGGTCGGATAATTTTGGATGTTGAGAAGGCATTTGACACAGTATGGCATAAGGGGTTGGTATATAAATTGCTTTAAACTGATATTCCAAGATATCTGTGCGGACTCATTGGAAATTTCCTTGCGGATAGAACATTTGTTGTCGTTTGTCAATGGTTCTCTTTCTTTGCCTAAACAAATTACAACTGGTCTACCTCAAGGATCGATATTATCTCCTCTTTTGTACTCTATCTATAAATCGGATTTTACTCCACCTAATTACTTGAATGTTGCATATTATGCAGACGATACTGCTCTTGTAACGTCAAGCAAACTCACAAAAGCGCTTCAAAAGAAAATGGAAAAGGCGTTTGCTGCATGCAGTACGAGTAAATAATTTTATAAGTGGAAAATCAAAATTAACTCCAACAAAACACACAGTATTGTGTTTCCCTACAACAATTCCCCGTAGCGGTTACCAAACCGTCAACTATCTTTTGAAAATGAAAGCCTTAGCATTTCAAATAATGTTAAATATCTTGGAGTCAATCTGGAAAAAAAACTAAATTTTGCAAAGCACATCGACGAAACTTGTAAAAAAATCCCTTTGGCCCATACTGAACAAGCGTTCGTCACTTAATAAAATTAATAAAAATCTAATATACAAAAGCGTCATAAGACCCACATTGACATACGCCAGTCCAATTTACTCCAAAACTTATCAAAAAAAATTACAGATAATCCAGAACAAATGCCTTAAAATTATAAACAACAAGCAGTGGAGATGCTCCACACAACTTCTTCATAACGAAACCGGTAATGACCTGATAGATCACTTCATATTAAAACTGAACAATAAATATTTTGAAAATAATGAGAATTCTTCTTATCAACTGATAACGGAATGTAGAGAGTCGGCTTAAGGGCAGCTTCAAATATAAATTACCAAATAGAAAATGAAATGTCTGTAATGTGTTATTACGAGGGTGGTTCGGAAACTTCTTAGCCTAGCACAAAAAGCGCGGTATAAACAGAAAAAAGTTAAGTGTTTTGGAAACTTCCATCTCTGCTATGAACACATGATAAATTTTGTTTCGATCTGGCAACTCCTTCATATAGAAACAGGTGTTCACAAAAGACGCATCCGCGATTTTTTTACAATGGAAAAATTAGAAATGCGTGGTGTCATTAAATATTTACATAAAAAAGGTTTATCGGGACAAGAAATTCATAATGATATGGTGAATGTGTTAGGTGATAGTGCTCCTTCATATGCAACAGTAAAAAATTGGGTTGCTGAACTTAAACGTGGTCGTACAAGCATTGAAGATGAACCACGTAGTGGACGTCCAAAAACAGCAACAACAACAGAAATTGTAGCCAAAGTGCATGATATGGAATTAAATGATCGACGAATAAAAGTGCGTGAAAAAGCTAATATCATGGGCATCTCAAATGATCGAGTCCATTTAATTTTGCATGAAGAACTACAGATGAAAAAGCTTTCTGCAAGATGGGTGCCGGACTTGTTAACAGTCGACCAAAAACGCATAAGAATGAATATTTCTCAAGCTTGTTTGGATCGATTTCAGCGAAATAAAATGGATTTTAAGCGTCGTTTCATAACTGATGATGAGACATGGATCCACCACTATACTCCAGAGACAAAAGAACAATCCTAACAATGGACTGAAGCTGGAGGAAGTGCCCCAAAGAAGGCAAAAACGATTCAATCGGCTGGTAAGGTTATGGCAACGGTTTTTTGGGACTTCAAAGGTATTTTATTGATTGACTATCTGCAAAAGGGTAAAACAATAAATTCAGAGTACTATTGCAACCTTTTAGATCAATTAAATGTACAAATTCGAGAAAAACGTCCTGGCTTACAACACAAAAAAATAAATTTTCATCGAGACAACGCACCAGCGCACAAGAGTGTTTTAACAATGGCTAAAATCAACGAATTAAAATACGAGTTGCTTGACCACCCACCTTATTCTCCTGATTTAGCTCCCAGTGACTTTTACCTGTTCCCAAATTTAAAAAAAATCCTTGCTGGCAAGCGTTTTACCTCAAATGAAGATGCTATTACAGTTGTAAACCACTATTTTGAAGACCTTGAGGAAAACTATTTTAATCAAGGGATAGAATTGCTAGATAAGCGTTGGACTAAGTGTATTGAAGTTTCAGGAGATTATATTGAAAAATAAAAATATTTTTGAAAAACTAACTATTCTCTTTCATTGATAGGCTAAGAACTTTCCGAACCGCCCTCGTACTTTAGATAATACAAATGCATACATATATTTGAAATATACTTACGATATTTGAAACCCCTCTTTTAGTCACATAAAGGTTTTCCTATTTTCCCTTTACATAATATTAAAGAATTAGCTATACTCAATATCTGTGATTTTAGGTCTTATTCGTTGTAATATCTATAGATAAAATCTCGAAATTTTAATAATGTACTTATGTTAAAAATATCTTTAATAAAGATGTTATTATAAATAAAAAAAAAATAATACCGAGACGTAACCGCGGCCAACATGTGAAAGACAAATCTTCAAAAAATAAATGTCAAAGAATGTTCTTCAAATAATAATAAACATTCCCCATCCAATTTGAATTTTCTGTTTTTCTTAAAAAAAGTAGGGAACCTCGAAATGGAAAACGCTTACTTGTAAACATTTTTCTGATTCCGAGTACAATCACTACGATTATATGCCACTCTCAAGTTTACAAGTGCTTTTGAGCATTTTAATTCACAAAATTTGATGTAAATTATTCTAATCGAATGAAAGTAGCCCGAGAAATATAAAAAGTCACCTTTTCTATTTAAAAGACCTGTATATAAATAAATTATAAATTAAGGACAAAATCACCGACTCTTACTTTTAAGGATAAATGCCACTTAAGCTCCTTCTCCTCCTTTTAAGTGAAAACAAAAATCTCCAAAATGTCCTAAACCCAGACAAGCACTTGCGATTTTCCTTTCTACAACAGAGACTGCAGTACTCGTACAAGTGATGTGGCATCAAACCGCCAAAAAAAGAACCAACCAACCGACCGTCTAGCAGACAGACACACTCCATCGACATCCGTTAAGCAATTTTCTTTCTCAAGGTCACCAGACATTTCATCATATTAACGTATAATTTACCGACAAACAAATTATGGACTGGAATTTACTTTTTTTCTTTGCGGATTATTGTGAATATTTTTTTTTCGTTTTTATTTTTAAATAATTTTGAGCCAACACTCAACTGAACTGAAGTCAATCAATTCACTGTTCATTGGCTGTTTTCCGTGCCGTCAGTGCTGTATCGGGGAATTGTAGATTGACGTGTATTGGAATATTTCGTAGAAGACAACGAAACGTGCAAGCGAAATGGAAAGAAAAAATCGAAGCAAAAAAGAGTACAAAATTATATACTTTCATTGGGGTGATTATAATTTTATATAATTTTGATATTACGTGCGTTAGATGCTGAAGTTCGAAGGCCTGCATGCTGCGCTGGCAAATGGCAATTCCATCGTTATGTTCCCTGCGATCGATGCCTCTAAAAGCCAGTGAATCACAACTCACATATCGACATTGGCAGGCGGATATAATGAGGGTATTCATGAACTGGCTGACCTGACTGTAAACGTTTTTGTCTGATAATTCGATAAGAGCACTTTGGTGTATACAACAAAGAAGGAAATTCTTCGATAATTTACATTCAATGAAATATTTGCGCGTGTGCTCTGAAACATTTTATTAGAGATATGAAATATTTCATTTGCCACGATATACGTTCGTTTATGAATACCCAAAATACTGTAAAAGACAAACTCTTTTTTAAATAATAGCTGTGATGATGGCATTGTCGAAAGTGTGCTTGTGAAATACGGCTTAAGTAAAATGAAACATGAGACATACTTGCCTGATAAACCGTATTTCCTTCTGTACCGGCTGGTAAAACTAGTGGATTCTTTTTGATTAATATTTTATTTTGACTCTCTCATGCTTGAAATCTTGAAAGAATATCAGTATTATATCTCCATAGAACGAAATGAATTAATTTACTATATTTGAAAAAGTGAAATACTCCACAAACTCAATAGATCAGGTTTGTTGTTTTTTGTCGTATGGGGAAGGAAAAGTAAAACAGCAAATGAAGGGTGAAAAATCTAAAAGTATTTTTTCAAAATAAAAAAAATTCAAAAAATCAAATAAAATGTGGAATATTTGTGGTTCTTTCGAAAGGACATTTTGTCATTTATTTTTTGAATATAATTTCCACATTGAACAGGGATTAACCGGCTCAAGACCTTTTGCTTCTACATTTAAATAGATGACAAGTTTTTAACAAAATGGCAAAGTGACATTGATTTTCGTGGCTGCACACTGCTTTTATCATGATTTCGGGTCCGTGACAACCCTCTTCAGAAAGCTTTGCTGCAATTGTTGAAAGTAAAACCGAATAAGAAATACTACTCACTCTTGCCACCTCTAAAGAGACTTCACAACACACACGTTGTAAAAGAAATCTATTGATGGCTCTCGATGTGGAGTCTCTTTAGAGGTGGCAAGAGTGAGTTGTATTTTCGTAGGCTATTGTGTGAAGAAAACTTGAAAAGTAAGGTTTGCAACAGTAGTTCTCATTCGTTTGGGGAGAGCCTGGCCTTATAGAGTTCGGTTTTACTTTCAACAATTGCAGCAAAGCTTTCTGAAGAGGGTTGTCACGGACCCGAAATCATGATAAGAGCAGTGTGCAACCACGAAAATCAATGTCACTTTGCCATTTTGTTAAAAACTTGTCTTATATTTAAATATAGAAGCAAGAGGTCTTGAGCCGGTTTTTCCCTGTTCAATGTTTAAAATCAACAGACCGAAATAAAATAAACGAGCGAAACATATAATTTCTTTTAAATGTTGGCTGCAACTACGCTTTAGGTTGTCCATTTTGGGGGTCCAATTTTGGATGACTTCTTCGATCATTTCTACAGGTATAGCTTTAATGACACGAATAATGTTGGCTTCCAAAACCTGAATCGCAGCTGGTTTGTCAGCAACGAATTTGGACTTTTCTAAGCCCCAAAGAAAAAAGTCTTAAGGTGTGATATTACACAATCTAGGCGGCCAACTCACCGTTCCAAAACGTGAAATTGGCTGCTCTTCGTAATAACATCATGATCCATTGCTTGAGCAGCTGTGTAGCAAGTGGAGCCGTCCTGTTAAACCCAAATGTCAACATTTCGGGCTTCAATTTCAGGAAGCAAAAAGTCCGATACAAGCGAGCTCCATTCACAGTTACACTACGACCATCATCATTTTTGAAAAAATTTGGATCGATTATTCCACCAGCCCTTAAACCGCACCAGACGGTGTTTTTTTCTGGGTATAATGGCACCTCTTGAACGTCTCATGGTTGCTCTTCAGCCACAAATGCGGAAATTATGTTTATTGACATTGTCGTTGAGCCAGAAATATGCCTCATCACTGAACAAGATTGTGGTCGAAAACAATTTCTCACCGAACGCTCATTTCTATTATACAGTTGCACAATTTTGAGACGATGTTTTGGTGTAAGACTTTCCGTGATGAAATGGCAAACATACGGAAAAGAAAAAAAAAAATAAAGTTGAACACAACTCACGCGAAATCTGTGAAAAAAGGATATTAGAAACGATACCTCAAGTTGGATCACACTATATAAAGCAAACGCATCACCTGGTCTGGTAAACGCTCGTTTCGCCGTTGGTGTGGGACGGCTCATCGGTACCATATATGTGTGCTGCCGACAAGGTCTCTACTCGATTACGAAACATTGCTTGATTTTGCATATGCGAAGTATTAAGTCGGACACACAGGACACAGTCGACTCACTAAAATAATTCCTAGTATATTGACAGACTGATGTTTTTTTTAGTACGAATAGCGTTAGAAAAATAATGCAAAATTATTTGCAAACTTAATGCGGTGTATCCAAAACAGTGCGTTTACCAAAAAGGAGTTTTGGCCGAAATGATCAACCCCCAAAGCCAACTAGAACGTACGCCGATGTACCCACTTACGATAATCTGTCTGCCGTGGCCAAGAGTGTGCGACTCAGTCTTGAAACATTAGCTCGCCATCAAACTCAACCTTTCACGCGCCAGCCTGAGCAAATTCCGCACAAAGTCCTCGAATTGTGTGTGCCTTAGGAATGGATAAGGATTTTGTTAGAAAAATCATCTTTTCCGTCGTAGCGCAATTTCATATCGGAAAACCCGGAAACCGTGATCGTCAAGAAGCCAATGCCTCCTCAGATAGTGACAGTTGGTTGAGGATTTTGGAGCGTTGCTTAGCGGGACCAGTTTTCTTTAAAAACGCTGTTGAATACAACAACATTTCAAATAACGGGGACCGCTAATGAGGCATGTTAACCCATTTTCTGTGTCAGGACATACACGTAAAAAAAAATATGGTTAAAAAATATGGGATAACAATATTCGAAGGGGATCATACTATTGTTGGGTGTAAGGTTGTGGTTGAACAATATTATAATCTTCACAACAATAGTATGATTTAAATACAACCATAATATGATCCTCACAACTATACTATGATCCTCACAACCATACTATGATTCACACATAACCATACTATGATCCCCACAACTATAGTGTGATTCACACTCATCATAATATGATCTCCACAACCATATAAAGAATCTCACCACCATAGTATGTTTTACATACAGTATGATCCTTAAAACCATAGTATGATTCACACGCTACAATCCCTACCATCGTAGTATGATCACACACAATTATACTATGATCCTCAATATTATATATATTAAAATTGGGTTATGCTGTCAACAATAGATTTGAATTATGAAAATTATTTAAAAATACATTTCAAAATATTGCTTTTTATTTACGAGTAGAACTCAGATAAAAAACATTAGCGTTTTTATTAAAAATATTTCAGTTAAACATAACCAAAGCAGTTTGTTCGAAAAACCTGGCGCATTTTCCGTTTTACTAGCAACTTTTTTTGTTTTTGTTTTTTAAAGCAATATTTTATAAGCCATCTGTCAAAATTTCCGAAATATTTAATGATTATTTTCTTTGTTACAGTTGATTGAAGTAAACAAGTTTTATAATTTTTGAAAAATGGAAAATAAAGAGTTTCGTGCGGTAGTTAAACACTTTTATATGAAAGGTTATACGCCACAATTAATCAAAGATGAATTGGATAGTGATAATGTACCATCATACTCCACCGTGAAATCCTGGGTTCAACAATTTAAAATGGGTCGTTCAAGTACGGAAGATGAACAACGCTCTGGAAGACCGAAAACTGCTAAAAACATTAGAAAAATATTTAATGAAGTGACTAAAGATAGACGAATAAAGCTCAGAGAACTGCTGATATTGTTAAAATACATGAAAAACAAGTTTGGAGTATTTTACATGATGAACTCCACATGAAAAAGCTATCCGCAAGATGGGTGCCTCGTTTGTTGACTTTGCCCCAAAAAATCGTCCGTTGGACCAATTCCGAGGAGCTTTTAGCGATTTATCAGCGTAATCCAATAGAGTTCTTGCGCCGATTCATAACTGTTGATGAAACATGGATCTATCACTACATCCCAGAATGCAAAGAACAGTCAAAACAATGGATAGAAGCTGGTAAAAGAGGACCCAAGAAAGCGAAAACTGTTAAGTCAGCAGGAAAAGTAATGGCCACATTATTTTGGGATGCAAGGGGTATAATATTTATTGATTATCTTGAGAAAGGAAAAACTATAAATAGTGAATATTATTGTGCATTATTGTATCGGTTGAGTGAAGAAATCAAGATAAAACGACCGCATTTAGAAAAAAAGTTCTTTTTCATCAAGATAAGGCTCCTTCACACACTGCATTTTTAACTCAACAAAAACTGGCCAATTACGATATGAAATTGCTCCGCATCCACCATATAGTCCAGATTTAGCTCCTACTGATTATTTCTTGTTTCCAAATTTAAAAAAAAATTCTCGGTGGCAAAAAATGTTGTCCAATAGCGAGGTTATTGCTGAAACTGTGGCATATTTTGAAGGTCTTGAAAAATCTTATTTTTCGGATGGAAATAAAAAACTTGAAAAAGTTTGATGAAGTGTATTGAGTTCGAAGTAGATTATGTTGAAAAATAAATAATAATAATTCCAAAAAAACGGTTTTTTTATGTTAGGCCAGTTACTTTTGCGGTCGCCCTCGTATGTACTACATCAAAGAATTACTATTATTGCTTGCATTACATGCGTTACAATAAGATTGTTCTGAGTTCAAATAAAGAAAAATTACAATCATACAGTATGATTGCCGTAATCATATTATTGTTAACATAAAACCAAAAAAAACAATGCTTTTGTTGCGCTAACCATATTTATATTGTTGCTGCAGCCATATTTTCAGTTTTAAATTTGGCAGTAAAACTATTATAACAACAATATTAATATTGCGGCAATCATACTATTATTAAAATTTTATTCAAAAAATAATAATATGGTTGCGGCGCACATACTTTTATTGCGAAGAACATATTATTATTGCCGTGACCATATAGTAACCATATTTTTTATGTGCGTGTAGAGAAAAAGTTGATTGGCTATCGGCTCGGGCTAGAAAAATGCTGTTGCTTGGGAAGACTTTCTGTTGCAATCACCAAATTTTATTAGTTTTAAAGGAAATAATATTCGACGTACCTTAAGGAAATAGAAGTGATAATACTATCGTACAGATTACCAACTGTTTGGTTATGCTAATGGAATAGGGAGTTAATAATAATACGCCTAAAATTAAGTTTTGAGATCTACTTTTAGCCGCCATTTCCAAAACTTATGACCGAAAAAGTGTGTTCCACTGTGTATTCATCCGATAATCTTTTTTTTTGAAATATTACAATATTTCTTCAATTTCGGTATGATACTGTACCACAATCTCCTTTCATTTTGACACGCTGTTTTTCCCCCCGAATAAGCCGGAAATAGTCTGACAAATATCTCCAGACACGCCCCAACACTACAGGATAATACAAACGAACTGCATGCAATTGTTTTGTGTGTGTATTTTGCCTACCAGAAGAGGACGACACTAAAAAACAACAATTGAATATTTCAGGACTACTTAATTTTAAAAAAAAATATTTCGAATTCAAAAACGCAATAAAAAAGAGAGAGAGAAAGACGAGCTAAAGGTGCCACCACATACTCGTCTTGAAGATGATGATGACGATTATGATGGAATCAAATGGTGATGCAAAGAAATTTCAAAAGGAGCGCAGGATTTCTACGTTCAACGAAGCCCTACGAGCGACGAGCTGAAATGTCTCAAAGGATCGCACAAAGGACACACAAAGGGGTCCCAACAATGCCTTGGTTTCCCTTCCGTTGTTGGCTACAAAATTTTTTTTAAAAAAAAAAGAAGCGACGAATACCGGGTACACTTCACAACACACGCTCATATATTCCATGTTCCTGGGGGTGGTGTACCAATAAAAGGACAGACGGACGGACGGACGGACGCTGGCAGCACCGATGAGTTGCCGGTGAATGGTGCAATCTTAAACTCATTCAAAGGACAGGCAGGCAGACGGACGGCCAAAGGTACATTCGTACATTTGTTCCAAGGCATCGTCATCCACGATGACGCTGACGATTGTGTAATTATACACTTTGGGTGTGAGCGGCTTGTTGAATGAATCACAATGTTTTAGGAGCAGTTTTCTTCTGTTTCACATTTTGTTTTTTTTTTTGTTTTTCGAGATTTCTATTGTTACATATACATACGAGTACATATGCTTAAGGATCTTGGGTGAGTTGCTGTATGTGTGTAAGTACGGCTCCTGCTGTATTTGCGTAGCAGTTGTGCCGGAATGTCCTTTCCGTGTGCCTTGCGTCCTTGTTGCTGTTGTGGAACGGACCCAAGTGTGTTTGTTTTTCTGTTGTAATTGCAAAATAACTGCCGCATTTCTATTGTTTCGGCCAAGTACTCACACTCAGTGCCTGCCACGTACTCGTACTCCTTGCCAACTTCCGAACACTGTGTGTGTGCCCCGGTTTGTAGTACTGTGGTTTGACTACACCATTCAATTTTTTGGAGAAAAAAAATGTAAAATTATTCGATCTTTATGAAACATACAAAAAACACAAATTTTCGGTTCACTTAAAAAATAAAAAAAAATTAATTAGGAAAAACGATTTAAAAAAAATCGTATATTACAAAAAAAAACAAATACACTCAAATATTTACAAAAAAACATTGTTAGCCGTTTATCGAAAATTATTTCGTTATAAGCCAACCAACTGTGCTCTCAGTATGTTCAGCGGCTGTATACAGGTGGGACGTTTAAAACTTTAAATTTGAATCGGCTGTAAAAAAGTACCGATAATTTCCTGGTTTTAGTGGAAAGTTTGAACTTTGCCATTTAATAATGGAACACAATATTACGAGAGCCGCTATATATATTTCTGGCCTAATAATGAAAATGCGAATATTTATCATCAAACGTGGTTTTATTATTTTTCAAATTATTCTCCTGATTTATACACTTTTGCATGCGCTCAAACCAATTGTCGAAGAGCTTTTTCCACTCCGATTGAGACACCTCTAAACATGGTTTTTGAACGCTTCAATAGCATCTTCTGGCGACAAAAATCGTTGATGTGCGGAAATAAAAAGAAGTCATAGGGTGCCAAGTCAGGGCTGTACGACGGAGACAATTCAACGTTTTGGCCGGTCAGAAAGGCGCTGGTTTGAGCCGATGTGTGAGAGCTCGCATTGTCATGGTGCACAATGATTCGTCTTCTCTTGTTCGTTTTTCGAATTTCTCCGAAGACTTCAGGCAAACAAATTGTGGTGTACCACTTAGAATTGACCGTCCTACGTTGCTCAAGCAGAACAGTTGCCACAAGACCAGTTTTGCCGAAGAAACAGGCGACCATTTGCTTCGAAATGCTTCTTCCACGAACAACTTTCGTTGGATTTGGCCCGTCTTCGAAGACCCACACGGTCGATAGCTGTTTGGGCTCATACGCATAGATCCATGATTCGTCACCTGTGACGATCTTATAAACGTCTTTTGAAGCACCGCAATCGTACTTTTTCAAAACTTCTGTGCACCAATCCACACGAGCCTTTTTTTGAGCGATTGTCAAATTGTGCGGGATCCAACGAGAACAAACCTTTTATACGGCCAGGTGTTTATGCAATATCGAATGTATGCTGGTGGAAGAAATGCCCAAGGATGCCTCTATCTCACGGTATGTCACATGACGATCTTGCAGTATCAGTTTACGCACGGCATCAATGTTCGCTGGCACAACGGCCGTTTTTGGACGACCTTTACGACCTTCGTCTTTGAGCGAGCGTCGGCCACGATTGAATTCATTAAACCAGTTTTTCACCGTGCTACCACCATCCTGATTTAACGTCATACAAAGATTTAAGTTCATCTATGCAGTCTTGTCGTGATAATCCACGTCGAAAGTTGTGAAAAATGATCGCACGAAAATGTTCACGAGTTAAGTCCATTTTTTCGCCAAATTGATTTTTTCAAGTCACTGTAAACAACACAAATGATGGTCGTACGTCAAAATGTTCTGAGTACGTTTATGTTAAAAAAATGTCAAACTTTGCAATGGAAATGTCAGATGGCGCCAGAAGTGTATATAGCAACCATCGTATTTATATGACTACCACAACTGGCTCGGCAGTACCTCATCCGATCCATCCAATTTTTTAGTACATTTTAGATTGTTTTTTAGTACATTTTAGATTGTTTTTAGTACATTTTTAGATTTCATGTTTCAACGAGTCAATTGTTCCTGCATGCTTTAAGTAACATTAATTCTTAATGGCTCCCACAGAAAATAATCCAAAGGGCTCAAATCACAGTTCCGAGGCGTCCAAGTGGTAGCACAATTTCATATGATTATTCGATTTTCAGAAGGAGTGCGTAAAATATCAGTGGATGAGTTGGCTGTGTTAAACGTGGCCCCCCTTTTCTTGAACCAACTGTCGTCCACATCATTCCCTTCAATTTTTTTAAACAAAAATTCATTGAGCATGGCGCGGTAACGCTCACCGTTGACGGCAATCCGTTCCATTGACAAAAATCAAAAAAAAAACTGACCTGCTTCGAATATAAATTTTTTGATATCATTTTAAAAGTTATAGTCCAAAAAGAAAAATCGGCAAATTTTGTTTTCATAGAAATACTTTTTTTGGGCTCCAGAGCCATTCAATGTGAGCAATTTGTACCCAGAATAAATTAATCTTTTGTAGTTTCGTTACTAAGTAGTTGAACCAAATTATTTGTCGAAGACCCATTTTTAGACGGAATCGAATTGGCTTTTAATTTTTGAATAGTCAAGGAGTGGTACATCCTAGCGGTGGTCCTGGATGTTCAAGGACAAAATTCGAGAATGCCCTCTTAAAGCCATGACAACCATTTTTCAGTTTAGCCTAGGGTATTGGTTTTACGCTGTTATTCCGGTCAATGCCAAGTCTTTGGAGGTTATCTTGGCTTTTAAAGACTGATTTTCTATTCAGACTGACGAAACTACTCCATCTTCAATTAAAATTGAGACAATTAAAAGTAAAATTGACAAAATACAAATCGAAATTTAAAAAATGTTTTTCAGTTTTGCCTGGGGAATCAGTTGTTCTGAGGTTTTTCCGATCAATGCCACACATTTTTAGAAGGAATCGAATTGGCTTTTAATTTTTGAATAGTTAAGAAGTAGTAAATTTAGCTTTTTTATTTTTTTTTAAACTTGATAACTATAAATATTATTTTTATTAATTTTTTCAGATGAATATGTAAACATTTTCATTGTTTAATGGTAAAATAAAACATCATAAAATTCGGTGAATTTTTTCACAATTAATTAGTTTAGACTTTCGCCTATTGGAAAAAAGGAATCTTCGCTGATTTTGTCCTATTCTTTTTGATTTTCATTTCTTAAAAAGTGTTTATAATAAATTTTTTATTCGAAAAATTCTCAAATTTTGAGTCCAAATATCATCAAAAAATTCGGAGAAATATTCTTTCATAATAAATTAGTTTGAAATATTTGTCTATTGGAAAAAAAAACGAAATCGTCACCGAAATTTTGATTTTTTGATTTTTTAGAAGACCTTAAGATTATTTTTATTCAGTAAAAACCAATAAAAAATTTTCATATTACCAGAAAACCAAAAAACATTCGCTACGTATAAAACTGAAAATGTTTTGCAATCAGCCTATCATAAGCCATTTAGAAATGTAGTTTCATTGTATTCTGAAAATTCCTTCTGTTTTTGTCCAAAGGTAGTGAACGGTGAAGCTACTATGTCTTTCAAAAAAATTGGTTCAATATTGCCGCCAGGCCAAAATCCACGCCAGACAGTGACTCGTTGGGGATGCATTGGCTTCTCAACAGTCACGTGTGGATTCTCTGAACCCCATTTGCGGCAATTTTGCTTATTGACAAAGCCACCGAGATAAAAAACGAGCTTCATCTGAAAACACGATTTTTCGGTAAAATTATACATCTCCTGCCAAACAAACTTCAGCCCATTGGATAGTGTTTTATAACACTAGCCAACAGTCGTTTTGTTATTTGGTTCTAGCATAATTTTTCTCATTGATTTTGACCTACTAAACACGAAAATGAGTTTTAAAAATTTTTCTGTCGATTGGTTTTCGAGATACAAATTTTTGAACTTTTTTTTTAAATTTTTGGAGGTACACTTACAATTTTGAGCATATCTTTCGTCTTCTTTGACCTATTTGATCCTACTACTACTCAAATTAAAGAAAATTGAGCCGTCTACAACTTATTCTCAGAAAATTTTCAAATCGGGTAAGTAGTTTTGATGTTGGCGGCTTAAAAAGGTTAAAAAACGGCGTTTTTTTTAGTAAAAATGTGGCAGAAAAAACCATATAAAAATTCATATAAAATATAAAACACGATGCTAACAGCAATTTTGGTATTTACGTATAGCTGGCATTTTTACAAAGAAAATAAGCCCTTACTTAACAAAATCTGACAACAAATGGCGGACTTATAATTTTTTTGGTAAAAGACCGAAATTCCGCTATTTCACGATATTTTGATTTTCATTATTTGCACAGCTTACACAGAGAAAACAAAATTCGTTACACAGCGCGTGTAGAAGCGCAATCCTAAGCGATTCGTATCGTCGGTCTTTTACCAAAAAAATTAAACGGCTCAATTTTCTTTAATTTGAGTAGTAGTAGGATCAAAAAGGTCAAAGAAGACGAAAGATATGCTCAAAATTGTACCTCCAAAAATTGAAAAAAAAAGTTCAAAAATTTGTATCTCGAAAACCAATCGACAGAAAAATTTTTAAAACTCATTTTCGTGTTTAGTAGTTCAAAACCAATGGGAAAAAGTATGCTAGAAACAAATAACAGAGAAAATTTTGTTATTTGTGACCTAGTGTAATTAAATGACAAAGTTCAACCTTTCCCATAAAACCAGAAAAATAAAGAAACATATCAGTACATTTGTTTTGCAGCCGACTAAAATTTAAAATTTTAAATTGCCAGTATCGTAAAGTGTATGAAAAAGTGGCACCACGAAGGACATTTTCAACCACTGTGCCTCTGAAGTTCTCTGCCGTTCGTCCAACCGTATACGGTTTGTTGTGTTGCCTGCCCCGTTACATTTTCTCAAGATCTTCAATCCGAATTGCCATGAAACCGATAGAGAGTATAAGGAACAAAACAAAATACAAACACTCGCATTGTTTTCACATCCACCTCACCGGAATCTATTCGAACTCGCTCAGTCCTACTCCAGCGTTGTGGCATTGTTTTCAATTCAATTTTGGTGGTTTTTGTTTTTCTTCTTCTTCTTCTCGTACGTTTGGGTATTGAAAGTACGCGTCCGTCGCAAGTACTTGTATTTCGGTTAAGTGCCGCTTATTTTATACTGGAAATTATTATTCTCGGCTTTCTGTCGACTGCTGAGTGAGTGGTGGTGGTGTTAAACTGCTCTGTAAACGCTATGACTGATATGTCAATTAATCTGATTTCTTTTTGCCGATGTTATGAAAAGGTCCAACGATGAAAAAAAATAAAACTTAATTATTATTTACCCAAAATGAAATGAAAAACATAACAACTGCCACGACACCGACACCGAAGACAAACAGACAAATAAATTGACTTGTGAAGTGTTTAACTTTTGCGTAATTATCTAAAATTGCCGGTTTCGCAATAAGGACGGAATAGTTACGTCGTCATTGTGTGTGTGTGGATCAGAGGGACTGATTTTATTGAACGCGATAATGTGGCCAATACAAAAGAACCGCAAGCTATTACATACAGCATGCCACACGAGTTGTCATACCAATAATTTCCGAATGAGAGCAACCAAACTTACGAAAACTCGTAGGTTTTCAGAACTGAAAAATGGTTGGCCACTTAATTTTTATAGATGTCGACAAAACAGGCCAGAAAACTTCTCGTTTTGTCAGTCTGAAAGACTCATCTGTACATGCAATTCATGTCCACTTGGTGCTAGCCAACATCCTAGCGCTGATCCTGGACTTCCTGGGACGATATTCGAAAACACCCTTTTAAAGACATGACAACCATTGTTTAGTTTTGCCTGGGTTATTGCTTTTTCCGCTGTTTTTCCGGTCAATGCCAAGTCTTTAGAGGTTCTCTTGGCATCTTCAGATTGATTTTATATTCAGACGGACGAAGACTACACCATTTCCAATTGAAATTGAAAAAAGACAAATTGAATTTGACAAAATACAAATGGAAATTCAGAAACTCAAATTGAAATTGAGCAAATACGAATTGAAATTGAGAAATGCAAATTAAGATCGAGAAAATACAAATTGAAATTAAGAAAATACATATGTGGCAGCGCATAGAGAAAGGGACCTAAAGGTAAAAAAATCAATTTTCACTTTATTTTTTTGAAGTGGACAACATCTGAGCATCGAATGAGACCGATCCCATGCCCCAAAAGTGTTCCCTCCCAGAGATATGCGCGTTTTATAAAAGTGATGGTACACCAAAGATACACGTATTTAAATCTTTAAAATGGCTCTCCTGAACAAAACTGGCTTTTACCCTTAGGTCCCTTTCTATTTTGCGCGTCACATATTGAAATTGAGAAACGTTTTCAGTTTTGCCTGGGGTTGTTTCGGTCAGTGGGTTTCTCAATGCCATGTTTGAAATTGAGAAGCGCAAATTGAAATTGAGAAACTCAAATTAAAATTGAGAAAATACAAATTGTATTTTAGAAACGCAAATTGAACTTGAAAATATACAAATAAAATAAAAAATTAGAAATTCAAATTGCAAAACCCCAATTTAAATTGAGAAAATACAAATTGAAATTGAGGAAATGCAAATTCAAATTAAAAAAATACAATTTCCAATAGCAAATTAAAATTGAAGAAATACAAATTGAAATTGAGAAACGCAAATTAAAATGGAGAAACGAAAATTAAAATTGAGAAAATTTAAAATGATGTCAAGAAAAGATAAATTTAAATTGAGAAACGCAAATTAAAATTGAGAAAATACAAATTTAAATTGAGGAAATACAAATTCTAATTGAAAAAACAAATTTAAATTGCAAAACGCAAATTAAAATTGAGGAAATACAAATTGAAATTCAGAAACGTAAACACGAAAAAATAAAAATTGAAATTGAGAAACATAAATTGAAATTGAGAAAATAAAAACTGAAGTTAAGAAACGCAACTGAAAATTGAGAAAAAATGAATTGATGTTGAGAAAAGACAAATTGAAATTGAGAAAATAAAAATTGAAATTGAGAGAATACAAATTGAAGTTTCGAAAATACAAATTGAAGTTGAGAAAATATAAATTAAAATTGAGAGAATACAAATTGAAATTAACAAACGCAAATTAAAATTGAGAAAGTACATATTAAAATGAAGAAACGCAAATTAAAGTTGAGAAACGCAAATTAAAATTCAGAAAATTTGAAATGATGTTGAGAAAAGGCAAATTTAAATTGAAAAAACCAAATTGAAATTGAGAAACTTAAATTGAAATTGAGAAAATACAAATTAAATTGAGGAAATACAAATTTATATTGAGAAAAGATACAAATTTATATAGAAAAGATACAAATTGATATAGAAAAACACAAATTGACATTGAAAATATATAAATTGAAATTGAGAAATGTAAATTGAAATTGAGAAAATACAAATTAAAGTTGAGAAACGCAAACTAAAATTGAGAAAATATGAATTGATGTTGAGAAAAGACAAATGGAAATTGAGAAAATACAAATTGAAATTGAGAAAATACAATATGAAGTTTAGAAAATACAAATTGAAGTTGAGAAAATATAAATTAAAATTGAGAGAATACAAATTGAAATTAACAAACGCAAACTGAAGTTGAGAAAAAACAAATTGGAATTGAGAAACGCAAACTGAAATTGGAAAAAGATAAATTGAAATTGAGAAACCCAAATTAAAATTGGGAAAAACAAACTGAAATTGAGAAAAGACAAATTGAAATTGAAAATGTACAAATTGAGTTTACTTATTTAACAAGCGAGTACCACCAGAAAACTCCTTTTATTTCTGCTATGAATAGGACCACTTTGTTCAGTGATGAGGCCCATTTCTGGAAAAATTGCCATATTTGGGCTGAAGAGCAACCAGAAGAGGTTAAAAATGTGCATTATACCTTGACGACATTTGGTTTCAACAGGACGGCTTGCTTGCCAAACAGCTGCCCAAACAATGGATCCATTGAGGGGTAATTTCGATAAGCAGCCAATTTCACGTTTTGGACCGGTGAGTTGGCCGCCTAGATCGTGTGATGTCACACCTTTAGACTTTTTCGTTGAGGCTATTTAAAGTCTAAAGTCTATGCTGAGAAACCAGCTACGATGTAGGTTTTCGAAATGCTCCATCGAGTCATTCAAAATTAGACCCTTAGAATAAACACCCTGAGGCGTCAACATTTGAAGGAAATTATATTCAAAAAATAAATGTCATAAAATTTCTTTTTGAATGAACAATGAAGATTCCACACTTGAGTTGAATTTTTGTATTTTCTTATTTTAAAACAAATACCTCTAGATTGATTACCTGTTATTTAAGCTTCTTGTCTTTATCGGGACATGGTTCTTCTATATGGTCATAACGATGACCCGCAGTTTGCCAAGAGGGCATTAGGTTTGTAATCAGTTACATCAATTACGATTTCTTCTCTTTTTATGAAATTTGTTTTTCGGATGACATTTTTGTAAACATTAGATGTGAATTCTGTATAGCGCAGGATATTAAAGATTGGAAAGGATAATTGGTAAAAGGGAAGATCTGGGAAATCGATAAGAGGAGTATTGGATGCTCGAAACACGCATTTAATGCAACAGGTGCATATATTTAGCTAGGACCATTGGGTATACCCAATTAAAACCTATAGTATACAATTAAGTCTTATGCTAAAAATAAAGGAAATGTGTCTGCTTAAGAATTTGCGAACAACAACTCAGAGCACTACAATATTAAACAAGTTTTTACCAAAGAGCGATCGAATTCTAGCATATTCCAGGTGAAAAGGTATTTTTAGATTTTTTTTGGTTTTTTTTTTCATTTGTTTTTATACAAAATATTTAATTTTTAGGTATCCTAAAGGCCCGCGAATCCTAAAGGCTTGTCTGCAGAAAAAATAAACGTATAACTTATACATGTGTAAATTAGATACATTAGAATTATGATATTCTTTTTTTTAGTAAATATTATTTATACGGCGGTCCAACCATAATGCACGATGTTAGTTGTGAGTCACGCCTTAACGTCAACTTTCTTGCCCAATTTCATATTCAAAATTTGTTCGAGAATTTCTTTGATTTTGGTACCCATATGTCCATGTTTAAATAGGGCAGATTTTAGGATATAGGGCTTGTCTCCCATATTAAGCCAAACTCTATTGCATTGAAAGCCAACAAATGAATCTTTGTGATCCAAAACGGTCCAAGATTGGTTGTTTGTCCATCGTAATACACTCTACCAAATTTGATCGAAATTAATTAGGTCGTTCAAAGGGGTTATCATAATGGGAGGTGTCCTGGTACAGGGGCTACAGTAAAATGTGGACCGGTATGGCCATTATTATCTGAAAACAAGCTGTATATAGATAGCGGACGAACAGAGGGCCGGACAGAAACATATCGTTAATGGAATCAACTGATGAGTCAGTCATCATAAGGCGTACCAGGAACGCCATGCCGGTCTTAATTCTAGAACGAGTCTTTCAAAATATGTTGTTGTTGGCTCTAAAATTTTTGGTAGTTGCGTATGCCGTACGGCAAAATTTTGATTGTTTTCCATTTTCAGGCGACAACCAAAAAACCGAAAACAAAAAACCGGGTTAACCGACATTTCGGGTTTTAGCAATTTTTGAAAAAACCAATGTCGAGTTTTGACATAAAAACTGGAATGTCTGTATTATGTTTCGGACACTCTACTTCGGTGTCGACAGTTGGTGCCGGGCTGTGAGCATAAGAATTTTATTGTGCACAGCTTACTGCTTTCAGAAAAGTTCCTTGTTTCTCTGACTGTTCTAGTAATTTTCAAACTTTTGGCCCACTTCTCCTGGAAAACTTTTCACTAAGCCCTCGTAGGCGGTCCGATAAAAACACAGACTAAAAATGTACGCTTTGACTACATTTGAATGCACTTTCCACCGCCACCACGACCATCACCACTCAACACATTTCTTAGTTTGGGGGCCAAACATGAACGCGATAAAAAGGCGAACACAGAACATCAAAAGCAACAGTAGAAAAAAAACCGATGGAAAAAGTGGAAAAATGGCAAAAACGAAAAGCAAAGTGCTCAACTTGTTGTTGTTGGACGTAGGAACGAAGAAGAAGGAACGTGCAAAACGAAGGTGTATCATTAAATATGGCGGCATTTCGGGTTCCAACCATATCTTGGGTTGGTTACTGCGTTTCTGCCGCCGCCACAGCGTTATCGTTTTTATCCGCATTTCAGGTGTGCGTGTTTATGTGACCATGTATTATGTGTGTGTGTTCTGGCGTTTTCCTTCATAGTTTCCCCATAACCAAACGAACGGACGGACAGACGGAAAGGCTTACATGCCGCATTTACGTTCTTTGGGGTTTTGGGCTTTTTTCGTTTGCTGTTTATTCTCTTTAGAGCGTGTGTCGAGTGGTGTTCACTTTTATGGAAACATGCACACGACATAGCAACGCATGCATTTTTTATGCTTAAGAAGAAGCAAAAAAAAACTCTTTTTGATGTTGTTGCTATTTGCCATCTGATTTCCATGGTATTCCTTCGTAGAACTGTTTGAGGAGGTGGCTTTTGCTTTTAGTTCTTTAGAACTTATGGATGAAACTAGCTTTGACGTTCTAGTTTTTCAATTCTAACTTCAATTGCTTAGGGTCAAATAAAAAAAATCAAAAGTAAGACCGCAAGAAAATAGTTTTGGGGAAGAGGGTCTCTTTGGTTTTCAATAGATCCATTTTCAAGCAGCTGTCAAATAAAAATTATTCTTTTTAAGTTCTATATTTTAATAAGCAATTTGTATATACCCACACCAATACGAGAAATAGAAATAAAATACTTCAAATGTAATTGGATATCGCAATCTCTTTTATGATTCGTTAGATCAATCTGGGGCATTTATACTGGGTGTTTTTTTTTTTGACGTGTGGTTTTCAATGGGGCACAGTTTTTTCGGAGTTGGTGTTTGTGACTTGATTTATGCTCAGTTTGGTTTGCCATTTAATAATGAATGGACAACGTTTGCAAATAGTAGTGAATGTACCCAAAACGAGATGGCCACAGATCCTAATATAACCGACATGATTGACGCCTTGAAAGAGAATATTCGGCGCGTTATTGCTGATATGCGGCGCCAAATGCTGCGGCCCGTCGCCGCGGCGACTTTACATCAAGAGGTGCCATTATAAGTATACCCAGAGAAAACCACGGTTTGGTGAGGTTTATGGGCTGGTGGAATCATCGGTCCACATTTTTTCAAAAATGATGATGGCTGGAACGTAACCGTGAATGGTACTTGCTATCGCGCCATGATATCGCACTTTTTGCTACCTGAAATTTAAGCCCGTAATCTTGACGACATTTGGTCTCAACGGGCCGCGCTACTTGCCACACGAAGAAAAAAAGTATGTTTGTGGTGACAATATTCGTAGAGATAATACTATTGTTGGGTATATAGTTGTGATACAACAGTATTATAATCCTCACAATAAAAGTACGAATCAAATACTCCCATACGATGATTCACACATAACCATTGTATGATCCCCACAACCAAAGTATGATTCATACTCAACCATACCATGATATCCACAACCATATTTTGATCCTCACAACCATAGTTATTTCACATACAACCATAGTATGATCCTCACAATCATAGTATGATTCTCACAACCATAGTATGATTCACACGTAACTATGTTATGATCCCTACAACAGCTTGAAAATTTTTAATTTTGATATAAAAAGTTCTATTATTCCATTAGATCCGCAACAATAACATTGTTCTAAAAAGCATTTTTAAATGAGGAGAAATTACAATCATACAGTATGATTTCCGTTATCACATTCTTGTTAACATAAAACCCAAAAACCAGTATTTTTGTCGCATCAACCATATTTGTATTGTTGCTACAATCATATTTTTTATTATTAAATTTGACAATAATACTTTTGTTATATTTCAACAATAATAATATTGCGGCAATCAAACAAATGCCAAAATTAAAGTCAAAAAACAATACTATGGTTGCGTCGACCATACTTTTACTGCAGAAAACATACTATTGTTGCCGTGACCATATGGTAACCATTTTTTTTTTCTGCGTGCATACAGCTGCTCAAACAATGGATCTATTGAGAGGTAATTTCGAAGAGCAGGTAATTTTACGTTTTGGACCGGACAGTTGGCCGCCTAGATCGTGTGATATCACACCTTTAGACCCTTTTCTTTGAGGTTGCGTAAAGTCTAAAGTCTATGTTGTCAAATTAGCAACGATTCAGGTTTTGGAAGCCAACACTACGCGTGTCATTAACGCCATACCGGTCGAAATGCTCAACGATTCATTCAAATTAGACCCTCACATTGAACACCCTGAGGCTAGTTGTGGACAACATTTGAAGGATATTATATTCAAAAAAAAAAATGTCCTTTCGAATCAACAATATAGATTCCACACTTGATTTAAATTTTTTCTATTTTTTTATTTTGATAAATACCTTTAGATTAATCACGCGATTAATCACTGGTCAGATGACTTCTCAGCTAGAGGTCAAATACGTTAGAAACGCGGCAACAGAAGTAAATACTTGAGGTGCCGCCTGAAAGTTATTGATGTCTACTTTATTATAATTTAAAAACGTTTTATATCCATGTTCGACGTAACCCTCGTAATCAAGGATATAAATTTGATTCTAACATATTTAAAAGAGAATAAATTTTTTTCCAAAAATTTTTTAATTAAAATTCTACTAGCTGTGAAAATTTAAAATTGGGTTCGAGATAGGTTCAGTAGTTATATAACCTTTACTAAATTTAATAAAGAAAACCATTTAACTTTTAATAATTTCCTCTATTTTAAAGACAACTGTAAAAAAAAATTCTTGGAAGTGTTTCTATTTTTTTGCGGGTCTTGTCGAGTCCAACTAGAATAATCGGTTTGTGAAATTTCCCAAACATCGCCAAAATCTGAAAATCTGGTTAAAAAAGTTTTGGTGGAAGCCCCTGCTTAAAAAATGTAAGATGTTCTGATAGTCGTGAACACTTCCATCACATCACGACAGCCCACATTCATAAGCTTTGTCATTTATTTGAACTCTGATCAAAAGTTTCAAACTGATATCTACAAAAAGTGTCAATATAGTTTTGGAATATCGTTAAATATTCTTCGTGCCACGGGCTTGCAAAAATGTAAACATTCGATAGGCAATCATCATTGTCTGAAAAATGCAATGCATTCAATATTTAATCTATAGGAATATGGAAAAAGCTGTTTCAACACTTACACTCCTAAAATGGACCATATCAATGCTGAACAAATTGTAGCCACTCAAAGTGAAGGGCTTGTCCACGAGCTGTAGCAGCCGTATTAAGAACCGACGATATTCGAGAGATCCATCATACCAATTTTGATCCAAAATAGAGCTGCTCATTTGTGTAGTCTGGAATGGGAATGAACAGATAAAAATGATAAGGGAATAACTTTGTTGCTTTGTCACTTTAATCAGTTCCTTTGTAAAAACTTACCGCCTCTTCAATCCTTGAGCCCTGATAGCAATTGTCAAAGGCAAAGGCAATTTGCACAAAACAAGGAAATGAAAATAAAACAATGGCTAGAATATCTTTACTGTTCGCCATCAAATACAGGTGAAAACAGATCGAAGCAGCACTTATCAAATCGGTGAAATACAGCGACAGATTAAAGGTTTTGCCTAGTTTTTTACCCACTCTGGAAATATAAAGTGAAACGAAAAAATCAGTATCAAGTGATTTGGCCAATCGAAAAAAAAAACTTAGTAAGTACAACTTATTACCGTTTGCATTACTATTTAATGATCACTCATTACCCTTTGAATTATATAAAATCTAAGAATAAGTACTCGTACTAGCAAATAATAGATCGAGAACGTACTCATCGTTATTATGTGTGACAGTTGTTGTATTAAAAGTTAAACAGCCTTCTTGATAATGACCATTCATTACCTTTTGCATTATTTAAAATCTAAAAGTAAGTAATAACCAAGAACAGATCGAGAGAGTAATCATCATAATAATATGTGGCAGTAGTTGTATCAAAAGGTCAACAACCTACTAGATAATGACCACTCATTACTCTTTGCATTATATAAAATATAAAAATAAGTACTAGCCAATAATAGATCAAGTAAGTACTCATCATCATGATGTGTGGCAGTTGTTGTATGAAAAGGTCAACCACCTACTAGATAATGGACACTTATTACCTTTTGCATTATATAAAACCTAAAAATAAGTACTAACCACTAATAGAACAAGTAAGTATTCATCCTTATGATCTGTGGCAGTAGTTGTATCAAAAGGTCAACAACCTACTAGATAATGGACACTTATTACCTTTTGCATTATATAAAACCTAAAAATAAGTACTAATCACTAATAGAACAAGTAAGTATTCATCCGTATGATCTGTGGCAGTAGTTGTATCAAAAGGTTTTGTTTTTAGTTCTCTCACTCATTTTACTTGCACTCACTCTCAAGGTCTGTGAGGGGAAAAGCTACCAATATCTGTTGCCAGTCCTGGTCTTCCAATAGGTCTTGCTCTGCAATCTAACCAGTGTAAATAGGAAATGAGAGTAGAACGCACTAAGACCTTCCTCTTCCTTTCCTGGTATTTCCCTACAGAGGTGTTTTTTATTTTTTCTCTTTTTTCAATTACCCAATAGGACTTTTTCCGAATACTTCGGAAAGTATACAGGGATTGTATATGAGAGCCAAAAATCAACTCCATACATCTTCGCATACTTTGTATAAAGAAACGCCATGAAGTAACGAAAGTGAGAAAATTTCATTCGTGGGTGATGCATCATCAAACATCTTCGCATACTTTGTATAGACACGAAGATGGAACACGATGTGGTCTCCATACACTTCCCTATACTTTGTATGCGATTTTGTTTGTATATACTGAAGCGGCCATTCCTTAATAAATGTATATTGGAAAGGTATACTCACGGGCACAGTATCCCTATATCGTTTGTATACTATACGAATGCGTCTACGTATAGTATACTGGTCCTATTGGGTAGTCCTCTCTATCTTGCTCTCCAATCTAACCTCCCAATAGGACTTTTTCCGAATACTTCGGAAAGTATACAGGGATTGTATATGAGAGCCAAAAATCAACTCCATACATCTTCGCATACTTTGTATAAAGAAACGCCATGAAGTAACGAAAGTGAGAAAATTTCATTCGTGGGTGATGCATCATCAAACATCTTCGCATACTTTGTATAAAGAAGCTGAACATTTTATGTTCGTGGATGATGCAACGCCATACTTGTTCACATACTTTGTGAACAAGTATACATACACTTCCCTATACTTTGTATGCGATTGTGTTTGTATATACTGAAGCGGCCATTCCTTAATAAATGTATATTGGAAAGGTATACTGACGGGCACAGTATCCCTATATCGTTTGTATACTATACGAATGCGTCTACGTATAGTATACTGGTCCTATTGGGCTGTGTATATCAGAAATAAGAGTAGAATGCAGCAAGCATGCCTTCAAGCTCCCTAAGAAAGATTCTTTGAAGGTGTTACTGAGATCTCCCTTTTTCCTTCCTGTTACAACCCCGCAGAATTCTCTTTTTTCAATTAAACCTCTCTCTCTTGCTCTGCAATCTAACCAGTGTAAATAATAAGTGCAAGTAGAATGTAGCAAGCATGCCTTTAAGCTCCCTAAGAAGGCTTTACTGAGCGCTTTCTTTTCTCTCTATCTCTATCTCTCGCACATAGACTTCCTATCCTTCCTTCATGTATGCTTACCTATAACTAACTATCGTTAAAACTTAGCGTAAATACAACTTTGACGAATCTGCAAAGAATTTCGAGAACTCTGAATTGCAAAGTGCGACCCGCACAGCTCAGCTCCTGTTAGTTCCACCCGCCCATTTTGCAGACCTAAGCTTGGTAACATTTTAGCTTAGTCTGTTTTTTCAAACCGGACCAGTTAGCTACAAATTTTAGATCTGTTTTCAAACGATTTTCAAATTGACCCACTGTGGGGACTAAATATTAAGAGACCCTCACAGCTCAGCTCCTGTTAGTTCCACCCGCCCATTTTGCAGACCTGAACTTGGTAACACTTCTGCCAAGGATGTTTGTTTTAAATAGCACCAGTTAGCTACAAATTTTAGATTTGTTTCCAAACGATTTTCCAATTGACCCACTGTGGGCAGTAAACATTAAGAGACCCTCATTGCTCAGTATCTGTTAGTTCCAGGCACCCAGTTTGCAGACCAGAAGTTGGTTACGTTTCAGCTGAGCCTGTTCCTTTTCAGCCAAGGTGGTTTCTTTTAAATACCACCAGTTAGCTACAAATTTTAGATTTTTTTCCAAACGATTTTCCAATTAACCCACTGTGGGGAGTAAACATTAAGAGGCCCTCATTGCTCAGTTGCTGTTAGTTCCAGGCACCCATTTTGCAGACCTGAAGTTATTTACGCTTCAGCTGAGCCTGTTTCTTTTAAACAGGGCCAGTTAGCTACAAATTATAGATTTGATTCCAAACGATTGTCAAATTGACCCACCGTGGAGGGTACACATCAAGACCGTCTAACAAAAATGTGAACAAGTCTGCCTTTGGAAAATGGTCAAGTTACTGTTTGGCGTAAAGTGTGGACACCATCTTTCCCTTTTCTTTCCCCAACTGCCTCAACTTCCCCTACCCTACTTACCGCAAGACATGCTGATGATATTTAATTATCCGTAAAAGCTCAACATAAAAATCGTCCTTCTTCATCCCATCCAAGGTATCGCTGGCATTAAGCTTTTTCAGCTCCCTGTTGACAAATTCAAAATGCATGATGAACTGCACCACGGACACAGTGTAAATGTGATCCCACGTTATGAGACAATTGATGCCGAACACTGTGATTACAGTCTCCGTAACATACATATACGGATAAGTACGCGGATTCTCCTTCAGGTGGCCCGGGAACCAAGAGGCATGCTGATGGTATTCATCCGGTATTGGCGCTCCCGAGCTGGCATCATAGAAGAGCAAATATTTCAGCAGCGGAAGGCAGGTAAATGCAATCAATCCCACAAGGGCATAAACATAGAGTACCCGATGTCGTATCTCCAGATAACGGGCGAATTTGCCAAAGTTCATACGTTTCTGCATGGCCAAATTATGCGGAAAAATTCGATCAAGATCGTTGATCAACCCCAGCATGTTGCGATGCTTCAGCATCAGAGAAATGCCCCTTATGAGACAGAGGAATTCAATACTCCAAACGGCTCCGATTTGTTTGGCCTCACTGAGGCGCTGGGCATTAATTTCCAGCGATATTTTCATGACATTGCAAATGCAATCGCTAATAAGTATGCTCAGCGCTATGTACAATAGCTTCAGGGACTCGAAGCGGAAGGGTACCTTGCGGCATTCCCGTTTGAAGTTGAAATAAACTACGCCGGTGTAACGCTGACAAGGTTGCAGTTTCAGCAGAAATTCGTCCAAAGTGTAGAATTTCTCCTCCTCCATGAGCGACTGTAAACGGTGTGCGATGGTCGTGTGTTTAGGACATACTGAGAATTTTTAGTGTTCAGGGTTTCGTTTAAATTTATTTGAACGTGTGAGAAGAAGAATACTTAGTTTGCAAAAAGGCGTTTAATAATTTAAATAGCCCTCGATTATCTCTTTGATTTTAATGGTTGTAGTGCAATTCACAATGTGCGATTAAAATAGATTTTTCTGTGGAAAACCTTTCAAGGGGTTTGCACAGTGTTTAGGGTTATTGGCAAAAAAATCTCCATAAATGGAATGTACAAGTACTCTGGAGCATTTAAACTACGAAAAATGTCTGAACTAGATGAACATTTAATTCTACCAATCGACCTAGAATTGCGAGCTGCTTTTATTTAGCCATTTCTGTCTGTTCCTCCGTGGATTATTCCTAAGGGAAATGATACACTTTGGTGAGTATAGTAAATTCCCAAAAGGACAGTGTTCTGTTACTATAGGTCTCATATATTGTTCATATGAAATTGTATGGAGATATTTTTGGTAGAACATTGGTACATCCTATCTAAGCGGAGAGAATAAGTTAGTAATATACACGTCAATATTGAAAACAATTTGGATATACGGCATTCACCTTTCAGGTACGAAAAGCCTTATTTACGTTAAAATTATCCAACGATTTCCGTAGAAAGCCTTACTGCTTATCCTAAGCCCTCTATGGTACTCGTATTTCCGAAATGTCATAATCCACTCAGATCTACAAAATGCACACCGCATAGATGAAATAAAACGTTTTCCCGAAAAATACCCATCACTACTGATCATCCGAATATACACTGAGAAGAAAAATAACAGTATATAGTTAACCATATATAAGATTATTTTTCTTCTCAGTGTAAATTCGGATGATCAATTGTGATAGGTATTTTTCGGAAAAATGATAAATCAACATTATTTGGAGTCTACGTTATACTTTATAAAGTTTTTTTGAACATTTTGTTGTTGACTGGTATTTAACAATAATAATAGTTAATTTAACTATTCTATGGTTGAACTTTTTAACCATGAAAATTGTTATTTTAAAATAATTATTGTTGTTTTAACAATGCTTTGTTGAGTTCTTGAACCATTAAACTTGTTGTTATTAAAATTATTATTGTTGTTTTAACAATGCATTGTTTTTAACCATGAAAAATGTTAATACTAAAATTACATAGTTAATTTATTAAAACAATACATGTTCAATTTAACAATGAAATTGTTAATATTATTAAAAAAGAAGATTGTTATAGAAATCATTTTTATTGTTAAGTTAACTAATTATTGGCTACCTTTTTTTAACCAGAAATATTGTTACTGCTGCAATTTTTAATATTAAATTAACCTACTAATTATGTTTTTGCTTTGTTTACATTTATTCGGTCTTTTTCATTATTATGACATGAATATTTTTTATCCTGGTTTGAGACCATTTTGTTGTTTCTTTTTCAGAATCAACTAAAAAATTGGTGAAATATATTGAATACGGTTGCCAGGCAGACTGTACAGCTGTTTCTAAACTCACCAAGGTTTTTCTTCAGTAGTCTTTGGCAACGATTACTTCGGCTACAAATCAAATGACTTATACGGGAGTACCATTATGATTAATGAGAATTACCCTTTGCGTATAGTCTTCGAACTTTGCGAAAAGCAATATTCATAGCGCAATATCAGTGCGCTATGAAGATTTTACAGCTAGCATTTGCATTTGGCGGTGGTTGTTTAAAAGATCGTGATAAATTGTCTTATGATCTTTCCCACAATTACAAATGTTCAGAGCAGTGGGAGAAAGGAAAAAGAGTGGGGGATAGGACAAGCGCAATCGTTTCAACTTCGTGTAACTTAATTCTGAACTTCGTATAACGCAAAGCAAATCAAAAACTTCGATACAACAGAGCCGAATGATCTTTAAATTTTTGTTTATGTCGCACAATTTTCTGCCTCTCTCTTGAAAAAACCAACCTTATGTGACGCGCAAAATAGAAAGGGACCTAAGGCTAAAAACCAGTTTTGTTCAGGAGAGCCATTTTAAAGATTAGGTCCCTTTCTATTTGCGCTTAGAATCGTCGACTTCACTTTAATAAAACGCGCATATCTCTGGGAGGGAACACTTTTGGGGCATGGGGTCGGTCTCATTCGATGCTCAGATGTTGTCCACATCAAAAAAAGAAAAAAAATGAAAATTGTTTTTTTCCCCCTTAGGTCCCTTCTTCACATATAATGTTTTCTCAACTATTTCGTATGAATATTTGACCTTATATAACGTTATTTTGTCTTCGTTATCAAACATTTAACATAAAAAAAATTTAACCAGACTCATGGTTACAAAATCATTGTATTTTCGGCTCAGTGTACGAGGGCGACCGCAAAACTAACTGGCCTGGCACATTTTCTGTTTTACTAGCAACTTTTTTTGTTTTTTAAAAGCAATCTTTTATAAGCCATCTGTCAAAATTTCCGAAATATTTAATGATTATTTTCTTAGTTGCAGGTGATTGATGTAAACAAGTTTTATAATTTTTGAAAAATGGAAAATAAAGAGTTTCGTGCGGTAATTAAACACTTTTATATGAAAGGTTATTATTATTACAATTTATCAAAGATGAAATGGATTCTGTTCATGGTGATAATGCACCATCATAATCCACCGTGAAATCCTGGGTTCAACAATTTAAAACGGGACGTTCAAGTACGGAAGATGAACAACGCTCTAGAAGACCGAAAACTACTACTACTATTGAAAACATTAGAAAAATATTTAATGAAGTGACTAAAGATAGACGAATAAAGCTCAGAGAACTTGCTGATATTGTTAAAATACACGAAAAACAAGTTTGGAGTATTTTACATGATGAACTCCACATGAAAAAGCTATCCGCAAGATGATTGCCGCGTTTGTTGACTTTGCCCCAAAAAATCGTCCGCTGGACCAATTCCGAGGAGCTTTTAGCGATTTATCAGCGTAATTCAATAGAGTTCTTGCGCCGATTCATAACTGCTGATGAAACATGGATCCATCACTACATCCCAGAATGCAAGGAACAGTCAAAACAATGAATAGAAGCTGGTAAAAGTGGTCCCAAGATGGCGAAAACTGTTAAGTCAGCAGGAAAAGTAATGGCCACAGTATTTTGGGATGCAAGGGGTATAATATTTATTGATTATCTTGAGAAAGGAAAAACTATAAATAGTGAATATTATTGTGCATTATTGGATCGGTTGATTGAAGAAATCAAGATAAAACGACCGCATTTAGAAAAAAAAAGTTCTTTTTCATCAAGATAATGCTCCTTCACACACTGCATTTTTAACTCAACAAAAACCATATAGTCCAGATTTAAAAAAATTTCTCGGTCCAGATTTAAAAAAAATTCTCGGATTTAAAAAAATTTCTTCGTGCAATAGCGAGGTTATTGCTGAAACTGAGGCATATTTTGAAGGTCTTGAAAAATCTTATTTTTCGGATGGAATTAACAAACTTGAAAAACGTTTGATGAAGTGTATTGAGTTGGAAGGAGACTATGTTTAAAAATAAATAATAATAATTCCAAAAAACGGTTCTTTTTATGTTAGGCCAGTTACTTTTGCGGTCGTCCTCGTACTTGGCGATTTGCCTCTTAGATGGCAGTAATGAAACAAGGCGTTTAAAGAGACTGCACGTACTGACCCTTTCATTCAGATGGTGAGCAGAAACTTAAAACACCCTTAAACATTTATTATATTATTAGAGATTCTACTTAATGAAATGAATTTCTATATACAGGGTGGGCCATTTAAAATTTGAATCTACTGTAAAAAAGTGCTTATAACTTTTTAAAATTTCTGGTTTTATTGGAAAGTTTGAACTTTGTCATTTAATAATGGAACTCAATATCATTCATATGACTACCACAATTGGCTCGGCAGCACCTCACCCGATCAATCCAATTTTTTGTAGATTTTAGACTGTTTCGGGTTGAATCTCTTCAATGGCTACTTCGATTTCGTGTTTCAACACTTCAATTCTCTCTGGATGTTTTGCGTAAAATTTATACTCACTGGCTCCTCACTCCCCACTGATAATAGTCCAAAGGGCTCAAATCTAAGTTCCAATTATTCGATGTTCAAAAACAGTACCTAAAATATCGATAGTTGTTTTGACTATGTGACATGTTACCCCATCCAAATGCCGTCCAAATTATTCTCTTGAATTTTTGGAAAAACAAATTCGTTGAACATGGGCGCGGTAACGCTCACCGTTGACGGTTTCGAAGAAAATGACCCAATGATGCTGCCAGCCCAAAATCCTTATCAAACAGTGACTCGTTGCTTTATGGTCACATATGGGTTCTTTAAAACCTCATAAGCGGAAATTTTGCTTGTTGACATAGCCACCTGAATGAAATTGAGCTATATCTGAAAACACGATTTTTTGATAAAATTCTTTATCTCCTGCCAAACAATATTCCGTTCATTGGGCGAAGCGAAAACGCATCGGATGGTGTTGCATTATTAAATGACAACGTTTCCAAAAGCACCAGAAATTGACAAAAATTATCATACAGGCGATACAAAATAATAAATCGCTCACCCTATATTTGCATACTTTATTCCCACTAATCCCATGAAGAGACATGGGTAAACTTTACTCAAGCCAGTAATCTGTGGCGATTTAAGTCTTTAACTTACTGACTGAGACCTACTGTTCAACGTAGGCTCCGAATGGCTAGTGTATTATATAAGTATAGAGAAGGGTTGACATGGCTTAGAGATTAATCTCTTAGTCGTAAAGTCGTCGGCATTTTTTCAACTTTAATTCCGCTTAACTTTCTGTGAAGCATTGGGCCTCAACAAAACATTTTCGGGATGGAATCTCGCCGCTAAAACTTTTTAGATATTCTTATCCGGAGTTGATTCTGGCTTTACATGTATGACAGTCGTTTACAGTTACCGTCACACCAAGGCGGCCCAAGTAAAGAGATAGAATTTAGACACAGGCTTTTGTGTTTTGCCAGCACAGAAATAATTGCGAATATGTGACTCGTAAAATAGAAAGGGACCTAAGGGTAAAAACCAGTTTTGTTCAGGAGAGCCATTTTAAAGATTTAAATACGTGTATCTTTGGTGTACCATCACTTTCATAAAACGCGCATATCATTGGGAGGGAACACTTTTGGGCATGGGATCGGTTTCATTCGATGCTTAGATGCGGTCCACATCAAAAAAAAAGTGAAAATTGATTTTTTTACCCTTAGGTCCCTTTCTCTATGCGCTGTCACATATAGTGACAACAGTGCGGCCAGTCGCTCCTTTTCAATACTCGTATCGCTTGGTCGCTACCGATTTTTAAGTCGTCGAAAAGCCTGGTAATAATATTATCATTTTATGAGAAAATATGAAAAGCTGCCTCTTAGAAAAAAAATACGGTGTAAATTGTTTTTGACAACTACGTGGCTTCCAGTGGACTATTCTAGAATTTTTGTCAACTTCTCTGTGAAATAAAATACATAAACTATTATTTCACATTAAAAATCATGGCAAAACAAAAAATCTAGACATTATGACCGCTGTTAATGTACTTCGTAGAAACGGTCTAGGTTATAGGCAACGACGCTTAAACACAATTGAACTGCTGTACATTAACAAATATAATTAAAATTGAACTTTGGCACTGGGTGACTCATGTATGCATTTATTGACAGAAAAGGTAAAACAATTTAATAGCGAAATGAAACCTGGTAAAACGCAAATGGAAGAAATAAGTGAAACAATAGGCGTGTTCTATTGGAAATCGCTTATTGAACGAGCAAGTGATCGCTTAGGCGTTAACTTCAAAGCTTTACGATAAACTTCTTCTTTTGTATACAAGAACTTATAGGCTTTATGCATCATATTTGAAAATGGACAATATTAATTGGTAGGAAATGCATCTTTCATATAAATCATAACTTATAATAATCGAATAAAAATTTTAAAAGTAACAGTCATAAGAAACTGAAACGTTTTTTTTCTCAAAAATTTTGTTTCCAACTGCCAATTGTACCCCAATTCTCCAGCTCTTCCGCGAGTTTTTGCACCAAGTCATAAAGAACTGTACTGTAGCGTTTTTAGCGTGGTATATTTTTTGATACTTTATGATATTGTGCAAAACCGAGTGGGAGAGCTCGAGAATTGGGGTACAATTGGCAGTTGAAAACAAAATTTTTGAAGAAAAAAAAAAACGTTTCGATTTCTTATGGTTGTTACTTTTACATTTTTTATTCGATTTTTATAAGCTATGATTTATATGAAAGATGCATTCCCTACCAATTAATATTATTAATATTATCCATTCGCAGTTTTTAACAAAAAAAAAAACAAAATTTTGACTTTTTTTGGCTGTAACTTCCACAATTTTTATTCGATTTTTAAAATTTATGATTTATACGAAAGATGCATTTCTTATAGTTTATATTTTTAAATGAATCGAGGGCAAATTAATGAAAAACTTAAAAAAAACACTTTTACTATATCCCGAAAATTAAAGGTGATGGCACAAAACGGACACTCAATTCGGATTCTGGAGATTATTTTACATAAAGATCATTTGGTTTAGTCTAAAGGAGGGCTCAACAGTTAATTTTTGCAGAACAGTTTTTTCTACAGCTGCCTTTAAACAAAATTAATTAAATATTCTTGTATAATGGTGTAAAGTTGTCGCATCAGCGACCTGCTAAGCGAGTTGCCACTAGAACACGGCCAATAAGTGCAGAATTTGACTTTTTTTAGTAACCGCTTTAAAATAAATATTCCAACAAAATAAAAGCATATAATGCTTGCTTGTCAAACAAAACACGTCTGTTACACTAAAAGGACTAAAGCTAAACAAGACGACTCGCTCTGTGCCACAGGTCCATCTACAGCATCCATTAACAGTATCAGAGAACCTTAAGCTATGATAGCTAAATCACCATCTAACATTTACAAGTCCTTTTGTATATCTTGTGTTTTGATCAGCGTTTGAACTTCATCCAAATTACGCCTATTCGAAGAGATTAAAGAGCCGATCGCCACCACCACTTCCATAAAATATGTGGTAAAAACACTAAAAATAAAACACACAATCATTAGCCTTGGAAAAATTAAAATCTACTTTCATTCATAACCAACTCACTTTACAAATCGATGTTGGAATATGAACACACGGGGCACAGTCACCTCATCATCACCGCGCAGCATAGCCTGCACTGCATAGTGGGCCACGGCATCGCCGCTAATGCCGGGCACAGCTATAGACCCACCGGTCGCTCTCATTAACTGATCAATTCGATCGTTGGTATTTATAAATGTGGGCATTATAGTGGTCGCTGTAATGTTTCGCTGCGATTGCATTAAATCGATGCGCAGCGACGACGTGAAGTGACGCACCGCCGCTTTCGAGGCCCCATAAACTGCATACATGTGACAAGGAACTAGTGCGGACATCGATGAGATGTTAACAATGCGCCCTCGTTTAAGTTCTTTCATCTTTGGCAAAAATATTTGTGTGGTCTATTAAGAGGAGGCGAGAAACAGAATGTTTTTTATGTGGGCCTAAGATAAGGTGGACCTTATGACACTTACATATATCATGGCGGTGAAATTCACATTTACCATCCGCTGTACCTCCTCGGGAGGGGGATTATCGAAGCTGGACAGCGTAATAATGCCGGCATTATTGACGAGTATCGTTACATTGCCCAAATCGGCAGTGATTTGTGTTTTTAACTCCGACAGTTGTTCAAAATTGGTGACATCGATCTGTAAAAAAACAAATTTGTTTTTAAATAATTGGCACACGCAGAGAAAAAACATGGTTACTACATGGTCACGGCAATAAAAATATGTTATCCGCAATAAAAGTATGTTCGTCGTAACCATAGCATTGTTAACTGAATTTAGTTTTGACAATAGTATAATTGCTGCAATATAAATATTGTTGAAATTTAACAATAGTATTATTGCCAAATTTATAAATGAAAATATGGTTATAGCAACAATATAATTATGGTTGGTGCGACAAAAGTATTGTGTTTTGCGTTTTATGGTAACAATAATATGATTACGGCAATCATACTGTGTGATTGTAATTTTTCTTCATTTAAGTATGCTTTAATGTTATTGGTACAGATCTAATGCTATAATAGTGCTTTTTTTTATCGATATTAAAATTTTTTAAACGTTGGTTTTGTTTAACTGAAATATTTTTAATAAAAACGCTTACGTCTATTTAAACTTATTTTTTCTACTGCGAAATAAATCACTCCTATTATTTTGAATTTAATTTTAATTTTTGAATAATTTTCATAATTCAAAACTATTGTCGACAACTTAAACAATAATAATAAATTATATTGGGGATCATAGTATAATTGTGTGTGACCATACTATGGTTGTAGGGATAATAATAACATGGTTGCGTGAGAATCATACTATGGTTGTGAGGATCATACTATCGTTGTATGTGAAATATACTATGGTGGTGAGGATCATACTATGGTTGTGGAGATCATAATATGGTTGAATGTGAATCATACTATGGTTGTGGGGATCATAGTATGGTTATGTGTGAATAATACTATTGTTGTGAGGATCATAGTATGGTTGCATTTGAATCATACTATTGTTGTGAGGATCATAATATTGTTGTACCACAACCATATACCCAACAATAGTAGTATCCTCTTCGAATATTGTCACCACAACCATACTTTTTTCCTGCGTGTAGAATACAGAGAAATCGATTATTCGTCATTTCTAAAATATTGGTCTTTGACAAGAAGGACGGTCTAACAAGAAGGAAAAACAATAAAAACATATTAAAATGTGGTGGGAACCTTGTCTTGAAGAGATGAGTTTTCCAGTTCAACAATTGCAGCCAAGCTCTCTGCACAAAAAATTAAGTATGGTAAGGATAACAATATTTGAAGAGCATCACACTATTGTTGTGTATATGGTTGTGTCCCACCAATATTATGGTCCTCTCAACAATACTATGATTCACACAACCATACTATGATTCCCACAACCATAGTATGTTACTCTTGCAACCATTGTATGATCCCCACAACTTTAGTAGGATTTACACGCAACCATGTTATGAATCCTACAACCATTTTATGATCCCACTCAACTATACTACGAGGACTGCTATATATATTTCTGGCCTAATAATGAAAATGCGAATATTTATCATCAAAAAACGGTTTTATTGTTTTTCAAAGTATTCTCCTGATTTATACACTTTTGCATGCGCTCAAGCCAATTGTCGAATCACTTTTTCCACTCCGATTGAGACACCTCCAAAGAATGATTTTTTGACGCTTCAACAACTGCTTCGCGCGATGAAAAACGTTGACCACGCATTTTTTTCTTGATGTGCGGCAATACAAAGAAGTCATTGGGTGCCATATCAGGGCTGTACGGCGGATGACCCTTCAATTCAACGTTTTGGCCGGTCAAACAGGAGCTGGTTCGAGCCGATGTGTGAGAGCTCGCATTGTCAAGGTGCACAATGATTCGTCTTCTCTTCTTCGTTTTTCGAATTTCTCCGAAGACTTCAGGCATAGTAATTGTGGTGTACCACTCCTACGTTACTTCAGCGGAACAGTCGCCACATGACCAGTTTTGCCTAGGAAACAGGCGACCATTTGCTTCGAAGTGCTTCTTCCACGAACAACTTTCGTTGGATTTGGCTCGTCTTCGAAGATCCACATGGTCGATTGCAGTTTTGTTTCGGGCTCATACACATAGATCCATGATTCGTCACCTGTGACGATCTTATAAACGTCTTTTGAAGCACCGCGATCGTTTTTTTTTCAAAATTTCTTTGCAACAATCGACTCGAGCCTTTTTTTGAGCGATTGTCAAATTGTGCGGCATCCAACGAGAACAGATAGTTTTAACGGCCAGGTGTTCATGCAATATCGAATGTATGCTGGTGGAAGAAATGCCTAAGGATGCCTCTATCTCACGGTATGTCACATGACGATCTTGCATTATGAGTTCACGCATGGCGTCAATGTTCTATGGCACAACGGCCGTTTTTGGACTACCTTCGTCTTTGAGCGAGCGTCGGCCACGATTGAATTGATTGATTGATTGAAATTAAACCAGTTTTTCACAGTGCTTCATCGTCATACAAAGATTTAAGTTCATCGATTCACTTTTGTGGTGATAATCCACGTCGAAAGTTTATCATCGCACGAAATGTTCACAAGTTAATTCAACTTTTTTGCCAAATTGATTTTTCAAGTCACTGTAAACAGTGATGGTCGTACCTCAAAATGTACCTTAAACAGTGATGGTCGTACCTCAAAACGTTCTGAGTACGTTTATGCTAGAAAATGTCAAACTTTCCAATGGAAATGTCAGATGGCGCCAGGCAACACTTAGTGTTGCTTAGGCCACAAATATATATATATAGCAACCCTCGTATGTGAAGGCGCTTTTCTACGCAGCTAAGTCCGACACGATTGACGTCTTGGAGGAAAACATTCGGTGCGATATTGCTGACATGCGGCTCCAATTGCTGCCAAAAATGTTCGAAAATAGAGCCTTTCGGCTGGAATTTATTGGAGCCAACCGTGGCGTTCACTTGCCCGAAATCATTTTTGGAACATTATGGCAAACCCTTATCTTTTTAATAAGCTAATCCTTGGGCATAACATTATTTGAGTTTTATTTCTTCTTGAAAGCCACACGTCTAAAAACACCCTTTACTTCAATTGTGTAAGCAATTGCCTCTGACTAAAATTTGATTTTTTTTTGGTTAGTTCAAATATTCTCTCCTGAAGGTTCGGATACTTGGAATATTGCACCGATCCTACAGTTTTAATATTAGAAATTTACAGAGCACAAACTAAAATTCGGTTGGTCTGTAAAAAAAAAAACTGGAGGTGCATGAAGAAGGTGCAAAAAGAAGTATTTGACAACGAATCAGTTTTCTGTGTGCACACAAGTTAAAGCAAAATTTCACTAAAAACCCAACTATGATTCTTATTTTAATAATTCAATAGGCGCCTAATAGGTCAGTGTTTTTACACACAGAGAACAGATTTGTTGATACAACTGATTTTTTTGCCAACCGAATGATCATGGTTACATGCACCTCGAGTATTCCATCAGTACAACCGCATGAAAGTTGGTGCTCTGCAGTTTTCAGTTATTGCAAATGTAGCGCCGGTGCAACATACTGAGTATATGAATCTTCAGAAGAGAATTTTTGGATCTAAAAATACACATACCACACTTGGTTAACTAAAAAAAAAATTAAAATTTTAGTCAGACCCAAAAAAAAACTGTTTGCTGACAGAATTAAAGTAAAGGAAGGGTCATGACGAGGAGAAAGTGAAAAAGATGCTGAATGTTTTTTACTGGAAAAAATGGGTTATCGATTGGCCTAAAGTCGGTAATAATCGAATAATTTTTTGTTAAAAAAATTGCCATTAAACAACCCGTTTTTGGTTATGAAAAAGTTTTGGATATCATTACTAATAATTGGTTACCACAACGAAATGTTTGTAAAACTATTGGTTGCCACAAGGACCATTTTCGCGTTTCATTGGTATAACCGATCAATAAATTGTGAGTAAATAACGAAATCATAATACTTATTACCATTAAACAACCCGTTTTTGGTTGTGAAGAAGTTTTGGATATCATCACTAATAATTGGTTAGAACAACGAAATGTTTGTAAGACTATTGGTTGCCACAAGCACCATGTTCGCGTTTCATTGGTATAACCGATCAAAAAGTTGTGAGTACAGTACGATAATCATAATATTTATCATCTTGTGGTATTTCGAAATGAATATCCATCACGATTATAAATATTTGGTGGTTACAACCGAAATTCCTCTTTTGCAACCGAATCATTGTAGTTTCAACCGAATGCCAACTTTTTTTTCTCTGTGCGTATTCATTGCCTTGGCGGGTCAGTTTATACTTGTTTATTAAGGAATTGAATATTTGTTGTAGGCCCGGTTCATTGTTGCAACCTGAACTTTGATATGGACTTTCCTCCGATTGTTGCAATTTTGAAAATAATTGTGGGTCTTTGAGCTGAATGGTAATGGCTCATTGACTTAAACTTACTTTTTGCCAAAAAAAGAAGCAGAATTTATCAAATCTTACCTTATATGCTTTCGTTTTTACACCGTATGTCTGAGCGATATGCTCGGCAGTCTCCTGGGCCAATTTGCCCTGAATATCCACCACGGCTATATGACAGCCCAATTTGGCCAACTTGATGGCTATGCTGCGACCTAAACCTCGGCCAGATCCAGTTATCTAAAGGTAAACAAACATTTAAGTTTGGACTTATTACAGATTTATCAAAAAATCTTACTTACCATAGCCACTTCACCCTCAATGGACTTCTGGCAATTGACTTTGGTCTTTAGACATCGGTACAGGGCACGTATTATCGAAACGACTATCAGCAACGGATATCCAATAATGGTAGCAATCACATACAGACCGTATCGGAATTCAAGTAGAAGAATCTGTGGATACATTTCGCAGCGACTTCTGTGTGAACGATCTGATCAGTTCAAAGTTACAACAAGACTGAATTACAGATAATCGAACAAACAAGTATTTATAATCATTTAAATAATCTACACAAAAAGGCATATTAATTATTGTGATTGTTTGTAATGTAACAAAGCTGTTTGCCATGTAATGGAGAACAAAAACTACAAAGCATAGTAATGGGGAGCAATGATTGCTTAGGTCGACTTCTATATACCCTTCGCTTGGTGGGAAGTTTTAATTAAACTAAGGTAGGAAAGGCTTTTCAATTATAGGGGCTAGGTTTTATGCATTTTAGGGATCATGAGTATCTGTGAGCCAAGACTGGTGCTGAACATTGCCAACCGGCCTGCTGACGTTACTCAATGACCACATTGACGACTTGCCCTCTAGTGGACTGCAGCGCCACTTAGGTAGACGAACATTAGTCTTAGAATGTCAAACTGTTTTTGAAGCATTCCGTTCGACATTCCAAGTTTTCAAACAAACGGTTATCAAAAATTAATAAACTCTTATAACGTTAGCACTGTTAAGTGTAGCGTAAAGAAATCAAGTAGAATATATTAACATTCAGTGCGTGGAGTAATTGTTGATCGGTAAGGTGGAAACCTGTTTAACTCCATACTGACACTTGGGCAAAAATTAAGAAATATTTTCACGACCTGGTGTCGAACTACTCGAAGCCCAAAATTACGTGCTCCTGCTTTTAATTATGTTCCCCAAATTTTATCGGCACAAATTCACCATTGAAAATTATGAAAGACGATCCGATAATCAATAAGTTGGTTTAAGATATTTCACGGTACTGATTTTTTTCTGAGCTTACATTTGGGTTTTATTTTGATTTAATGCTACAAACACTGTTTGCATTGATAAAGAAGGGAGAAATGAGAAGTTTCCGTTTTTTTATTCAGTTTTGTGCCACTGTTCTTATCTTTGAAATGAAACTGCACAAATGTGTATGAACAGCTTGAGAGAAGATTATGAAGAATTAGACCGCCTTATCAATAGTGAGTCATTTTTGTAAGCCCCACACCGGGCTGGAATGTTTAATTTTTTTATTAATCTCATAAGTCTCAGATGAAGATAGTGTATCAGTATTTTTTCTTCGAGAGTTTGTTTTAGATCACAGTGTGTACAAGCTTAGCAATTGTAAATGCTGCCAAAGCTTCAGAACACTGCAATGCACTTGTTGTCGGTAGAAAGTTAAAAGTGTACTGGTTTAGCTGACGCACAGTGTTCCAGAAAAAATTTCAATCGCCCAAAAATCGAATGTAATCTTTTGATCTAGTCAACATTTTAGTTTTTTTTTTATTATGAACGATTGTAGCCAAAGAACTCAAGGATTATTTTGAGATATTGACATTCGGATATATGGGGTGATCCATCTAGAGGTTTTTTTAAGAACAAAAAATATATAAAAATTCAAATCAAGTGTGAAATCTTTATTGGTAATTTGAAAGGACATTTTATGGCATTTATTTTTTGAAAATAATTTCCTTCAAATGTTGGCAACTGTATTCTGGAAATGAGCGTTCGGCGAGAAACGGGAAGATCCGCTGTTTTCGATCAACATTTTGTTCAGTGATGAGGCCCATTTCTGGCTCAACGGCAAAGTCAATAAACATAATTGCCGCACTTGGGCTGAAAAGCAACCATATGAGGTTCAAGAGGGGTCATTGCACCCATTTACGGGCTGGTGGAAAAATCGGTCTATTTTTTCCAAAAATTATGATGGTCGGAACTTAGCCGTTAATGGAGCTCGCTGTCGCGCCATGGTATCGGACTTTTTGCTTCCTGAAATTGAAGCCAGTAATCTTGACGACATTTTAATTTAACAGTACGGCTCAACTTGCCATACAGCTGCTCAAGCAATGGATCTATTAAGGGGACATTACGAAGAGCAGTCAATTTCACGTTTTGGACCGGGGAGTTGGCCGCCTAGATCGTGTAATATCACAGCTATAGACTTTTTTCTTTGAGGCTATGCAAAGTCCAAATTCTATGCTGACAAAGCAGGTACGATTCAGGTTTTGGAAGCCAATATTACGCGTGTCATTAAAGCCATGCCGTTCGTTTTGCTCGTACAAATCATCTAAAATTGGACCCCCAGAATAGACACCCTGAAGCGTAGTTGTGGCCAAATTTAAAGTAAGTTATATTCAAAAATATATGGCATAAAATGTCCTTTCCAAAGAACCACAAATATTCCACACTTTTCAGATTGAACAGGGATTAACCGGCTCGAGACCTCTTGCTTCTATATATAAATAGAAGACAAGTTTTTAACAAAATGGCAAAGTGACATTGATTTTCGTGGCTGCACACTGCTTTTATCATGATTTCGGGTCCGTGACACGGAGCCGCACAGTGGTACTGAATCAATATCTATCGGCCGAAAGTCTAAAATTTTTGAAAACATTTTTGATTTCTGTAAAAGGAATTATTGTAGCCAAAGATCAAGGAAAAATATTATATATATTTAATATTTTTTATTTTAAAAAACGTTATACTAGTAGCGGAAGCAAACAACTACACACAAAAAAATAACAGTCTAAAACTTTCAACTAAGTTGTTAACAAAAAATATCAGTCATTTTTTTTTGCTGAGCTTTTGGGAATTTCGAAAAATAACAGCGACATTTTAATAAATTTAATATTGATAATTTTTAATTGGATGCTTTTTTAAACTACCCAGAATTTATGAAGATGGTTGTGCATTTTTTTCACGTGAAACTAAATAAGAACTAATCAGCAATCTTGTACGTGGAGTTTTTTTTATTGTGTTGAAAATGTTCTGTGGAAAACTCGACTACATGACAGTTCTCATAGTAATAGAACAGTAATGAGTTTGTATACACAACGATATTCTTATATTTATTCTGCAGACCTGCCGCTTACCTCATTTATCGGGGGTGAATAAATATATAAATATATTTGACAGCATACAAACAATTTTTTTAATTAGAGTTTTAGTAGCATCATGCAACTTTTCATCTAAAACATTTTCATTCCAAGTGTTGTATGATTTTTAACGTAACAAAAATATAATATTTCAGAGGAAAGTAACTGTTTAAAAAACCTCTGATTTATCACAAAAACTGAGGTTAATTATATATTTTTTAGAAATGTTATGCAGTTGATTTAACTAACATGTATACTCGTAGATTAGATATTAGAGGATTAGATGAAATACTACAGTGTAATTTAAACACTCTAAAGAGTGGATTTTGTCTTTGATTAATGTATTATATAATTACAATATATTGTTTAACTACGAAAGACATACAAAATGGTTCGTCAATATAACAATTTTAAAAATGAGTGATAATCAATAAACAACTAACAATTTTATGCCCTGATAATATAGGTATAAATTTCTGTATCACACTATTTTGGAATAAAATTTTTAATTAAATATGCTCATGTTTTAATCAAAATTAACATTTATTTGGTTCTGTGTACGGACAACAACATTTGATATTTTTTGGTCATAACTACAATGTTTTAAAAATAATTACAAATGGCCCAAACAAGGGTTTCATTGCAAAAAATTATTTTTGTTCAGTACATGCCACGGACATGCCATTTCATAGCTAAGAGTAGATAACAAAATTACATTTGTTACACAAATTTCCCAGAAGAATCAGACCAATTGTACTCATGCATATACAATATGGACATTTTTTTTACAAAGTATGAAAAATAATGTCACTTAAATAACACTCGTTTTCAGCTTTGCAATGATGGGCTCGTTTTAGAGCATTTTCCATAACATCTTTCAAAATTTGTGGCTGTAGCGTTTGAATTTCTTCAACAATGTTGGGCTTGAGTTCAAGGATTGTTTCGGACTTGATCTCATATACTCGCTCCCTCAAATAACCACAACGAAAATAGTCGGGTGCTGACAAATCTGGCGATCGCGCTGGCCAAAAAATTTCCGAATTTCTGGAAATTATTCGCTCTTCAAAAATTTGACTTAAATGTTCCATTGTGTCTCGGGCAGTGGCTCCGTCTTGCTGACATCACATCTCAGGTCTGTTTTCAAGAGCAGGACGTAAAATATTTTGTATCATAAATGATCCCACACCATACTGTACAGCGAATGCGGTGCAGTTGGAGTCGATGAATGACTCTTGGATTAACCTTTGTTAATAAGCAAAACCATTTCAATGAAAATGATCTATGTCACTCATGTGTTTGCGTTAAAATAATTGATCGCTGATTTAAACAAAAAATTCTATTATTCTGGTTCTTTGTTCAGTTGCGAATCTCTACATTATTTATTCTCCAAGTGTTATTAATATAATCTGAAAAAAAATATATAAACGAAAAAGTTATTAAATTTTAAAACCCGATGGCTACTTTCGGCGCACCCTGTACTTAGCCGTTTTAAAACGGCCACAACATATTATTTCTTTAAAATTATTTTAAAGAATCTAGCAGGCAGTTTCCTATAGAAATGATCATTACCTTTTCTCTCTTTTTGTTTACAAATGAACTTCCTACTCCAGTTTTGCTATCGATTCTAGTTATTTACTTATACTTATAGTATAAGTAAACAAAAAAAAACCCTTTTAATTTCCAAAAAAACTTCGTATGTGAATTTATTCAACTCTTAATTAAAAATTTCGTTAATAAGCTAAAATGATATTTCAATGATATTTAAAAATCAAACAAAAAAATATTCATATAATCATGCACTATATCGTGTGTTTGTGGGTGTATGTATGCTTTGGGAGGGATTTTAATTGTGTTCAGTACCAAACTCTACTGCCGACAGTTCTCGTTTAATGCGAAACTGTCTGCCCTTAAGTGTATAGCCACTGATCATAGTTACAGCACATTCGTTGCTTGGGGTGGTATGGAGTGGCGCCCGCCGAAACTGCAGGCACGCCTGCTTGTAATTAAAAGTCTTTCCGAGAGCTTTTTGAAAAAAAAATGTTCAACTTTATAAATAAATATGTGAATTTTTTATCGCCCTTTAGAAAATATTTTCGAATAACCGCTTACAACTTTTTTTGTAAATATAAAAAGATTTACATAACCCGATACGAAATTATTTTCCATAAACGACTTACAACTTTTTTTTTTGTAAATGAGTAAATTTCATAACAGAAATACTTTTGATAAACGCCAAGCAATTTTTGTTGTTGTAAATATTTTCGATAAAAAGCATACAATTTGTTTGGTAAATATGTAAATTTTTATAAGCGCCTGATAACGATAATAGTTTTAATAAACGGCTTACAACTTGTTTTTTGAGAATGAGAAGTTTTACATCGCCTGATACGAAATTATTTTCGAAAAAACGACTGACACCTTTTTTTGTAATAGTTGAATTTCAGAACGAAAATATTTTCGAAAAAAGCCTAATTTTTTTTTGTTAATACGTATGTGAATATGTTTATCGCCTTCAATACAAAATATTTATTATAAAAAACGTACGAATATTTTGGTTAATATGTGAAATTTTAAATCAGACGATTCCTAATAAATTCTTTGTTTGAATATTTGAATTTTTAAATAAACCAAAATGTTTTTCTATGTAAATACAAAATCATGGCAAACCAGAATGTCTAACTAATTTTGAGGGAAATAATTGTTTGTATAAAGATTTAACACATTTTAAATGAAGTTCATTAAAGTTTAAATTTGAAATCTAACTTAAAAACGTGGTAAAAAATCAAATGGCTACTTAAGTTGTAGGCATTTAGTGAATTTAAAGACTAACAGATTATTAAAGAAATCTGTTTAAACGCAAAGGGCAGAAATAAGTGATTAATAACAAATTACACTTATTTTTGCAACCGCTTTAAAAAAAAAGTTCCTACAAAATATAAGCAAATAAATGATGCTTAATTTTAAAATAAAACACGCATTGGACTTAAGGAGTAAAGCCAAACTAAGCGACTCGCTCTGTGCCACAGGCCACAGAAACCCATTGCTAGCATCAATGGACACTATTAAAGCCTCTAAAGCTGCGATAAGTGCTTCAGTATCCCACATTTACAAATCCTCTTTTATGTCTGATGATTTGATCAGCTTCTGAACTGCATCCAAATTGCGCCTCTTCGAAGAGATGTAGGAGCCAATTGCTACCACCACTTCCAGAAAATACGTGGTAAACAAACTATAAATACAAGATAAACCATAAGCAAAAGATCAAAGTCCACTTTTATACATTCGCAACACACCTCATAAATCGATAATGGAAAATAAACACACGAGGCACTGTCACCTCGTCTTCAGCGCGCAGCATAGCCTGCACCGCATAGTGCGCCACAGCATCGCCGCTTATGCCGGGCACAGGTACCGACCCACGGGTTGCTTTCATTAACCGATCAATTCGATCGTTGGTATTTATAAATGTGGGCATTATAGTGGTCGCCGTAATATTTTGCTGCGATTGCATCAATTCGATGCGCAGTGACGAGGTAAAATGACGCACCGCCGCTTTCGAGGCCGCATAAACTGCATACATGTGACAAGGAACTAGTGCGGACATCGATGAGATGTTAGCAATGCGCCCTCGTTTAAGTTCTTTCATCTTGGGTAGAAATATTTGTGTGGCCTTTTAAGGGTAGGGAAGAACAAAAATTTACATTATGTGGGCCTAGGACAATAGAAATATTCTGACACTTACATAGACAATGGCGGCGAAATTCACATTCACCATGCGCTGCACCTCATCGTGAGGGGGATTGTCAAAGCTCGACAAAGTCAGTAAGGCGGCATTATTGACGAGTATCGTTACATCGCCTAAATCGGCGGTGATTTTGGTTTTTAGCTCCGACAATTGTTCAAAGTTGGTGACATCGATCTGTAAAACAACTAAATTTGGTCAATATTTTTTTTAATTTAAATAAAATAGTTTTGTTATTGTTCTGAGGTAATTTATTTGTCAATTCAATTAAATATTTTGTTAAAATCACGTCATACTTTAAAGCAAGAGGGGAATTTTAAGCAGCGTTTTCTTTACTTTGTCCCTCATTTCTATAGAAATGAAATGGAGAGTATATTCACTTTGTCATAACGTTTGCAGCTTCTCGAAATTTTGAAGGGAGACCACAAAAGTATTTAAAGGGTGGTCCAACCATAATGCACGATGTTAATTGTGAATCGCAACTTAATGTCGAGTTGGTTGCTCAACTTAATATGACATTTCATTAATTGAGTGTTTAACAAATTCAACCATGGAGAGTAACACAATTGAGCAGCGTTTTAGGACTGTTGAAGTCTTTTACAATAACGGACATTCAAATCAAAAAGCATTTCGTGCACTTCGTGAATTTTTTTAAGGCAAAATCGATCAAATATAACCACAGTGCATTCGTAAACAAGCAGAATTGGCGAATTTGGGCAAATGAGAATCCACGAGTGATTGTTGAAAAGCCGATGTATTCACAAAGAGTGACTGTTTGGTGCGGTTTATGGGCTGACGGCGTCATCGCGCCGTATTTCTTCGAAATAGAGGTAGGCCAAGCAGTTTCTATGAATGATGTTCGCTATCGCAAGATGATAACGGACTTCTTGGCGCCAGAATTTCATGATATGGACCTGGACGATTCCAACTGGATGGTGCCACTTGCCACGCAGCCAACGAAACAATGGCATTTTTCCGTGGACAGAAATTCCAGATCAGGCACATAAGACCTCTGAAGCGTCAAAGGCGGCTAGTTCAGTATAAATCAATACACACAGAGAACAGTTACGTTGCCACAACCGAATTTTTTCGCCAACCTAATGACTAAAGTTGCATGTACTACCCAAGCTTTCATTAGTGCAACCGAATGCTTATTTTTACTCTAAAATTTTCAGTAAATGGAACTAAATATATCAGTTTAAGTGACAGAGTACATAACTATAGTGTGATCCATCTAGAAGTATTTTTTGAGAACAAAAAAAATATAAAAATTCAAATCAAGTGTTTTTCAAGTATTTTTTCATAACAAAAAAATATTAAAATTCGAATCAAGTGTGGAATCTTTATTGGAAATTTGAAAGGACATTTTAGGGCATTTATTTTTTGAAAGGAATTACCTTCAAATATTGGCAACAGTATTTTGGAAATGAGCCTTCGGTGAGAAACGGGAAGATCCGCTTTTATCGAGCAAAATTTTGTTCAGTAATGAGGCCCATTTCTGACTGAACGGCAGAGTCAATAAACATAATTGCCGCATTTGGGCTGAAGAACAACCATAAGAGGTTCAAGAGGTGCCATTATACCCAGAGGAAACCACGGTTTGGTGCGGTTTATAAGCTGGTGGAATCATCGGTGCATATTTTTTCAAAAATGATGATGCTAGGAACGTAACCGTGAACGGTGCTCGCTATCGCGCCATGATATCGATCTTTATGCTACCTGAAATTGAAGCCCGTAATCTTGACGACACTTGGTTTCAACAGGATGGTGCCACTTGCCATACAGCAGCTCAAACAATGGATCTATTGAGAGGTCATTTCGAAAAGCAGCTAAGTTCACGTTTTGGACAGGTGAGTTGGCCGCCTAGATCGTGTAATATCACACCTTTAGACATTTTTCTTTGGTTTTACGTACAGTCCAAAGTCTATGCTGACAAACCAGCTACGATTCAGGTTTTAGAAGCCAACATTACGCGTGTCATAAAGCCATACCGGTCGAAATGCTTGAACGAGTCGTCCAAAATTGTACCCTCAGAATGGAAACCCCGAGGCGTAGTTGCGGCCAACATTTGAAGGTTATTATATTCAAAAAATAAATGCCATAAAATATCCTTTCAAGTTACCAATAAAGATTGCACACTTGATTTGAATTTTTATATATTTTTTTGTTCTGAAAAAATACCTCTAGATGGATCACCCTACATAAGCAGAAACCAGTTAAAGGTGCAAAATGCATTATTATCAAATCTTACCTTATATGCTTTCGTTTTAACACCATATGCATTTGCGATATGTTCGGCAGTCTCCTGGGCCAATTTGACCTGAATATCCACCACGGCTATATGGCAGCCCAATTTGGCCAACTTGATGGCTATGCTGCGACCTAAACCTCGGCCAGAGCCAGTTATCTAAAATTAAACAAACATTTTAGTGCTGATATATTGGAGAAATATCAAAGAATCTTACTTACCATAGCCACTTCACCCAAAATGGATTTCTGGCCATTGACCTGGGTCTTAAGACATCGGTACAGGGCACGTATTATGGAAACGACTATCAGCAACGGATATCCAATTAAGGTAGCAATCACATACAGACCGTATCGGAATTCAAGTAGAAGAATCTGTGGATACATTTCGCAGCGACTTGTGTGAACGATCTGAGCAGTTCAAAGTTACAACAAGACTGAATTACAGATAATCGAACAAAAACAAGTATTTATAATCATTTAAATAATCTACACAAAACTGCATATTAATTATTGTGATTGTTTGTATTGTAACAAAGCTGTTTGTCATGTAATTGAATGCAAAAATTGCAAAGCATAGTACGAGTAATACGGAGCTTAGATCAGTAAGGTCGGAACCTTTAAATCATATGCCTGGTCGGAATATTTAATGTTGGTCGGAGGTGTTTTTAGATTCTGTTTTTCTTCGGGAACATAAAAATGGATAAACGGATGGGTATTTAGATTCTGGTCCTTTCAGCGCACATGTGTATCAATGAGTCAACACTACACTGTATGAATTATGTTCGTTCTATTAACGCAAAATTCTTTTTATTATGGTTTCCGTACATTCTTCATATTATTGACGAGGCTTTTCGTATCTACGATTAAAAAGGATCGTAAAAATTTCGTAATTTTTCAATAAGTTCCTTTTTTGTACGAAAAGTCAACGTAAATAATTATTCGTAACTTTGAGAATATTTTCGTTAGAATTTCGTAATATTTGTTTCACATGTTTTACGAAAATGTTCTTATTTAGTAAAAAATGTATATAACAGTGCTTGTGTGTACGTAAAGAAGAGCTGTAAAACTATCGATAGAATCGAAATCGACTGTTTTTAATGACTATCGATAGTATCGGTACAAATACCATCACTTACATATATGTTGGGACACTGCGAGTTTCGGCAAGTATATTTTTGCATTCCAGCCACTTGGACGGAATCTAAAGAATGTTCAGCAAAGCTGGCTCTATAATTTCTGACAATTTCTAACGGTTTGATATCACACGATCTTAGTGGCCAATCGACCGGCCCAAAAAGGGGAATTATCTGCTCACCGAAGTGTTCTCTCAATAAATCCATTGATTGATGCGATGTATGAGAAGTGGCGCCGTCTTGTTGAAATTAAATTTCGCCGAGATCACCAGCTTCAATTGCAGGCAGCAAATACTCGTAGTCGGTTATCATGGCACGAAAACGGTCGCCATTGACGGTTACGTTCTCATCGGCATCATTTTTAAAGAAATATGGACCGATGATTCCACCGACCCACACACCACACGAAACCGTTGTTTTTTTCTGGATGAAGTGGCCGCCTTTCTGGTTGCTCTTCGTCCCAAATGCGGCAATTTTGCTTGTTTACATACCCATTGAGCCAGAAATGGGCCGCATCGCTGAACAAAATTTGGCCCGAAAACGTCGGATCTTCTTGGAACTTTTCATAGAGCCAAGCGATGTCGCTTGGGAACGTTGGGCGGCTTCAGTTCTTGCACAAGCTGTATTTTTTGTACGCTTTCAATTTAAGATCTCCACGTAAAATGCGCCAAGTCGTTCCATACGTCAGTCCGAGTTGCTGCGAACGGCGCCGAATCGACTCGCCACGGTCTTGGTGTACCCTCTCAGCTACGGCCGCTTCACTGCGTGCTGGACGTGGTCTATTCGGTCGAGTATTATCCAATAACGAATGCTGGGTCTCAAGATGGCTGATGGTGTTGCGAATAGTACGCTCAGTAGGTCGATTATGTTGACCATTAGTTGAATGAAGTGCACGAAACACATTCCTCACAGAACGTGAATTTTCGTAATAAAGTTGAACGATTTGTAAACGTTGTTCTGGCGCAAGTCTTTCCACGAGGAAATGCCAAACAATACTAAACAAAAATAACATGACACGACTCACACGTGATGTGTCAAAAAAAGGCTATTGAAAAAAGTATCTCTACTTGGATCACCCATTATATACATATATGTGACGCGCAAACTAGAAAGGGACCTAAGGTTAAAAACCAGTTTTGTTCAGGAGAGGCATTTCAAAGATTAGATCCCTTTATATTTGCGCTTAGAATCGTCGACTTCACTTTCATAAAACGCGCATATCTCTTGGAGGGAACACTTTTGGGGCATGGGATTGGTCTCATTCGATGCTCAGATGTTGTCCACATCAAAAAACAACAAGTAAAAATGTTAAGTTTGGCTGTGCCGAACTTTGAATACTCTCCACCAGATTCCCAAATAAAACCAAATTTGGTGCGGAAGTGTGTTCTATATAGAAATCTTTATGTGCAAAATTTCATTTCGATAAGACAAGCTTGTGGTGAGTTATCGTCCTATTATTTCTCAAAGCCCATGAGACCGTTTGTGTGAGAGGTACCAATAGGACTTTTCCGACATCAACAGAATTTGGTGCAGAGGTGTGTTCTATATAGTAAAAATCTTTATGTAGAAAATTTCATCTCGATAGGTCAAGTTTGAAGTGAGTTATTGTCATATTATTTTTCAAGGCCCATGAGACCGTTTGTGTGGAAGGTACAAGTAGGGCCTTTCCGATCTTAGCCAAATTTAGCGCAAAAGTCTGCTCTATATATTAATCTTTATGCCGAAAATTTCGTGTCGATAGGTCAAATGTGTGGTGAGTTATTGTCATATTATTTTTCAAGGCCCATGAGACCCTTAGTGTGGGAGGTACCAGTAGGACTTTTCCGATCTCAAGCGAATTCAGCGTAGAAGTGTGCTGTATATAGAAATCTTGATGTGTAAAATTTCATTTCGATAGGTCAAGTTTGTGGTGAGTTATAGTCATATTATTTCTCAAGGCCCATAAGGCCGTTTGTATGGGAGGTACAAGAAATGATGGCCCAATCTATGGGCCCATTTTTACATAGATGATTGCGCCTATATAGAGATTATTGTTTGCAAAATTTCAGTAATTTTGCTTAAGAAACTCGAAGGATATTTCCAAATAAAAAACTAATTTTTATGAGGTAGTGTCGATTGAGGGTCTCCAACACCAATTTCCCGTAGAGCTATATAGCCCATTTTCAATACCAACCATGCTAGGTTAACTACACATGTTTGTGCCAAATTTCAGCTCCCTAGCTGTTTTCATGCAGGCTCTATCATTTTAAAAAAATAGATTTTGTTAAAAACGCATGTTGAAGAAGCAGCAGGCGATTTTTGTGTACCTTACCAATGGCAGAGCAATACTTATAAAGGAAAGCTTTTTAAAATTTTAAGGTCCGCCTAACCAAAATATTCTAATCAGTTTAGTTTATTCTTAAAAATAGTGGGTTTTTGTAGAATAATACAAACATACGCCACTAAAACGATAGTCACCCTTATCGCGAAAAAAATTCCTCTCGGAATTTGTTCCCTTTTCGCCAAATCGCAATCGCCAATCTGTTCACGGGGAAATGTGGCAACTTCGAAAAAAATTCCCCCTATCATGAATGGTTTTTTTAGAGGAATTTTGTTCGCCATTTTCTTTTTTTGTTCACTTTGCATTTTGTCGGCGAACTGTTAAAACGTAAAATGTAAGTATCCGTTTTTTTCTATTTTGAAATTAAAAATAACAAAATTTTTCAGGAATAATTCAACTAATAAGAACCAAATGGATATTTTGCTGCAAAGAATGCAGGAAAATCCGTCCATAGCTGGGGGTTATACAAAGGAATCCAAACAAGATGTAGCATCCTTCTGGAAAAATGTGAACAACGAACTGAACAGTGCTGGACCACCTGTGAAATCTGTAGCTGAGTGGAAAAAGGTATTTGAATATACTAATGATTAATAATGGTTATTGCAAATGCTTAATAAATTATGATTTTACTATAGGTATGGACGGATCAGAAGAGGTATATCCGCAAAAAGGCTGCTGCAAATGTAAGAGAGGAACTAAAAATAAGATTACTGCAGAGAAATGATAGCAATTGAAATGTTTTTTTTTTATTTTTAATTAATTTCATTTTTATTTCACTAAACTATTTTTAAGAACATCAACTGATTTTTAATTTTTATTATTACTCGTATTCTATTAGATTTCATTGTTTTTGGTTTCTAAAACCTTTGTAATGTAAATAAATATTTCTATAAAAAAATTAAACTTATAATGTGTTTGCAATTCTATCACGAATCCGCTTTCCTGCAGAGAGGTATCCACTGTTTGCCGGTGTGGTGTCCCATTCCACTTCAATATCATCTTCGCTCACAAAGAAATCATTTATAGGATCGCATTTGTAATGGATGCAAATGTTGTGTAGAGCAGAGCAAATGTTTGCAATTTTGATCGCTTTCTCTGGAGTATAATAAAGTTCTCTAGCACCTAGTAAGCACATCCATCTATTTTTCACCACTCCATTAGTTCGTTCTATAATGTTCCGGCATTTGCTATGAACTTCGTTGAATTTTTCTTTCACACTATCATTTGGGTCTCTGTAGGGAATTAAAAGCCATGGTTCCAATGGGTAGCCGCCATCCCCTTTAAAAATGATATAAAAATACTTATACCAATACCAAACTGAAGTCTTTTTGAATAGATAAAACTCACCCAGCAGCCACATACTAGTTCCACTCATACTCCAAACGAACGAATCGTGACAGGCTCCAGGATGTGTGGCATCAACATATCGAATCTTCATTTCGTGGTCACATATCTATAAAAACGTTTTTGGTCAAGTATATACATAGATATTATTTATATCAACTTACCAATGTTACGTTTAAACTAAAGCGTCCTTTTCTGTTGTAGTATAGATGTTTTGCCTCCTTGGGGGCTACTGTTGTAACGTGTGTACCATCAATACATCCAAAAACACCGGGAATTCCAAATTTATTAAAAAAAAAAACTGCGCACTGATTCTGCGTTCTTCTTGTGTAGGATAACTTATCCAAGTTTGGCAAAGAGGAACTTCCAATGCATTTAGTACTTCCGAAAGAACCTCGCTGAACGTAGACTGAGCCATTGCTACATCATAATCTTTGCCTACACCTTTCTGGTAACCACCCTCGGCAAAAAAACGTAAGCAGCCACTCAGCTTAATTTTAAATTGGCGGTATAGCAGACTTTTTCTTGGCAGGTGGCAAAGAATTTGTGAGCATTTTTAAAAGATATGTAAATGCAGCCTTATTTACCCGAAAATATTTAGAAAATCTGAAAAGAGAAGTCTTAGATTGATGCTGTATAACAAAATCGTTAGCACTTACTGTGAATTTGTCAATTCCAAAGGATTTGAGGCATCCCGAAGGTTTCTTCTAATAATGCTTTGTTTTGCCTTCCTTTGATTGTTTTCTTCCTGCAGTAAAGTAATAAGGGTGAGTATCGATAGAGTATCGATATAAGGTGATAGTCACAAACTATCGAAACTTCTGAATTGGGCAACTATCGATGGTTTTAAAAGTACAGCTCTAATGTAAAGGGGTAATTTCCATTAATTTTATGAGACTACTGTATACGGCATTTAGTTTGTGGCAAAGGAAATCTTTACAAAAGACTGTTTTTAAAATACCATAACCAAATAACATCATTTTTTTACGTTGATTCTTAAAACAAACGAACCAGAATACAAACTGTTAATAATTAAAAAAAATACAAAGATAAAATCTATTTCATAACAAAGTTTAATTTTTTTCGTGAAAATTTGCCATACAAAAACTATTATCAAATTTATATAAAAGATTTTCATGTTTATTGTGAAATATTGTCATAAAAATGATGGAAATGATGTCATGAAAAATATGAAACAATTTAATGAAAAATAAGTCGCGTTTCATATAAATTGTGAAACTAACGGGTGATCAATTATAGATATTTTTTTCACAGATTAAGCGTTAAACTTTATTTTTTTTCTTTTTAGTATTGTTTGTCATTTCATCACCTAACGAAGTTCCTGTGCGTCGCCGTTTCAGTGTTTGGGATCTTCAAAAGCTTGAAAAAGATCCGCTGTTTGCGACCAAACTTTTGTTCAGTGATGAGGCCCATTTCTGGCGCAACGGCAACGTCAATAAACAAAATTGTCGCATTTGGGCTGAAGAGCAACTAAAAGAGGTTCAAGAGATGCCATTATACCCAGAGAAAACCATGGTTTATGGGTTGGTGGAATCGTCGGTCTTTATCGGGCCGGAAAGTAACCGTGAATGCTGCTGACTATCGCGCCATGATATCAGACTCTTTTCGAAATTAAAGCCCGTAATCTTGACGACATTTAGTTTTAACAGGACGGTGCCACTTGCCATACAGCTGCTAAAATAATGGATCTATTGAGAGATCATTTCGAAGAGCAGCTTATATCACATTTTGGATCGGTAAGTTGGTTAACACAATATGTGAAAAATAATTACATTGACAAAACAATGTTGTCTGTCTGATTATCGCTGTCAACTGATTTTTGTGTTACGCTTCAACTTGCGTCTGTGCTTATACGCCACATGTCTATATATGTGACGCGCAAAATAGAAAGGGACCTAAGAGTAAAAATCAGTTTTGTTCGGGAGAGCCATTTTAAAGATTTAAATACGTGTATCTTTGGTGTACCATCACTTTCATAAAACACGCATATCTCTGGGAGGGAACACTTTTGGGGCATGGGATCGGTCTCATTCGATGCTCAGATGTTGTCCACATCAAAAATGAAGTGAAAATTGATTTTTTTACCCTTAGGTCCCTTTCTCTATGCGCTGTCACATATGTGTGACAGTGATAGTTTTGTGTGTGAAGTCATTTTGCCTTAAAATAGTTCTAATTTTTACTAAATTATGTTCGTGAAACTCTATGTCGCTAATATCTAAAATTCTCCTGAACAAAACTAGTCTTTACCCTTAGGTCCCTTTCTATTTTGCGCGTCACATATGACATTAACGGGGTATGTTCAGTTCTACTATTGAAATGGGTGTGTTCAATGTTGTAACAGTATTTATGTCCCTACTGAGTATACGATGGGAAAAAACACACCCTGATAGAAAAAACCTATGCTAAGCCTCCTTGACAAAATTTTCGTACAGGACCGTAGTCTGTGATGGAGGGTATATAAGCTTCGGCACGGCCTGTAATATTGCAAGTTAACTAATTATAAGATCGGACAAAAAGCCGTTTATTTGTAGCCTGAAAATCTTCGTGAATGATTATTATAACATGGCTTAAGTTTTTTCTAGGGATACTTTACAAATCATATAGATCATGTTACAGTGACGGCTACTAAAGTTAGCGCGTCCTCAGCTACTCTATGCAAGTTAAGTCTCACATTTACGAATCCGTTCTAATGTCGTCAGTAGTTAAAATATTTGTAATTTCTGAAGAATCCCGGTACTTCGAAAAACTTGCGGTACCCACAGCAATTATTTTTTCCAGGATATATGTTGGGAAGAAACTGAAAATCAATGGGAAAAATTCTTGTATTAAAAGAAAGCATCTTTTCAAGCAAACCTCAATAATTTACACAGGTACAAGAGCCCACGGGGTACCGTCACTTCATCGTCACCGCGCATCATCGCCTGCACCGTATGTTGGGCCACCACATCCCCACTAGCAGTGGGCGATATTTTCTCCCAATCAATCACTTTTGTCAACCGCTCAATACGTTCGTTGGTGTTCATAAATGTGGGCATCACTGTGGTCGCCGTAATGTTGTTGTTGGACTGCAAAAAGTCGATGCGCAATGAGGCGGTAAAGTGACGCATCGCCGCCTTTAAGGCAGCATAAATCGGACAGAGGGAATTAGGCATTAGTGCAGACTGCGAGGAGATATTGACAATGTGACCATGATCGAGTTCTCTCATTTTCGGCAGAAATACTAGGGTGGTCTATAAGTATGGAAGGAAGGATAGGTTACATTATATACCCATAGTCTAAACGAATGTATGTCACTTACATAAAGGATGGCTGTGAAATTCACATTTATCATGCGTTGCACTTCCTGCGGTGGGGGATCATCAAGGGAGGACACTGTAAGAATGGCGGCATTATTGATGAGTATCGTCACATCGCCCAAATCTTCGGCGACTTTTGTTCTTAAATCCACCAGTTGTTGAAAGTTGGAGACATCGATCTGTACAGTATTACAAGCAAAAAAAAAAAACATAAAAATTGAATTCACCTAAAGTAGGTAGATTGCAAATAAAATTATGGAAAAAAATACATAAAATGGGACTTAGCTGGTAAGGGCTTGAACCCTAGGGCCCACAAATATGGCTTTATAGCCCAAGACAAAACGACAAATATGGTTGAATCGGTGCTCATATTAAAGAAACTTCGTTTCTAATACGGATTTATTTTTAAGATTTGTGGAAGAATATCTCTTCTAATTTAATAGGAGACCCAGAATAGAACGTCGGAATTCCAGATTATATCATCTCTTTTATGAGTTGAACGCTTTACAGTGGTTGGAGAAAACATTTTTTGGAAAAAGGTCTCTAATTTGGGTTGTGTTTGTCGGAGACTCCGGAAGATTTACACAGCTATACTGCCGTCTTGTATATTAAGCACAAAAAGTCACAGGAGCCAAAATTCCAAAATCGAGTTAAGGACAGATTCGAAACCGTTAATGAGTTTCTATTTTTGTGTTGAACATACGAGGGCGGTTCAATGAAAGAGAATAGTTAGTTTTTCAAAAATATTTTTATTTTTCCATATAATCTCCTGAAACTTCAATACACTTAGTCCAAGGCTTAACTAGCAATTCTATACCTTGAATAAAATAGTTTTCCTCAAGGTCTTCAAACTAGTGGTTTACAACTGTAATTGCATCTTCATTTGAGGTAAAACGCTTGCCAGCAAGGATTTTTTTTAGATTTGGGAACAGGTAAAAGTCACTGGGAGCTAAGTTAGGAGAACAAGGTGGGTGGTCAAGCAACTCGTACTTTAATTCGTTGATTTTAGCCATTGTTAAAACACTCTTGTGCGCTGGTGCGTTGTCTTGATGAAAAATCATTTTTTTGTGTTGTAAGCCAGGACGTTTTTCTCGAATTTGTACATTTAATTGATCTAAAAGGTTGCAATAGTACTCTGAATTTATTGTTTTACCCTTTTGCAGATAGTCAATCAATAAAATACCTTTGAAGTCCCAAAAACCGTTGCCATAACCTTACCAGCCGATTGAATTGTTTTTGCCTTCTTTGGGGCACTTCCTCCAGCTTCAGTCCATTGTTTGGATTGTTCTTTTGTCTCTGGAGTATAGTGGTGGATCCATGTCTCATCAACAGTTATGAAACGACGCTTAAAATCCATTTTATTTCGCTGAAAACGATCCAAACAAGCTTGAGAAATGTTCATTCTTTACGTTTTTGGTCGACTGTTAACAAGTGCGGCACCCATCTTGCAGAAATCTTTTTCATCTGTAGTTCTTCATGCAAAATTAAATGGACTCGATCATTTGAGATGCCCATGATATTAGCTATTTCACGCACTTTTATTAGTCGATCATTTAATACCATATCATGCACTTTGGCTACAATTTCTGTTGTTGTTGCTGTTTTTGGACGTCCACTACGTGGTTCATCTTCAATGCACGTTTAAATTCTGCAACCCAATTTTTTACTGTTGCATATGAAGGAGCACTTTCACATTCACCATATCATTATGAATTTCTTGTCCCGATAAACCTTTTTTTTGTAAATATTTAATGACACCACGCATTTCTAATTTTTCCATTGCAAAATAATCGCGGATGCGTCTTTTGTGAACACCTGTTTCTATATGAAGGAGTTGCCAGTTCGAAACAAAATTTAACATGTGTTCATAGCAGAGATGGAAGTTTCCAAAACACTTAACACGTTTTCAGTTTATACCGCGCTTTTTTTGCTAGGCTAAGAAGTTTCCGAACCGCCCTCGTACACGACCCACTTTCAACTGTAAATGACTGAAAAACGTTAAGCTGGAAGTGGTAGATATAAAATGGCGTGTTTCTTAGTCAAAAATGGAAAATATCTCAAAGCTACTGAAATGGATATGTAACTTCATTTCTTAAGAGGGCAGCATATGTTAGGTCAAGTTTCCTCCGGTTGCTGGGGTATAGCTCGCGGGGGTAGGGTTCGTACAGAAATTTAAAGATTCTACTGACAGAGAGTAAGAGAAAGGCGTGTGCGCATGTTTTTAATATACTTTCAGGCTTTATTTAGGAGAATTTAAAGGAAGGGTTCCGCTTATATGTTAAATACTAAAAAAAAGGGGTTTGTCTCCGGTGAGACCTGTCAAGTTTCAAAAAATATTCTTAGATGTTGTATAGCAGGGCTCCGAAGTGGGCAACCTCCGTGTGTGAAAAAACGTATACTGTTCGCCAAATCCACAGCTGGCACAACATTTAAGTTTTAATTATCGTAAAAACAATAAAGTTAGAGATCTGAAATTTTGCAACAAGCTAGCGTAAAAGTATATGTAAGCGAAAAAAAAACCTTCTATTAAGACATTTATACTTATTATAACAAAAAATCCCTTGACTCCTTAAATGGATTGAGAAAATCTACAAAATGTTTTTTTTGGAAAAGTTAATTCCAGTTTACTCATGGTCCAGTTACAGCTTTTTGAGATATAACCAGCTATATAAGTATATAAGTATGTGGACTACTTAGGTTCGGACCGGCCACCGGCCTAGTTTCTATTTTTTCATGCCAACATCATATATACCTACTTATATCATCATATCGGTATTAGTTTAGGAGATAATGTCTTTTTAAGTTCAGGGTTGTAAGACTAGGGTGACGCCCTTTTGTCCAATTTTAACAAAATATAGTCCATAATAATATGCTAAGCATTGTTTTTGTTCTAATAAAAATTAAGAATCATCGCTCCATTTTTTTGGTCATAAATTCGATTTTTAAAGGGATCGTGGCACCGCCCACTTTTCCTCCAGGTTGTGTTTCGAGCGGTGCTAATATTATATGTTTCAATTATCATCGTCATATTTTTCTCATAGTTCATGAGATATTTTCATTTTGTATTCTAGGGGCTGTGCCACTCCCCCTTGCATAATTTAACCATAAAATAGTCTATAATTGCTTTGTAAAATCACTGACAAAGCTATTATAGACTATTTTATGGTTAAATTATGCAAGGGGGCGTAGTTTAAATTCTAGAACGATCCGTCCATTACATTGGCCATGAACTGGACATTATTATACACTTAGTTATGGTAAATTTGGACAAGGGGCGTGACACCGCCCACTTATTCTCCAGGATGCGTTTCAATTAATGCCAACATCATATGTTTCACATACTATCGTCATATCTTTAATATTTCTTGAACTGTTGTCTTTGTACGTGCAGGGTTGCGAAGGCTGTAGCACAACTTAGTATATGTGACCCGGCCTATGAAAAGGTGGCTTATGACTCAAACAAGAAATTGCGAGAAACAGCTGTTAAAGATAAGGTCAAAGTTTAAGAGATGAGTCATAAGCCAAAGTTAAAGATGAGTCATAAGCCACCTTTTCATAGGCCGGGTCACATATACTAATATCCTTGTTATTGATTGCCTTTTGCTAATATTTTATAAAGATCAGTCCCTTACTTTGGCCTTAAATAAGATTTTTTAAAGGAGCCTTGTCACCGGCGCCTTTCCTCCAGAATGTGTGTTTCGATCGAACATCATATGTTCTAAATATCTTTGTCCTATCTCTTATAGTTCATGGGATATTGTCTTTTAAAGTTCAGGATTCTGTGGACGTTCTAAATATCTTTGTCCTATCTCTTATAGTTCATGGGATATTGTCTTTTTAAGTTCAGGATTCTGTGGATGTTGCCACGGCCCCCTTCTCACGACTTATAATAATGTCCTGGTCACTGTTTTCTTTTCGTTAAATATATAACGTTAAATATATTTTATAACGATCGGTCTATTACTTTAGCCAGTTATGCGGTTTTTTTTTAAAGGGGTGTGGCGCCGCCCTTTTTTTCATTATGTATTTCGATTCATACCAACACCATATGATCCAATTATCTTCGCCATACCTCCAAAAGTTTATGAGATATTGTCATTTTAAGTTAAGGGTTGTTGATAATTCCAAAGAGCGGCTTAAATTTTGTGTGGGGAAAATTTTAACCACTTGACCGATATGGCCCATTTTCAATAAGAATCCTTTAAGTCCATCAACACAGGTTTCTGCGCAATTACAGCCACCTAGCTCGAAAGTGCGACCTTTGATTTGCTTTCCTTAGACAGATATACATGGTTAGATTGTCTAAGAATTTTAAGACGATTTATGGGGTTCCCCGAACGGTATTTCTAGGTGTTGCAAACGAAATGCAAAGTGACACGCGACAGCCGGTTCTATGCACAGGATTGTCCCGAAGCAGCAATATTCGGCTAAGGGCTGTCACCCCGGCACTACGTGTGCCGCTACAACAACAGCAAAAAAGTGAATATGTCCTTTATCCTATGAATGTGTCCTTTATCCTATAGATGAGAGTTAAACGATATCGAGTCGACAGTTAGTTATATGAATGTCTGTCACAAACTCCTGCTAAAACTAAAAATACCCAAAGAGGGTTGCTATATATATTTCCTGTCCTGACAATGCTTTCGTTCCCAGATGTAAAGTGGAACTTCCATTGGAAACTTTGACATTTTTTAGCATAACTTCACTCAGAACGTTTTGTCATTTGAGGGCGAATTGTTTTGTTTACAGTGTGTTGAAAATGTCATCTCAGTCAAAAAATGGAATTATCCCGTGAACATTTTCGTGCGATGATTTTTGGCGTGGGTTATCGCGACAAGAGTATTTAAATCAACTTGTTTCGAGTTTTGGCGCTGAAGCACCAGCAAAAAACACTGTTAATCGCTGGTACCAAGAGTTCAGGATGAATTTCGTGAAGGACGTCCAACTTCTGTCTCTTTGCCAAAAAGCATCGATGCTGTGCGTGAACTGATTAAGCAAGACCGACATGTGACATTGCGTGAGATTGAAGCATCCTTGAGCATTAGTATGACAAGGATCAATAAGATATTGCATGATCATATGGCCGTGAAAAAAATTTGTTTTCGTTGGATCCCACATAATTTGACGAATGCTCGAAAAAGGCTCGTGTCGATTGTTGCAAAGAAATTTAAAAAAAAAAACGATCGCGGTGCTTCAAAAGACGTTTATAAGATCGTCACAGGTGACGAATCATGGATCTATGGGTATGAGCCCGAAACAAAACAGCAATCGACCGTGTGGGTCTTCGAAGACGAGCCAAATCCAACGAAAAATTGTTCGTGAAAGAAGCACTTCGAAGCAAATGGTCGCCTGATTCTTCGACAAAACTGTTCATGTGGCGACTGTTCCGCTTGAGCAACGTAGGAGGTCAATTCTGAGTGGTACACCACAATTTGTTTGCCTGAAGGCTTCGGAGATGTTTGAAAAACGAACAAGAGATGACGAATCGTTGTGCACCATGACAATGCGAACTCTCACACTTCGGCTTACGTCGTATGGATGGGTCATCCCCCGTACAGCCCTGATTTGGCACCCAGTGACTTCTTCCTATTCCCTAGAGTCAAGAAAAAATGCCTGGTCAACGTTTTTCATTGACCGAAGCAGCTGTTGAAGCGTTCAAAAACCATGTTTTGGAGGTGTCTCAAGCGAAGTGGAAAAAGTGCTTCGACAATTGGTTTGAGCGCATGCAAAATTGTATACATCATCCTGGCGAATACTTTGAAAAACATTTAAACCATTTTTGATGATAAAAATTCGCATTTTCATTATTATGCCAGAAATATGTATATCAGCCCTCTTTTATCTTTTATCCTATGGATCTCTGCCACAATCTCCGGCTCAAACTCAAAATACCCTATACTACAAAATTAAAGTAGTATTTAAAAAATATTTGTATTTTAAAAATGAGAGTAGTATTTAAAAAATCTTACCTTATATGCTTTTGTTTTTACTCCATACGTCTCAGCAATATATTCAGCAGTCTCCTGGGCTAATTTACCCTGAATATCCACAATGGCTAAATGCACGCCCAATTTGGACAATTCTATGGCTATGCTACGACCTAAACCTCGGCCAGCTCCAGTTATCTGAAATTAAAGAGCCACTTTAGAAAAGAACTAGCAAAATGTTTGAAGAATCATACTTACCACAGCCACTTCCCCCCTAATGGACTTCTGGCAATCGACTTTGGGCTTTAGGAAGCGGTATAGGGCCCGTATAACGGAAAAAACTATCAGCAACGGATATGCGAGAATCGTGCCAATCACATACGGACTATATGTTAATTCAGCTAGAATATTCATTCTGTAGTAAACTGTTAACAATGTGATCCGTTCTCAGTTACAACTTGACTGAATAACAGATAATCGAACAAACTAGTATTTATAATGATAGGGGAAAAATCTATAAAACAAGTAAGCAACTTTCCGACGGCAGAGAAGACTTGCATGCACCTTACCATATAGCCTTACTCATAGACGGCTTATTCTAAGTGACATTGCACAAGCATATTTCGCTGGTGTAGAGAGGGTGCAGAGAAGGTACTGAAAGACGCGTGGCTAGGATTTTTGTTATCGGTGCTAGACTTAATTAACCAAAATTAATTATAACCACTCGTTTTTAATACGATTACCTGAAACTTACGTATTTGAATGTAATCTCGGTACTGCTCTGGATGGAATATCCGATCAATATTTAGAGGAGTTGCAAACGGAATGACAAAATAAGTATTAACAGGTCATTTCCAATATTGACTTATAGTTGATCATGTTATCCAAATATATTCTAAATATGATCTAGCCTTGTCTGTCAATCTGTTGTACACACGATAGCGGTCAAACAAATTAAGCTAGGACTCTGAAGTTTTGCACGATGATGGCAGATAGCCATGAGATGCTTGGGGTTGCAAATCGGCTTACGGGGGTAAAAGTTTCTCTTTAGTAGACTGAATATCCCTCGAAAATTTTATATTTTTTTAGGTGATAGGTAAAGGGTTTACAAGATTTGCTCCTAACAAACAAAACTACGACTTTACTTGTAAAGTTCTTTGGTGAATATTCGATGCGGTTACAAACGATAAACAAGATTGTCTACACAATTGTAGCGTACAAGGTGGTTTGTAGTAAAAGTGATTTCTATTAACATTCAATGTATTGAGTAATTGTTTATCGGTTAGGGGAGAGTGGGAAGAAACCTGTTTACCGCAGTGTTGTGATACTGTTTTAATCTGTAAATGCAACGATTAAAAAATGTGAAGATAATAAAATCGAACCCCAATGGGATCATAGGTGTCTGATGTGCATGCCATACACAGGGTCTGATCTAATATATTGGTAAACTTGTAGTATTCTAAGGCGCCCTAAAAGCGGGGGCCTTTAATCTCTTAAAGAGATACTTTTCCGCCTAAGGCCGTAATCGCCCATTAACAATCACAAAAAGCTTATGACTCTAAGCCAGCATTGTGCAAAATGTCAAGGTTCTAGCTTATGTCGCTTGCAAAATGATAAAGATGCATGTTCTACCAGTTTTATTCCAAACATAAAAACGTAGTTGGAGAATTACACCATACCATCGAATACTTCCCCAAACAAATGTTGAACAGCAATGGAAGTTTTAAAGGCTATTGGTTTCGATATACCCCTATTTTACATTGGGTGGGGACTGTCCATGCCGCCTTGGTGTGATGAAAGTGTGCACGACTATCATGCCAATTAACCCAAATCCTGGTAAGAATATCTAACAATTTTTCAGCGGCGGGTTTTCCACCTACACTGAGAGGAAAAATAACCTTATATAAGGTTAACATAGCCATAAATAAACATGATTTGGAGTCTACGTTAAGGTTAATTTTAACATTTCGTGGTTGACTGGTATTTAACAATAATAATAGTTAATTTAAATATCCTATGGTTAAATTGTTTAACCATGAAAATTGTTAATTTTAAAATAATTATTGTTGTTTTAACAATGCATTGTTGAATTTTTTAGCCATTAAAATTTGTATTATTAAAATAATTATTGTTGTTTTAACAATGCATTGTTTTTAAACAGAAAAATTGTTAATTTTAAAATTTCATAGTTAATTTATTGAATCAACATATGTGACAGCGCGTAGAGAAAAGGGGCCTAAGGGTAAAAAAAAAATCAATTTTCATTTTTTTCTTTTTTTGATGTGGACAACATCTGAGCATCGAATGAGACCGATCTCATGCCTCAAAAGTGTTCCCTCCCAGAGATATGCGCGTTTTATGAAAGTGAAGTCGACGATTCTAAGCGCAAATAGAAAGGGACTCAATCTTTAAAATGGCTATCCTGAACAAAACTGGTTTTTAACCTTACGTCCCTTTCTATTTGGCGCGTCACATATGTTCGATTTAACAATGAAATTGTTGATATTATTAACTATAAAGATTGTTATAGAAATCAATTTTATTGTTTAGTTAACTTATTATTGGTTACCTCTTTAAACCAGAAATATAATTACTGTTACAATTTTTAATATTAAAAAAACCAACTAATTATGTTTTTGTTTTTTTACATTTATTCGGTCTTTTTTAATTATTGTGACTTGAATAGTTTTTATTCTGGTTCAAGATCTTTTTGTTGTTTCTTTTTCAGAACCAACTAAAAAATGGTAAATTTATTGGCTATGGTTGCCAGGCCGACTGTACTGCTGTTTCTAAACCCGCCAAGGTTTTTCTTCAGCAGTCTTTGGCAATGATTACTTCGGCTACAAATCAAATGACTTATACGGGAGTCCCATTATGACTAATGAGAATTACCCTTTGCGTATAGTCTTCGAATTGTGCGAAAAGCAAACTTCATAGCGCAAAAATTGTACAGCTAGCATTTGCATTTGGTGGTGGTTTTTTTTAATAGATCGAGATAAATTGTCTTATGATCTTTTTCACAATTACAAACAGAGCAGAGGAAGAATGGAAAAATAATGGGGGGATAAGACAGTCGGAATTTTTGCAACTTTGTTTAACTTAATTCTAAACTTCGTATAACACAAAGCAGATCAAAAACTTCGATACAACAGAGCCGAATAATCTAAAAATGTTTGTTTATGTCGTACAATTTTTCGCCTCTCTCTTGACAAAACCAACCTTATATAATGTTAACTCAACTATTTTGTATGTATATTTGACCTTAAATAACGTTATTTTGTCTTCGTTATCAAACATTTACTAAGAAAAATTTAACCAGACACATGGTTAAAAAAATCATTTATTTGCGGGTCAGTGTAGTGAATGACGGCGTATTTACGAGCAAGAGATTTATCTCTAAGTCATGTAAAAACTTCTCAATAAAATGCATTAGCCGTTCGGAGCCGGCGTTAAACCGTAGGTCCCGGTCAGTGAGTATAATAATTGATTCGTACACAGCTAACTGATTTGAGAGAAGTTTCCCCTTGTTAATTAATGGGATCTTTTGGTTCTGAAGTAGGTATCGCACTAATTGTACTCTCGTTATTATGCAAACTCGAGAACAGCTCTTTCGGCCATAAACCCTAGTCGGGTAAATATAGGGTATTCGGCGATTTTTACTGTTCTATAGCTGGTCGGACATTTCGGAGTGTTGTCCAATCCATATGTAGAGAATGTTATCATTTATGGTCACCTAGGATTTGTGTTAGGTTGTAGTTTTCCTCTCCATGCTTTCTATTTACCAGTTGGCTCTTTGTGGGATAAGTCTATATGTTCTTATCCTGTTCGGCTCTCCTCATATAGCATGTGCCATGTGCACACTGATTTCTCTCTCTCTCTCTCTCACTGTGTTACTCTGAGAACTGCGGTCTTAGCATCATTGTTAAACCACTACCAGTTACCTCGTTGAAAACCCTAAGATTTTTGTGTAATTATCCAAAATAAGCAAATTACTGGGGCACGCTTCAACTCCTTATATAGGTAATTGTAGGAATACGATTAGTTACCATATTTGGGTTATTAAATAAATACTAATAATTTGTTCATTAGGGTAAATACTGAAATAAGATAAAATAAAACTCGTAAAAAACGGAAGTCGGGCGTGAGCGTCTATTATTTACCCTGCACTTCTGGCACGGTATAATATGTTTAGAAAAGCTAATAAAAAACAAGTTTTTGGACTTCCTTGGAAGGGCTTTTATTTTACTCAGCTTTTAAAACTAATGTCATATTTCAGTTATTGAGAAAATATCATTGATTTTCGGCATCCAACTAACTTAGCCGTACTCAAATTTAGCTAACAAATAAAAATAATTTTATTTTTTTCTTCGTGGGTAAATTGTAAAGATATTTGGTATCCACATGCATATTGAAAGCCCTTTTTGGGCCCATTTGTATAGGGAATATATCAAAAAAGCGCCTATACACGCAGAGAAAAAAACATGATTACTATATGGTCACGGCAATAATAATTTATTCTCCGCAATAAAAGTATGTTTGTCGCAACCATAGTATTGCTTGCTGAATTTAATTTTGACAATAGTATGATTACCGCAATAATTATATTGTTGAAATGTAACAATAGTTTTGTTGCCAAATTAAAAAATGAAAATATGGTTGTAGCAACAATATAAGTATGGTTGGTCAAAAAAAAATCACTCCTATTATTTCGAATTTTATGTACGTGTAAAGGGTGTCCTAAGAAGAGCGCAATTTTTAAATTTTAAATAAAATACAGATATTTAAGAAAAAATCGTGAAACTTTATTATATCGTAAAGTAGACAGAATGAGGTTATGTACGGAACAATATATCGTGCAGATGGCCGCCGCGGCTTTGCTGGCATGCACGCGATCTTTTAATGAAATTTTCAATGACCGTTTTGCATGAATGCTGCGGTATTTCATTAATGCAGCGTCCAATTTCGTCTTTTAAGGCTTGAGTCGTCGTCGGCTTATTCGCGTAAACCATCGACTTCAAAAAACCCCAAAGAAAAAAATCTAATGGTGTTAAATCGCACGATCTAGACGGCCAATTCTGATCTCCAAAACGCGAAATAACACGACCGGGAAATGACTGATGCAGCAATTGAATTGTTTCTCTGGCTGTATGACATGTGGCGCCGTCTTGTTGGAACCACATGCCCTCCACATTCATTTCTTCAATTCTAGGCAAGAAAAAACTGGTTATCATTTCACGATACCAAGCACCATTGACTGTTTGCGCTTGACCTGCCTCATTTTCATAAAAAAAGGTCCAATGATTCCTCCAGCCCAAAAACCACACCACACAGTGACACGTTGAGGATGCATTTGCTTCTCGTGAATCACTCGAGGATTTTCCGCACCCCAAATGCGACAATTCTGCCTATTGACGAAGCCATCAAGATGAAAATGGGCCTCGTCACTGAAGATGATTTTATCGGCAAAATCAGCATTTTCATGTTGTCTCTCCAATACCCAATTAACGAACTCCCTTCGCTGTCCATGGTCAGCTGGCTTCAGTTCCTGAGTCAATTGAATTTTGTATGCATGAAGATGCAAATCTTTCGTCAAAATTCGCTGCAAAGTGGATTTGGAGACACCAATTTGCTGAGCTCGGTGTCGAATTGAGGTGGATGGAGTTTGAGCGACATCATCACGTACAGCTGCGACATTTTCGGTCGATCGACCTGGTCGATGGCGCGTTGTTGCCTTTACATCACTAACAGACCCAGTTTCGGCAAATTTATCCATTAATCTCTTTACAGTTGACTCTTTTGGAGCATTATTGTGACCCCAAATTGATCGCAATTTGCGAACTGTAGCCGCAAAACTTTCACCATTTTGGTAAAACAATTTCACAATGAGAATGCGTTGCTCATTCGTGTAGCGCTCCATTTTTACTAACCTCGTACCTTCTACTAACAAACAATAACAATTGTTCAAATGTCAAACAATGACACTTTGAATGTTGCCAGATTTAAAAATTGCGTTCTTCTTGGGACACCCTTTATATTTAATTAATTTTCATACTTTAAATCTATTGTTGACAACTTAACCCAATTCTAATAAATATTTTTGAATGGTATAATCATAGTATCATAGATTATTACATGGCTGCGTGTGAATCATACTATGGTTGTTTTGATCATACTATGGTTGTGAGGATCAAAACATGGTTGTGGAGATCATAGTATGGTTGAGTCTGAGTCATACTTTTGTTGTGAGGATCAAAGTATGGTTATGTGTGAACAATACTATTGTTGTGAGGATTATAGTGTGGTTGTGACGATCATAGTTTGGTTGTATGTGAATCATACTATTGTTGGGAGGATCTTAATATTGTTGGACCACAACCTCATACCCAACAATAGTATGATGCTCTTTGAATATTGTTATCCCAACCATATTTTTTTTCTACGTGTACGGTCCAAATTGGTCCACAAACACATTGGTCTCTGATTTGATCTGCAACTAAGCGCTTTTTTAAGGTTTCAAATGTGAGGCAACTAACCGACTCTATTTAAGCCATAGTTTTTCACAAAAAATGATGATACTCAATGCTCAAAAAGTCATATGTTGCTTTACACTCCATCCTTCGGCAAAGGTTATACAGGGTGCGCCAAAAGTCGCAAAGGGATTTGAAAAATTAATAACTTTTGTAATGTAAATATTTTCTCCCATTTTCTTTTAAGGACCTGTAAAATAAATCTGGGAGATTACTCATGGAAAGTTACAACGTTATCCAACGAGTCAAAATCATAGAATTTTATTTTGAACATCATCGACCAATAATTCAAACTCAACGAGCCTATCGTCGTAATTTTAATGTGCGGAATTCACCCTGCGAATCAATAATTCGAGGTTAGTGACGCGATTCCGGGAACAAGGCTCAGCGAGGGATCTTCCACGAAGCGGAAGATCCCGTTCTGTAATTAATGTAGGAAATATTCAACGCGTTCAGGAGAGTATTAAGGAGAATGCTGAAACATCAACTCGAGTGCGCTCTGCTCAACTGAAAATGTCTGACAGGTCTTTACGCAGAATATTAAGGATAAATTTACATCTTTTTCCATTCAAGGTGCAGTTAGTGCAACACTTAAAGCCAGGAGATCCCCAAGAACGAATAATTTATGCACTTAGCTTCCAACAACGTTTAATTTTCAAAAATTCAGCATTCAATTGGCCTGTCCGTTCTCGGATTTAACAGCACCGGATTATTTCCTTTCGGGATATTTAAAAGAGAGGGTGTATATCAATAAACCCAGAACCCTTGAACAGCTGAAGGAGAATATTCGGGCCGAAATAAGAGCTTTGCAGCCAGATACTCTAATTCGTGTCATGGAAAATACACGTTACAGATTCAGAAATTAAGGAAAATAAACGTAAACGGCAATAAAGCGTGGAGTTAATAAAGCGGGGAATACTGTAGTGTGGGTGATCATTTTATTGTTGTGTGTGATAGTTATAAGCTTGTTTGAAACTATAATATTTTCCCGGGAATCCTAATACTTAGTACGCGACTACTACGAGTATGCAAGTTAACCCAGCTTCAAATTACTTAAATACTGTTATCTAGTTGGTGCACGTTAGGTTAGTATCGAGTTTCTTGATAACAGTTAAGCAAATCGAAATAAAAACACAGCTACTTTTACAAGGCAAACAAGTAATTCTAGTGATTAATAGGAATTTGCATAAAATTCCACTGTCTAATAATAATATACAGTCAAACCTGGATAAGTGGGAGTCCTCTATAAAAGGGACAGTTTTGGGGACCGCCCTGCACACTTCAAACAAAAAGAATATACAAAAACCTCTTTAAGCAGGAGTTTAAACCTCTTTATGCAAGAGTTTGAACCCCTTTAAGTGGGACTTGATCTTTTAGAATTTACCTCTATAAGTGGGAACTTTTTATGTCTATGAGTGGAATTTCCCTTCTTCTTGGTCTACATCATAAACTACGAATACTGTCCTTTGTTTTTACTAAGAGTTGTAGCGGAGTGCGACACTGGTTTATCAGGTTTGGGGATTTCTCGCCACATACGGCAAGATCAAAGACTTTTGGCGACTTATTTTTTGGTGATTTGAAGATTATATTATGAACTACGCCCTAATTTAAATGTTACAGGTCTTAATGAGAAATGAGCCTACTCTAAAAAGCCGAAAGTCTCAATATTTAACCGTCATTTTCGATATTTTGTCTCATATCCTATTATAAGGATTTTACTCCGTTCTTTATATTCATTTTATACCTTCCATCATAGGATAGGAGGGCATAGATATTGGCAATAGCAACACTGCGTTTATAGTTTGGCGATTTTCTTTTTTTTTTTTTTTGGAGATTTTGACCAACAATTTGGCGACAGAGCCCAAAGAAACTGACAACCCTGGTGCAATGTTGCGAGCGCTCGGTAAAAAATACAACTTGAGTTATTGTAATATATCTCACACAAACGGAAAAAACGGTATAGAATTTATTATTTCGTCATACCCAATTAGCGCTATAAAATTTATTATTTCGGTATAAAATTTATTATTTCGTCATACCCAATTAGCCAACGGAACACTAGATTTTTAAGGAGTTTCAGCCTCAATGGCCAGGCCTATTCAGCGTAGAATCCAGGTCCAAACATCATCCACAAAGTTTGTGTTTTTCTAAGGGTTATGGAATGGCGACATTACCGGACCTTATTTCTTCCAAAAGAACGAAGGATACAAGATACAAAGGATACTGTTAATGGTATTAAGTCTGCTAGCCGCCTTTCTGGGGTCAGACCACAACAATACCGATATTTTCGAGCTATGGTTAAAACAATATGACGCTACGTGCTTTACAAGCGACATAATGATTGATGTTTTGTAGGAAAAAATTGTCGACTCTGGAATTATTTGTTGGTCAGAGGATGAATTCACACCCTTCAATATTTTCGTGAGGGTTGCGTGTAATCATTCGTCAACTCAACCAAGTCAACCAATTAAGATGAGCTCGTTTCGGAAGGCTGTAGCCGAAAGAACGCTACACATAAAGAACCGGTAAATTAACAAATTTGACGGACTAGCAAAACCAAGACGGCTAATTGAAAAATGTAATATTTCATTCACAATGGCATAACTGTAGCTATAAAACAAAATATGAATCAATTCAATACCTAATAATGTTGTTTAATTTGATTTTATTTTCATATCGTTCTTATCTGGTCATCCATCCTGTGCGATATGAAAAGTTTGCAGCCACAAGATAACACTGCGTAACACTATTTTGGGAGGTGGATGAATTTATTGGAACAAGAAGGACTAAGATAAATATAGCAAAAAATAAATATAGAAAGGGTTCTGGTAGTTCTTAGTTATTGTTCATGGCCGAGGAAGTTTTTAATTGACAAGGCATTACTCAAATAAAAAATTGAAAGTATGCTACATATTCCTTCATTATAGCGAAATTTCGTGATAAAATGCGTAAATGAAATCGAATGGAAATGATTTTTCTGGAACATTAAACATCCTATCTCTAAGTTTGGCGTGTTCTTTTTTTTCGAGAAAACTGAAAAATTACTTTTAACCGGTATCTTGAGTATTTTTACATGTGTTCTACGAAAATGTTGCCTAGTTAATTCAAGTAGGGGTTCTGATATTCCAGAACCCCTACTAAAGTACTACAATAATCATTTAGGTATAGCTCGTCTAAAATAAAATTCTTATATATTAAAAATAAATAAGAACTTTTCGTCCTTAAAAAGAAAATAATTTTTGAATATTTTGTGCTTTCTAAAGCGATATACAGTGAGTCTCAAAAGTATTTTGCCTTCAAGTAATTTCATATTTTTTAAAACAAAATTTCAAATAAAATAAGTTTTAAACAAAAAATAATTTATATTTTATTTGGCATAGAGTAAACTGGGTTTAAACGTAACATTTATGTCGAAAAAATTAAAAAACTATCTTAATCTACGAGATTTTTAGTGATTTTTAACCTTAAACGTATTTTTAAGGTCACATAAGTATTTTGCTTTTTTAATTTTAAGAACTTATTTTATTTACATTGTTAGCTAAAACAGCGTCTAAGCGCCTTGGCACTAAATTACGGCATGTTTCGACCGTTATTTTGCCCCATTCTTCTTGCAAAGCATTTTTTAATGTATCTTTTGATGAAATATGGTGTCCTCTTATTTTTTCCTCCAAGAAGGACCACAAATTTTCTATCCAAAACTCAAAGTTCTTATTTTTGTGCAGCGCCACGAATGAAAGCCGCTTTTCCGGTTTATACCCGAAATAAGAGGTTTTTTCCTTGCCACTCTACAATTGATGTTGTTGGATCTAAGTAATCTTCGGACCGTCTCATTGCTTACGTTGGTGCGAAGAGTTCCTCTTAGTTTAATTAATTTTCTCGTTAATTTTTGGTGCCGATAAATGCGGATTTTCCCTGTTTTCTTTGAGAATTTTCCTTTCATTTCTCTCTGACAGTAATTTTGGACGTCCATCGCTTGCTTTATTTTCGATATTACCGCGATCCCTTGCACGCTTTATAACGTTTTCCATTGTTTGGCGACAACGTTCAAACATTTCGCATATATATTTTATGGGTTTACCCTGGTTGTACAGGTATAAAATAATTTTTCTTTCAGAAAAGTTCAACTCTTTTCCCTTCGGCATATTAATTAGAAAAACTCAAGAAATGCACACGAAAATACTGAAAGAACGACTATTTACGATAGAAACTAAGCAGAATAGAAAACAAGAAGAAACCACACAAAACCACAACAGTAAACGGAATTTTTTAAAAGCAAAATACTTTTGAGAGTACTAGATTGAAATTCATAATATTTTCAAATCAAGAAAAACACAATCGAGTTGGTTTTCGTTTGAATTTTTTTGGTATTTGGATTGGGAAGCAAACATTTTAATCAATAGCAAAAAGCTTGCATTGGATTTTTCGATGAATTTACGATTTCTTCAAAGAAACATAAAGAAAATGTCATATATAAGCTTATGCAAAATACTTTTGTGACATACTATAATTATCTTATTTTATTTATTTAGTTCTTTTGAGTTTAGACACTAAGTGTTGCCTGGCGCCATCTGACATTTTCATTGGAAAGAAACGTACGACCAACATTTGTATTGTTTATAGTGACTTGAAAAAATCAATTTGACAAAAAATGTAATTAGCTCGTGAACATTTCAGTGCGATCATTTTTCACAACTTTCGACGTGGATTATCACGACAAGAGTGCATCGATGAACTTAAATGTTTGTATGGCAATGAAGCACCATCCTCTAGCACTGCGAAAAACTGGTTTAATGAATTCAATCGAGGCCGACGCTCTCTCAAAGACGAAGGTCGTCCAAAAACGGCCATTGTGCCAGAGAGCATTGATGCCGTGCGTAAACTGATAATGCAAGATCGTCATGTGACATACCGTAAAAAAGAGACATCCCTGGCCATTTCTTCTACCAGCATACATTCGATATTGCATGGACACCTGGCCGTAATAGATTGTTCTCGTTGGATCCCGCACAATTGAACAATCACTCAAAAAGGTTCGTGTCGATTGGTGCAAAGACATTTTGGAAAAATACGATCGCGGTGCTTGAAAATACTTTTATATCATCGTCACAGATGACGAATCATGGATCTATGCGTATGAGCCCGAAACAAAACAGCAATCGACCGTGTGGGTCTTTGAAGACGAGCCAAATCCAACGAAAGTTGTTTATGGAAGAAGCACTTTGAAGCAAATGGTCGCATGTTTCTTCGGCAAAACTGGTCATGTGGTGACTGTTCCGCAACGTAGGACGGTCAATTCTGAGTGGTACACCACAATTTGTCTGCCTGAAGTCTTCGAAGAAATTCGAAAAACGAACTAGAGAAGACGAATCATTGTGCACCATGACCGAATAACAATAAAACCATTTTTGATGACAAGTATTCGCATTTTCATTATTAGGCCAGAAATATATATAGCAGCCCTCGTATAAGAAAATTGTCGTTTTGTATACCATCAAATTTCTTCTAAAAAATTTTAAATACGAGGGCGACCGCAAAAGTAACTAGCCTAACATAAAAAGAACCGTTTTTTGGAATTATTATTATATATTTTTCAACATAATCTCCTTCCAACTCAATACACTTCATCAAACGTTTTTCAAGTTTATTAATTCCATCCGAAAAATAAGATTTTTCAAGACCTATTGGACGAAAAGTTTTTTAAATTTGGAAACAAGAAATAATCAGAAGGAGCTAAATCTGGACTATATGGTGGATGCGGAGCAATTTCAAATCGTAATTCGGCCAGTTTTTGTTGAGTTAAAAATGCAGTGTGTGAAGGAGCCTTATCTTGATGGAAAAGAACTTTTTTTCTAAGTGCGGTCGTTTTATCTTGATTTCTTCACTCAACCGATCCAATAATGCACAATAATATTCACTATTTATAGTTTTTCCTTTCTCAAGATAATCAATAAATATTATACCCCTTGCATCCACAAATACTGTGGCCATTACTTTTCCTGCTGACTTAACAGTTTTGGCCTTCTTGGGACCACTTTTACCAGCTTCTATCCATTGTTTTGACTGTTCTTTGCATTCTGGGATGCAGTGATGGATCCATGTTTTATCAACAGTTATGTATCGACGCAAGAACTCTATTGGACTACACTGATAAATCGCTAAAAGCTCCTCGGAATTGGTCCAACGGACGATTTTTTGGGGCAAAGTCAACAAACGCGGCACCCATCTTGCGGATAGCTTTTTCATGTGGAGTTCATCATGTAAAATACTCCAAACTTGTTTTTCGTGTATTTTAACAATATCTGCAAGTTCTCTGAGCTTTATTCGTCTATCTTTAGTCACTTCACTAAATATTTTTCTAATGTTTTCAATAGTAGCAGCAGTTTTCGGTCTTCCAGAGCGTTGTTCATCTTCCGTACTTGAACGACCCATTTTAAATTGTTGAACCCAGGATTTCACGGTGGAGTATGACGGTGCATTATCACCATGAACAGAATCCAATTCATCTTTGATTAATTGTGGAGTATAACCTTTCATGTAAAAGTGTTTAATTACCGCACGAAACTCTTTATTTTGCATTTTTCAAAAATTATAAAACTTGTTTACTTCAATCACCTGTAACAAAGAAAATAATCATTAAATATTTCGGAAATTTTGACAGATGGCTTATAAAAGATTGCTTTTAAAAAACAAAAACAAAAAAGTTGCTAGTAAAACAGAAAATGTGCCAGGCCAGTTAGTTTTGCGGTCGCCCTCGTATTTTTCGCAAAAGACTCTTTTTATTTTAAAAACATCCCGATCTTATTTTAGACGACCGATACGTACATTAAACCCATTAGAACATTAGATTAGTAAAATTCCTCTTTTAGGCTAACATACAAATCAAAGCAGCCAAATTACAGTGTCGTCTAATAAAATTACCGCAACTTAAGCTACTTTCTAGGTGTTAATTCATAACTCCTAACACTTTTATGATTCCACTAATATATCTTTGGTATTTAAAATATTTGTAATTTCAGAACAGTCCTGTGTTTTGCAGAAACTTTCGACCCCGATTGCCACTATCTTTTCCATGACATAGGTGGGGAAAAAACTGAAAATCAATAAATTATCCGTGTTAGCGAAAGAGAGCCTTCACTTATTCATTCATAGCATACCTCATTAACTTATGCAGGTACATGAACCCATGGGGTACCGTCACTTCATCGTCGCCGTGCATCATCGCCTGCACCATGCGTTGGGCCACAACATCACCATCAGCGCTGGGCACCACTTGGTACAAACCCATTACTTTGGTCAGTTGATCGACACGTTCGTTGGTGTTCATAAATGTGGGAAACATTGTGGTCGCCGTAACGCTGCTGTTGGACTGCTTCAAATCGATGCGCAGAGACGAGGTAAAATGGCGTACCGCCGCTTTCGTGGCACTATAAACCTTACAGAGGGGAGTAGGCATCAAGGCAAACTGCGAGGCGATGTTGACAATGTGACCACGATTAAGTTCTTTCATTTTCGGCAGAAATACTAGGGTGGTCTATTAAGGGAGGACAAAAATGGATTTAACAAAACGTAGGTAAGAAATCAAAGAACACTTACATAAAGGGTGGCTGTAAAATTCACATTTATCATGCGTTGCACCTCCTGTGGAGGGGGGTCGTCAAAGCAGGACATTGTTAGAATGCCCGCATTATTGATGAGTATCGTCACATCGCCCAAATCTTCGGTGACTCTCGTTCTTAAATCCACCAGTTGTTGAAAGTTGCTGACATCGACCTGTAAAGTATTATTAATAAAACGAAAAGTAAATTTGGTTTAATTTGTTAAAGTTTTGTTTACATGATGCATTGCATTAAATATTAATTCAATCAAATATTTTGTTGAAAGGTTTTGATCACCATGAATTAAAATAGCTTGACACGATGATTTTTCTCTCGTTAAAAAGTCATTTATCATTCAAATATAAGATTGTTAAAAATTTTTATTTAAAAATTAATATTTGAAAAATAGCACCCAATAAATAATTTATCAGAATTGGATATCATTTTTGATAAATTTTTTATTCAAAATTTTTAACTTGGTGTTCATTTTATAATACATCGCAAAAGTCATACGTTCAAACTACGCCGAAAAAAAAACGCTTCAGTTAAACAATTCATATATTCAAACACAAAATGAATTAGAAATCATGTGATAAAAAAATTCACATATTAACTAAATACTCGTACTTTGTTTATCTAAAATATTTTCGATTTCAAGCGATATTTTTTTTTGTAAAAATGTGAAATTATGTTTACAAAAAAAATATTATATGCCGTTTATTGAAAATGATTTCGTTATGAGCGAACAAACTAAAAATTGTTTCGTTAAAATTAATGGGTTGTCTTTTTTTCTGTGTTGGAATGTAACATTGAGGTAAAACGCTTGCCAGCAAGGAATTTTTTTAGATTTGGGAACAGGTAAAAGTCACTGGGAGCTAAATCAGGAGAATAAGGTGGGTGGTCAAGAAACTCGTACTTTAATTCGTTGATTTTAGCCATTGTTAAAACACTCTTGTGCGCTGGTGCGTTGTCTTGATGAAAAATTATTTTTTTTTGTGTTGTAACCCAGGACGTTTTTCTCGAATTTGTACATTTAATTGATGTAAAAGGTTGCAGTAGTACTCTGAATTTATTGTTTTGCCCTTTTGCAGATAGTCAATCAATAAAATACCTTTGAAGTCCCAAAAAACCGTTGCCATAACCTTACCAGCCGATTGAATTGTTTTTGCCTTCTTTGGGGCACTTTCTCCAGCTTCAGTCCATTGTTTGGATTGTTCTTTTGTCTCTGGAGTATAGTGGTGGATCCATGTCTCATCAACCGTTATGAAACGACGCTTAAAATCCATTTTATTTCGCTGAAAACGATCCAAACAAGCTTGAGAAAGGTTCATTCTTATGCGTTTTTGGTCGACTGTTAACAAGTGCGGCACCCATTTTGCAGAAAGCTTTTTCATCTGTAGTTCTTCATGCAAAATTAAATGGACTCGATCATTTGAGATGCTCATGATATTAGCTATTTCACGCACTTTTATTCGTCGATCATTTAATACCATATCATGCACTTTGGCTACAATTTCTGTTGTTGTTGCTGTTTTGGAAGTCCACTACGTGGTTCATCTTCAATGCTTGTACGACCACGTTTAAATTCAGCAACCCAATTTTTTACTGTTGCATATGAAGGAGCACTTTCACCTAACACATTCACCATATCATTATGAATTTCTTGTCCCGATAAACCTTTTTTATGTAAATATTTAATGACACCACGCATTTCTAATTTTTCCATTGTAAAAAAATCGCGGATGCGTCTTTTGTGAACACCTGTTTCTATATGAAGGAGTTGCCAGAACGAAACAAAATTTAACATGTGTTCATAGCAGTGATGGAAGATTCCAAAACACTTAACTTTTTTCTGTTTATACCGCGCTTTGCTAGGCTAAGAAGTTTCCGAAGTTTCCGCCCTCGTACAACCATCTGTTTGCCAACAGTGTTCGAAGAAATAAGGAATGATAATAAGAGAAGACGGATCATTTTGCATCACGACAATGCGAGCTCTCACACATCAGCTGAAACGATGAGCTATTTGACCACTCAAGATGTCGAATTGATGGACCATCCACCGTACATCCCTGATTTGGCACCCAATGACTTTTTGTTATTTCCTAGCATCAAGAAAAAATGCGTGGTCAACGTTTTTTTATCGCCCGAAGCAGCTGTTGAAGCGTTCAAAAATCATGTTTTGGAGGAGTCTCAATCGGAGTGGAAAAAGTGCTTCGAAAATTGGTTTGTGCGCATGCAAAAGTGTATTGATCGTAAAGGAGAATATTTTGGAAAATAATAAAACCATTTCCAATGATAAATTATAGTGATTTTATTGCCGGACCCGAAATATAAATAGCAACCCTCGTATAATGTGAGAGAAACAATATTTTTATACCAACAGTTTCAGAGCAAGATTAATTTAGATCTTTACGGCGATTCAAAAAATATCTACACACAGAGAACAGATACGTTGGCACAGCCAAATTGTTGTGCCCACCGCGTAATTAAGATGTTGCATGCACCTTGAGTATTCCGTCAGTGCAACCGAAGCTATGTAATATTTAGTTAGTGGAACTGATGTACTCGTATCGGTGGAAAATATGAGTTATCCGAACCGCCCAAAAAAGAATTTATGGATCTTAAAATCTTCAACCTCCAGTTGTGGCAACTAAATAACTGTTCCGCGTTTGATTCATATTAGTTGTATGTACAATTAGTTGATCATATTTATCATCTTGTGGTGTGTCAAACCGAATATCCATTATGACTATAAACATTTGGTAATTGATATGAAAATTCCCATTTTGCAACGGAAAATGTCTATTTCCAACCGATTTCCAACTTTTTCTGCGTGTACTTTATAAGTTCTCCGACCAGTATTTCAAGATGTTGCAAACGTAATATAACTAAGGGTATACAAATTATAAATTGAACTTCAGCATATTATTTTGAATTGATCGATGCACTTTAATCATTGCCTTAGTCACAACACCAGCTATCCCAAATCCCAAACTGAGTGTTTTTTGTTATAAGAAACCTTACCTTATATGCTTTCGTTTTTACACCATATGTACGAGCTATAAAATCTGCCGTCTCCCGGGCCAATTTACCCTGAATATCAACAATGGCTATATGACAGCCCAATCTGGCCAGTTGTATGGCTATAAGACGCCCTAAACCTCCGCCAGATCCAGTTATCTTAAGAAAAAATATATTTAATGAAATAACTTTCAAGGAGTATCTGTCGGTACTTACCAAAGCCACTTCACCTACAATGCACTTCTGACGATGGGCCTTGGCCTTGAAATATCTGTACAGGCCACGCACTAAAGAAAGTGCTACCAACAACGGAAATGCGATTAAGGTTCCAATCACAAGCACACTATAAATGCCTTCAAGTAAAATGATCTGCAGGTACATTTCGCAGCGGCTGGTGATCTTTTAGCTCTGTTCAAAGTTACAGCAAGAATAAAGTTCTGTTAATCGAATTGACAAGTATTTATAAAGATCTGAATAAAATTAGCCGAACAATGTAATTATGTAAATTAGCAGCAAACTTAAGAGATCAGCTATGGCGATGCTGGCGTTGCTTTGTACAGGGTGGCCCAAATAAGACTGATTGCTTTACAGCAAAGGTTACAAAGAAGTTCCATCGTGCCTCGTGTTGTATGCGCAGCAGTTCCATCTTGCTGGAACCATAGCTTGAATTTTTCTCAACTTGCGGACGCAAAAGATGTTCAATCATTGTCCTTTACAGAGCCCCGTTAATGGTTTTTGGTTGACCCTCCTCATTTTGCAATTCAGTTAAATAATTTGGAAATGCAGCGTGTGGCAGCGAAGTTCGTTCAAAAATTACTAAATTTTTTAAAAAAAAAAAACAACTGTCACATGGTAATCGCTTAGGAAATGTTGAATGACGTTAACGACGACCCAGATTTATTTAAGAGGGTTACGAGGGCTGCTATATATATGTCTGGCCTAATTATAAAAATGCGAATATTTATCAACAAAAATGGTTTTATTGATTTTCAAAGTATTTCCAGCTTGATTTTTACACTTTTGCATGCGCTCAAGCCAATTGTCGAAGCACTTTTTCCACTCCGATTGAGACACCTCCAAAACATGGTTTTTGAACGCTTCACCAGCCTCTTTTGGCAACGAAAATCGTTGACCACTCTCTTTTTCTTGATGTGCGGGACTAAAAAGAAGTCATTGAGTGCCAGGTCAGGGCTGTACGGCGGGAATATAAGATGGGCGGGAATAAAAACAAGTCATTGGGTGCCAAGTCAGGGCTGTACGGCGGATGAACCATCAGTTCGACGTTTTTTTTTTGGCCGGACAAATATGCTCTGGTTTGAACCGATGTGTGAGAGCTCGCATTGTCATGGTGCACAATGATTCGACTTCTCTTATTCGTTTTTCGAATTTCTCCGCAGACGTCAGGCAAACGAATTGTGTTGTACCACTTAGAGTTGACCTCCTACGTTGATCAAGCGGAACAGTCGCAACATGACCAGTTTTGCCGAAGAAACAGGCGACCATTTGCTTTGAAGTGCTTCTTCCACTAACAACTTTAGTGGGATTTGGCTCGTCTTCGAAGGCCCACACTGTCGATTGCTGTTTTGTTTCGGACTCATGGGCATATATCCATGATTCGTCACCTGTGACGATCTTATAAACGTCTTTGGAAGCACCGCGAACGTATTTTTTCAAAATTTCTTTGCACCAATCGACACGAGCCTTTTTTGAGTGATTGTCAAATTGTGCGGGATCCAACGAGAACAAACCTTTTTTACGGCCAGGTGTTCATGCAATATCGAATGTATGCTGGTGGAAGAAATGCCCAAGGATGCCTCTAAATCTCACGGTATGTCACATAACGAACTTGCATTATCAGTTCACGCACGGCATCAATGTTTTCTGGCACAACGGCCATTTTTGGACGACCTTCGTCTTTGAACGAGCGTCGGCCACGATTAAATACATAAAAGACCAGTTATTTACAGTGCTATAGGATGATGCTTCATTAAGGTCTTTGTTCATTGTTCGTGATAATCCACGTCGAAAGTTGTACAAAATGATCGCATGAAAATGTTCACAAGTTGACTCCATTTTTTTTGCCAAATTGATTTTTTCCAAGACACTGTAAAAAGCACAAATGAGGGTCGTACGTCAGAACGTTCTGAGTACGTTTATGCTTAAAAATGCCAGAAATTAATATAACAACCCTCGTATAACTGAGTATATGGTTATGACAAAACTATGGTCTAATCGTATCAATGGAAGAGCCGAGGAGCCAAGACCAAAAAAGGACGACAAGTTCGATCAAATGTCAAGACTTTGCTTACAGTTTTCTTCGATTACCGTGGCGTGGTGCATCATGAGTTCTTGCTACATGGTTGTAAGGGTAATATGGAGTATTATCTTTAAATTATGCGCCGCTTGCGAGAAGCAATTATAAACAAACACCCGAAATTGGGAAACAGCCTGCTTACTCGGTATTGCTTGTCAGTAAATTTTTGGCCCAAAGGAATACCGTAATCATGCCTCAGCCACCGTATTCACCAGATTTGGCCCCTGCGAATTTTGCTTGTTCCCAAAATTGAAAAAAATTGAAACGCAAAACGTCGTCCTTTCATGGGTCTGAAAGGACGACGTTTTGCGACAATAAGGGAAATAAAAACGGAATCGCTGAGAGAGCTCAAGACCTTACCAAAAAGAGCATATTAGGGCTGCTTAATTTGACATTTCTTTATTTAAGTATTTAACAAATTTAACCAAGGAGAGGTACTCCTCGAGGTAATCCCTCGAACTGCAATAACAAAGCGCATGGTCGTCTACCTTCAATTACTAAGTCGATTGGACCTTGTAAGAATCTTCTTCGAGGCGTTTGTGGCATCAAGCTGCTTCGTGACTCAGTTGCACACTCTCAGCTACGGCAGCTACATTTCCGTCAGCGCGCACCGTCCAACGACGTAGACCACGTTATCCGCTGACACCGTACCTACAAGAACATTTCGCACAAAGTTGTGTACCGCCGGCACGATGGACGTTGCACTTTGACCAAAACTTATTGGTTTACACAGCATTGACTTTGGAAATAAGTAAGTTAGACATTCTGTCCAGATTTCTAGCGGGAAACAGCTGTCACTATTAATTGTTTTTAATATAATTCAAAACGCTTGCATTTGAAGAACGAAATTATTTCCCCCCAAAATTTAGATACCGAAGCTGCTTTTGGTTGGAACTTAAATCAATTAAATTTTCCACGTTTAGTCTAGAAAAATATACATGCATTTATACCTTTATTAATTAACTAACGATAAAAAAATGATAATTGGAGAAACTATACTACTTATCTTTAGACTTATTATTATTGTCATTATTATTAATATCACCCATGGCTGTGGCTTCTTTGAGAATTTTGCTAACTTTGGTAGATCGCACGAACTTCTGATAGGAACCGTCATACAGAAGGACAAGAAATCGTTCCTTGACATAGGTGGGTAAGAGTCTGAAATATAATTAAGAGGGAAATAAATTAAAACAGTCTATAATACGATCATCAAACTTTAATGGCAGTTTTTCCAACTGAAATATTTTAGAAGTTCTTAAAGTTACCAAAGCCAATCATCTGACAATATTTTACGTTAGGTTTGCCATTTCATTGTGCGTCGTTTCCTGCTGAGCATGTCTATATTAAAAAAATATAATCGATAGATCTGTAGAACCTGTACTCGTAAAATTCTGTGCGTGAATTCACTTTATGGACTAAGGGTTTCTATATATATTTATCTCTGGCCATCTGACATTTCCATTGGAATGTTTGACATTTTTTAGCATAAACGTACTCAGAACGTTTCGACGTACGACCATTATTTGTGTTGTTTACAGTGACTTGAAAAAATCAATTTGCCAAAAAAACTTGAATTAACTCGTGAACATTTCCGTGCGATCATTTTTCACAACTTTCGACGTGGATTATCACGACAAGAGTGCATCGATGAACTTAGATCTTTGTATGGCGATGTAGCACCATTCTGTACCACTAGGAAAAACTGGTTTAATGAATTCAATCGTTTAATGAACTCGCTCAAAGACGAAGGTCGTCCAAAAACAGCCGTTATGCCAAAGAACATTGATGCCGTGCGTGAACTGATAATGCAAGATCGTCATGTGATCGTGTGTGATACAGTGAGATAGAGGCATCCTTGGGCATTTCTTCCACCACCATACATTCGATATTGCATGAACACCTGGCTGTAAAAAACGTTTGTTCTCGTTGGATCCCGCACAATTTGACAATCGCTACAAAAAAGGCTCGTGTCGATTGGTGCAAAGAAATTTTGAAAAAATACGATCGCGGTGCTTCAAAAGACGTCACAGGTGACGAACCATGTATCTATGCGTAAGAGCCCGAAACAAAACAGCAATCGCCCGAGTGGGTCTTTGAAGACGAGCCAAATCCAACGAAAGTTCTCCGTGGAAGAAGCACATCGAAGCTAATGGTCACCTGTTTCTTAGGCAAAACTGGTCATATGGCTACTGTTCCCCTTGAGCAACGTGGGGCGGTCAATTCTGAGTGGTACACCACAATTTGTTTGTCTTCAAAGAAATTCGAACAACGAACAAGAGAAGACGAATCATTGTGCACCATGACAATGCGAGCTCTCGCACATCGGCTCAAACCAGCGCCTTTTTGACCGGCCAAAATGTCGCATTGATAGGTCACAATTCGTTTGTCTTCGGAGACATTCGAAAAACGAACAAGAGAAGACGAATCATTGTGCACTATGACAATGCGAGCTCTCACACATCAGGTACAAACCAGCTCCTTTCTGACCTGCCAAAACGTCGAATTGATGGCTCATCCGCCATACAGCCCTGGCTTGGCACCCAATGACTTCTTTTTATTCCCGCACATCAAGAAAAAAAATGCGTGGTTAACGATTTTCGTCGCCAGAAGATCCTGTTGAAGCGTTCAAAAACCATGTTTTGGCGGTGTCTCAATCGGAGTGGAAAAAGTGCTTCGACAATTGGTTTGAGCGCATGCCAAAGTGTATAAATCATGCTGGGGAATACTTTAAAAAACAATAAAACCATTTTTGATGATAAATACAAGCCAATCACCAGATAAAATTCGGTGCGCAAAAAGAAAATATACCAGCGGTAGAGGCCAGTATTTAAGAAGATCTATAAAATCGCCAAATTAAACTCTTCTATTACACTGTTAGATTTTAGCCTACACTAATTCAAGATTGGGCTGACGCAAGAACGAATACGGACGGCCAAGGAAGGCTTAACTAAGGCTTTAGTGTGAGGAACGTGACCCTATGGATCCTTAGCCGGCAAATTGAAAAAAATGGTACGAAGAGCGAAAAAAAAATTATATAAGGTTTGAAACAAAATTTAACACCGGATAATATAAGACAACTCCGCCATTTTGCTTACAGGGCACGGAAAATGGTAACAGAATATCCAGAATTTCTTCTTCTTCTTCAAAATTGTTGAATTTTGTTTAGCTCGTTTGTTTTATTTCGGTATGTTGCTTTTACACATTGAACAGGGATTAAACCGGCTTAAGACCTTTTGCTTCTATATTTAAATAGAAGACAAGTTTTTAACAAAATGGCAAAGTGACATTGATTTTCGTGGCTGCACACTAATTTTATCATGATTTCGGGTCCGTGACAACCCTCTTCAGAAAGCCTTGCTGCAATTGATGAAAGTAAAACCGAACTCTATAAGGCCAGGCTCTCCACGAACGAATGAGAACTAACGTTGTGTGAAGAAAACTTGAAAAGTAAGGTTTACAACAGTGGTTCTCATTCGTTTTTGGGGAGAGCCTGGCCTTATAGAGTTCGGTTTTACTTGTAACAATTGCATCAAGGCTTTCTGAAGAGGGTTGTCACGGTCCCGAAATCATGATAAAAGTAGGGTGCAGCCACGAAAATCAATGTCACTTAGCCATTTTTGTTAAAAACTTGTCTTCTATTTGAATATACGTAGAAGCAAGAGGTCTTCAGCCGGTTTAATCCCTGTTCAATTGTTGAATTTTATTAATTTTCTGACAAGTCTACTTATATTATCTTAACTCGACGAAATTATCGTCGTCATTTTAATTTTAGAACAGCACTTAGTAACATCATGATTCGGAACTAAGTCCCCCGTTTTGAGCAACAGGGATCAGTGTTAGAATCCTAGGGTACTCATATTACATCAGAGTCAATTACACCTACCCAAACGAAAGCTAGTTCTATGGACCCGAAGAGCAACTTTTCGGCCAAGGGCTGTGAACCCTGCACGCAGTTTTCGATACAACAACACACCTCCAGATGTACTGTTAGGGCCGTTGTTATGCTTGATAAAGATATCGGTCCATATTTTTTTTGAAAAAGAGAAGTGTCGACTCTGTACAGAACTATGATTGAAAATTTTTTAGAGTCCATAAGTTGAGAAGATACCTTACATATGGTTCCAGCAATATGGAGCCACTGCGCATACAGCAGGTGTCACAATGGAATTTCTCCATATTCCATTGAGCCCTTCAGTCTTATTTGGTCCAACCAGTACTATTATATAATTAAAGCTTTCTTTCAACAAAAAAAAACTTACTCCAACAATTGATAGACCGATTTTGCAGAGGACGGTATTACAATTTCATCTTCACCACCCAGCATGCCTTCGACAATTTGCTGGGCCACCAGGCTGCCACTCGTTAAGTTCAACACGCTTCCAATTCCACCGAGACGCATCAGTTTCTCCACATATTTGTTGGTATTCAAAAAGGACGGCATCACCGTAGTGGCCGTTATGTTGTTATGACGCAAATGCATCAATTCCGCCCGCAACATCGAAGTCAGCAGACGCACGGCCACTTTGGTGGCGGCATAAATGTTGAAGGTGGGAAAGGAAGTGAGCGCAGAGAGCGATGAGATGTTGGCAATGTGGCCACTGTTGAATTGCTTCATTTTCGGCAAAAAGATTTGAGTTGTCTGAAATAGAGAGAGAGAGAGAGAGAGAGAGAGAGAGAGAGAGAGAGGGAAAGTGATTAAGATGGGTATATAGTATATTTGGATATAATGATCTGATTAGACCTCTTCCATTGTTGGTACTTACATAAATTACTGCCCTGAGATTGACGTTGATCATGCGGGCTACTTCCTCAGGTGGTGGGTTGAGAACCGAGGACAGCATTAAAATGCCTGCATTATTTACCAAAATCGTAGTATCGCCCAAATCGGCTGTGACTTTGGCCTCCAATTCGGTTAGCTGTTGAAAACTGGTGACGTCAACCTAGGAAATTATATAAAATTTTGATAAATTAGTGGGTCTTAAAAATCGAGGAGTCGAATGGGAGGTGCCAAGAGGGAAATGGGAGGTGCATTATTTATGCAACTTGGATTTTTATGTTTTATGTTGTCGACTAGCCTCTGTAATGCCTAAAGGGCGCTGAGGCCACTTACAATTGCAAACATTTCTTGAAATAATAAAAAATAAATTTAAAAAAAGGAGCGGTAACATATTTAAAAAAAATCTGAATCGATTGTTAAAACTTTTAATGGGTCTATCATAATTCGTTGAGGATGTTACAAACATCAGCACAAACTCGAGATAACCCTAAACCACGAAGTAGTGAGGGCAAAAATTGTGAGTCGATCGGTAAAACTTTTAATGGATCTATTACAATTACTTCAGGATGTTACAATCATCAGCACAAAATCGAAATAACCCTGGACCACAGTGTGGCAAGGAGAAAATTATCCTTGAAATGTATCGAATACAATTTCGAATAACTCTTTTGCAGCAGAAGCATCAGCAGTAGTAATAATTAAATACTTGAGTTTAACAACTCGTTGAAGTGACTAACTAACATTAGCCGTGTTCTTTTTAGGTAACTAGCTTAGTTACCTAGTTAGATTGCAATATGGTAATATGGTAATCTGGCAACATTAAACAACATTAAGAGTAATATGGCAGCATTCTTTCTTTTCCTTTGTATACAGCAAAGATAATTGAACAGCAAGAGGGTTCAGCGGCTCATATTTGTCAAGAGCAGAAAAAATATAAAAAAAAAATAAAAATAAAATAAAAATATAAAAAAATAAAAAATAGTAATTGCAATAAAATAATCAATGAAATACTTGCATAATAAATCAATTAGTTGCTACACTTTTGCTTCGTAAAAATGCATAAAATGTCATTTTACTATCAGTTTGAGTTGCATTATGAAGGGTGGTTACATTTTAAGGGCCGATGTCATTTCTTGGCACCATTCTGAGCATTGAAGACGTTTGGAATGGTCAAGAGGCTTTAGTTCTTGAGTCAATTGCACCTCAATTGCACCTTGTAGGAGTGCAAATGCAAGTCTTTATGCATAATGTTCATCAACGATGAGCGTGAGAGGTGCAATTGTCGGGCATGACAAGGAGTTAAGGTGGACGGCTCTTCAGCCACACTATCGCGAACAGCAGGAAAAAGTTCTGCAGTGGTGTTTTCACATCTCCTACAGACCCGGATTGCTGGGGGGCTACCAGTTACCTAATTACATGGAACTGAAACTGTGAATAACTTTGGTTACGGAACCTGACCGGAGGTAAACCGGTACCACGGGTGTCTGGGGCTTATGGGGTTTTCTCAAGACTCCACCCAGTCATTATAGGCCTTTGGGCCTTGTTGGTGGTACGGTCGGCCTAGCCTTAAAATATGGGTGCCGCTCACCGTCGTCGAGCGGAAGAGGTAGAGATAGACCTTGCTCTGAGCGGTGAGAAAACCATGTCCATGTACAGCATGGTTTTTGAACGTAACATCTGTATGTGGACACTTGTGTCTGCATATAAGCTATCTCATGATCGTGCCTTTAACAATGGGTGACCAGTCCCGCGATGTATGGCTCGCAAACTGGTATTAGCTCGGCTACGAGGTCTGACCGGAGACTAAACTCTGGTACCACGAGTAGTCAGGAGCCCCCAGAACTGTTGTTCTGGCCTGAGTAGTTGGTGCGGCCCTTCGGGGAGTATCGTGGTGGCTGTGGTTTAAACCCAAATCGCTCCGGCTCGGTGTGGAGTTGCATTGCAACCGGGTGCTGTGACCCATAGAACAGCAGAGGTGTTAGATAGGCCTCGGCCCCTGACCAAGGGGGAAGTTGTGTTTATATAACACGCTTCGAATTGGTACCGGCGGGATTGGCCTTAAGGGGCGCTGGCCGTCGCTTGGTAATGGCTCCAGTGCGATGGCGCATCATGGTTAAAGCTATCACAGCGAGAATCATGTAAAACACTCGGACGCTAACACGGATTGCTCAAATTTTTGCACGATTTTTCCGATTGAACGCACATTTGGACGATTAAATTGACCGAAAAAATCACGAAGTGCACGATATGCATTTTCATAATAAGCCTGAAGAACTTTAACGCGTTGCTCGCTTGTGTATCTTTCCATGGTTCAAATTGAGTTAGTCTGAAATTGAAAAATATCAAATGAAATGCAGAAAAAAACTTGACGCTAGGTGTGGTTTACATTCAACATCGGCCCTTAAAATTGAACTACCCTTTACATAGTTGCCCTTATCCTATCTCGTGCAGATTAAACAATACGCCAAAAGCACCTCTTCCTGCTTAAATATTCTTATAACGCGAGATCCATTTCGAAGTTCCCTACTTTTTTTAAAGAAAGAAAATTTAAATTGAATGGGGCATGTTTATTATCATTTGAAAGAACATTCTTTGGCATTTATTTTTTGAAGATTATGTCTATCAAATGTGTCTCAGATGGCCCATCCGTTGAGTCCAATTTTCGATGATTCGTTCGAGCATTTCGACTGGTAACTGGCGAATGACACGCGTGATGTTTTGCTCCGAGGCCTGAATTGAAGCGGGTTTTCCGCATAAACTTTAGATTTAACATATCTCCACAGGAAAAAGTCTAACGGTGTGATATAACACGATCTTGGTAGCCAATCGACCGGCCCAAAATGTGAAATTATCTGCTCACCGAAGTGTTCTCTCAATAAATCCATGTGATGTGTGGGAAGTGGCGCCGTCTTGTTGAAACCAACCGTCGCCGACATCACGAGTTTCAATTTTAGGCTTCAAATAGTCGGTTATCATGGCACGATAACGGTCGCCAGTGTCGGTTACGTTCTCACCGGCATCACTTTTGAAGAAATATGGACCGATGATTCCACCGGCCCACAAACCACACCAAACCGTTGTTTTTTCTGGATGAAGTGACAGCTCTTGAACCTCTTCTGGTTGCTCTTCGTCCCAAATGCGGCAATTGTGCTTGTTTACGTACCCATTGAGCCGGAAATGGGCCTCATCGCTGAACACAATTTGGCTCGAAAACGTCGGATCTTCTTAAAACTTTTCAACAGCCCATATAGCAAAGCGATGTCGCTCGAGAACGTTGGGCGGCTTCAGTTCTTGCGCAAGCTGTATTTTGTACACTTTCAATTTAAGGTATTGACGTAAAATGCGCCAAGTCGTTCCATACGTCAGTCCGAGTTGCTGCGAACGGCCCCGAATCGACTCTCCACGGTCTTGGTGTACACTCTCAGCTACGGCCGCTACATTTTCTTCACTGTGTGCAGGACGTGGTCTATTCGGTCAAATATTATCCAATAATGAAAGGGGGTCTCAAAATGGTTGATGGCGTTGTAAATAGTACGCTCAGTAGGCCGATTATGTTGACCATCAGTTGAACGAAGTGCACGAAACACATTCCTCACAGAACATGAATTTTCGTAATAAAGTTGAACGATTTGTAAACGTTGTTCAGGCGTAAGTCTTTCCATGATGAAATGCCAAACAATACTAAACAAAAATAACATGACGGCATGACACGACGCACACGTGGTCTGTCAAAAAAAGGCTATAGAAAAAAGTATTTCTATTTGGATCACCCATTATATACATAACAAAAAACATAGGTTTTTTCAAAGCAGGGAGTGTAATGTTTGATATTTTCTTGAAAAAAAAAATAAGTGAGGTAAGTCTATCTCGTTTCCTAAGCGACTTCAAGCCTACTCGCTTGCTAACCTAGTAACTTTTATACAAAAGCTACTTAAGTAATCTGAAAAGAACACAGCTATTATCATCGTTTGTTTTTGTAAACCTTTTTGTGATCATGATTATTGACCCCTCTCATTTCGTTAGATTGTGATTAATAATTCCGCCGAGTATGTATGACGTATGAGACGTTTACCTTGTAAGCTTTCGTTTTGACGCTGTACGTTTGGGCGATATATGCCGCAGTTTCTTCGGCCAGCTTCTGTTGAACATCTACGATGGCAATGTGACAGCCGCGCTTAGCCAACTCAATGGCAATTTCACGACCCAGACCTCCAGCCGAACCAGTTATCTAAAACAAAATGCACAAAACAAAGCGGAAGTTGAAGGTTTAAAAGTGAAGATACTAAGTAAGCAAAATAAAAGTATGTGCTAGATAAAACGAATATTTGTTAAGTTGGATTAAAAACTAATTTAAATATAAGTTAAACCTTAAGCTGTTATCATATCACTACGAATAAGAAGTAATTGATTAAAAAAAATTCTGAAATACTTTACAATGAGTTACCATTTTTTTACGAACAAATTTTAATTTATCTTGCCAAAAGACGTTTCAATAGGCCCATAACTAGCGATCGGAATTTTATGCGAATGCATATTTGTTATTGTCTGTCTAAAAGTTAATTTGAGTTAATAATTTATTGAGTTTAACAATAAAATGTCACACATTCTTAGTGCATAGTTTTACATATTTTACCAAAATTAAATTTTTTGTATAGTTTGGTAGGAAATTCGTATTTTGCTTCAACAAAAATTTCCAACAATTTTGAATTTAATGAATTGCAACTTGCGTCTTCAAGTTATGGTTTCATAATAGAGTTTATTAAAGGACAATAGGAATTTTATCCTTAAACCATGGCAATGAAAATAATTAATGATGTTAATATTTAAATGTTTGGCTTTACAGACAACAAATTGCAGATGTTCTCTTAATGTAAATACGAGGGCGTTAGTTTCTCAAAAATAATTTTATTTTTCAATATATTATCTCCTGAAACTTCAATACACTTAGTCCAACACTTATCTAGCAATTCTATCCCATGATTAAAAAAGTTTTCCTCAAGGTCTTCAAAATAGTGGTTTACAACTGTAATTGCATCTTCATTTGAGGTAAAACGCTTGCCAGCAAGGAATTTTTATAGATTTGGGAACAGGTAAAAGTCACAGGAGAATAAGGTGGGTGGTCAAGCAACTCGTACTTTAATTCGTTGATTTTAGCCATTGTTAAAACACTCTTGTGCGTTGGTGCGTTGTCTTGATGAAAAAATATTTTTTTGTGTTGTAAGCCAGGACGTTTTTCTCGAATTTGTACATTTAATTGATCTAAAAGGTTGCAATAGTACTCTGAATTTATTGTTTTACCCTTTTGCAGATAGTCAATCCATAAAATACCTTTGAAATCCCAAAAAACCGTTGCCATAACCTTACCAGCCGATTGAATTGTTTTTGCCTTCTTTGGGGAACTTCCTCCAGCTTCAGTCCATTGTTTGGATTGTTCTTTTATCTCTGGAGTATAGTGGTGGATCCATGTCTCATCAACAGTTATGAAACGACGCTAAAAATCCATTTTATTTCGCTGAAAACGATCCAAACAAGCTTGAGAAATGTTCATTCTTATGCGTTTTTGGTCGACTGTTAACAAGTCCGGCACCCATCTTGCAGAAAGCTTTTTCATCTGTAGTTCTTCATGCAAAATTAAATGGACTCGATCATTTGAGATGCCAATGATATTAGCTTTTTCACGCACTTTTATTCGTCGATCATTTAATACCATATCATGCACTTTGGCTACAATTTCTGTTGTTGTTGCTGTTTTTGGACGTCCACTACGTGGTTCATCTTCAATGCTTGTACGACCACGTTTAAATTCAGCAACCCAATTTTTGCTGTTGCATATGAAGGAGCACTTTCACCTAACACATTCTCCATATCATTATGAATTTCTTGTCCCGATAAACCTTTTTTATGTAAATATTTAATGACACCACGCATTTGTAATTTTTCCATTGTAAAATCGCGGGTGCGTCTATTGTGAACACCTGTTTCTATATGAAGGAGTTGCCAGATCGAAACAAAATTTAACATGTGTTCATAGCAGAGATGGAAGTTTCCAAAACACTTAACTTTTTTCTGTTTATACCGCGCTTTTTGTGCTAGGCTAAGAAGTTTCCGAACCGCCGTACTATAAATATCTAGCTTGCTTTAAAATTGCATCTAGGTCTTCCCTCAGTGCTGCACTTTAGTGCATTTTATTGATTAGAAATGACAAAGAAGTCACCCTTACCCTCAACGGTCCTCAATACTAAGCGGTAGGCCACAAAATCTTTGAGCTGTGGTTTCAACGAGACGGCTATGAAGGAAAATTTTGATGAATTGGTCATTCCATCAATGGTCCGCTGCAATCATGCATCTTGACCTCCTCCATTATTTTTTCTAGGACTACTATTGGTCCTTAGTATACAGTTATAAGCAACCTTCGTTGGACGATCTTGAGCTGAACTCGTCAAACTTGTTTTATTTTATTATTAATCCTTTGACAAGTCTAATATTTCAACTCGACAAAATTATCGTCGTCATTTTAATGTCAGAACTGCACCCAGTAACAACATGGTTAGGAACTTAGTCTCCCGTTTTGAGCAACAGGGATCTGTTAGAATCCTAGGGTATTACATCAGCGTCAATTACACCTATCCAGACGACAGCTAGTTCTATGGACCGGATTGACCCGAAGAGCAACTTTTCAGCCAAGGGCTGCGAATCCTGCACGAAGCTTGCTTGCTTTAAAATTGCATCCAGGTCTTCCCTCAGTGCTGTACTTTAGTGCATTTTTTTGTTCTTAGAAAATAATAAATGGTCAAAATGTAAATATCCCGCCGATCAGGGTTACCCTTGAAATATTTCAAAAAGTCGCACAAAAAGGGGATTATTTGTAAAAAAGTGGCACAAAAAGGGTATTTTTCAAAAAAGTCGCAAACTTTTCGCAAGTTTATTTCATTTAAACAATACTTTTAAATTTAATAAGAAAAGTAACAAACAACACAGTAAAAACTCAGTTCCATGAAATGAGAAACAAAAAACAATTCAATTTATGATCCTCATGTACCCTCCACTATACGATAATAAAGCGCACAAATAGCAAAATTTGCTTTAATTGCAGTACCCACGAGTCCATATTAATTATAAATCGCCCGTTTTTGACCCCCTGAGTCTAACGTTTCAGCAGCTTTACGCTTTTTTGAGGTATTTAGTGCGTTCCAACTAACAGTACCCCATGTCCATTCACAAAAAAATCTGATTTCTTAAGCAAAAACGAGTACTTTTTATCGAGGTAAAAACTTTTACCCCTGGGCCGTTTTCCCCATTTTTCAATCCCAAACAGCTTGTTAACAATAAGCCTACATCATGCAAAATTTCTGAATACTAGGTTGATACGTTTGAACGATATCATGCCTTCAAGAGACACGCGGACGGATTATCAAGATTAAAATTACTTTATAGGGTCATCGATCAATATTTCGTGATGCTGCAAAAGGAATGACAAATTTAATATTCTCTTTCGTGAAGGGTATTAAAAATCCAAACATCCAAAGTCGGACAAGGCAGACTATACTTACGAGGGCGACCGCAAAACTAACTGGCCTGGCACATTTTCTGTTTTACTAGCAACTTTTTTTTTTCGTTTTTTAAAAGCAATCTTTTATAAGCCATCTGTCAAAATTTCCGAAATATTTAATGATTATTTTCTTTGTTACAGGTGATTGAAGTAAACAAGTTTTATAATTTTTGAAAAATGGAAAATAAAGAGTTTCGTGCTCTGGAAGACCGAAAACTGCTACTACTATTGAAAACATAAGAAAAATATTTAATGAAGTGACTAAAGATAGACGAATAAAGCTCAGAGAACTTGCAGATATTGTTAAAATACACGAAAAACAAGTTTGGAGTATTTTACATGATGAACTCCACATGAAAAAGCTATCCGCAAGATGGGTGCCGCGTTTGTTGACTTTGCACCAAAAAATCGTCTGTTGGACCAATTCCGAGGAGCTTTTAGCGATTTATCAGCGTAATCTAATAGAGTTCTTGCGCCGATTCATAACTGTTGATGAAACATGGTTCCATCACTACATCCCAGAATGCAAAGAACAGTCAAAACAATGGATAGAAGCTGGTAAAAGTGGTCCCAAGAAGGCGAAAACTGTTAAGTCAGTAGGAAAAGTAATGGCCACAGTATTTTGGGATGCAAGTGGTATAATATTTATTGATTATCTTGAGAAAGGAAAAACTATAAATAGTGAATATTATTGTGCATTATTGGATCGGTTGTGTGAAGAAATCAAGATAAAACGACCGCATTTAGAAAAAAAATGTTCTTTTTCATCAAGATAATGCTTCTTCACACACTGCATTTTTAACTCAACAAAAACTGGCCGAATTACGATTTGAAATTGCTCTGCATCCACCATATAGTCCAGATTTAGCTCCTTCTGATTATTTCTTGTTTCCAAATTTAAAAAAAAATTCTCGTTGGCAAAAAATGTTCGTCCAATAGCGAGGTTATTGCTGAAACTGAGGTATATTTTCAAGGTCTTGAAAAATCTTATTTTTCGGATGGTATTAAACAACTTGAAAAACGTTTGATGAAGTGTATTGAGTTGGAAGAAGATTATGTTGGACAATAAATAATAATAACTCCAAAAAAAAAAACGGTTCTTTTTATGTTAGGCCAGTTACTTTTGCGGTCGCCCTCGTATATCGGCGGGAGAGGTCATTGCTCTGGGACTATTAAAAAGCGTGGACCGGTGTGGCTAAGTTTTATCTGAGCTGATTACTGATCGCTGGTAATGAACTGTACCCGGTTTCATCAATATTATACGAGGGCGGTTCGGAAACTTCTTAGCCTAGCACAAAAAGCGCGGTATAAACAGAAAAAAGTTAAGTGTTTTGGAAACTTCCATCTCTGCTATGAACACATGTTAAATTTTGTTTCGATCTGACAACTCCTTCATATAGAAATAGGTGTTCACAAAAGACGCATCCGCGATTTTACAATGGAAAAATTACAAATGCGTGGTGTCATTAAATATTTACATAAAAAAGGTTTATCGGGACAAGAAATTCATAATGATATGGTGAATGTGTTAGGTGAAAGTGCTCCTTCATATGCAACAGTAAAAAATTGGGTTGCTGAATTTAAACGTGGTCGTACAAGCATTGAAGATGAACCACGTAGTGGACGTCCAAAAACAGCAACAACAACAGAAATTGTAGCCAAAGTGCATGATATGGTATTAAATGATCGACGAATAAAAGTGCGTGAAATAGCTAATATCATGGGCATCTCAAATGATCGAGTCCATTTAATTTTGCATGAAGAACTACAGATGAAAAAGCTTTCTGCAAAATGGGTGCCGGACTTGTTAACAGTCGACCAAAAACGCTAAGAATGAACATTTCTCAAGCTTGTTTGGATCGTTTTCAGCGAAAGAAAATGGATTTTAAGCGTCGTTTCATAACTGTTGGTGAGACATGGATCCACCACTATACTCCAGAGACAAAAGAACAATCCAAACAATGGACTGAAGCTGGAGGAAGTGCCCCAAAGCAGGCAAAAACGATTCAATCGGCTGGTAAGGTTATGGCAACGGTTTTTTGGGACTTCAAAGGTATTTTATTGATTGACTATCTGCAAAAGGGTAAAACAATAAATTCAGAGTACTATTGCAACCTTTTAGATCAATTAAATGTACAAATTCGAGAAAAACGTCCTGGCTTACAACACAAAAAAATAATTTTTCATCAAGACAACGCACCAGCGCACAAGAGTGTTTTAACAATGGCTAAAATCAACGAATTAAAGTACGAGTTGCTTGACCACCCACCTTATTCTCCTGATTTAGCTCCCAGTGACTTTTACCTGTTCCCAAATCTAAAAAAAAATCCTTGCTGGCAAGCGTTTTACCTCAAATGAAGATGCATTTACAGCTGTAAACCACTATTTTGAAGACCTTGAGGAAAACTATTTTAATCAAGGGATAGAATTGCTAGATAAGTGTTGGACTAAGTGTATTGAAGTTTCAGGACATTATATTGAAAAATAAAAATATTTTTGAAAAACTAACTATTCTCTTCCATTGATAGGCTAAGAACTTTCCGAACCGCCCTCGTATGTACTATGTGGCATTTAAAGCTTAAGGCATAAAATCGGTTGTGTGGAAGCTATTTAACCGATTTTCATAAAAATCAATAGCCTATCTATAAAAACTTACTTTTGAAACTTTTAAGAAGCTCGGACAACATTGTATAGACAGCAGACGGACGGAGGAACGAACAGACCGAAATATTTATATGGAATCAACTGGTGATATTTGTTCGATCAGTACACTTTGGTAGTTACGTATTACGTACATGAAATAATTTTTTTTTTTGCTATCAAATACAACTCCCAAAAGCTGACATCATAAAACCAGGTAAACCGACATGTTGAATTTTAGATATTTTTAGGAAACCGACTGTCGGGTTTGGACATAAAAAGCGAAATGTCAGTTTTCGGTTTAGGACACCCTAGTTTACACGAATTGCTCAATTGGCTCGTGCACTAACCTCAAGAAGCCCTAAATCAACCCTTGAGAATCGATTCACTCTCGTTCATTAATACTTTTGAAAGTTTCTTAACCAATTGCAGTGGCACTGAAATTTTACTCTTGGTGAAGCGCAATAATAATTGACCCAAAAGAAAAAAGTTTTGAAAACCTTCTTCCAGAGTTTACTCGGCATTCCCAAATCTCATCAATTTGGAGTCTTATTATTGAAAAACTAGTCCACCGGTGATATATTTAAGAAAATATCTTTTGCACTATTATAACTTATGTATTTAGATTCGTTATTTGCAAACTAGATCTGTTATCAGACTTTCATTCTTATTTTATTTTTAATAATAAACACGTTTCAACATTTTTCTATTGTTTTTTTTTTATAAATTTACCACAGCCACTTGACCAGCCACTTTAGGAGTTGCCTTTGAATCATTTTTTAGAAATTTCGTCACAGTGTAAAATATGGACACCGCTATTAGGAGCGGATAGGCCAGTAACAGACCCGCCAAGGGCAAATTGTTAACGAAAAATGCTATAAAATTATTGCGCCTCGACATTGCGGTCTGCACTGTTCATATAATTTCTGGATTTTTAATAAAATTCGAGTTGTTTTTTTTTGGTATTTTTTCACTTTTTTTTTGGTTTTCAACTGTGAAAGACTTAAACAATATTGAATTGTTTTAAACAAATGCCACCAATATTTATAACATTTGACGGGGCGCTGTTGCTAATGTTTACGAATGGGCGGCTAAAACGAAATGCGTTAGAAACGAGAAGAATTGAAACCATAAAAAACAATCAAAGGTAATGTTGGCCATGGTGTGTGTGTGTGCGTGTGAGTAGAGCTTCAAAGTCCGGTTAAATTAATACGGTCAACCGGCGACTTTGTACCAGTCGGTCTATACGCGCTTAGTAACGCTGTTTGCTTTGTATAGATCTTATGCAGTTTTGAATGTTTATGATCAGATTTATTCATGGTAAGAAACATACGACGGAACTGGTAAATGATATGTGAAGAAAAGTGTGATCTTATTTAATATTGCACAGTGGTTCAGTAGTCGCCAAGAAGTGGCGATTATGGAGATTATGTTTGTGACAACAAACATAAGATATTTTGATATACTGCCAGAAACATACGAGGGCGGTTCGGAAACTTCTTAGCGTTGCACAAAAAGCGCGGTACAAACAGAAAAAAGTTAAGTGTTTTGGAAACTTCCATCTCTGCTATGAACACATGTTAAATTTTGTTTCGATCTGGCAACTCCTCCATATAGAAACAGTTGTTCACAAAAGACGCATCCGCGATTTTTTTACAATGGAAAAATTAGAAGTGTGTGGTGTCGTTAAATATTTACATAAAAAAGGTTTATCGGGACAAGAAATTCATAATGATATGGTGAATGTGTTAGGTGAAAGTGCTCCTTCATATGCAACAGTAAAAAATTGGGTTGCTGAATTTAAACGTGTTCGTACAAGCATTGAAGATGAACCACATAGTGGACGTCCAAAAACAGCAACAACAACAGAAATTGTAGCCAAAGTGCATGATATGGTATTAAATGATCGACGAATAAAAGTGCGTGAAATAGCTAATATCATGGGCATCTCAAATGATCGAGTCCATTTAATTTTGCATGAAGAACTACAGATGAAAAAGCTTTCTGCAAGATGGATGCCGCACTTGTTAACAGTCGACCAAAAACGCATAAGAATGAACATTTCTCAAGCTTGTTTGGATCGTTCTCAGCGAAATAAAATGGATTTTAAGCGTCGTTTCATAACTGTTGATGAGACATGGATCAACCACTATACTCCAAAGACAAAAGAACAATCCAAACAGTGGACTGAAGCTGGAGGAAGTGCCCCAAAGAAGGCAAAAACAATTCAATCGGCTGGTAAGGTTATGGCAACGGTTTGGGATTGGGACTTCAAAGGTATTTTATTGATTGACTATCTGCAAAAGGGTAAAACAATAAATTCAGAGTACTATTGCAACCTTTTAGATCAATTAAATGTACAAATTCGAGAAAAACGTCCTGGCTTACTTACAACACAAAAAAAGTAATTTTTCATCAAGACAACGTACCAGCGCACAAGAGTGTTTTAACAATGGTTAAAATCAACGAATTAAAGTACGAGTTGCTTGACCACCCACCTTATTCTCCTGATTTAGCTCCCAGTGATTTTACCTGTTCCCAAATCTAAAAAATTCCTTGCTGGCAAGCGTTTTACCTCAAATGAAGATGCAATTACAGTTGTAAACCACTATTTTGAAGACCTTTAGGAAAACTATTATAATCAAGGGATAGAATTGCTAGATAAGCGTTGGACTAAGTGTATTGAAGTTTTAGGAGATTATATTGAAAAATAAAAATATTTTTTAAAAACTAACTATTCTCTTTCATTGATGGGCTAAGAACTTTCCGAACCGCCCTCGTAGGGACATAAATACTGTTACACACGTTTTATGCTGTAAAATAAAAAGGACTGAATGACCAAATATTTTTTAATATATTTATTGATGTACGATATATTGTATCCAAAAAGAATCTACCTATTCGAAATGTCCGCCTTTTGCCTTTACACACGGCTTAAGAAGCACTGGCCAAACGTCAATAGCTGCACGAACCTCGTCCATTGGAATATTGGCCACAGCTCGAACCAAAGCAGTCTTAAGAGATCCAATGTTGGAGTATCTTTTGTGACAAAACTTGTCCTCTTTAACCGTCCACAATTTGTTATCCAATAGGTTCAAATCTGGACTGCCTGAGGGCCATTCTTCAGAGGAAATGAACGCTGGCAAATTGTTTCGAAGCCAGGCCTGGGACGTTATAGCCTTATGGGCCGGCGCAGAATCCTGCTGGAAAGTCCATGGCTAGTTTTGGAACAGGGAATTGTTAAGAGGCTTCACAACAGCTTCCAAAACGGTTTTATGGTAAACTTTGGCCGATGTTTTGACTTCTTGTTCGCAGAAATGCCGGTCAGTGACCCCATCGTAAGAGACACCCCACCAAACCATGACTGATGCTGGGTGATGACCCTTTATCCACCCTTGGGATCAGTTCAGTTGCTTCCTTAGATGACCGCGCATAAACTCTATCATTTTGCTTGTTAAATTTTTTCTGAACGGTAAACATTTTTTCATCGGTGAACAAAATTTTTCTGTGCATTTTTCAATCCTGTTTTTTTACAGCTGCAGTCAATAAATGTCTGGTAAGTCGTTTGAAAGCCCCAAGTACCAATTTTAATGATTCGACTCATGGACTTTTGATATTCATCTCACGGGCCATGATCTTCTGTTTTCAGAGCGGATTTCTGTGAACTCTTGATTTAACGGCTTTGATGGCATGCGGTTTTCGAACAGAGTGTGAGCGGCCCGACCGGTGGCGATCTTTTACATCTCCAGTCTCCTCAAAAGTTTTATGCATCGGTAGGCGAACATGCTGCTAATTCCTAGTGGCCGGAGCTTTTGAAAATATCGTTTTTTTTTATTTCACACTTGAAAAGCGCTATTACAGCGATACGGTTCTCATTATCTGACCACTCCATGATGAAAGTTGAAACAATTTTAAAATCCCGTTACAGACTAAAGCTATTGATGTTAGCTTTTTAAAGCCCATATGACATTAACGAGGTATGTCCAGTTCTACTATTGAAACGGGTGTGTTCAATGTTGGTAACAGTATTTATGTCCCTACTAAGTACTTACACTTAGATTATTGAGTCATTTACTTAAACATTCATTTCATTCAAGGTCTCCGTTCAGCTATTGCAAATGTTACAAACTTAACGATTGACTTAGTATAAACTTTAACCTATAGCGGAGAATATGCACACCATCCTGCTATTACAAAATATAAAATAATTCAAAACCTGTTCGAATGACTGGGCAAATTCTATGAAAACGAAAAGCGATACTCGTGGCTGAAATGCTTTTAATTAACAACTAAGAAAACAAGTCCAGCTGTAATGACAGTTACAGTACAGTGTAATGGCAATTACAGTTGAACCTGGATAAGTGGGATCGCAAGGGACCGGCAGTTTATTCCCACTTAAATATTTTTTCCACTTAAAATTTAATATTTTTCCTCCTTAAGGAAGTAACGCATGTTATGTTTGTTTTCAAAAGAAGGCGGTTATATTCTTAAATTCTGTTTTTTGGCAATAAATTTAAATTCCTTAGTTTAAATACTTTAATTAAGTAAAAAGATTACCAACAGAAGAATAGGCTTTTAATAAGCATAAGAAGTAAAAGTAAAAAAAACGAGCTCTAACAACATCGCACGGGGTTTAAAGTCTTTTTTGGGTTCTGTCGCCAAATTGTTGGTCAAAATTAACCATTTTTGATAAACAACGTACCAATATTTTAATTAATTTATGATTATAATTAATTTGTTTTTTAATTGAACCGAACAAATTTTCTGTATTCTTCGATATTAGAAATGGGGCCAATCACTTCACTTCTGATTGAGAATATATTTGATATTTTGAAGTTAACGTTCTTACTTATCAAAAACAGTGTTGGTTTTACAACGCTGTTTTAAAAAAAAAATCTGAATGGCCGTTTTTTTGAAAACCACGGTTTTTTCACACTCTACACGCAGAGAAAAGATATGTTTACACTATGATCACCGCAACAATAGTATGCTCTCTATAATAAAAGCATGTTCATCGCAACCAGAGAATTGTTTTATGAATTTCATTTTGACAACAGTATGATTGTGACAATATTACTATTGTTGAAATGTAACAATAGTATTATTGCCAAATTTAGAAATGAAAATATGGTTGTAGCAACCGTATAAACATGGTTGGTGCTACAAAAGAATTGTGTTAAATTTACGTTAACAATAATATGATTACTATGATTATTATGTATGCGTGTGCGTATGTTTTTTGATATACAAAAAAAAACACATGCACACGATACAGTGAATCGGAAGGTAGTTCGACGGATTTTTATTGTCTTTACTTTGTTCGGTGAAATACTCTAATACCGACTGGTTCTCGTTTATTTAAAATCTGCCTACACTTAAGTATATAGCCATTGATCATGGTTTAATCAGATTCGTTACTTGGTGTCTACGGATGGTGAAGTAGAATTGACCCCTGCTGGAAACTAAAAGTATTTTTGACCGTAGGAATATATATTTTTGTTTCTTGAATGAAATGTTTAATAAAAACATGGCCTTAAATCTGGCTATGAACTAAAAGTAATGCAATTTAAAATAAAATACTTAATAAAAACCTCTATTTTTGGGGACCATAGTATGGTTGAGTGTGAATGATACTATGGTTGTGGGGATCATAGTATGGTTGCGTGTGAATCATACTATGGTTGTGAGGATCATACTATGGTTGTATGAGAAACATACTATTGTTGTGAGGATCATAGTATCATATTATGGTTGAGTGTGAATCATACTATTGTTGTGAGGATCATAGTATGGTTGTGGAGATCATAGTATGGTTAAGTGTGAATCATACTATGGTTGTGGGGATCATAGTATTGCTGTGCCATAACCATATACCCAACAATAGTTTGATCCTCTTCGAATATTGTCACCCCAACCATACTTTTTTTCTGCGTGTAGTCGGAATCATTTCAATGTATTCAATGCATTCAATGTATTGTATATTTAACATAAAAAAAACTACAAAAATTCAAATCAACTGTGAAATCTTTATTGGTAACTTAAAAGGACATATTATGGCATTTATTTTTTGAATATAATGACTCGTTCGAGCATTTCGACCGGTATGGCTTTAATGACACGCGTATTGTAGGCTTCAAAAAACCTGAATCGTAGCTGGCTTGCCAGCATAGACTTTGCACTTTACATATTCCCAAAGAAAAATGTCTAAAGGTGTGACATCACTCGATCTAGGCGGTCAACTCACCTGTCCAAAACATGAAATTAGCTGCTTTTCGAAATGACCTCTCAATAGATTCATTGTTTGAGCAGCTGTATGGCAAGTGGCACCGTCCTGTTGAAACCAAGTGTCGTCAATATTACGGGCTTTAATTTCAGGTAGCATAAAGATCGATATCATGGCGCGATAAGGAGCACCATTCAAGGTTACGTTCCGGCATCTACATTTTTGAAAAAATATGCACCCATGATTCCACCAGCCCATAATCGAATTTCTCCGAAGACTTCAGGCAAACAAATTGTCGTTTACCACTCAGAATTGGTCGTCCTACATGCAGAAAAAAAGTATGGTTGTGGTGACAATATTCGTAGAGGATAATACTATTGTTGGGTATATGGTTGTGGTACAACAATATAATGATCCTCACAACAATAGTATGATTCAAATACAACCATACTATGATCCTCACAGCAATAGTATAATTCACACATAACCATACTATGATCCCCACAACCATAGTATTATTCACACTCAACCATACTATGATCTCCATAACCATAGTATGATCCTCAGAACCATAGTATGTTTTATATACAACCATAGTATGATCCTCACAACCATAGTATGATTCACTCGCAACCATGTTATGATCCCTACAACCATAGTATTATCACACACAATTATACTATGATCCCCAATATAATTTATTAGAATTTGTTTAAGTTGTCGGCAATAGATTTGATCCCCAATATTATTTATTACAATTGGTTTAAGTTGTCACAAAAAGATTTGAATTATGAAAATTATTCAAAAATACATTAAATTCAAAATAATAGGAGTGATTTATTTCACAATAGAAAAAATAATTTTAAACAAACGTAAGCGTTTTTATTAAAAAAAAAATTCAGGTAAACAAAGCCAAAGCAGCTTGTTTAAAAAATTTTAATTTCGAAAGTACTATTATTAGATTAGATCCGTACCAATAACATTTGTTCTTAAAAGCATATTCAAATGAAGAAAAATTACAATCATACAGTATGATTGCCGTAATCATATTATTGTTTACATAAAACGCCAAACACAATACCTTTGTCGCACCAACCATATTAATATTGTTGCTATAACCATATTTTCACTATTAAATTTGGCAATAATACTATTGTAACATTTCAACATTATTAATATTGCAGCAATTATACTATTGTCAAAAATAAATTCAGTTAACAATGCTATGGTTGCGGCGAACATACTTTTATTGCGGAAAACATATTATTATTGCCGTGACTATGTAGTAACCATGTTTTTTCTCTGTGTGTACGTTGCTCAAGCGGAACAGTCGCCACATGACCAGTTTTGCCGAAGAAACAGGCGACCATTTGCTTTAAAGTGCTTCTTCCACGAACAACTTTTGTTGGATTTGGCTCGTCTTCGAAGACCCACATGGTTTTGTTTGGGGCTCTTACGCATAGATCCATGATTCGTCACCTGTGACGATCTTATAAATGTCTTTTGAAGCACCGCGATCGTGTTTTTTCAAAATTTCTTTGCACTAATCGACACGAGCCTTTTTTTTTGAGCGATTGTCAAATTGTGCGGGATCAAAAGAGAACAAACCTTTTTTACGGCCAGGTGTTCAAGCAATATCGAATGTGTGCTGGTGGAAGAAATGCCCAAGGATGCCTCTATCTCACGGTATGTCATATGACGATCTTGCATTATCAGTTCACGCACGGCATCAATGTTCTCAACAACGGCCGTTTTTGGACGACCTAAACGACTTAGTCTTTGAGCGAGCCTCGGAAACGATTGAATTCATTAAACCACATTTTCACAGTGCTATAAGATGGTGCTTCATCGCCATTTTATGATTTAAGTTCATCGATGCACTCTTGTCGTGATAATCCACGTTGAAAGTGGTGAAAAATGATCGCTCGAAGATGTTCATGAGTTAATTCCATTTTTTTTTGCCAAATTGATTTTTTCAAGTCACTGTAAACAACACAAATGATGGTCGTACGCCAAAACGCTTTGAGTACGTTTATGGTAAAAATGCCAAACTTTTCAATGGAAATGGCAGATGGCACAAGGCAACACTTAGTGTTGCCTAGGCCAGAAATATATGTATAGCAACCCTCGTATAAGATCCATTCACTTTCATTTCATAAAAAATTATAAACAAAGTAGTATACCTTCCCGACGGACACCCTGTACAAAAAACCCGACAGTCGGTTTTTTAAACCACGTTTTAAAAAACAGAAATGACGGTTTTCTAAAAAGCCCGGCCAATCTAGGTGGAACCATTTTAATGTATTCTATTACTTTCCTCAACATCCCATTCTAAAACAAACGGGGAAATGTTTACGAATTAACGAGGTGCAGACAATAGAAATCGTACTGACTTGCACCTGCTTAAAGCTGGCTCCGATCGGGCAGATTTATATCTTACTGGTAAAGTCGATAGTAAAGGGTGTTTTTTTATTGAGGTATAGAACTTCGAATTGAAATAAAACACAAGAAAATCGTTTTAATGTCCATCAATTTGGCTTTATTGGAAGGAAAATTGTATGCCATTAATGTTTAAATATGATTTCGGGCATGTGGCCGCCGCGGCTGGCTCGACCAACCCCTTTTTCGAGCATATGGGGCCGAATGTTGGCAATAACGCCACGAATGTTGGCTTCCAAGTCCCCTAACGTGTTTCTGGTTTGTTGGCGTAGACGAGCGACTTCACATATCCCCAAAGAAAATAATCCAATGGTCCATGTTAACCGATCCATGGTTAACCGAATTAATTGCTCTGATGGACGATTATGTCGACCATAAAATGGACGGAGCTTGCGGTGAACTTCGCGAACTGAACCATTACTTTCGAAATAAATTTGCACGATTTGCAAGCGTTGTTCTCTTGTCAACCTGTTCATGATGAAATGGCAAACCAAACTAAATATTAATCACTTGATGCCAACTTAAAGTTCTATACCCCAATAAAAAACACCCCTTATAAGTAGTTACGAGGTGGCACCACCGCCAAATAATGTTAGATGTTTCTATCCATCTTAGACCTTGATTAATTCCACGGTGCGTCACACGAATTTCCCATTTTTCATGAATTTCCCTTATTTGAAAACGTTGGCTGTCAATCTATTTTTTTATGAAAGAGATTTTAAGATGTTGGTTATGACAAAATTTTAAGTTTTACACCGATAGGTTCTTTATACTCATCCTAGGTTTGGTAAGCAAAATTCGAGGGAACTCTTAAATAATGGACGATTCAGAAATCCCCTTTCTTCAAGCGTCTTATACTTGTACATTGAAGTAGAAATAACCACTTACATCAGAAAGTGTTTAATTCGCATTTTTTCCATTATAAAGTCATCTACAGAAACACAATCTAAACCAACCACATCATCCAAAAAAAACCGAAACAGAAACAAATGTGAACAAAGTTGTAAAACATCTTTGGCAAATATTCGCTCATGCCGTTGGTCAGTTAGGCATTTTGAGAGATATTGTCTGAAAATGAAATCAAGTCATGTCACGTTTCGTATTAAACATGGCCGCTGCCATGTTAATGGTTGATGATGTTTGTCCTGCTGCCACTGCCCGTGCTCTGGACAATGTCTTGGATAGCCGTTTAGAGCTATTAAAATGGCTCGGCTTAGGCTGCCTTGAAAGCCAACGCAAGAAAGACATCAAGTTCTCATCACCATCAGATAATGAATCACGAATAAACGACACGACGACAAGCCTGACCAGTAGGATGCCGAGGCCAGAAGATGGCGAGGCGAGCTAAGGATGCGTTTAAAAAGGGGCTTAAATAGTGTTAAGAAAAAATTAATTTTTTAAATAATTAATTTATTAGACGCAAAATTTACAGAAAATTGAAGCCGATATCATATGTGAGTCAAGGACTGTCTTTTGTTTTTTTTTGTCAATTTATTTTTTATATTGAAAACTTTGGTAACTCATTTTTACATAAGCCATCTTGTTCCTTCTAGAGTCCTCGACCAATATTTCATAGAAGTCTTACTGAAGTCTACTGAGCATTTACGTGAGGAACGTTTCGCCTTCTAATGGATTTGCTCCCGAAGCACAATAGGAATTGCAGCAATTACAGAGGACTAAACTTTCTGGCGATATTAAATTTTAAATTTATTTCAACAGTTCATTAAACATTGCACAAAATTGTCATTCCATCATTTATTCATTCACTCATTCGTTCTTTATTTCGAATGCCCTACCGAACAACGATCGGCATACTTAATTCATTGGTGCATTGAGAACTACATAAGTGAGCGAGTCTTGTTATTATAAATAATTAAATACCAGTTGGTTTTTAGGCAATTCTATTGTTAAATCTAAAATTGCCTAGCCAATTAATAAGCTAGAACTGAAAAGGAAAGTGGTCAGTAAAAACCGAATTAAACTTGGTCGAGACGAGTCTTATACGGGTTGCTGTATATATTTCTGACCTAAGCAACGCTACGTGTTGCCTGGCGCAATCTGACATTTCCATTGGAAAGTTTGACATTTTTTTTAGCATAAACGTAATTAGAACGTATTGACGTACGACCATCATTTGAGTTGTTTACAGTGACTTGAAAAAATAAATTTGACAAAAAAATGGAATATTCACGAGTTTCTTCCATTTTTTTTGTCAAATTTTCGTTGCGATCATTTTTCACGACAGGAGTGCATCGATGAACTTAAATCTCTGTATGGCGATTAAGCACCATCCTGTAGCACTGTGAAAAGCTGGTTTAATGAATTCAATCGTGGACGCCGCACGCTCAAAGACGCAGTTCGATCAAAAACGGCCGTTGTGCCAGAGAACATTGATGTCGTGCGTGAACTGAAAATGCAAGATCGCCTTGTGACATATCGTGAGATAGAGGCATCCTTGAACATTTCTTCTACTAGCACACATTCGGTATTGTTCTCGTTGGATCTCGCACAATTTGACAATCCCTCAAAAAAAGGCTCGTGTCGACTGGTGCAAAGAAATTTTAAAAAAATCGCGGTACTTTAAATGGCTTTTATAAGATCGTCACAGGTGACGAATCATGGATATATGCGTATGAGCCCGAAACAAAACAGCAATCGACCGTTTGGGTCTTCATAACGAGCCAAATCCAACCAAAGTTGTTCGTGGAAGAAGCACTTCGAAGCAAATGGTCGTCTGTTTCTTTGGCAAAACTGGTCATGTGGCGACTGTTTAGAGCAACGTAGGACGGTCAATTCTGAGTGGTACACCACAATTTGTTTGCCTGACGTCTTTGGAGAAATACGAACAAGAGAAGACGAATCATTGTGCACCATGACAATGCGAGCTCTCACACATCGGCGCAAACCAGCGCCTTTTTGACCGGCCAAAACGTCGAATTGCTGGACCATCCACCGTACAGGCCTGAATTGGCACTCAATGAATTCTTCTTATTCCCTAGCATTAAGAAAAAAATGCGTGGTCAACGTTTTTCATCGCCCGATGCAGCTGCTGAAGCGTTCAAAAACCATGTTTTGGAGGTGTCTCAATCGGAGTGGAAAAGTGCTTCGACAATTGGTTTGAGCGCATGCAAAATCGTATAAATCAAGCTGGAGAATACTTTGAAAAACAATAGAACCATTTTTGATGATAACTATTCGCATTTTCATTATAAGGCCAGAAATATATATAGGTCGCCATATATAATTGGTCGCCATAAAAAAGTAAAAACACCAATCTTGCAATTTTTTTGATTTGGTCGACCGGCTGAGTTTAATGAATAAAACTTTCTGCACGACGGCCCATACAAGTTTTATGCTGGGCACCACATGATGCTATTAATCTCCTAAAATAAATTAAATTAATATATGTTGATGGATATGGGTATATTAAGAAATACAATTCTTTGAACTTAGTAACGGCCAACGATTATTGTAGAATATCTTAAATTAAGAAGTAGCATCTGAATTAGAAGCCAAAACACCAATCTTGTGATCTTTTTGCGATAGTTGACTGGCAGAGTTGAAGGCAATATCCATTCTGCACAATTTGATAGAGCGATAAAAATCTCAGACTATTATATCATGTCTCTTTTGTTGTTGTAAATAGAAAAAGGGACGCTGTACGACTTGCTCCAACTACGGTAGTATAAGTTTAAACCAAAAAGCGTACAAGTTCCTCGGGAGAGTACTATGTCAACATCAAAGGCCACTTATCCCCATTTACACGAGGCAACTTTACTTGCGTCAACTTTTACGATTCCCTTTTGAACTTAGCTCTTGTGTTTACACAAGGCAATTCGGTTACGGACAGTTTTTGTTTTCATTCGTTTTGAGTTTTGTGTGAAATAAACTAATATAATCTGCAGCCAACTTCACACTACGAAACACACAAAAGGAATTGACAGTACGGGCAAGTTTTTTCTCTTTTCATTCCCCTTACCTTTCGCTCCTACAAACTGACAATTGCGGCAAGTAAAGTTGCCTCGTGTAAATGGGGACTTAGCAACGCCATCAACCCGCACTGGTGTAGGGATCATCACATTGAAAAAAACCGAAAAAGTTTAGGAAATTTCGCAAAAGGCTGCAGAAGACGAAGAAGTGGATATGGAATACAAACGAAGAAGTGGATATTGGGGCTGAAACCTAAATTTCTCGGGCCATATAAGGTAGTCGAGAGACAGAATTATGGTCGATACCTAGTGGAGAAAATGGGAGAATTCGAAGGTTCCAGAAGATCTACCACTGTCGTGGATCAAACCGTGGAATAGCGCATTCGGGACGAACGCGTCGTCGGGACAGCCGGATGTAGGATCGGAAGACTGTGCGCTTAGACGTTCGCTCAGACAGAGACAAATTCAAAAGAGAAAAAGGATTGACTGAAATCGGACATAGGAACGAACGAGCTAGTAGTTAAATCAAAGAGGGAGTCTGTAAAGTACGCTTGAGAAGAGAAGAAGTGTAAACCGTTTACGGACATACAGTCGCTATTTAATAGAATACTAAATTGTGAAGTTATTTTATTAAACTAGATTCTAAGTCACTTTTAAAAACATTTCATTACTATTAATAAATGAACTCTGAAAACTAATTTGGAATAATCAAAGTAACGAGTGTTTCATTTAACTACGAGTGACCACGAATCCCACAGATATTATGTGGCATAGACTTGGGTGGAACAGACTTTAAATCGATTAGATTTCTGTTCAGGATTTACATTGTCATTTCATCTAAAATTAACATTAAAAAAGGAATAGAAAGATATAAATTGACCCCAGTAAACCAGTAAAAAACGCCAGTTCAAAATAAGAAATGTTAAACGAACAATAAATAACCTAGGAACAGTCTAACGTGGCTGCAGCAAATCAAGATAAGGGGATCCAATGGCCAAGATAATATTCGGATAATTACAGTAGATTTTCTTGCGAGTTAAAAAAATTATTTCTAGGTACGATTTTTGATAAACTAGAAATAGGTTACCTGTAATATACCCCCTACAAACATTAACTTCTGTGCTCTGCCTACTATATAGGGAACTTAAAGTTCGACCCGGCCGAACTTAGTGCAATTTTTCCATGATTTCTATACAAATACGACGAGTACTTTTAACGTGTTCATTTATTCGTGAACGCTAAAAGCACCGGGGACACAAAAAAACAGAAAAAGAACTGGCACTGCAAACAATCATTTGTAGTCGATGTTGATGTAAATGTAGATGTCGTTCTTGCCGTTGCCGGTGCAGCAACTACTTGCAACAGCAACATTAACGTGCAACAATCGCATACAGCTCAGGCAAAACGCAACAACAACAAAAAGGAGACACAACGCTCGAGGTTTTCATGAACGATTTCGTGTTTGTTGAAACATATAATCTTCGCACATTTCTATGGAAATTGTAAACCAATGCCATGCCATGTCGGCCCAGACCGGGCCGCCAGCAAGCACAAAATGCTGTGGGAAGAGACGTTTCTGTTCGCCGTTGGTGCATTTTGGGGCCCGCTTTGAATGGTTGGCTGTCGGTGGATAGATGGATGAATATGTAAATGTTGTTTGCCACAGCGACAACATTGCCGAGACATCGAGCAAAAATTGATGGATATGCTTGATTTGTTACGTGTCAGCCAATGCAATTTACCTATGACGCACAGTGGGACATTTTTTTAAACAATTGAAATTTTACACATTGTCGGTGGGTTTTTATTTCGGTGAGTTTAATAGCCTGCCAGATTACAGTCATCCTTCAACTCCAGCCTGAGTAAATCATCGTACATTGCGTTCCAAAGTAAAGAACCCAATAGTGAGTCCTGCGACACAGAAGAAAACCCAGTTCAAGATAAGAAATTTTAAGAGACCAAGCAAAAGACAACCTGGAATCCGTCTTACGTGGCTACAGCAAAACAGGAAAGGGGATCCAATCGACACGATTATATTCGTTTAACTATAGGTGATTTCCTTACGAATTTAAATACATACGTTTATATCTGCGGCGCACAGTGTTTAAAACATATTTTGGAAATAAGTATGATTTCTGTGGTGTTTCAAATTTCTTGAGCCCAGGTTCAACCCCGGCTAAGAACATTTAACAATTTTTAAGTGGCGGGTTATCACCTCGTTAATATCGGAAACTTTACGAGTAAGAGATATTTATCTTTAAGCCATGTAAAAACTTCTCTATAAAAATCCATTAGCCGTTTGAAGCCGGCAGTAGGTCCCGGTCACAAAGTATGCGAATTGAATCCTCCACAGCTCTCTGATTTGAGAGAAGTTACCCCTTGTATCTTAATGGGATGTTAATGGGTGAGGTGTCAAATTTACACGAACATTTCTTAACTTCTAACAAGAATAGATGTCGTTCCGAAATTGACAACCTCGGAAACCACAGTTTTTATTGGATGTAAATGACTTTTTTCTTTTTGGAAAGCATAAGTCACTACCAGAATATTTTTTCTTATCCTCTATAGTTTAAGAGTTATGCAGAATCAACTTGTTCCAATTTTTCCCAATCTTTAATTAGTCTTGTTCATCTAACATCTTAGCAGTACATCAAACAGTTCTCCAGTCTGTTTCGATTTGTGGTAGATATCTATATAAAAAAGGTTCAAATTTGATGCAAGGAGATAAATCCAGTCAAAAGTTATAATCGTTTGAATTTAAAAAAAGTTTTTTTTTTTTTTAAATTTTTTTGTAAAAATGTAGAGGCAATATTTTGCTTATAAAAAACAAACACGTAAAAACACATGTATAAAACCTATACGTTTTGAAAAGAGGGTTTAATACAGAAAAAATATCTCTTGATCTACTGTAATAATTCGAGCGGCTGGTGAGCTAGAGAAAGGTAAATGTTTATAAAAAAATATGAAAACTATAAGATTTCGAAGCCAAAAGCAGCGATCTCAAACGTAAAAACTATTCATTACGTATTTTTATGACTGCTAATATCCCAGAAGGCCTTAAGTGGGCCTTCCGTTAGCAAACCTGTGCCGTGGCGGTCAATTTTTTTTTTTCAAAAAATTAAATTTTTTGGTATTTTTTTCCAGTTTAGGTACGATATAATTACAAAATAAGAACGGTTTAGGATAGAATGGAATCGTAGAGGACAGAATGGTATATGGTTGTATACTAGAGTGTCTTAAGCCGAAAACATTCCGGTTATTATGTCCAAAACCGACCCGATGGTTTCGCAAAAATACAGGGTTGTCGAGTTAACATTTTAAATTTGAATCGGCCGTAAAAAAAATACTGATAATTTTTTCAAACTTCTGGTTTTATTGGAAAGATTTAAATTGTCATTAAATAACACTAGATTACAAATTATGATTTTTTCCCAGTCCAGAGTTCTAAATATTTTTTTCCTATAGATTTTGGACTCGTAAAAACGAAAATGAATTTCAAAAATTTTCCTCTGATTAGTTTTTATAATTGAATTTTTGTATTTTTTTTACGATTTTTTTATGAGATGTCTCAGTATTTTCGACCATAATTCCCAAACGCTATTACCGATTTAAGGGTGAAAAGGAAATTAGATTTTCTAAGACTATTTCATTCAAGGTATTAAAATCAGTTCAATAGTTTTGAGGTTAGAGGCATTTTAAATTTAAAAAATTAACATTTTTGTGCAAAATTCTCGATTTTAAATTGAAAAAAAACAAACAATAGTATAAAAGTATATAGGGTGATGTATCGAGAGGTATTTTTTTTAAAAAAATTTAAAAATTTAAATCTAGTGGGGAATCTTTTTTGGTAATTTGAAAGGACATTTTATGGCATTTATTTTTTTATGATATCGATCTTTATGCTACCTGAAATTAAAGCCCGTAATCTTGACGACACTTGGTTTCAATAGGACGCCGCCACTTGCCATACAGCTGCTTAAACAATGGATCTATTGAGAGGTCATTTCGAAAAGCAGCTTATTTTACGTTTTGTACAGGTGAGTTGGCCGCCTAGATCGAGTGATATCACACCTTTAGACATTTTTCTTTGTGGTTACGTAAAGTCCAAAGTCTACGCTGACAAACCAGCAACGATTCAGGTTTTGGAAGCTAACATTACGCGTATCGTTAAAACCATAACGGTCGAAATGCTCGAACGAGCCACCCAAAATTGGACCCTCAGAATGGAAACCCTGAGGCGTAGCTGCGGCCAACATTTGAAGAAAATTATTTTCAAAATCTAAATGCCATAAAATGTCCTTTCAAATTACCAATAAAGATTCCACACTTAATTTGAATTTTTATACTTAGTAGGGACATAAATACTGTTACACACGTCTTATGCTGTACAATAAAAAGTACTGAATGTTTTTGAACAAATATTTTTTTAATCTATTTATTGAATCTACTTATTCGAAATGTCCACCTTTTGCCTTTACACAGGCCTTAAGTCGCACTGGCCAATCGTCAATAGCTGCACGAACCTCGTCCATTGGAAAATTGACCACAGCTCGAACCAAAGCAGTCTTAAGAGATCCAATGTTGGGGTATCTTTTGTGACAAACCTTGTCCTCTAAAACCGTCCACAATTTGTAATCCAATGCGTTCAAATCTGGACTGCCTGAGGGCCATTCTTCAGAGGAAATAAACGCTGGCAAATTTTTTCGAAGCCAGGCCTGGAACGTTTAAGCCCTATGGGCCGGCGCAGAATCCTGCTGAAAAGTCCATGGCTGGTTTTGGAACAGTGAACTTTTAAGAGGCTTCACAACATCTTCCAAAACGGTTTCTTGGTAAACTTTGGCCGATGTTTTGACTCCTTGTTCGCAGAAATGCAGGTCAGTGACCCCATCGTAAGAGACACCCCACCAAACCATGACTGAAGCTGAATGATGACCCTTTTCCACACTTGGGATCAGTTCAGATGCTTCCTTAGATAACCGCGCATACACTCCATCATTTTGCTTGTTAAATTTTTCCTGAACGGTAAAAATTTTTTCATCGGTGAACAAAATTTTTCTGTCCATTTTTAAATCCTGTTTTTTTTAAAGCTGCAGTCAATAAATGTCCGGTACGTCGTTTAAAAGTCCCTATTGAGGTTAGCTTTCAAACCCCATACGACATTAACGGGGTATGTTCAGTTCTACTATTGAAATGAGTGTGTTCAATATTGTAACAGTATTTATGTCCTTACTAAGTATTTTTTTGTGCTGCAAAACTACCTCTAGATGGATCACCCTATATAAAAAAAATATATAAAACAAATTGAGCATTTAGTTTAGAGTTTCTCGAGCAAACCTTGATCAAATCGTTAATAGATTTTGGTTCAGTTATGGTCCAAGAAACTAAGAGGTCTCATAAAAAAATCGTAAACAAATTCTAAAAATTCTATTTTGAAAACTAATCAGAGGAACATTTTTTAAATTCATTTTCGTGTTTAGGAGGCAAAAGTCTATAGGAAAAAAATATTTAGACCTCTGTCTGTAAACTAGTGTAATAGAACACAATACTATTCATATGATTACCACAACTGGCGCGGTAGTACCTCCCTCATCCGATCAAACCATTTTTTAGTACAGTTTTGATTGTTTTCGGTCGAACTTCTTTAGTGGCAACTTTGATTTTATGTTTCAACGCTTCAATTGTCTGGATGCTTTGCGAAATATTTATTCTTAATGGATACCACAGAAAATAATCCAAAGGACTCAAATCACAGCTTCGTGGCGGCCAATTAACATCATTATTCGATTTTCAAAATTGCATTCGATTTTCAAAAACTGTGCGCATATGTGACGCGGAAAATAGAAAGGGACCTAAGGGTAAAAACCAGTTTTGTTCAGGAGAGCCATTTTAAAGATTTAAATACGCGCTTCTTTGGTGTAACATCACTTTCATAAAACGCGCATATCTCTGGGAGGGAAACCCTTTTGGGGCATGGGATCGGTCTCATTTGATGCTCAGATGTTGTCCACATCAAAAACAAAAGTGAAAATTGATTTTTTTTACACTTAGGTCCCTTTCTCTATGCGCTGTCACATATGCATTGGCTGTGTTACATGTGGCCCCGTCTTGTTAAAACCAAATTGCATCCATGTCATTATCTTGAGTTTTTGGAAAAAAAATTCGTTGAGCTTGGCGCGGTTACGCTCACCGATGACGGTAACGGTAGCTCCTTACTCATTTTCGAAGAAAATGGTCCTATAATGTCGCCAGCTCAAAATCCTCACCAAACAGTGACTCGTTGTGGATGCCATTGGCTTCTCAATAGTCACGTGTAGGTTCTCTGAACCCCATATGCGGCAATTTTGCTTATTGTTATAACCACCGAGATGAAATCTAAAAACTCGATTTTTCGGTAAAAGTCTTCATCTGCTGCCAAACAATCTTCAGCCAAATGGGCGAAGCGAAAACGCATCGGATGGTGTTCCATTATTAAATGACAAAGTTCAACCTGTCCAATAAAACCAGAAATTTAAAAAAATAATTAGTACTTTTTTTACAGCCTATTCAAAAATAGAAGATTTTAAATCGCCCACCCTATATTGTGACATTCATTTGATCCAAAGTAGCAACCATTTCGGAGATTCCATTTTCAAATCCAGGACCACTATGCGCCGTATGTAATATGCCAGCACAAGTGAACATTTATATTTGTTGTGCCAAAGCGACAAATTGCAAAGACAATTCATCGGTACCTTATCAGATATGTTCGTTTGGGGGACATCCTTCGAAGACCAGTGGGATTGAGGTTATCGGTGTAGTTGAAACAGGATTTGTTGTTATATAGAAATGGCATACCTCAAGTAGAGATTGAGCGGACTTTGACAATTCTTGTGGACGGATAAACTTATTAAGGGTGGTTACATTTTAACGGCCGATGCTGAATATGAACCGCACCTAAACGTCAAGTTTTTTTCTGCATTTCATTTGATATTTCTCAATTTCAGACTAATTCAATTTGAACCATGGAAAGATACACAAGCGAGCAATGGTCAGAATGGTGGCAAGAAAAGGCAACAGTGGATGATCAATTTTCGAAGAAAATCATCTTCAGTGATGAGGCACATTTTCGCCTCAGTGGATTCGTCAATAAGCAGAATTGCCGCATTTGGGTGAATGATAAGCCAATAGTAATTGTCGCAAAAACAATGCACCCACAAACAGTGACTGCTTGGTGCGGTTTATGGGCTGGCGGCCTCATCGGTCCGTATTTTTTGCCAAAATGAGGCCGGTCAGGCAGTTACTGTGAATGGTGTACGCTATCGTGGGATGATAACGAACTTTTTAAGGCCCGAATTGAAAGATATGGATGTGGACGATATGTGGGCACCGTCCCACACGTGCCATACAGCTAAGGAAACAATGGCTCTTTTGCGCGGCAAATTCAATAGTCGTGTTAACTCACATCGTGGCGATAATTGGCCACCAAGACTCCGTTGGACTTCTTTAATTGGGGTTATTTGAAAGAAGAGGTGTACGTCGGTAGGCCAGCAACTATTCAAAAGCTAAAGGATGAGATAATTCGCCACATTAACGGCATAGAACCTCAATTATGCCTCAGCGTCATCGAAAGTAGGTACCATCGGACGAAGGTGTGCCGCCGAGGTCGCGGCGACCATTTGGCCGATATTTTGTTCCATACATAATTGAACCATACCAATATTATCATAATATAAAGAAATGGCAATAATTTCCTAAAGAATTTGTGTTTTATTCCAAATCAACATCGGCCCTTAAAATTTAACCACCCTTAAGAAGCTTCAATTAACATAAGGTGCTTCTAAGTAGGTAACCAAAAATTTCTAGAATTAGATTCAGAGGTTTCGCAATCATAAACTTTCCAATGGAATCTACTTAGTAGGGACATAAATACTGTTACAACATTGAACACACACATTTCAATAGTACAACTGAACATACCTCTTTAATGTCATATGTGACAGCGCATAGAGAAAGGGACCTAAGGGTAAAAAAATCAATTTTCACTTTTTTTTTTGATGTGGACAACGTCTGAGCATCGAATGAGACCGATTCCATGCCCCAAAAGTGTTCCCTCCCAGA